>CM076971.1:6144629-6717129 GCA_039105355.1 Benthosema pterotum | reverse complement strand
AAAATGGTGAAAAACGAGGGTTTTATCTCTGGCGCCTGTCAACCAATTTTGCTCCAACTCACCAGCAAAAAAGCACTAGATTTTCCACCAGGGATTTTCACTTTTTGGCATCTAGAAAAAGCTAAATATAGTGACAAATGCGGCAAGTTGGCAACACTGCAGTGGCCAAGAAGAGTTCAATGTTTTTCACACACACACACACACACACACACACACACACACACACACACACACACACACACACACACAAACACCGGGGGCATCGCTTAAAGTACACATAAAAGGGAATGCTAGCGGCGACAAAGAGGGTGCCTAGTCCTCTTTAAAGTGAAGAGACAAACAAAAAAAGAAAATACATCCCTGAAAGCGTAATGAAATTAGATGCATTCGCTGTGATGTTGCTGCTGCCTCAGGGAAATTGAGGCGAAGAACGCCACTGGAACTATCAAATAAGTCTATGCTGACATGACCCAGTTTGACAAAATGATGTGATCCATACAGTATAAGCAACACAGGTTTGTGTTAGAGCACCTTAAATGTTTTTTATTATTATTATTATTATTAGAGGAAAAGATGAATGAATAAATGCTCGTTCTTTTCATCATTCTGTCAACCCACATTCCCTCAAATGAATGAAAATACAGTCCATCTATCGGCTGCCTGAAATCTCTTCTTCGCGATATTGAAGATGTAAGCGTCATTGCACAGTCATTGTGACACTCCACTAGCAAAAACTGCAGCGCCTTCTTTTTTTTCCCCAGTGAATTCAGCGATGGCTCCTTGTGTTTACTCCCAATTCCCCTTGGCACAATTGATTTCTCTCAGGCAGGTCAGTGACCGTGCCTTCATCCGTAAGGGTCTTCTGTCTGGGCAGGCGCTTAGAGGAATGAGACAAGAAAGAAAGCCTCTCCCTGAAGGCTGATACTGTCCAGCAGGCAGCTAGGAACCCCCCCTGGGGGTCCTTGACGAGGGTTCCTTCCTGGGGTGTCCCCAATCCATGCAGCAAAATGAGGAACAGTTTTAAGGCAGTGGTTTTCAAGCAGCGGGGCCAGGATTCAGAACCACCGGTGGTTCTCTGTGAGAGTCTACAGTCTCTACACAAGCAGATCATGTAGAACAGGTTTGGTTTCAGTTTTGGTTTCATATTTACACTCTCAAGAGTTGAAATATTCATCTGAATTAATCTAATGGTCATTTTATTTTCTGTACAGAATAATTTCTGTATGTTTGACTGTTTTGTTTCCAAAATCCAGCCTGGTATTGTGGACAGAAGCAAGGAAAATCTTTAGTTTTGGGCGTGTGGGCTAGTGGGCCCTAAGTATCAAAAAATTGAAAACCACTGATGTACAGATAACAATGAACATTTGCTATTCCCCTATTATCTCTCAGCATGAATTTGTGAACAAATTTTAGCCGAGGAAAACAAAATATTCAAAGTTGTGCTTGAGAGTCTAAATCCTATGGAATGGGTGGTCCGTGGCTCAAATGCCCGATCAATAAGCCTTGATCATATGTATGGCATTGATAAAACATTCTTGGCCTTGATAAAACAAGTTGAAAACCACTGGTTTAAGCCCTATTTCATGTTGACAAATCTTCAAGTATGCAATGTTGACACTAAGGTCTTTTAAAATAAGTATCCGCAGCTTAATCCAAATCAATTTGCGCGTCCTTGACATGAAAAGTGTTGTAGAATCAGCGCTGTGTGTTTCCATCCCCACCAGCAGTGCTACCCTGGGGGGGAGATGTGCTTACTGACAGCACTGAGACCCCCATTGATCTCTGACACCAACCTTTGGTGAGTGATTGGAAGTGAATTACAGCAGCGGTGGTTGTTCTGTGGCAGAGGAATGAATACGAAAATGAGGGGGAGGAAACAGGGAAGGAAAACACTGGAAAATGCTGTAACCCCTCCAACTCTGTAAACCTTTCCCTCTTTTAACAGTTTTCATTGAGCTGTATTGGTGACACTTGCTTTGGAAATCGTAGACCAGGGGTGCCCAAACTTTGTTGAATTGAGAGCTACTTTCAAAATGACCGGCTCTACAAGATCTACACATCAAAAATGTGATTGGCCCATTACTGAAAATCCATTTCAAGGCCCCCTATAAAGTTTGAGTGGTGATGGTGTTACTTGCTGTTATAGTGGTTAAGAATAATCCACTTATAATGAAAAATAGAGGGGGGGGATTGGAAGGTTTTCCTGTTTATGCTATTACTGATGTTTGAAAGAGTTTAGATTTTAGCACCCAAAACTAAGAACTTTCACATTTTTGTGCACAACTTGTCCACAATAACAGTTATTCTCCATTTTCTGATTGTATGGACTCTTGAAAATTATGTAATTCAGATGCTTAAATATAATTTAACTCTTACGGGTCCATTTGGTTTCATTTTAACGCTCTCAAGAGTTACAGATCTACAAAGGTCCAAGTCCTGGGGGGACTGTCATGTAATCTACCTGCACGGCCTGTGTGATCTAGATCACGATCTACCTTTTGGGCACCCCTGCTGTAGACGTTTGTTTTCTTGTGCCATTAAAAACTCATTTGAATTGAACTGAAAAGAGACAAAGCAGAAGGGCAGGTAAAGGGAAATGACTGAAAAAATGATCCTAGATTAGCATACCAGCAGAGTGCAAACTTGCGCGGTGCGCACAAGAAGGCCATGGCCTACCTGTGTGAGAGCTATAAAGGAAGTCAACCGCCGATCACCGGACACCGAATACTGCGCACCGTTCGCTTAACTTGCGCCCGCTCTGTTCACGCAAGCAATTAAGAAAGAAAGCCAAAAAGCCTGAAAGATAGCGAGCAAGCAAGAAAGCCATTAAGCAAGCAAGCAAGAAAGAAAGAAAGAAAAAGAAATCGTGGAAAGAAAGAAAAAGAAATCGTGACAACACACATACGGGAATAGCCAGACACAAAAGCGGGGGCATCACTATGCAGGCAGAGAGGTGACGCGTGAGAGAGAGAGAGAAGGAAAGGAGAGAGCAGGCTTGAAAAGGAGGGGGGAACAGTCCGTGTGTGTGTGTGTGTGTGCGTGTGTGTTAGCGTGCGAAAGGGAAGAGACTGTGTCAGAGAGGGAGTCCCCCCTCATTAGCTCAGCGGGACCCAGAGCTCAGTGTGTTTATCACAGACAGCCAAAGGCCTCGTGGCGCGCCTGGCCAGTCGGGCTCCTCGCAGCGTTGGCTGGCTTCCCCCGGCCATCAGAGAGGAACATCCCTGGCTATGTCACTGATATACCACTCCATCTCCTCTAAGCCGCACGCGGCCGTTTGAAACACTACTACTGTTTTAAATGTAGTGTAAGTGATTTGAAATTCATGGTGTAGTACCAGCCTGGTGCACTAGGGGCGCCCAAGAGTAGCTACACTATGTGAACCTGCTGCTCGATCCTGATTGGAGGAGAATTCACCCTCCGCCTGGGGAACTTTTATTAGCTCCTCTGCTAACGTGGGGGAGGGGGAAACTCCATATATGGTCTGCACACCTTATAATAGAGCATTTTAACAGAAAAAAAAACTTTTTGGGTGATATCTGATAAAAGTAAAATCACTTTCCCTACCTTTAACTAACTACAGTTGTGGCACCACTAAACCAACAGCATTTTTCATCATTGAAAACAGAAAACTCTCTGAGCCAGACCTTTAGCTCTGTGCATGCTGCGTGTCTGTTGCAACTTCAACAACAACTGATGTTATTATTGATGCTTATACTTGCCTAATATAAATCCTGTCACCGAAAATCGTATGGGTGCGGCTTCCTCGCCCGAAGTCGCCCCCATACCATTTTCCCCTGCCCCCCCAATTGGGAAATGTTACATCTGGCTGCTCTGCTGCGGAGAGCATGTGGTCGCATTGTGGCCAAAATGTTTATTGCACTGGGGCTTCGCGGAAATATGTACCGTATTTTCCGCACTATAAGGCGCACCGGATTATAAGGCGCACCGGATTATAAAGCGCACCTTTTAAAACTGTTTTCATATATAAGGCGCACTGGATTATAAGGCGCAGAGAATAGAAGCTACTACAGTTAACACAGAATAGAAGCACCTGCAGTCAAACAATCCATATATAAGGCGCACTGGATTATAAGGCGCAGGGTGGATTTTTGAGAAAATTAAAGGCTTTTAGGTGCGCCTTATAGTCCAGAAAATACGGTATTAGCATTTCACGTTGTGCGTAATCGCCATGCAGGAGAAATCAGTCACTGTTAATTGTAATAGGATTCACTTCGCAATCGCACAAACCATCCGTAAAGTGGAGAAATTACACAAAGGATGGACGCAGAGGGGTGTCTATGTGGCTCAGCCAGTATGGTGTGCACACACACCATATGTTCCTAGTGAGCGGGGGACCCTGGGTTCAAATCCAAACCTGCCGTGGTGTCTCACGTATCTCTCCTCTCTTCTAGTGGTTTCCTGTCTTTCTACACAAAACTATCTGAGATCGAGTTTAAGAGAATGTCAGAAACATAAGAAGACTGAGCATAGAGTTCAACACACCATTAACATGAAGGATAAAATTCGATGTTTACATTTGGCATGCGCATGTTTGATGCTTCACACTGATGTCGAAATGGATGTGCCAGTTTTACTGTGTCACCGTGGTCCACCGCTTAGATGAACAAAATAATGTATGTTGTATTAATTTAAGCTAAATTCCAGATTGGAGAATTCTCTTCAACATGACTTTGACTTGGGCCTTCCTTGCTTACATAGCTCTGCCTTTTGAAACTGAGTACATGGTATAGGTTAGCGGGTGCTTTTAAATCGTGTTATCTATTTCCCAAATCTATTTGACGAAATTAGCAAATTAAGAGATGCGTGACAAACACACCTATGACCACACCTACAGTCGCAAATAATAGTGTTGGCATAAGGAATAGTGGCTAAGGGAAGAGGAAAGGCGATGAAAATAGCAATAAGGGAATTAGTTGTGGGCTGCGGGCCGCGTCACAGACAACGCATGTTCCGAAAGTAAGTATCTCTGCTAAAACTACATCCCCTGCTTTTCTTCTCTATAGTCTACACAGTACCAAAGGTATCGTTTTTTTATTCTGTCAAAATGTACAGCATCTGTGACCAGAATAGGGAGGCTAGGGTTCAGATGGCCAAAATCACTCCCATGTCACAGCTCTGCCACACTGAGCTGGCACACATGCACACACAGCTGACCTAATAGCTCCCATTGCCACCTCCGTTGCTGCCACTACGACGGCTCCTACTGCCACAGGCACCCATCCCATCCACACTCACTAAACTGGCTCTTACTGCGTTGCAGCTTACACTGGCACCAATAATGACACTGGTGGCCAACATGCCCGTAAGCTAGACACGCTCCACCGCCTCCCATTTAGATTTCAGAAGCAGTCAGGGGGCTCAAGCACACCTTTGATCCGAACGGAGGCGACATGAAAGAGATGGAGAACATGTGGTAAGCTCAAAGACAGGAGATATCCCATCCCTATTACGTAGGATCGCCGGGGTTGTGACAGACACGACGATCGGCTGCGCGTGAACATGCCCTGCTTGCTTACCTCCTTTTTCCTCTTCTTGACTTTTGGCATCTTGCCCTCTTTGATCTTCTTAGGCTTCTTCTTCTTGGGTTGCTTGAGGGAGTTGTCGTCAGAGAAGAAGCTGTCCAGGGGCGTAAGAGGCATGACGTTGCGCTCGCCATCCTCGTCCTCATCTGAACACAGAAACACAAAGACACAAGAGGCGTTCTCAGGCCTGCTCAGAGAAATAAACAGCATCACAGACAGCGTATCAACATTTCAGAAACATATATACAGACAGTACGTGAAAATATGCTTGCACTCTGCCTGTCCACATGCACGCTTCTCATTCAGGCCTTAACGATTCTGGGTGGGAGGTAGATGAGCCACGGTGGAGTCAGAAGGTTGTCGGTTCGATCCCGGGCACCCCATGGATTAGTGTCCTTGAGAAAGACATTGAACTCCAACTCCTCCTGGTCAGAGAGTTTGTGCCTTGCATTCACGTAAAAGTGCTTACAAATGCAGTAATGCAAAATTTATCAATTAAAAAAATTGTCATATTAAAGGTAGCGTAAGTGATTTGAAATGCATTGTGTAGTACCAGCCTGGTGCACTAGGGCCCCCCCAAGAGTAGCTAGCTACACTATGTGAACCTGCTGCTCGATCCTGATTGGAGGAGAATTCACCCTCCACCTGGGGAACTTTTATTAGCTCCTTTGCTAACGTGGGGGAGGGGGAAACTCCATATGCACACATTATAATAGAGCATTTTAACAGAAAAAAAAGTTTTTGGGTGATATCTGACAAAAGTGAAATCACTTCCCCTACCTTTAATGTATGTACTGTATATTGTGACCGCAGATCACATTTACTATGAAATATACATCATTTTTGCCTGTCAATAAGTCATTCCATACAGCTCCCATGTAATGGTGCCCAGATCTTGTGGAGATCCCTGTACAAGATTGGTAGCAAAAGCTCACTATGTTTATGCAGCAATCTTGATGGATATAGTAGGACAGGGGTTTTCAAACAGTGGTCTGGGGGCCACCAGTGGTCCTTGAGAGGGTTCCAGGTGGTCCCAGGCTAAATGATGAACAGTTGGTTAACCAGATGTAACTCTTTGAGAGTGTAAACATGAACCCAAATGTACCCTTGCGGGTCCATATGGAATCATGTTTACACTCTCAAGAGTTAAAATTAGCCCAAGTCTACACAACTAGAGAATGTAGAAGAGTAATGGTAATTTTGATCTGTATGATTGCCTGCTTTGTGTTCTGCGAAATCCAGCCTGGAATTGGGACAAAAGCAAAAGAAATCTTTAGTTTGGGGTCTGTGGGGCTAAAATGTCATCAAATGGTGGTCCGTGGCTCAAATTCTGAATAAATAGTGGGCTCTGGTATGAAGAAGGTTGAAAACCACTGTAGAAGGGCATCAAATATCCAATGTTTTTGCCTGACAGCAAACCTGCACACCTATCCTTTCATGTAATATTTAGAAGGCGCACACAGCACCTCAAGTGTGCTACGATTAACAATAACTTGGCTATATTTCTTTACGGTACTAGACAGGATGCGATAGGCCTACATACCGTACATTCTTTGTAGGTGAGTTTTAACACTATGTGTTACTACCGTGTGTGTGTGTGTGTACTTAAGTGACTGTCCCAACTTCTTGAATGGGGAAAACCCCTCTTCCATAGTGCCAGTGGGGCGTAGTAAGCCTATTTGCGGCTTTTTAATGCTTGCTGGGACTACAGAGGCCCCGCTGCAGGTTGTCAGCTGTATTGTCTCAGAGCTGTTGTGTACAAGCATGCCGACTGCTGAGCACGGCAGACTACAGTGATGCCACAGTGGGTCACAGAGGGAGTACCGTGAAGGGAGAGGCGGTGATGAGGCAGCCCTGCTCGATACGCTGCTGCCGTAGCTCTAGATACACAAGCTGTGTCTATCTCAGACACACACACACGCACGCACGCACAGACAGACGCAAAGGCATGGAGGATGGAGGGAGGCCATGAAATATGCAGTGTATGTATCAGAGTCAATCACCCAAGACTGACCCTGAAGTCTACTACCTAATTCGCCAGGGGGGGGCGTGTGGGCACACAAACCTGACGTGTCACTTATCCTCTATTTAGACCACACACGTACAGGCGCGTGCACGCACGCGCACACACACACATACACATTGAGATCATTGGCTTCAAAAGCAAAATCAATGTTTTGGTTTGTCTATATACTGTACAGTACGTATCCATTGAGATCCATATATCTATCCATCCATCCATCCATCCACCTGACTACAGATCGGCCTGTTCTCGCTTCACCCGAAATTTCTTATTCCCTTTATGTATTCTTTCTGTCTTTTCCTTTAGTTATCTTCCTGCATATTTCTTTCAATGAACTCCCATATTCATATGTCTCTCTGTCTCTGCATAATGCTCTGGGTTATGGATGGTCTAGACTGCCGTGTCTCACGGCAAGGCTCTTTAATGTCTGGGATGTATGTTAGATGCCTGCCAGGCAAGTTATGATGGTGAACTCAGTTAGCGTAACATCTCTGTCAGATGCACAGATTATGAAATGGGCTCAGGCGCCTAAGTAGAAGGCACTGCTTTCAAGCGAAAGGGAAAACACAGTGCCAGAGTCGAGTCTACGTACTTACTTATGTTAGACTGTTTTGTGTTTCATCAAAATGTCCATTGCTGTGCGACAGTGGGTGTTTTGTTTTGTGTAACTTTTGACGATTGGCTCTGATGATCTGTAAAAATGTCGCAGCAATGTGCTTCATCCTAATATTTTTCATGGGGATTGCAGGTTTGATAAAGCTTCGTTCCTGTGTCAGCATGAAATAAAAATAAAAGGAGTAGGTCCATTTGGATCAATGTTTACAGTAGGGCTGGGACTTTAACTGATTAATTGAGATCACAACAACAATAACGCAATTAAATTAACAAATTAACTCATTTTAATCTCACATAGATTTTGCACCACAGAACCGTTTTCATTGGACGGGTTTCAGGAGTGCCAATCATAGGCTGTGAGCACATGATAGTGGAGAAAGTCCACAGTCTTTTCCGCCATGTTTGGATTTTTTGAATAGACGTGGATGGGAAATTAAAATGACCGTTGCGGCAAAGTGCCGAAAGATCTGCGTCCTGGGGACGCCCGGCCATGCGGGACTTTGCCACAACGGCCATTTTTATTTCCCATTTTAAAAAAAAACGTCACGTGACCTCAAAACGCTGCATCCAAAGTTCGCAGTTCGCAGTATGGTGTGCCCAGCCCTATACCGGTCCATGCAATGGGAGAAGAAGCCAATCAGGGTAACCAATAAGGGCTGACATTGATCTCTAACCTTCACCCTCAACATAGCACGTCGCATTGTGGACACAGTTCTATTTATTTAAGAAAACGTTAAAGTTAAAATAAGGTAAAGGATTTTCTTATATGCGGAAATAATACCACCAAGTAGCTACAGCATAAAAGCTGTGCGGCTATGTAGTAAAAGACCGCGTTGCCTCAATGTGGGGGGAAAATATAGCATCATAGTGTTGTTTTTGGCAACCTCACAACTAAATGGCCTGTGAGATTGCCTCAGGGGAACCCACTCGTCTGGTTGCCGAATCAACCAGGCAATGCCAGGTGTTGAGTGTGTGTGTGCAGTTATGTGTGTGAGTGTGAGGGATGGAGAGAGAGGGAGAGAGAGAGGGGGGTGTCATTCTGTCCTGTGGCTCAGGGGCACTGGCACCAGGTGCTGTTTGGAAGAGGACTGAAGCTACTGTTGGCCCGCGCCGCCCTCGCTGAAGTGCATGAGAGACACACTAGCAACGCTGCCGTGACCTTCCTGCAAGGGCTCGGCCACCGGCACCATCCATTAGAGGGGAGATTCATGAGCGGCTCCCCGGTGAGAAAACCAGAGGTTTACAGGAAAGCACATTAGCCCTTTTTCTATGACAGCCCCCGTGTGGAAATGCCCACTTAGTGTTGCCCAGACCGCCAGTCCGCCCCGCCACAGAGGAAAGACGAGGAGGAGGAGAGCCAAAAAAGCTCTCTTCCTCATTGGTTAAGTGCTTGTACAGTAGCTCCGTCTTGAACTGCCTTTCGGACAAAGACACCCTCTCGCGCTATTATTAGAAATCTCGGTCGTTAAGATGATGAAGGGACGTAGTATAAATAGTGCCATTAAAATGTGCTCTGTTATGGACGTATTTGACCGTGTAAAAGGATGATAAGAAAGTAATGCCATGTAATGGATGGCGAATGAAACAATTAGCAAACAGCCTCAAACCACAGCAGGCAGCATCCGCAAATGGACCCAAGAAGAAGGCATCCTTTTCTGTATCACTGCTACGTGCACGCGCAGAGGGGAAAAATGGTGTCAACTTTCACAGTGAGGGAGCCAAAAATAGCCCCCTTTTCCAATTGGGGATAGCATTTGTAGGCACACAAAGAGCACATGATAATCTTTCAATTTCAGTCAAGTACAAAACAATTAGAAGAGAAAGGATGCAGGGGCCATGGTGGTGTGAGCCCCCAAAAAATACAAATGGAAATTAGTCTCAGTTTGTGACATAATAACCAATGACAGTTAACATATTATTATATTACATTGTAGCAACACAAAGGCAAAGTATTGCCATAGTTAACGAAACATTAACAAATCATTGTAGCAAAGAGAAAATAATTCTATTTCATTTTGAAAATACCGTTACAGGTTTGTGAGATTTGCAGATGTCTCTTGGCCATCTATATTGCACTAAAACATCTTCATCCTACATTTGTAGAAGAGCAACCAGGCAAAGCAAAGCGATGTGATTGCTTGCCTCCATCACTCCATTGCATATTGTGTGAAGGCCGCCTGTTGCGTAACATCTATGCAAAATTAAAAAGAAGCCGAATTTCCATGGTAGACACAAAGTGAACGCGACTGATGGTGACATGACAACGTCTTCGTTCAAAATTAATCGCGCAAACATCTCACTCACCTGCCATAGTCAGTTCCACTCTACCAAGAACTCTGTTAACAGGGAGGAACATCAGTACCCCAGGCAAGAGCAGGCAGTCATATGCCTCAACAGCAACCCACCTCACACACACACACACACACACACACACACACACACACACACACACACACACACACACACACACACACACACACACACACACACACACACACACACACACACACACACACACACACACTTCATATATAAAGATTTAAAATCTTCTCTGGCTAAGTAAAACGCTGCATACAAACGTTATGTGTAGACCAGGGGTTTTCAACCTTTTTGATACCACCATTTACTCAGCATTTGAGCCACTGTTATCAGAACACTGGGAAAACCTGCACCAATGACCATGATTGGTCAATCACTATTTTACCCATCAATAATGCAGTATCTTTGCTTCTGAAACAGACACATTTAATACACTGTAGTACAAAAGCAGGAAAGAATATTGCTCTGTAAACTTTCCCTATACTTCACAACACTGGAGTTTCCAGATACACCTTCACAACTCTCTCTCTCTCTCTCTCTCTCTCTCTCACACACACACACACACACACACACACACACACACACACACACACACACACACACACACATTGTGTGTGGGAAACGTATCAGGTGAATTAGTGAGAACATTAACAAAAAAAAACTGCCCCTTAGCATCAAACTGCAGACAACTCTCACATTCAAAGCAAGCAGACAGCAGCAAGTTTTAAAAAGGTATTAATTCACTGATCCCAATGACACTAGCTGCCATACAGGCCTGATGATGACTGTCAGCTAGGGGAGGACCATCCTTAAGTGGAGCCACTTCATCACAAGCAGTCACTAGCCACGTTTCCATAAAACCTTTGCGAAAATAGGAAGAGTATGAACTTAAGTCGAAAAAAGAAGAGCGAATTGTCCGCTGTTTCCATTAACTGATGAAATGCGATATTGTAGACTACACCGTGTCATCTGCAGCGCGACACGTGCGAGGAAAAAAGGTTTGAACTTTATTAACGGAATAATATCTATAAGGGCAGAGCCCGGTCATGTAAAACAGCTGTTTATGTCTGATATCACTTGCGTGTCTTAGCTATCATGCATGATGATACAGATCAGATTCAGATAGGCCTACTGTAAATATAGGACCCTGTAGCTGCCCTGCGTCTTTCATGTACAAACGCGATGGGAGTCTGAACGTTATTGGCCATGCGTCCCTCGTCCGTTCTGAGCGTTTTTTGTAGAAATATAACTTAAATTAACAAATAACAATGCACTCATCGGCAGGCCACACAACTCTTCAAATGCGCTATAATGCGTGTCCAGTGCTTTCCAATAGAAAGTCTTTTCGCAAGCCGTTTCCATACGTCATTTGCGCATTAGGCTCTTCCGATACGCTCCAAAATACGGCACCTTTCAGCGAGAAAGTATTTTTGCGCAAAATGGAAACTTATTCGCATTTTGAAGTGTTTCCATTCAACATTCTCTTCGCAAGAGCCGTTTTTGCGCAAAAATAGGGCTTATGGAAACGTGGCTACTGACACAGTGACACAGCCCATGAAAAGTATCCTGGATGGAGTGATTGATGAGCTGAGGTGGCTCAGACAGAACACCATCATAACCAGCTATAGTAAATGGCATGCCACTTGCAGTTTGCCAGTGTGATGGGCAGTAATTTACTCCCAGCTACCTTTCGGACGAGAGAAGTCACACAGAGTGACAATCCAGAAGGTCCCAGGGCTATTCTGAATCTAAAGTAAATGATCTGTCTATGTATATATATCTAATCAAGGACAGAAAATGCATTTGTTTACAAACCAAAGGTTGGTACTATCAATCACCCACAGACACATTAACTTCGAGAAGAAAAAGCTGCTGTTTTTAACTGTATATATAATATGTATAATAGGCCGGTTGTGGGTATATGACATGAGACACAGTATGCATGCCTACTATTGACCAAATTAAAATAATACCATAAAAGTCACAAAAAACTTCACATTCTTGATAACAAAGGCTACACACTATCAGCCAATTAATCTATGATAGTGGGTAGTAGACAAGATAAGCTTATTATACAGCTCATTAAAGTCCCACTTGTGCAAACCACCAACCTATAGCTAAGCCACATGCCTTAATTGTATAGTCCAGTGGTTTTCAACCAGTGGTCCTTGAGAGGGTTCAAGGTGCTCCCCAGCTAAGTTGGTTAACCAGATGTAACCAGATGTTTCAAGTTTACACTCCCAAGAGTTAAAATGTTCATCATCTGAATTAGCCCAAGTCTACACACCTATAGAACGTCGAAGATTAAAGGAATTGGAATTGTGGACAAAGGCAAAAGAAATCTTTAGTTTTGGGGTCTGTGGGGCTAAAAAAAAATGTGATCAAATGGTGGTCCGTGGCTCAAATGCTGAATAAATAGTGGGGCCTGGAATCAAAAAGGTTGAAAACCACTGGTCTATACCGCACATGTCCATCTCAAAAGCAGTGACCTGCCCTGTATGGACGGACGCTTGGAGAAGCTCCGAAACAGTGAAGAGAGTGAAGAGTACAGCGGCACTGTGACTGGACACTTGATAAGCAATGTTTACTGTATACACGTGGCTTTCAGTTCACACCTCTGCGGCCAACGGTGGAGGAGAGGAAAACCTCAAGTCCAGAGCATCCCTGTCACCCGCTTTAATGGCCTAATAACACGGCCAATATGTGAAAAGGAAGCATACGATAATAAACACGATTTCACTTTTAATAAAATAGGAAACCTCTTGTGACTGTCGCCGACTATCCCTATAGGCTATAAATGTGCCCGTGTTTAACACGGTGTTCTAAAAAGGCGAATTAACGTTAACAAGTTAATATTATACACAGCATCTAGCCTGGGCAATGGAGGAGAGAAATATAACACAACAACAGAGCAAGCTATACTGGGAAGTCAGACCTTTTTTTGAGAACGAGAGAGGGGTTTTGGACCACGTTGGATCTTAACAGAATAAACAGGCTACCCCTACGAATGTTTATAACTATAACAATTGCAATTCGTGATCGGATGCGATCCTTGCATGGACCATGCATGTTTTCTCTCCCCTTCGAGAGAACCAAGTGGTTCCATAATATACTAACATACGCCCAAAATGCACGCTGTGAACTCCGGGCTAAATACGACCTGGCTGTGTTATCCATCCCCCCTGTACTGTACTGTACTGTACTGTAACTGTAAGACACTAGGTCGGTCGTGTAAAAATAATAAGCATGACTGTGCTTCTTGCACCCCACCCCTCCTCCAGTCCTCCTCCTCCGTGAAGAACGCAGGCAGGCAGGCAGCAGGACAAGCCCTTTTCCCCGCATTCAAGGCGTAGCGGCGCTAAATAAGTGAAGGACAGCCCGCCTCCCCCCTTCCTTCCCTTTCCCTCCCTGTTTCCCCCCTCTCACCTGGCAGCACGTCGTCTTCAAAATCCATGTCGTCTTGTCCCTCGTCTTCATTACTCAGCGACCCCGGCATCTTTATCTCATACCCCCCCCTAAAAAGCCTTTAGGGCTGACAATACTGAAAGTTAACCCTCCAGATGCCGCAGCCAGCCCTAGTGTAGCTGCTGTTCCTTTTTTCTCCCCCAGTCAAAAAGGAGGAGAGTCTTTTTTCCCTCCTCGTTCAAAGAAGAAAAATGTGTCTTTTTCGGGTGTAAAACTGCTTTCCTCGCAGAGACAACATAAAATAAATACATTTCCTTTCTCCCCCCCAGTCCACACAGTTTCTGTATCCAAGTCTTTGCAGTCTGCTGAAAATAAGAAAGGCAAAAATGGAACACACATGCCCAGATAGTGACGTCTGGTCTGTTGCCATGACAATCCATCCCATAATGTTCCACCAGGCACAACTAGTTAGTCGTGCTCCCCTAGTTACCGCTTCAACTAGTAGTAATGTATACAGGCACCGTGCAAACCGGCGGCGACGTCGGACGGGGCCACAGTTTGGCGCGCACACACACGCTGCTCTCGCCTGTCGTAGCCTAGTACGTCGTCTGCCCATTTTATTTTGCAACTTGCAAGTCCATAAAATTAGGGGGTTACGCACAAGAAATCGGATAGAAACTTCTCCCTCGTACACTTGATAATGAACAAAAAAAGAGGAACAGAGCTGTGGGATATGAAATGATAAGTTTTGCGATGCACCATATACCAACGTGGGAAATTAGTTCATTGTTTACAGGATTTATGCAAACTAACGGCGTTTTCTTTTCAGACACGCGCCATGACTCGTCAGGTGGGTGGGGGGCAACTACAAACGAACCTGTTGACACTCAGCCTCCACACACACACAGCCCCTTTCCCCTACACTTTCTTATGGCAGGGAAAATAGCGAGTCTGCCGATTAGCTAGTGAGAGGCTGAGAGAGCCGAGTACTGCCTGTACCAGTGTGTGGCACAGCAGCAGTGTTGTCAAGGTTACCAGGCAGGCTCAGTCAGGGTACCCCAGAGACGTCACACTTCCAACAGTTGCACCTTTTTCTATTACTTCTCAAATTATGATAAATATATAATAATTTATCAGTGTGTTAATTTACTGGTATACACATAATGTCACAAAATAGTTTATTTAAAAAAAATAAAATACCATAGAAATGGCAGCGTAAACTGATGAAATTGGTTGGACACACCAGAAAAGATGACCTCTGTTTTTATCTTTTATACATATTTTTTTATTAAAAGTTTCCTATTAAAAGTTTAATCTTCATCCTCCTCCTCTTCGTCCTGGTTGATCTGGAAGTAGCGAAGCTCGTAGCTTTCCTTAGTATTAGCGACCACCCGCAGCCAATCCCTCAGGTTATTCTTCTTCAGGTATTTCTTGGTGAGATATTTCAAGTATCTGTTGGAAGAGGAGAAGTAGTTTGTAGAAAAGGTCTTCAGAATCAGACATAACTGTACTTTATATCAGTACAGTTTATATCACCTTATAAAACTAAAAAATAAATAACTAACGCTCAGCCTTATTGTTCATGCTTTTTCATACCACGGCCCACTATGTATTCAGAATTTGAGCCACGGACCATCATTTGAGGACATTTTCACCCCCACAGACCCCAAAACTAAAGATTTGTTTGTCCACAATTCCAGGCTGGATTTGGAAACAAAACAGTCACACAAACAGATTAAAATGACTATTAATCTTCTACATTATCTACAGGGGTTGACACTAAGGTCTCCGAGGCATTTGCCCATCGGGCAAGTGCAAGTCAGTTTCTACTTGCCCTCAGGTCGTGGTCACTTGCCCCCAATAAATTTTCCATTTAAGTTTACTTTCTACTTGGGTTCTTTAAACATTTCCTTTTGCAGTCAAAGACTATGTTTTGTTTAAGTCACAATCAGCTACAGAAAATATTCAACTTGTAGATATGTGTAAATCAGTGGTTCCCACAGTGGTGAAAGACTCAGGGGTCCATGACCCCAGCAAAATGATAGTTTGGGACCAAATGGACCTGGGAGAGAGATAGGAGAGATAGCTAGAAAGCCACAGACAAAGACAAAGACACACAGGCAGAGCACAATGACCACCTTCAGGACAAATATATCTCGTGTTATGTTATAGTGCACTAAGTCACACACTTGCCCAATCGGGCAACCAAGTAGCAGTCTTCACTTGCCCAGTCATTTTTTTTACTTGCCCCAGGCAAGCGGGCAAGTGTTAGTGTCAAGTGGCTCTAGTTGTGTAGACTTGGGCTAATTCACATGAATATTTTAACTCTTGAGAGTGTAAACATGAAACCAAATGGACCCACAAGGGTCCATTTGGTTTCATTTTACCCTCTCAAAGAGTTACCTCTTCCCAACTTCCCATCATTTTGCTTGTGGACCACCTGGAACCCTGTCAAGGACCACTGGTTGAAAATCACTGATCTAGAATCCTAGAACAAATGGATACTTTTGTTGTGCTGCTGATCTGAACAGGGTGTGCATGAATGCCAATTCTATCGGGTAATCAGCAAGCATTTCCGTTTCATTTTTCTTTATTCATAAGTCACCAGCATCTAGTAACTATATTCTGAACAAGGTTCAGAAAGCTTTCTCAATACTGTGAGAAAGACGTCAACATGGACAAACTGAACCCATTCTGCCACCCTTCTGCATTCTGCAGTCATGCTGGTCTTGTTAGTAGTTCTAAGTGTGCAAACAAATCTGGCCAGGCCAGCATGGTTCACTTCATCTTCAAGTCAAGAGTGCAACCTACGCTAGCAATTAAAACTGCTGGACCATGTAATATTTTGACATTGGTTAATTGCATTTAAAATGTCACTCCTGTGTTGGCATGGTGTCTGTTAGCTGGCCGATTTTATCTTTATTTTGAATATCAGCAATTAAACAAAACACTTTTCGATAGATGAAATTAATAAGGCCTTAATGTCAAATGTCAAAAGGAATACATGTTCACAGTGGGGGGTTAGAGTCTAACCAATGTCTAACCATTAGACATACCAACATTCATAATAGTCAATATTCAGACAATGCTGCAGGATCAGTAATGATTTCACCTAAGCCCTTAAACCCTATATTTAGTAACCCTGAATTTGGCTCCATCAGGGGTGTATATTTGATAGATTGATTGAATACGTTATTATTGACAGTTTGCAGAAACAGGCACAAGAAAGTACAGTTCAATACAAGGTCTACTAAGAGGATTAAAAACCCAAGCCAGTCTATGCCTGGGATCCTTCATATTCAATTCATCGGAATTCTACACCCTCTACACTAAGGGCAAATTCACACACGATGATTTACTGTGATTAAAAATATTCCGACCTGAAGTGTATTTTTGGAAGGTGCTCTTAATTTGAGCACATATTAAGGCTAATTTGAATTTAGGCGCTGATGAAAAAGTGATTTAGATTTGTGTCCAAGAGCACCAGAGGGTGCTTCACTGTAGGTGTGAATGCCAACGCATAAAATAGAGGATAAAACACAAAATATGCCATCGTTGGATGGAGTGCGCATTGGCACACAAAGCAGAATTAATTTCATCATCATCATCATCATCATCATGTGTTACGTCCGACTGGCTTTAGTCCAACACACTACCCAAAACCAAACATGCGTGCACGCTCGCGTGCAAGGTTCCACATTACCCTCACTTTTACATCTTGAGTATTACCCCAAGTATAGTATATTTATTATATAGCTTATGGATTGAACACATTGATTGCTTCAGTTGACAGTGCATAGTGTGAACTGTGAACACCAAAAACCCCAAATTGAAAATGCAGTGACTATGATGGTATTTTCCATCCTTATTTGCAAAGGTAACAAAGGTCATTAATGCATACATTGATATTGTCTGGTTTTTCGTTTTATTTAAAATTTTATCCCCAAAATGTTGTAATCCATTTTTTTTTCACCCAGTGCCAATTACCTATGTGATCCTCTGTGGGCTCTACACAGGGATGAGTTTCCCTGGTTGAACATGGCACATGAAGGAACACATTATTCCAGCCAGTTTCCTTGTCGCCTCCATCAGGCCAAGCTAAGGTTGTTTAGAGACCAGGATTACTGCTTGTTTTTGTGAGGGTATTTACCCTAGTGCAGGGGTTTTCAACCTTTTTCATCCCAGGGCCCACCATTTATTCAGCATTTGAGCCACGGACCACCATTTGAGGACATTTTAGCGGACCCCCCCCCCCCCCCCCCATTAATCTTCTAGTTGTGTAGATTTGGGCTAATTCACATGATGAATATTTTAACTCTTGAGAGTGTAAAAAATGTTACGTTCTCAAGAGTTACATCTGGTTAAACAACTTAGCTAGGGACCACCTGGAAGCCTCTCAAGGACCACTGGTGGTCCCTGGACCACCTGTTGAAAACCCCTGCCCTAGTGGATACAGGGAGAACTCCACACCCTTTCACCAACCCCACCTCGGGTATGGCCACTGATGACACAGAGGACGAGACATGCCACCTGCATCCACAGTGCCCCCCTAACCGGAATCAAACCGAGGAACAGTGCCGCTATGAAGCGGTATTATTTTTTTGTATATGAATTCTGTCTGCTCAGAAACACGTATGTTCCACACTGCTTTCTAAATTGGCCCAAATAATCTGTAACTTCTGTTTCTCTAGTAGTGAATTTTAATGTGCATGTTCAATGAGTATCAGGCACATACTAAGCTTGACCATTGGCTGCACCATTGGTACCATTTGATTCATGGGTTAAAAATCCAGTGTATATTGTCAGAGTAACATGATGTTTCACAATTTAGGATGCCAGGGGAACGCTGGTCCACACCAGGACAGGCTACTATCCCAACCATTGACTGTCAACATTAGTCTTGGGCAATATACCGGTATTACCGTTTATCGCGATATTGAAATCAATACCGAGTAATATCGTTGGGTCTATAAAAAATATTATAATATTATATAATTTTAACTATACAAACAATTTCCATGTTACACACATGCCTAAAATAGCCCTTATTTGGGCTAGGCTTTCTGGAAACAATGTATTTCCAACTCCAGTTTATCCCTATTTAGGCTGCTTGAACATCAGAGCACTCAGTTTCTGACCCCTCAATATTGCAATTCTGAGAACTAGGTGACTGGTGGAACGTGTCCAACTCTGATTGCACGTCAATACCGGTAATATCGAATATTGAGCTAATTAACCCGTTATCGATACCGATATTAAAAAATCAATACCGCCCAAGACTAGTCAACATCTTTCAGTATTCCAACCAAACCTAGCCAGTGCCACCCTGTTAGTAGTTCAAACCAACATGCAATAATTTCAAGCATGTTGGCTCATTTAGCTTCGCAAAATGATTGGCAACATTGTCAAGTGTACCATGAGCAGTGTTGGGCAGTAACTAATTTTAGATTACATATTACTGTAATATTATTACTTTTGCTCCAAAAAGTAAAGTAACGAGATTACTCTGCAAAAATGGGTAATAAGTAACGCATTACTTTGCAAGTAACGCCAAGTTACTTTTTTAAAATGAGCTTGTTGTTGCATGCAAAAATAGAACAGATGTACAAGCTATTGACAGGTACTGTAACAACAGAGATGTGCAGTAGATTGTAGATCCAGTCCACACGCTGCATCCTGCACAGTTATGTACACTACAAATCGCATTGCTGCTTTATTTTGTAATAAACGGATTATGTTGTACTTCTCTAATTTTTCAAAAGCGGTGTTGAGAACTTGGGAAAGTAATAATGTAATATGTAATATATTACTCTTCAAATCCAGTAATAAGTAAAGTAATGATATTACTTTGTCTAAGGGGTAACGAGTAAAGTAAAGAAGTTACTTTCCAAAGTTATAAATATAGACCAACACTGACCATGAGTTGTAGTCAATATGCATGTTCAGTTCATGCCATTTACCTCTTGGAGAAGGGAACCTCAGAATTCACAGCAATTTTGCTCTTGCTCCTCTCGATGGACACCACACCACCACCCAGGTTTCCAGATTTACCATTCACCTTAATGCGCTCCTGAAGAAACTGCTCCTAGAGTAGAAAAGAGATGTGTACAGCACAGCATTTTTACCCCGGTCCCTCGGGGTACTCCGATTGGCCGCTTTAGGTGATGACATAATGGTGACATAAGAACTCTATAGCTAATGTAATGAGTATTAGCCCCCTCCGCTTACGCACAAGTAGGCCATGGCCTACTTAAGTTTGCAATCTACCAAGTGCTGATCAAGTTAAAGCAATCTCTAGAGTTGCAAATTGCGGCTAGATTGAGCTGTGCTCAATAGACAGCACTGACAAGTGATGGCTGTTTATTGATTGATTATATAGTAGAGATCAGATGGAAATACAATAACACAACAACTTACAAAGTTGGCGGCGTCCATGATGCCATCCTCAACAGGGTGGGTGCAGTCCAGTGTGTACTTTAGGATCTGCTTTTTCTTCTTCCCACCCGGCTTCCTCAGCACTGGCTTTTTCTAGTTAGTAAAACAAAGTTTAAAAAATAAAAATAAATTAAAAAAGAGAAGGTCTCACACACACAGTCAGATCATTCTCATGAGATCATTTAGCTCCTTTAAGTAAACTGACTAGATCTGCCTTGCTCCTCCATTCCTGTTCTATAGACAGCCAATATTAAACTGACCCACATGCCTTCAGAAACTTTTCCTCCGCCTTATCATAGCAATTGGTATTGCATCTTATATTGTTTTAATCATTGGTTTTCAACCTTTTTGACTCCAGGGACAACCATTTATTCAGCATTTGAGCCACGGACCACCATTTGAGTACATTTTCACACCAAAGACCTAAAATTTAAGGATTCTTTTTTATTTTGCCCACAATTCCAGGCTGTATTTTGCCAACAAAACAGTGTAAACTTCTTAATTAATTAAGTGGTGCTAATTCAGATGATGAATATTTTAACTCTTGAGAGTGTAAAAATGAAACCAAACGGACCCGGAAGCGTCCGTTTGGTTTCATTTTTACATTCTCAAGAGTTACATCTGGTTAACCAACTTTCCATCATTTAGCCTGGGGACCACCTGGAACCTTCTCAAGGACCACTAGTGGTCCCTGGACCACCTGTTGAAAACCCCTGGTTTAAATGATTGATTAGTCACCTTTACAACAAGGTATGGCGTGTAGAGATCGGACACACCCTGCCTCCAGTGGTTGCCACCGCTGGTGTGTGAATGTGGGAAGTGAGGACGCTGGCGTTGACTGTTCGCCGCTCTACTTCCCAATGTATGAATGAATGGACCATTGTAAGCGCTTTGAGTATACACGTAGTGCATAGAAAAGCGCTATAAAAATGCAATCCATTATTATTATTATTATTATTATTACCCCTATTGTATTTTGCGTCCACAACACGTATCAACTCCTGCTGGTGCACACACCAAACTTCCGCGCCCCATGGTGCAGACTGTGGGGCCGTGAAAAATCACCGGTTGGATTCTAAATTTCTTCTGTGTCCCCCTCTGCGTGTGGCATCCACTAGTTCGCCCATCAATCCCACAGATTAGTTTTTATTCCATTTTATTCATTTGTTTGTATTTAGGGTCATTTTCTGCAGTTCAAGCATACTTCCACAGGGTGGCAGGCTATTTCCAAAACTATTGGAAGTGCACGTGTGCACTTCCAATAGTTTTGGACAACACTACATAGCCAGCTCTACCCGATATAAAATGTATTTTGCAGATCTATTTGGACAATCCACACACTTTAAAGATCTAAATGGCCCTTCTGCATGTTTTGGAGATCTAATTGGTCAATCCATACCTTTCACAGATCTAATAGGCACAGATCTAATATGTTCTCACACCTGGCGGGCCCAGGCAAGACTCGGGTGCACAGGCTGTACCTGTGTACCATATTAGACTCCATCAGACTCCAACACACTAGCTCAGCTCTAGAAGGCTATGCTATTCGCTCTGTCAGGGTGCACAAGGCAGAACTCTACCATGGTCTAGAAATGACCATTTGAAACTACTCGTCGTGCACACGAAACTAGTGTCTATGCACACAGTGTTTAGTTGCAATTGTGTGAGTACATACAGGGCTGACAACAGCTCAGCACACCCCAACATACTCTATTAACGCAGTGAACAACTAGTACAGCCCTTCCTGGTGTGATCCATTTTCTTATAGCAGAGTACACCCCCTGGCCTTGTCAATTCTACCACTAGGCAGGACTAGGCCAGACTTGGGTGCCCTACACCTGTTCTAGAAATAC
Organism: Benthosema pterotum; assembly: GCA_039105355.1. NCBI lineage: Eukaryota > Metazoa > Chordata > Actinopteri > Myctophiformes > Myctophidae > Benthosema > Benthosema pterotum. Next base: position 6,694,936 of record CM076971.1, on the reverse strand, counting down.
TCAATAAATGGTCGTGCACACAGAAATGTTGCCCGTGCACACATCGTTTAGTTGCAATGGTGTAAGTACATACAGGTCTGACAACAGCCTAATAGAGCCCAGTATGTCCAGCAAAGACCCCCAAGGGCATCTTAACCAGATCCATCCCATTATAGTCCAGTAGTACACTCTCTTCTAGTCCGTGGACACCTGGTGGGCCCAGGCAAGACTCGAGTGCACCAGGCTGTACCTGTGTACCATATTAGACTCCATCAGACTCCAACACACTAGCTCAGCTCTAGAAGGCTATGCTATAGGCTCTGTCAGGGTGCACAAGGCAGAACTCTACCATGGTCTAGAGATGTCCATTTGAAACTACTCGTCGTGCACACGAAACTAGTGTCTATGCACACAGTGTTTAGTTGCAATTGTGTGAGTACATACAGGGCTGACAACAGCTCAGCACACCCCAACATACTCTATTAACGCAGTGAACAACTAGTACAGCCCTTCCTGGTGTGATCCATTTTCTTATAGCAGAGTACACCCCCTGGCCTTGTCAATTCTACCACTAGGCAGGACTAGGCCAGACTTGGGTGCCCTACACCTGTTCTAGAAATACTCAATAAATGGTCGTGCACACAGAAATGTTGCCCGTGCACACATCGTTTAGTTGCAATGGTGTAAGTACATACAGGTCTGACAACAGCCTAATAGAGCCCAGTATGTCCAGCAAAGCCCCCCAAGGGCATCTTAACCAGATCCATCCCATTATAGTCCAGTAGTACACTCTCTTCTAGTCCGTGGACACCTGGTGGGCCCAGGCAAGACTCGAGTGCACCAGGCTGTACCTGTGTACCGTATTAGACTCCATCAGACTCCAACACACTAGCTCAGCTCTAGAAAGCTATAGGCTCTGTCAGGGTGCACAAGGCAGAACTCTACCATGGTCTAGAAATGTCCATTTGAAACTACTCGTCGTGCACACGAAACTAGTGTCTATGCACACAGTGTTTAGTTGCAATTGTGTGAGTACATACAGGGCTGACAACAGCTCAGCACACCCCAACATACTCTATTAACGCAGTGAACAACTAGTACAGCCCTTCCTGGTGTGATCCATTTTCTTATAGCAGAGTACACCCCCTGGCCTTGTCAATTCTACCACTAGGCAGGACTAGGCCAGACTTGGGTGCCCTACACCTGTTCTAGAAATACTCAATAAATGGTCGTGCACACAGAAATGTTGCCCGTGCACACATCGTTTAGTTGCAATGGTGTAAGTACATACAGGTCTGACAACAGCCTAATAGAGCCCAGTATGTCCAGCAAAAGACCCCCAAGGGCATCTTAACCAGATCCATCCCATTATAGTCCAGTAGTACACTCTCTTCTAGTCCGTGGACACCTGGTGGGCCCAGGCAAGACTCGAGTGCACCAGGCTGTACCTGTGTACCGTATTAGACTCCATCAGACTCCAACACACTAGCTCAGCTCTAGAAGGCTATGCTATAGGCTCTGTCAGGGTGCACAAGGCAGAACTCTATCATGGTCTAGAAATGTCAATTTAAAACTACTCGTCATGCACACGAAACTATTGTCTATGCACACAGTGTTTAGTTGCAATTGTGTGAGTACATACAGGGCTGACAACAGCTCAGCACACCCCAACATACTCTATTAACATGGTGAATACCTAGCCCAGCCTTTCCTGGTGTGATCCATTCTCTTACAGCATAGTACACCCTCTGGCCTTGTCAATTCTACCACCTGGCAGGACTAGGCCAGACTTGGGTGCCCTAGACCGCAATGCATTATGCCCTAAAAGACTCAAACATGTTGTTTTCAGATGTAGCAGGCTGTGCCAGGCTCCAACAGGCTTTACTATGCTATAAAAGGCAATTCTGTATGGTGGACTAGAATTACTTAATAAAACTATTGGTCGTGCACACGGAACTGCTGCCCGTGCACACATCGTTTAGTTGCAATGGTGTAAGTACATACAGGTCTGACAACAGCCTAATAGAGCCCAGTATGTCCAACAGAGCCCCCCAAGGGCATCTTAACCAGATTCATCCCACTATAGTCCAGTAGTACACCCTCCTCCAGTCCGTTCTCACACCTGGTGGGCCCAGGCAAGACTCGGGTGCACCAGGCTGTACTTGTGTACCGTATTAGACTCCATCAGACTCCAACACACGAGCTCAGCTTTAGAAAGCTATACGCTCTGTCAGGGTGCACAAGGCAGAACTCTACCATGGTCTAGAAATCTCCATTTAAAACTACTCGCCGTGCACACAAAACTATTGTCTATGCACACAGTCTTTAGTTGCAATTGTGTGAGTACACCTACTCCAGCCCTTCCTGGTATGTTCCATTCTCTTACAGCATAGTACACCCCCTGCCCTTGTCAATTCCACCACCAGGCAGACTTGGGTGTCCTAGACCGCAATGCATTATGCCCTAAAAGGCTCAAACATGTCGTTTTCAGATGTAGCAGGCTGTTTCAGGCTCCAACAGGCTTTACTATGCTATAAAAGGCAATTCTGTATAGTGGACTAGAAATACTTAATAAAACTATTAGTCGTGCACACGGAACTACTGCCCGTGCACACAATGTTTAGTAGCACTGGTGTGGGTACGTGCACAGATGACAACAGCCTAATAGAGCCCACTAGAGTCCTGCAAAGCCCCCCACCAAGGGAATCTTAACCAGATCTATTCCACTATAGTACAGTGCATTGCGGTCTAGGGCACCTAAGTCTGGCCTAGTCCTGCCTGGTGGTAGAAATGACAAGGCCAGGGATTGTACTATGCTGTAAGAGAATGGAACACACCAGGAAGGGCTGGACTAGGTGTTCACTGTGTTAATAGAGTGTGTTGGGGTGTGCTGGGCTGCTGTCAGCCCTGTATGTATTCACACAATTGGAACTAAACACTGTGTGCATAGACAATAGTTTCGTGTGCACAACAAGCAGTTTTAAATGGACATTTCTAGACCATGATAGAGTTCTGCCTTGTGCACCCTAACAGAGCATATAGCATAGCCTTCTAGAGCTGAGCTAGTGTGTTGGAGTCTGATGGAGTCTAATACGGTACAGCCTGGTGCACCGGAGTCTTGCCTGGTCCCGCCAGGTGTGAGAACAGACTGGAGGAGGGGGTACTACTGGACTATAAAGGGATGGATCTGGTTAAGATGCCTTTGGGGGGGGCTTGCTGGACTATAGTGGGCTCTATTAGTTTGTTGTTTTAGTAGTATGTACTTGCCTTTATGTACTTACACCATTGCAACTAAACGCTGTGTGCACGGGCAGTAGTTCCAAGTGCACGACCAATAGTTTGGTCGTGCAGATTTAGCTTGTACCGCCTAGTAGAGCCTGTTGGAGCCTTGCACAGCCTCCTATAGCAGCTGGACTATAGTGGGACTGGTTAAGATTCTCTTGGTGGGGGGCTTTGCTGGACTCTAGTGGCCTCTATTAGGCTGTTCTCAGCTGTGTACGTACCCACACCATTGCTACTAAACGGAGTGTGCACGGGCAGTAGTTCTGTGTGCACGACCAATAGTTTTATTGAGTATTTCTAGTCCACCCTACAGAATTGCCTTTTACAGCCTAGTAGAGCCTGTTGGAGCCTGGTACAGCCTGCTACAGCTGAAAACAACCCGTTTGAGTCTTTTAGGGCATAATGCATTGCGTTCTAGGGCACGCAAGTCTGGCCTTGTCCTGCCTGGTGGTAGAACTGACAGGACCAGGGGGTGTACTATGCTGTAAGAGGATAGATCACACCATGAAGGGCTGGACTAGGTGTTCACTGTGTTAATAGAGTATGGGGTATGGGGTGTGCTGGGCTGTTGTCAGCCCTGTATGTATTCACACAATTGCAACTAAACACTGTGTACATAGACAATAGTTTTTTGTGCATGACGAGTAGTTTTAAATGGACATTTCTAGACCATGATAGAGTTCTGCCTTGTGCACCCTGACAGAGCATATAGCATAGCCTTCTAGAGCTGAGTTAGTGTGTTGGAGTCTGAAGTCCAATACGGTACAGCCTGGTGCACCCGAGTATTGCCTGGCCCCGCCAGGTGTGAGAACGGACTGGAGGAGAGGGTACTACTGGACTATTGTGGGATGGATCTGGTTAAGATGCCCTTGGGGGGCTTTGCTGGACTCTAATGGGCTCTATTAGGCTGTTGTCAGCCGTGTACGTACCCACACCATTGCAACTAAACGGTGTGTGCACGGGCAGTAGTTCCGTGTGCACGACCAATAGTTTGGTCATGCAGATTTGTCTTGCACAGCCTAGTAGAGCATGTTGGAGCCTGGCACAGCCTCCTACAGCTACTGGACTATAGTGGGATGGATCTGGTTAAGAATCCCTGGGTGGTGGGATTTCCTGGACTCTAGTGGGCTCAATTAGGCTGTTGTCAGCCGTGTACGTACCCACACCATTGCTACTAAACGTTGTGTGCACGGGCAGCAGTTCTGTGTGCATGGCCAATAGTTTTATTGGGTATTTCTAGTCCACGATACAGAATTGCCTTTTACAACATACTAAAGCCTGTGGGAGCCTGGCACAGCCTGCTACAGCTGAAAACAACCTGTTTGAGTCTTTTAGGGCATAATGCATTGCGGTCTAGGGCACCCAAGCCTGGCCTAGTCCTGCCTGGTGGTAGAATTGACAAGGCCAGGGGTGTACTATGCTGTAAGAGAATGGATCACACCAAGGAGGACTGGACTAGGTGTTCACTGTCTTAATAGAGTATGTTGGGGTTTGCTGGGCTGTTGTCAGCCCTGTATGTATTCACACAATTGCAACTAAACGCTGTGTGCATAGACAATAGTTTTGTGTGCACGACGAATGGACATTTCTAGACCATGATAGAGTACTGCCATGTGCACCCTGATAGAGCCTATAGCATAGCCTTCTAGAGCTTAACTAGTGTGTTGGAGTCTAATACGGTACAGCCTCGTGCACCCGAGTCTTGCCTGGGCCCGCCAGGTGTAGAACGGATTGGAGGAGGGGGTACTACTGGACTATAGTGGGATGGATCTGGTTAAGATGCCCTTGGGGGGGCTTTGCTGGACTCAGGTAGAATTGACAAGGCCAGGGGGTGTACTATGCTGTAAGAGAAAGCTGGGCTGTTGTCAGCCCTGTATGTATTCACACAATTGCAACTAAACGCTGTGTTTTGTGTGCACGACAAATGGACATTTCTATACCATGATTGTGAGTTCAAAAGCCTGAAGCAGTAAGCTTGACTCCAAAAACAGTAATCCAGGTCCACAAAGAATGAAGGTTTCAACTGTTTACTAGCAAAAAAGTCAGGCGTACAAAAACAGAAAAAACAACAAACATTCAAATAAAAGGTGTTCAAAGTAGTCCAAAGTAGTCAAATATTTTCAAGGTTCTTTCATAAGTTACTATTTTGTCTGGTTACTATCCTCTTTCTGTGGTTACTATTTTCTTTCTGTGGGTCAAAAAACTGTTTCTGCTCCCACTCAAGCTTCCAGCACTGAACTGACTAATTAGAGCCTGACATACAGCTGCTGCAAGCCAGCCTCAGTAAGCTGGTTAAGTGGCTACACACTCTTATAGGCTGAACCTCAATTGGCTCATTTACACCCTAGGCAGCACACACAGTGTAAACAAGACACGCCCTTCTACACACACACACACACACACACACACACACACACACACACACACACACACACACACACACACACACACACACACACACACACACACACACACACACACACACACATTTTCAGTTCCAAATATGGCTCTAACAATGATAGAGTACTGCCCTGTGCACCCTGATAGAGCCTATAGCATAGTCTTCTAGACCTTAACTAGTGTGTTGGAGTCTGATGGAGTCTAATACGGTACAGCCTATTGCACCCGAGTCTTGCCTGGGCCCGCCAGGCGTGACAACGGACTGGAGGAGGGGGTACTACTGGACTATAGTGGGATGGATCTGTTTAAGATTAAATATGTAAAAGATTTGGATTGACCAATTTGATCTGCAAAATACGCGGATGGGACAATTAGATCTGTAAAAGGTGTGGATTGACCAATTAGATCTGCAAAATATGCAGAAGGGCAAATTAGATCTCCAAAACAAGCGGATGGGCCAATTAGTACCTGTAAAAGGTGTGGATTGACCAATTAGATCTACAAAACATGCAGAAGCATCAATTAGATCTGTAAATGCTGTGGATTTACCAATTAGATCTCCAAAACATGCGGATGGGCCAATTACATCTGTAAAAGGTGTTGTTTGGCTGTACCAGGAAGTAACTGTGCTATGAATTAGAAATGTGCATGGATAACTATTGCTTGTGGACATGAACTTTGCAAGTGCACACATTAGATCTGTAAAATGTGTTGTTTGACTGTATCAGGCAGTAACTGTGCTATGAACTAGACATGTGCATGTAAAACTATTGCTTGTGGACACAAACTATGCAAGTGCACACATTGATCTCTGCTGCCCCCCGTTGACAAAAAACAGTCAGCACAGCCGTGTGCACTTACAGGAGTCATACATGACTCGTGTACGTGAAATTTTGTGCACTTGCCATAGTTGCTTGGTGAAATGCACTTGACAAGTTTTTCGCAAAAAATGTGTGCACAAACCCAAGCTCTAATATGGGGAACTCCCTGCCGTGCACGCAAAATACAATTGTTATTATTATTATTATTATTATTATTATTATTATTATTCCTGGAGCACTGCTAAAGTGTGGGTTGCACCCCCCAAAAAAACTTTGCCAAATGGCAAATTCAACATTGCTTTGACGCAGATTCTGAACATAATGTGGTTATAAACAGGGGTGCACATAACTATTTTGGTCCAGTACTCAGAGGAGCACCTGGGGATGTTACTTGGTGCTCCCAAAATTAGGCGACCCGCATCGCCGGGCCCTGGGACGGTGGGACCCCTTTTTGCCACTCCGTACAGCCTGATCAATGTACAGTATTACAGCACAGGGCGATAGTTTGGGCGTTGCAATAGTGGCTAGCCTAGTAGTAGTACTACTACCTGCATTCTACATCCATTAAAAAACTAGTAGTATTTCAGACTTAGGTCAGAATTAGTTAGAATGATTTCATTTTCAAGGCTCAAGACTGGCCCAGTCGGGCAGTCATTATGAGCCCCAGCTGTGTGGTGCTCAAAGGAGCTTTCCACCCCTGGATTGACAGCTCATTGTAGGATTTTTGGTGCTCCTGAGCACCGGAGCACCACTTATGTGCACCCCTGGTTATAAACAGCATAAACAAAGTCAAGAACATGACAGGACCAATGTTTGTGTCACACACCTGTGACTGGATGGCAGTGGCACACCTCTGTCGGTCACGGTCATGCCTGCCAGCACTTGAAATTCAATACAACAGTAATGCCAGCCAGAGAACATTTCATTATGCCATATTTGGCACAAGCCACACGTTAAGCAGTGTTGCTCATTCCAAGAATGTCCGATCTCCACAAGCCATACCTTGTTGTAAAGATTGAACTATATGAGATACAAATATGCAAATTGGTGTAATAGAGAAAATAAAACCCATAGGTTTCCGAACGTGCCTGTGTGGTCCAGTTTATGATGCTGAGCCAATGGAATGGCTGTTAAAACCTCCGCCATTCGTCCACTGGTTAATTAAAAATAGCCTGGCTTTAGTTTAGTTAAACACTAGTTGTATGAAGTTCAGTGTTATTGACTAAGCAGTTACTGGACGGACGCTAGTCTCTACTCTACTGGCTAATATTAGCCAGTAGCCAACGTGGGTTGAACCAACAAGGTAAATAAAGCTCAGCAAAGGGCTTTTTGCTACTACAATAGACGTATCCATGTACGTACACTAAATACACACGTGTGTGTTTATGAGACAAGCAGGAATAAACACAGTACACGCTGTGGATGTACACATTTCAGTACTCACAATCGGAGCCATGACTGGCAAGTTTGGCAGAAAAGGAGGAGGCAAGGCTGCACAGGAAGTATAATACCCCACTGCACAATCGATGCACTCATCGATTTGTCTGTATCTGGAATCGATTGGAAAGACACCAAGATACAACTTAATATTCTGATGTTCCATTTGTCCCACGGTTTTTAGTACATCATTTGGTTTTGCTATCTATCTATCTATCTATCTATCTATCTATCTATCTATCTATCTATCTATCTATCTATCTATCTATCTATCTATCTATCTATAGCTATGTAGCACGCACGGACACACACACACACACACACACTCGCGCGCGCGCGTGCACACACACGCACGCACGCACGCACGCACGCACACACACACACACACACACACACACACACACACACACACACACTCACACACACACTTGTGGAGGTCCTAAGTATCATTTTGGGGGTACATCATTTGCAAAAGTTTGGAAATCAATGTTTTACATTATAATTATCATAATGTTGCCTTTGCAGGTCAAAAGCTGTAATGCCATGGACAGGTGGGTTTGGAGTTTGAATCAAATTCATAAGCACACTTTAATTTCACTGCTACTATATTAACTATATGGTAAATGGCATAATATGGAAATGACCGAACTAAATTGCAAATTAATATTTGCCAACAAAACAAATGTACTAGTGATTATTTACAGTGATTAGTTGTTTTCATGCTCTTGAATGAGCATGAAAAAAACTTTGGTTTTCCAGAGGGAAAACATTTTTTAAAAAGAGACCCCTCACTCTGCCCTTTGTCCCCTTGCTGTCAGCTGCTTGCTCATGGGCCACTACTATTGCAGAGTTTCTACATTGCTGTCATTCCAGCTGGGGTGGCTAATAGCACCATGAGTGAGACAGTGAGACAGTAGCTCTGCTAGGCTAAACTCACTACATTTACAGTTGGACTCAGAAGGTGGTCTGTCATGTTGGCATTAATCACATAGGCTGCTGATCTTAATCCATGGAATGTGTTTCTCTTTCTATTGCAGTTCTGAGCACTGCTGACATGGCCGAGAAGGTAAGGAAGAGAACAAGCTAGTTGGTTATACATACTTTAATGTTTGTTTCATTTGAGGACCTTGATCAAAGTTAGTAATTCATGTTTTATTGAGCGTCATGGTTGGAAGATCACCAAAGTGATCAAGGCATTTGAATGCAAAATAATGTTCTGCAACTATATTGACACGTTATTTGACACCCGCTCCATCTGCAGATGGCAAAGGAGCATTCAGGGGCATTTGAATAACCTGTGAGACAGATGTGTAATGTGCAAATGATAATCCTGTGGTCTGTCACCTATGCCATGCACAGTGCCAGGCTTCCAGCCCAGTGCCCATGTCTCTTCCCTTGGACTGTTACCACACCTTGTGCCCACTGCCACCAGAGCTGGACCAATGGTAGCCGTCTCAGCTGCCCCCTCTGTGGGTAAGCAAGAGGTTCATCAACTTGTAGGCATGTGTTGTTTGTTTCTGTTTTGGAATCATGACACTTAATTTATTCCATGCTTCCTTCATTAAATGCACCATTTCAAGGGATACATCTGTTTTCCGTATGAACCAGTTGTATTCGTCATCTGGCTCAGTTATCTTTGGCCTTTCAATTGTTAAACATGAAATATGAAACAAGGTGTGAGGTTCTGAGGTCTTTTAAACAGCAGACAAAAGGTTCCTCTACCCTATAGAGTGGGTTATTCCTTCATGGATACAGTGCCTACTGTATGTTAGTGTGTTTTGTATTGTATTTTTAACTTGTTGATCTGTTAACTGTGAGAGGACTAGGCCTGTCTTGTGTAAAGCTTGAAATGTTGTAGCCATGAGGTTTTATTTCTTTTCAAACAAATCAAATAATTAAGAAAACATGGTACTGTTCCGGTACTGTGTACAGAAACAGATGGACCAACATGGTTATGCCTATTCCTAAACTATACCCAGTCCTAAACATAAACTATACCCAGTACCTGCAAGGGTGAATCACCAGGAACAGAGTTTCTTGCCCTAAGGCTGTGCAAGTTTGGTGTAGGGTTCGGTGAACCTAGGTAGGGCTTGTGGCCGGCATCAATAGGAGAGTTATTACAATGCACTTTAATTAGTGCTTTTATCCAGTGCTTTACATACTGTAGATTGTACATTACAGGTGTCTTCAACATTCAACACTAACTCTTGCGGGGCTTGGAATCAACTGAAAACCTCATGGTTTTCACCTAGCTCCTGAGCTATACCTATTAATATTTATGGCACCATTGTACAATAGAGACCAAACAATATAGGGCTAAGTGGGTTGTCAGACTAACAAATTAGTTGATTGTTAAAACAACAACTAACAACTTGATGTAAGAAATAGTACTTTAAACAAAGTGTTCTTTTGCTCACCTACATGAGCAAAAAATGGATTGTTTCTAAATAATTAATATGTTTTGATATATATTTCAGACAGTTAATCACCCAGTCCCAAGAGTGGCTGAAACAGCTGCAGGGTCAGCCGAGGCACCGGTTTAACACCAAGGTGAACACTCAGCGTAGCCGGCGGTCTGCTGAGGCCACTATGCACTGGCAGAGCAAACAAAACATTCAATGGTATCTTGGCACTGGTATCCACAGCTTATAGACTCAATCTAAAGCAGTTGCACAAAAGCTGCTTTAGAATTCGGGTGAAACACCATTGAAGAATGACTCATGGCGGATATAGCCACCTAAAAAGGGCAGCACTTGACCTTCTTGATCAAAGAGCAGAAGGATATGCATACCTGCAATAATATGATCACTTCTGTATAATTAATCAGTAAATATAATCAACGGTTTTCCTCAGCACCACTTTCTGCTGTTTCTTTGGGATTCTTGAAGATGTGTCTGGTCATGTTTCCTAAACGCATGAATTTTTGCATGCCTATTTAGCAAAAACAAATCTGATCTGCAAGCTCACAATGTGACCAAGATGAGCTTGTATATCAGCCATGTTCACTGTTCATCACTGGACTATGTATGGCAATAGGCTTAAGTGGTTAACGTGATACAATCTTTCTGAGAAAGTTAGGCACTGCTATCACTGATGAACAGCACCAGGGGGTTGATTCTGTTAATGCCTGAGGCTAAATCTGTCTCTTTTATTGTACTGCTAAGAGTATTAGATAACCTGGATCGCTGGAGATGCACAAGGCCTCTCTCTGGCCTTCCCTTTTCCAGTACAGCCGCCTTGGTGTGGGTTTGTGTTTGCACTATGAGTTATTGTCGTTGAACCACACACACCCCAAGGAAATTACTGAAATGCTAATAGATACAAGATAATGAATGATGACATTATAAAATGCTGAACTTAAAATGTATATCAAGGAGATACTCTTACCCAGTAGGCCCAGTACTGGATTGTCACTCTGAGGTGTCACTTCACTAGTTGGCACAGTCGCTGCTAAATATGTAGTTATCTTCAATAGTAGATTTAGTGCAATCAGAGGTGTTAAGTTTAACCGAGACAGAATCAATTTAATAAACGCTTCAGCTGTGGAAGCAGTATGGTTTTATAGTTGCACTTGGAACACTACAAAGATCATAGCTGGTTTGATCTTTAATCTTCATACCAATAATACTAGTATACTAGCATTTTCCTGGAAGCAGCCTTTCACCAAGTGCTCCCCCAAGATCTGTGCAATCTGGCATTTACTGCTGTGCAATGAGTTGTGCCAAGAGTGCAGCTACAATAAAAATGTGAGGCAGAAATTGAAAATGTATTATTCCCACTGAATCAAAATGAAGCATAACACTAGAGGAATAGGTAACGTTGGCAACAGCACAACTGCAATTTAGTGGCATAACCTTGGAAACCATTGGAAATGGTTTCTTGCTATTGTGGTGTTCAAATACAGTTACTTTTACAGACCAAAGGACATTCATACGGTTATAAATTGTACAGTTATAAATTAGAGGACCAATCTATTGCTAGAACAGTTAGGTCTAGCAGCAGTAGAACAGTTGCTATACTTTGCCAAATAGATTCAGTGTAAATAATACAATATATATTCTAATGGAATAACTTTAATAATTTTGGGAGATCATGCTTTGTACTTTTAAACCTGTCAAATGCATTATTTGTATTTACCCAATTTCCTCATGCAAGAAGGCCATGTGATGTGATAAACAACTCAATCACGGCTTCACATCACATCATTTTAGCCTTGTCAATCATGATAAAAGCTCAGTGCATACTGTACCGCAAGCTTTGATATATTATTTTTTAACATTTGTGTAAATCTTAAAATATCTCCTATAAAGCAAATTATTTCAAATCTTTATTATTGGTTGGAGGTCCCTGGCATGTTTTTGAGTTGGGGTCTGCTGTCAAATACATGCATATGGAGGTCTTTCACATGATATGGTGGAAAACATTAATGTTAATATTGCATGTGACTTATGTCCACGACAATATTAGAAGTCAGATTTGTCAAACCTTGTTGAAATTCAGTGTTTGCTTTCCATGCTTCAGTGGAACTGTAGTGACAAGGCGCCACCTTGTGGTGCGTCGTAAGAACATGCGTGGGTTATGCAATGCTAGAATACATCTTCAGGTATTAGTGCCTGACTTTTGAAATTGAGCTAAAAGTCAACAATGTCCTCGGAATTACAAATGGGTTTTGAATCCTTTGTTTATTCTCATTTAACATTTAAACCTAAAACAATATTGCGGTGGTTATCAATGCACTTACGATAGGCAGCAGTCCCTCCTATTATTATTACCACATGATTGACCACACAGCCATTGGCCTGCTCTTAACTAAAATTACCCCAAATACTCAAAATGAAACATAATTATTTATATTACACCAGGTTCACTGTCAGGTTCCCATAATAATTTCCATCGTCCAACTTAAAACTTGAGAGGCAAATCAAAGTTATTTGTGTTTGTGCTGCATGTACAGTTCAGTCTTCACTGCGTTTCATAACCCTCTGTTTTCATATCATTCAATCCTAGATCTTCGTTCTGCTCAAAGGTGCGGGTGTATTTCTCAATCTTCAGCTCGGGGTCCGGGTCTGGGGCGTAGTCGTTCTGGACGTAACTGTTACCAGCCGGGTCGTCGAGCACCAAGTGGACTTCCATTTCCCCGGCAATTATTTTCTCGATCTTCTCTCCAAACAGCCTCAGCTTGTCCACCCTGTCCTCGGAGCCGCTGTCGCCGCAGAGGAAGGGGTTTTTGGTGACGATCAGGCTCTTGATGTCCACGAGCAGCCCTTCCACGGTGGTGAATTTGCCTCCCAGGGCCGCCATGCCCAGCTCGAACTCCAGCTCGGGGATGAGCACGCTGCACGTCTCCGATTTCAGCAGGTCCCTGGACATGTCCGAGGGGGCGGTGAGGCGCAGCGTGATCCGCGTGCCCAGGGCCTCCGTGGCCCCGCCGGACTTCACCTCGTTCGTCCGGTGTCCGCACTCGTCGCAGACGGTGGCCATGATGATGACCTCCTTGAAGTGGGGGATCTGCACCAGCTTCATGTTGGTGGAGGCGGGGGCGTTGCACTCCGGGCAGTTGGTGTTGAACTGCAGCACCTCGTTGCGCATGCTGTCCAGGTCGTTGCCGGCCGGTTCCTCCTCCGCGTCCAGCTCGTCTCCGCCGGCCGTGATCCCCAGCTGCGAGTCCTGCTGGGCGGTCCGCGTGAAGCGAGTGACGGTGAGAGCCTCATCCTTCTGGGGGGCCACGGGGTTCTCCACGAAACTGTTCCCGGACGGATCCTCGACGATCAGCGTGAACTCCTCCTCCACCTCCTTCAGCTTTTTCAATCTCTCGATGAACTCGTCTATCTTCTGGGCTACGTCGGGGTCCAGGGCCCTCCTCACGGGCTGATCCTGCTCCAAGCCGGCCACCGCCCGGTCCAGGAGGCCCTCGACGGTCGACAGGGAGCCCTTCTGCGTGAAGGCGGGGATCTCGAACTCGACTTCGGGTATCCTGACGGCCGCGCTGTCGGCTTTGACCACCTCGCGGTTCAGGTCCTGCTTGGACTGCACTTTGAGCGTGTAGCAGACGCCGCGGTCCTGTATCCGCCCCGCCGACTGGATCTCCGTGTTGGTCTCGTTGCAGTGCGGGCAGCTGAAGGAGCTGATGATCACCTCCCTGAAGAACGGGATCCTGGTGAGCAGCAGGCGGGTGACGCCGTTCTCGTGACAGCTCATGCACAGGCTCTCGATCTCCTGGGGGTGCGAGTCTTCGTGGTCCGCGCCGATGTCCCTGAACACGTCCGCCCTGCCGCCGCCGCCGCCCCGCACGTTATCCTCCGCTATCACGGACATGGTTGGTTATTGTTACCTCCTCCACCAAAAATACGTTCCTCAAGTCTCAAACTGCTGCCGCGAAACTGTTTTTTTTTTTTTTCCACGTCGGAGATGAGGAATCTAGAACGTTCTGGTAGCAACTCGCCCACCAAACCGTAAACACGTTGTCGTTGTTGTTGACTGACAGTTACTTCCGGGTATATAGCTCTTCTTCTTCCGTGACGCAACGCTGACTCACAACGTGACGCTGCCCTCTACAGAGGAGGAAGTCACCGATATTACAACACTGCTGTATTTTACTTCAAATAGCCAGAGAAAGGATAATATGGCCGAAATGCTCAATATCATTTGATCACATCATATTTTATATGTTCAGGCCCCGTCCCAATTATGGACATGACTGATGTCATAGCTCTGACATCAGCATAGTTCAGTGGTTTTCAACCTTTTTGATGCCAGGGCCCAGTAGGCCAATTTATTCAGATTATTTGAGCTACAGGCCACCATTTGATGACATTTTAGCCGCTCAGACCCAAAAGATCTATTTTGTCTACAATTCCAGGCTGGATTTTGCAAACTAAACAGGTAAACAATAGATCAAACTTGAATTAGGTGGGGCTATTAAATTCAGAAATATTTTCTTTGCTTTTGTCCTCAATTCCAGGCTGAAACAAACATACAGATAAAACAATGACCATTCATCTACATTCTCTAGTTGTGTAGACTTCAGGCTAATTCAGATAATCAAATGGAATCAAATGGACCCACAAGGGTCCATTTAGTTTCATTTTTACACTCTCAAGAGTTACATCTGGTTAACTTGGGTAACTTTCCATCATTTAGCTGGGGACCACCTGTTTCCCTCTTAAGGACCACTGGTTCCCGGAGCACTAGTTGAAAACCACTGGCATAGTTGATGAAAGACATGCAGTAGAGTAGCCTACAGGCCTACGCAGTCATCAATCAATCAATCTGAATTTGTCTCTGTTACAGTTATCCACCTATAGGGACAACTCCCACCAAAATAATTCTTCATGGACAACTGTAATGATTTTGAGGAGCCTGTCCGGTGTGCTAACTGTGACCCAGAAAGCAACAAAAAGGTACTGAAATACTCCTTCATATTTCAAGCTTTTCTGCAATTTGAAACTGGCCTGTGTAAAAAAAAAAAAAAAAAAAAGGTAGCACCTCTCGAAACAAGTAGGGGTCCTGGGTTTATGTTTTTGTAAAGTAAAGCCTCTGTGTGTGTGTGTGTGTGTGTGTGTGTGTGTGTGTGTGTGTGTGTGTGTGTGTGTGTGTGTGTGTGTGTGTGTGTGTGTGTGTGTGCGCGTGTGCGTGCGTGTGCGTGTGTGCGTGTGTGTGTGACTGTCTCTCTGTCTGCCCACCTGCCCCACCCACCCGGCACCCGTTGACAGGAAACAGTTGTGATGTACTACTGCAATACCTGTAGCCAGCCACTCTGTGAATCGTGCAGAGAATCAACTCACATGGCCAGAATATTCTCCCTCCATGACATCGTACCTCTGGCCAAATGCACCAAAGCAAGACACAGGAAGTGCTGTGAGTGCCATGTGCACTATGCCTCAAGCACAGAACCTGCATACTAACCATCGCCAAGATACTTGCTGGGGGTGTCATAACAATACAGAGAAAAACATCCTGATCTTCTACATTCATGGGCCACAATGACATTGTGACACGTGAGGTTGTAGATATCTGTAAATGCTGTTAGCCTGTAATTATTTTTGGTGAAGGCATAGGGGGGAAATAATGGCACCAAGTATAGGCCCATGCAGTACACTGCCACAAAATTTGTACCGTATTTTCCGGACTATAAGGCGCACTTAAAGGCCTTTAATTTTCTCAAAAATCCACAGTGCGCCTTATAATCCAGTGCGCCTTATATATGGATTGTTTGACTGCAGGTGCTTATATTCAATGTTAAATGTAGTAGCTTCTATTCTCTGTGCCTTATAATCCAGTGCGCCTTATATATGAAAACAGTTTTTTATAAATTGCGTCTTATAATCCGGTGCGCCTTATAATCCGGTGCGCCTTATAGTGCGGAAAATACGGTACTTTATATATGACAGCTACAGGCATCCATGAATTGATTTTAACTGAACTGTGTTTTCTCTTCAGCTCTCCACCAGGAATCATACATTCTTTTCTCAACAGAGAATAAGTCAATGCTTTGCATTAAATGCTTCAAAGACATGGAAGTGTGAGTAAATACTGGTGGTTTATTTTGAATCATGTGGCAGTATTCTATTCTATTCTATTCTATTCTATTCTATTCTATTCTATTCTATTCTATTCTATTCTATTCTATTCTATTCTATTCTATTCTATTCTATTCTATTGTCTCATTATTTTTGTTTATCACAGGGAGAGCCGGAAATACTGCATTGACATTGAAACAGCTTATATACAAGGCTGTGAAATACTGGACCAGGCAGTATTGGTGAGCCAGTCATGACAATTTGAATTATACGATGTAATCATGATGCCACATCTAATAGTCAGTTCCAACTTCCAAGCCATATTGATACATTTTTCAATCTTTGTAAGAACTTAGGAAAACCTTAAAAATAAAACATTTTATAGATGTAATATATAATAATATAGATATACAATTTATATACAGGTATGTCTTCACAACAGGCCGTGATGGAGCTTCAAACCTCAGCTCGAGAAGCTATTGTCCTGCTCAAGGCCAGTATAGGAGAGGTGTGGCTGAATATGGAGGAAGAGGAGAATGCAATCTGCACTGCGTTCAGCAGCTTACAGGTGAGAGATATCACCTCTGGGATCAAAATTGTGTTCTATATTCGAGAAACAAGTTATATCACAGATGTATAGAAATTAGAAAACTGTTAAATCGTGTTTTGTGATTGAAAAAAACATCAGACTTGTTGCACTGTCCTACTGTAACTATTCCCATCAGGTACTTGCAATAAATGTAACACAATAATAGCTTGCATTTACAAGCCATATCCTGCATAATCCAGGTCTGGTCTCAGTAGTAGAAGTAGCTCCTCACTGGTATTATTGTATTCACCACTGGGTGTCTCTGTTGGTCTAATTGAGAAATGAACAGCAGCATATGGATCGGATGAGCTTGTATCATTAATAAGCCACGTGAGGGAACCAACCTCATACTGTGAAATATGTGAAAATGTGCTCCTTTTTCCCCAATGTTCATCTTCATTAGAAGTTATTGTGCTGGAGGCCATTTTCACTGCAGGGTAATGAATGAATAACCTTGTTTCTCTGTTTGTAACTGACAGAAGAAACTAGCAGAGAGAAAGGAGATTCTACTGAAAACAGCTAAGAGGTAAATTATCTAATTAGTATACATAAAGACCATAAAGAAAATACTCCTTTGTTACCACCATTATGCCCGGCCAGGGTCACAATTACAGCGAGATGCTATTATTCTGCTGTCTCAGGTCTTTTGGGGAGGAGTCCTTCTTCAATTGTGCTATATCTTTCATTATGCTTCAATGTGATGAATAGAAGTAGAACACTAGTTGGTCGAGAATAATCTCTCCTCTCAAAACACACACATTTATGGGGACTGGGCCCCATGATGAAAGATGTGGTACCATTGAGCCTGACTGTCAAGGCAGCACAACAGGGAGAACAAGGCCTGTGCCCCCCAGGTCTCCACCGTCCGTGCTCAGCTCCATATATCAGTACAGTCCATATATGGAGATATACTGACTACTGACAGCTCCATATATGGAGATATACTGACAGCTCCATATATGAAGATATACTGACAGCTCCATATATGAAGACAGCTCAGAGCTCAGAGACAACAACAAACATTACAGTAGGCCTGCTAGTATACTACACCATTTGTGCATGAATGTAGTTTCAACCATATGATCATATCAAATGAATGAAGTCTAAGTCTAATTTCAAGACAACCAGCCAGTGGGTGTGGCCTGAAAACAAAAGGATCCCAGTCCTAATATAAATATTAAAGCATAGTGTGCCTCATATGTGGACTTTAGACCCCGTGTGGGCAGTCTGTTGTCTATGATGTACAAGGTATACTGTATATATGAGTATGACAGCAATTCTCGGCAAGGTTTCAGCCCGAACTGACCCCCCATTGTCTTCCATTTTAATCCAAAAGTATAAAATATTAATACACTGACACATTAAGTTATAAGAGATTAGCCCTGGAACAATCAAACAGATTAATTAGTAGATGGTTAGCCCTGCTGATGTATATTATAGGATGGCCATTAAGGGTTAATTGAATTGTCTATTGGCATTGTTTCTCAATGTGAGCAACTTACTCCAATATACAGCAAACTATGGAATGCACTTCCCAATCCAATCAGAGCTATAGACTCACTCCCAATCTTCCACCACATGCACCTCTTCAGACTACATCTCAGGCTCATAGTAGTACCAATTTATCATCAATCTATCGATAGCATAGCGAGATAGTTTATGTAGACTTATTAGATGAATAGATGGCAGCTTAGGAAGCAGTTTTCTTTTTAGCTTTTTCATGTACAGTAAATATAGCACCATTTAGCGCACGCACACACACACACACACACACACACACACACACACACACACACACACACACACACACACACACACACACACACAGAGAGAGAGAGAGAGAGAGATTTAGCCCACATAGAGTTCCTACTCTTCATAGAGTAGTTCAGATAGTTCTTAGTTTATGTATGATGATACCCATCGATTTCTTTGTATGTACATGATGTACAATGTTTAGTCAAGTGCATCTGCTAAATGTCTGCTAAAGTTTAAATTCACATTAACTAATCTGCATGTAGAGTATATCAAGGTTCAAGGCATGCTTTTTTCTGTTGTTTATGCTTAATGTAAATCACTCTGGATTAAGAGTGTTTGCTGTTAAATTGTTAAATTTTAAAATTGTAAATTGTAATCTCTTCAGGATCAGTGGATGCTGTTGGCCAACACAAGCCCTGCTGCTGGTGGCAACGGTCACATCACATTAGCATCGCTATACTACTCTCACTCTAAATACACTCACCCACTTAAGATAGTTAGAGGTTTCAAAACATCGGGGTCACTGGATTTTTCTTTCATAAGCACAAAGTCCTCTATATATGGTAACCGTAACGCCACCATTTCGTTTGCAGACCCCTCGTCCCTCACTTCCAGCTCTAAATATTGTCTCTTATTGGCGCTACAGCCAGTTTATAGTCTGGGTATGTGTCTTGTATCTTGCATCCCAGTTTTGATTTCAGAAGTCTTATTGTCAGCGTCGGTTGGCCTATAATTGACATGCCCAAAATAGGACACGCTAGTGTTCATGTGGGTAAAATTAACAACAATGCAAGAGCTCTCACTTCATCCCTTTAGTCTGTAATACAGTTCTCTGTAATAAGGCTCATGATGGCTCAAATGTTACGGTGTAGTTTGAGCTGTGCGTCACAGCTGTGATTGAGAGGGAGTACAGGAGGCGATTGAGTAACTGTACACATCCTTGGGGGCACCCTGAGCTTATAGAGTAATAAAATAACAGAGACCTGACTGGAGCGACAGCCCCGCCCCCTTGCCGTTCATTTCAATGCAAGTTGCTCATTGGCGCATGAAGCACCCGGAAGACCGC
Source organism: Benthosema pterotum (assembly GCA_039105355.1). NCBI lineage: Eukaryota > Metazoa > Chordata > Actinopteri > Myctophiformes > Myctophidae > Benthosema > Benthosema pterotum. The sequence goes on along the minus strand of CM076971.1, from coordinate 6,675,088 downwards.
CGGAAGTGCGCCTATTTCCGCATTTGAGCACCAAAATTTGGTGCCCAAATCAAGGAGAATTGAAAAAGGAGTTGTCGCGAAGGCACCCACGGGGGAGTCCACATTGGTTCATGGGAGGAAACAGACATGCGCAGTACAGATCAGGAAGTCAAACCATCCAAGAGACCAATGGCATGCATGGTTTGCAAGCGTCAAACTTCCTGGAATGTACTGCGCATGTCTGTTTCCTCCCATGAACCAATGTGGACTCCCCCGTGGGTGCCTTCGCGACAACTCCTTTTTCAATTCTCCTTGGCCCAAATGCGGAAGTATTTCTCCATGAACGCGCCCGACGCAAGGGATTATGGGAACCATGAACGAGCGCCGTCGCGCACGAGAAAAGGAAAAAAACATCAAAAAGCATCAAAAAACAAGCTTGTGGGTTTGCATTGAGCTTATTATCTGTCATATAATACATCCGTTATGTTTTGAGAGGTAGTATATGACGTGAGGACCGCGGGTTTATTCAGAAAACAACTTAAACACAAACTGCCCTGTCCGCGTGCACAAAGCAAACGAGCGTGCGTGCTCTCCGGCGTTCGTGCATGAATTCCACCCGCCTGCAGTACCAGACTTGACCACCAGGGTCCCCCCTGCTTCAAGCCTAGAGCCACTGACTGGCGGTGTGGGGGCACCCTGAGCTTATCGGTGTGGAGGAGGTGGTGTCCCAATCCACACCACCTGGGCTCTGTCCGTCAGGAAGTCCAGGATCTATAGCTGCCCTGGCAGTGTTGAGTCCTAGGTTTCTGACGCTTGCCACAACTTTGGAGGACACAGCGGTGTTAAGTGCTGAGGTGTATACAGCTTCCTGACTGAGCAGAAAGCACGTTTTAAGTCCACGTTTTTAAAATGTGTGTCTCTATATTTTGTGTGGCCCCACTGGCCCATGTCCATTTTAACAATCTCAGAGTTAAACTCGCACCTAGTATTTTTGTGTGTCTCGTACATGTGTACATGCATGTGTGTGTGTGTGTGCGTGTGTGCGTGGGTGCGTGTACATGTGTGATATCTGGTTGCGCTCTGGGCTCTTTAATGAGATTCTTTTGTACCCTCTGTCCTCCATCTCTCTCAACCCGCTGCCTGGAAGCAGCCACTAGGCTTGTTTCCCGGAAGGGTGTTAAAGGCTATTTATATGTCACAGTCTGTCTCTATGTGTTCGGCCCTGCCTTTGTGACACTATGTTTGTTATAGGAGAAGACAGATAGATTGGGTCCTGCCTGGATATGTGGAGTGTTTGAGATTGTGTGTCCACTGCCGGGTGTCCCCCCACCGTGAATGTCGGACGGAGACAATAGATAGTACAGGTGTAATGTTACATTATACCCGTGTTTGTATTTGCAGCCAACATGCGGAGAAGGAGCAGGCACTAAGGAACCAGCTCTCCTACCTCGCTGCCCTCCTACCAACCCTCCAGGTAGCGCACAGTCAAAATTACTTTGGAGGATGAATAGTGGTCACTTCCATAGTTAATCTAGGAGAAAATGAGCTCCTCAGAGCACAGCCTTCCCCCAAGGGCCAGACAGCTTATTGTAGCCCAGCAAAGTTTGGAATCCACCAGTCACAGATGGAAATGGGTTATTTGGGGATTTGAGTAATACATCACAGAATCCAGGGGAAATGAATTTGATTGTATATTAGCCATGGTTCAATGCCTATATGCCAAAACCTGAAATCTACCTGTTTATAGGGCCACCTTGGTGACAGTGTGTTCATGATTTGATGTATTGTGTTCAGAATGGTGCACACCTGTGAAACAGTTTGAAAACCACTGGATGATTGAGATGAATTTGAATGAATTACTGCAGTCTACAGGATCATTATATTGATTACTGTCTGTCTTGTCTCTCATAGTCCTTCCAATATAACCTGTTTAAAATGCTGTTTTTTGGTGTTTGAAGGTTCACCTTGTCACCTGCTCTGCTTTCCTAAGCTTGGCGAACAAGTTTGAATTCCTGGACCTGAGCTATGTGAGTATACTCAAAAAGGAGATAAAACTGTGGATGACGATGTTATCGCATTTGTCATCATAGAGTCCCAGTCCTGCTTAAATCGATAAATGTCTTCTATTGACTGATAAAAGTTGTCAGCTAGACCAAATTGTATTCTCTGAATTCAGGCTCTCAATAATGTATGGGATCACTGAATCAGATACTCTTGCTTACACAGCAAATCATGGAACGGCTGAAGGGAATTGTGAAACTCCCTCATCCACTGATCACACCAGTGCCGAGCAGCAAAGTGAGTGTCTGACGTGCGAATGAAAATGCATATCCAATACATACTGATAAACCCATACGGATGATCAAGGAGGAGTTTTTTGTCGTTTCTTGAGGTGTGCACTGTGCACTCATTTGCTATTACACACAGATTCAGCTTGTTTCATCCTGCTGCTTTTCATCCCGATTCATCCTGCCTGATAGACATCAAATTTCAATCACATATTGAGTGGCATGTAAACATTGCTTGTTGCAGAAGCATGGCCCCCAGCACAAATGTTCTTATCATTTATCATCTAGTGCCATTATAAAATGAATTTGTTCCTGAGGCTACTGCAAATGTGTGGTACACGCCAAATGCCCTCATATTGAGGTTGTCCTCAAAACACCCTCCTTTTCCACATGTCAATTGAATCCACAATAGTTCATGTTCAAAGTGAAAAAGGAAAGCGATATGCACATCTCAGTAATTCAATTCAAATATAACCCCTCGAGGCTTTTTCAAGTTCAAGGGGCAAAATATTGTTTTTTCTATATTTCTCTAAGATAGAGACAAAAACAATGGTTAATCATGAATGAATTACAGCAAAACATTGCTTTGTAGGTTAAAATAAAAGATAGTGAGCAGATGATCCGAGTATAATTGAGTCTAAATATGAGTTAGAGCGACTGTGTGAATTGTGACAGTGCCTTGTTTACTGTCAGACCGTCACAGACTACCAGAATGAGTGTCTTAACCCTTTTCTGTTGCTGGAGCAACACCATCCACCCTGTGTCACTGCGTCCAATGCAGCTCCAACATCCAGTGCTGCTACAACTTGGTAAGAATTCTCTAATTCTCTTCTTTGTTAATTGTCCTATTGCTTGAGCATCTATTGCATTATTCAGTGTGTTAGAATATCTCTCTATGGTAGGCTAGCCAGGCGGGTCAGGGGGGAGAACATTTTCCAAATTTGGCACTCCTCCATCCACTCCCACTTGCCCACCACATTCCCTCACCCACTCTTAGCTCAAATACCCCGGGGCAGACCAATGTGCAGTCTGAGGAATCACATCCACTCGCTGGCCTTGGAACACCTTGGGATCCCCCAGGAGGAAGTTACTAATGTTGCTCTTTGGAGAGGGAAGTCTGGTGGAGCTGTTGCCCCTGCGACCCGGCTCTAGATAAGTGGATGAAGATGGATGGATGAATGGATGGTATTTTAAAGTGAGTCAGTGACTGAATTGTACTTCATCCCATTTCAGGGTCAGACAGACCTTTTACATGGCGCCACTCACCCACCTGTACCCTTTGCCACCCCTAACGGTGCATGCCTAATCCTCCTGTCCTGCGCCTGGTCTTGAGCAGAGGAATCCCCAGTATCCCTTTATGATAGAGCCATTAACGTTTGAGCCTTCCAGAGAACAATGTCATTTGAATATCACTTTGAAAGTCTTCCAAGTGCCCGCATACCGCTGACCAGAAAATGTCACACTTTCAAATGCTCCCGATGTGAAAATCCCCCCAAAGGGTTTTGGGCGTACGGTGCACAGACAGGGATAAACCACGGCAAGAGGAAAGGAGGCGCCACGCTGAGCCCCGAATCCCCCATGTATCAGTTATGTCCGTCTGCTCGTAAACTCTGGCCATTGATGTGTTTACGTAACTCACCTTGTTGAGCAGGACGGGGGAGGGCCTTGATAGGTGGCAGCCTGGCAGGCTTCCTGGCCCTAGCCAGGCCACAGACGCATCTAAAAACAGTGCATGGATGGATGGATGGATGGATGTGTGCATGGAGAGATGGATGGGATGTGGGGAAAAGTGGACGACTCATGGAGCTGGAAAGAGATATTTTAAGCCCTAATAATCATAGTTGCGATGTAATACACCCTTGAGATCTGACTGCTTGATATGGTAGAGTCTATAACCTGGTTTGTCATATCGGGAAGTTGTTAAATGAAATCACATTCAGCCTACGGTACTTATGTACAGTAGGCGATGTGTAACTAAGGAATTAAACACTCACCTCAACTTTAGCTCACAAAGTGTCCTCTTGTTGGACTTAATTTACACCAAATATTTGCCTATATATACTGTCAATATACACACACCCACAGAACGTTTGCCTGTTATGACATGCCTAGAAAAGGGACATTTCATATAGTTAATAACAAAGGTTAGATCCTCTCTGTGTGCCTTCATGTGAACAACACTGACATACTACCCCCTCACCAATTTTCCACATCAATCAGCCCCAACTGTTCACAGGTCCGTGTGCCCCATGCCTGTGCCAGTGTAGTACAGTGTAGTCCAATATTGCCTTTGTAGCTAGCCTCACACCATGCCAATGCCGGGGACTAGAAGTGAGCAGCGATTGGTGGTGGGCCTGCCGGCTGACTGACTGGCTGGCACTATTTTTATCAGAATTTCACAGAACTCTCCAGGATTCATCCGGAGGAGAGGGCACAGACGGCAGCGGCGGGGGGACACATTGTTCCATTTCACTGATGCCACTGCTTTAGCTAATGACAAAGTTTTTTAAGAATATAGATCCCTCACATGGTCACACTCGCTCGATCGATCATCACACACACACACACACTCGTCGCATGTGTCCGGGCAAGGGAGCAGGGACAAGTATCACCTAGAAACAAGGTAAATGTTTTGACTTGATTTTGTCTTTTTAGGGGAATGCCTCTAGATCTACAGTAGGTTGTAGATTAGATGTGAGTTTAAGAAATGTTAAGATGTAGAAAGAGACAAGAACAAAAGGAAATGAGGATTGGTCAACAGGTTGGAAATTTGAAACGATGATGGCATTTCTGGTTGTGTGCTTAATACTGTACTTAGAACAATCTCTGGAAAGTGGATGCTCAAGCAGTTTTATTATATGAATTAAAGCTACCAACCTCAATCAATGGTGTGAGTAGATCACAGTCACACACGTTGCATTTTTAACTAACACACAATACTTCTAACAGCACTGTCCCTACATGTTTTGCTCTATGCTGTGTTGTTCTTGTCTGAGGGATATAACTTGTGCAACATGGGGCTTAGAAACTCGCCAATTAATGCAGCAGACAGGGATATTGGTAGCAGAGTGTTGTGTCGTGCATTATGTTTTATCTGAATTTTACAGAACTCTGCAGGATTCATCTGGAGAGGCTTACATGCAGCACGGTGGGGTAATTCCGCTTTAGCTACTGACAAAGTAGCTTAATTGGTGCCTCTGTCTGGATGTAGACAACCTGAGCCTGGTTGCTTAGAGGGATGAAACACATTACGGCAGGGTGAGAGAGGCACTCTCGTATCAGCCAGATATCATAGTGCTATCATAATCATATCATATCCTCATATCAAAGTGCTCCAGGGTTGTGCTCTGTTGGGAAATAGACCAGGCATAAGGGCCTAGTGGATGCGCTTTGACTTGGCTGTAGGCCATGCTAGGCTGTTTTGCAGGATTTTTGGCTGACGTACAGCTGAAAGAAATTAAGTTTACAACTCGTTTTACAACTCGGATTGTGATTGTTGTTGTGACGAAAAAAATATTGTAAATACAACCCCAATTCCGTTGAAGTTGGGACGTTGTGTAAAATGTAAATAAAAACAGAATGCATTGATTTGCAAATCGTTTTCAACCTCTATTCAGTTGAATACACCACAAAGACAATATATTTAATGTTCAAACTGATAAACTTTATTGTTTTTTGAAATTATACAATCTTTTGTAAATTGATCCCTGCAACACGTACCAAAAAAGTTGGGACGGGGGCAACAAAAGACTGGGAAAGGTCATGAATCCACAAATAACGCCTGTTTGGAACATTCCACAGGTAAACAGGTTAATCTTAAACAGTTTAATATCGTGATTGGGTATAACAGGACCATCCCAGTCGTTCACAATCAAAGATGGGGCGAGGTTCACCACTTTGTGAACAATTCTGTGAGAAAATCATCCAACGGTTTAAAAACAATGTTTCAGTCAGGACAACTCAAGATGTTGGAGTAATATATTTATTGATCATAATTAGCAATATAAATAAATGCATATAACTGGTCTGGCGATGGATTGGATCAGCTTTTAAGGTACACGGATCAAGCGCAACAGTCCCGACCAGGGACTCCGAATCCCCCTGTACCTAAACAGCAGATCCAACACGACAGGTGGTAGCTGGGGTGGTGGTGGGAGCACAGCAAAAGTTAATAGACAGAGCATCAGCAGAAGCAGCAGCATGCAAGCAAGCAGGATGAGCAGTGTGACCATCCAGCTTAAATAGCCGGTAAGAAGATGAAGCGAGTGTGTGATTGGCTGAGTGAATTATGGGAAATAGAATGTGATGCTGCGTCGGGCCCTATAAGAGGGCCGGCAGTGACTGCACTGAGGTTTCCTGAATGAACTTGCTATGCGCTTGTCTATGACCAGCGCACCGCTCATTTCTCAACATTCAATTGCAAGGAATTTGGTGATTTCATCATCTACAGTCCATAATATAATCAAAACGTTCAAAGAATCTGAAGAACTTGCTATACTAAAGCGACAAGGCTGAAAACCAACACAGAATACTTGTGACCTTTGATCCCTCAGGTGGCTCTGCATTAAAAACTGACATCATTGTGTAAAGGATATTACTGTGAGGACTCAGGAACACTCAGAAAACCATTGTCAGTTTACATAATTTGTCGCTACACCTGCGATTGCAAGTTAAAACTCTACCATGCAAAGCAAGCCATACATCAGAAAGGTTGGTTTGAAAAAACAACCAGAAATGCCTTCACTGGGTACAATCATCATTTGAAATGGTTAGACACAAAGTGGAAAAGTGTGCTGTGGTCTGATGAGTCCACATTTCTAATGATAGTGGACCCAGAGAAGGCATTTCTGGTTGTTTTTCAAACCATCCTTTCTGATGTATGGCTTTGCTTTGCATGGTAGAGTTTTAACTTGCACTCGCAGGTGTAGCGACAAATTATGTAAACTGACAATGGTTTTCTGAGTGTTCCTGAGTCCTCACAGTAATATCCTTTACACAATGACGTCAGTTTTTAATGCAGAGCCACCTGAGGGATCAAAGGTCACAAGAATTCTGTGTTGGTTTTCAGCCTTGTCGCTTTAGTATAGCAAGTTCTTCAGATTCTTTGAACGTTTTGATTATATTATGGACTGTAGATGATATAATCACCAAATTCCTTGCAATTGAATGTTGAGAAACAATGTTTTTATACCGTTGGATGATTTTCTCACAGAATTGTTCACAAAGTGGTGAACCTCGTCCCATCTTTGATTGTGAACGACTGGGATGGTCCTGTTATACCCAATCACGATATTAACTCATTCAGCGCGATCGGATTTTCTTTGTTTCCTCTCCATTGCCGCGGCTCAAACCAGTTCGATCGGTAAAAAAGCCCTTATTTTGAAGCTCAGATCTCCTAAACAGGATGTGCTGTTTCTGTTATGCTGTGTCTGTTGTCTTGCCTAATCGATCATCTGGCGATGTACCCAAAAACATCCGGGTCACAAGTCAGGAAGAGCTGTGTAGCCCTGGCTGCTTAACCCATGCGCCAGCGACATTGAGGGGGCAAACCGGAGGAGAGCCGTTTGAATGCATTGGGTTGAATGCATGTCAATGGGACGGAAAAAAAAAAAGTTGTCCCCAATTCTGTCCCAAATGAAAGTCAGCAACGGGATGATCATCAGACGATGCGCACGGACTAATAGTTGGATTAAAGAATGAAATCTACATCTCGTCGTGATACGAGCCGTCGTCGTGACCGGCGGGAGTAATCTAACGGGAAGTCCACGAGCAGCTCGAGAACGGCGCTTTAAGAATTAAACTGTTTAAGATTAACCTGTTTACCTGTGGAATGTTCCAAACAGGCGTTATTTGTGCATTCATGACCTTTCCCAGTCTTTTGTTGCCCCCGTCCCAACTTTTTTGGTACGTGTTGTAGGGATCAATTTACAAAAGATTGTATAATTTCAAAAAACAATAAAGTTTATCAGTTTGAACATTAAATATATTGTCTTTGTGGTGTATTCAACTAAATAGAGGTTGAAAACGATTTGCAAATCAATGCATTCTATTTTTATTTACATTTTACACAACGTCCCAACTTCAACGGAATTGGGGTTGTACATCTGACAGATTTGACTTCAGCCTTCGGTTGTGACAGTGCACTCTTCGCAGATGTAATTGTGTTCTTTCTGGTCAATCCGGTGTTCAGAATTAGTATTTCATAGCGAAGACACCTTCTAATACAGACACAAATCCTGTGTGTGTTTGTGAGCACCGATGGACCTGGTGTAAATCCCAGGGTTAGGGAGTTCTGCAGTGCAACCTTCAGCTACAATATGAATCATTTAAGCTGTTGGAAAAACTGGAAAGAGAACGTGTAAAAGCAGTAAGCGGCTCATGGGCAACAAGTCACAGATTTACGTATGTCTGCAAAATAATGCAGAATAATAATCCATAAGAGGTTTTATATATCTATGTTAACATAATCATAATTATCCAGCGCTGGATTCTACTTCTCTTTGATAATGTAACCCTGATGTCGGGGTTTAGGAAGAAGACACTTAGGCCTAGATTTTCGTCACCACTAATCTCCTTTATCCCTTAACTTCTTTGCCTTTTCAAACAATTTTAAAAAACATTTTAATAGTTAAAATGGCCAGTCTAAAGCACACAACATGTCAATAGATTGGCACGTTGAACTATTCCAAAACGTTTTTCAAAATATAAAAAAGGGATAAGGGGTTTAGGATAAGGGGTTTAGCGTGTGACAAAAATGGAGCCCCTAACTCCAAATTGTTCAGGTAATTAAAACATACTGTATATATTGTCATTGGTTGTGGTCAATGTGTGGTCCCCACCTTTATTTCATTCCATGAAAGCAAGGCAAGAAAACTTCATTAAAATGAAAATGTAAAAAAAAAAACACACACACACCTTGACTTGTGTCGCTCTTATCATCATACATCACATGTCCTATATTTCTGGGCATTGATTGATGATTGATTGAATAATTCATTAACAGTTTGCAAGAAAGCTTGTTGTTTCTATAGGGGTCTGTGTTCGAAACCCTTCTGCAGCATTACCAGCAGTGTGTTGACCAAGTTATTTCTGCTGTGTATTTCCGGGCACACCTCCAGCAGATAGGCAGCGTCACAGCAGCATCATCCATAGACAGCACAGCATACCACACGCCCCATCAGGATCAGGAACGGATTAAAAAAGGGCCCTGTGTACAAAATCGCATAGACCCCTGTCCTCCCAGAAGGGGCCGGGTTTTATTTGTTTGTTTGTTTGTTTTCCGGTAAGGGTTTTAACTGTCTTTAGGTAGGATATCTAGTTTTGTCACGGTCTGACCTTCGTAGTCTGTGTTATTATAGGAAAGCGTGCGATAATGGCCCAAAACTCAAAAACTTGCTTGTTTTCAAGATGTTTTGGCCATTATTTCTGGAACTGAGAGTACAATCTGTTCAGTTCAAAGCTTGTTGGAAGCGTCACTTTGAGGATTCCATGTCATTCTAGCATGACATGGTAGTTTGTCCCTCTGTATCACACTCACAGGTCACAATATGAGCCAGACCCCATCTGTATCCCCATCATGGTCTGCCTCAGACCTTGACAATACCGTGGCGTGATTAAGCCAGGGCGACCTGTTAAGACACATTGGTAAATAGTAAATTGTGAGTTTACATTTTATAGCACCTTTTATCCAAGGAGCTTTACATGTGCATCACATTCACTCATTCACAACTGTCTTCCTCAGGACAGGGACACATCGACACTAACTCTGGGGGAACCCGGGTTCGAACCAGCAACCTTGCGGGTACGGGTACCACCCAGTCATGCTCTATAAGTCCCATAATCCATGATATGTTCTTTTAGGTGATAGGCTTGCTGTGATTGACCGAGGCCATCAATACAGCAAGGTTTTTGTCTATGCACGACTTCGTGTCTGTTTAGTATGAGCACGGAATGCGATCAGCTGATTGGCTTATGACAATAAGGGCGCACCTGAATTTCCACAAGTGTGTATTGCGACTTGGTTAGAGGTTTTAAAACATTATACCGACATCACATTGCTTAACCAAAATAAATTGCTGATTTATAAGCTCACTTGAACTTGTAGATCCCATAGCCCATTATTTACTTAATGATAACTGACCTGAGGTGATCTCTCTTTCTAAATCAGGCTTCAGTCGTCCCTCTCCATGTGGTGCCCCTCACCCTCCCTAAATGAAATGGCGTTGGGCTCAGCTCTGGGGCGACGGCCCACCTCCCACCGCCACGTGTGCACCAAGGTCCTCCTCGCTGAAGGGAGTGAAACCCCATTCACAGAACACTGCCGCAACTACGAGAACGCATACGCGGTAAGGGCTATTTGAATGTGTGTGTGTGTGTAGAGTTACTGTCGAAGTGTCCTTGAGCAAGACACTGAACCCCTAATTGGTCCTGAAGTGCTGGTTGTACCTTGCATGGTTTCCCCTCCCCTTTACTGTATCAATGGGTGAATGGGTGAACATGATGCACAATTGTACGCACTTCAGAAAGCATTTTAAAATCCCATAAAACGGAAAACCTTGATATTCTGAGTGGTTTTGTCAAGGCTGCTGCAATACAGAAATGTATTCTTGAGCCTCCTGTCTGTCTGTCCACATAATTCAAGCACAGTCTGCCTGCTTGACATGTGTATCACGAGTATTCCCAGTAGGCTGCTTATTAAGGCCAGTTCCTCGACCAGGCATGTTGGCTGCCAGCCGACTGAATTGATAAGCGTCCTCAGCCCCGCCCCCCCTAACTGCACCGTGAGCATGTCACGATGCAGTCCGTTTTAACGCACATTTGGCTACTTTATTGCGGTTCAGTCAGGACAACTCAAGAAGGGTTTAATATTCATTTATTGAATATAAAATAAGCAATATATTTATCATGGTTTGGCGGATGAATTGGATCTGCTTTTTGGGTACTCAGATCAAGAGCAACAGTCCTGACCGTAAGGACTCCGAATCCCCCGTACCCAAACGGCAGATACCAAGGGCCCGATTTTGGTTACATTAGCCCTTATGCGCGATTAACGCACATAGCATTGGGGAAGAGGCGTTCCCCCACTAAAGTCGCTAATTTCGTACCATGCCATCTCCCTTAAATACCTCCTTTACCCGTTAAATTATGCATAGGTGTGGTTTGGGCGTTTTTAGCTTTCATCCAATCCGTGTTGGTCTTGCCATTCCCTTTAATTCATCCCTTATCTATTTCCCTTATCCCTACTGCTATGTCTGACCCTCCGAAGCACGCAGCCTGGCTGCGGGCTTAGGACAGACGCCTATTCTCAAAGATCATGCTCTCATTTTCAAACAATTGCTCGGTCAATTCTCAATCATTTCTTACCATTCAACATGTTATGTTGAAAAAACATGTTCCATGTTTTTTTTGCTGTATGTGGCGTGCATTTATCCCAAGTCTGCGAAATGTTATAAAGTAAATTGCAAAAAAATAGTCGGCAATTCGCGGCAGAAAACGTTTTTTTTAATCATTGATTTCTCGGTCAATTCTGGACCATTTTTTACATTTCAAAGTGCAGCGTGACGGCAAAGACCTCCTCTCTCAGATGCTGTATAGTATATGTGGGTAGGTCTTCTCTACGATGCGGGATCTAGCAAAATGTAAGTGTCGGGATTTTGGTGGAAACGGTCCACCAAATCCCCGACACTTACATTTTGCTCGATGCGGGATCGCCACGCTGACACAGGGCTTAAAACAAGTCGAACACCCGGCCATACTGATTGAGGACATCCAGGTGTTTCGTCTTATCAATGCAATCGTGTCAGTTGGCTACCAGACAACATGTCTGTTCGAGGAACTCGGCTTAATAAGCAACATCCTGGGAATTATCGCTTGATAACAGTCGAAGCAGAAGGGACAACAAGGGGGTTTTGTGTGAGAAATTAGTTGCTCCAGCGTTTTTTGGAAAATTCAAAAATCTCTGTCTCTCTGTGTCCCATTTAATATTGTTGGACGTGCGTCCCCACATGTATGTGTGTGTGTGTTGCATGCATGCGTGTGACTGCCTGTGGCCTCAGACCCTCCAGACAGAGATCCAGCGGCTGAAGGACCAGGTCCAGGAGCTACACAGAGACCTGACCAAACATCACTCCATCATCAACACAGACACCATGGGAGAGGTCCTGGACAGGTCACTGCACATCGACCGCCAGATAGCCAGCCAGTACTCTGCTGTGGAAACAATGAGGTCAATGTTTGAGGAGGTATGTGCCCTTCAAGAAGTATTTTATATGGGAAACCTTGGTGTTCTGATTGGTTTTGGCAAGGCTCTTGAGCCTCCTGCTCATCCCAAAAAATTACTAATTACATGTTTCAGCCCAAATGTGTGTTGTCCCCTCAGCACTCTAGTGCAGGGGTTTGTCAACCTTTTTGATACCAGGCCCTCTATTTATTCTGCATTTTAGCCACGGACCAACATTTGATGTTGAGTTTAGTCTCTTGGACCCAAAATTAAGGATTGTCAAGATTTGTCCACAATTTTTAAAAGAGAGATAAACTGCCAGAGAGATAAACTGCCAAAACAACAATTCTTCTACATTTTTGTGCATTGTTGAAAATAAAGTAATTCAGATGTTTAAATATAATTTAACTCTTGAGAGCGTAAAATGAAACCAAATTTGGTTTCATTTTTACGCTCTCAAGAGTTACAGATCTAGGGTCCATTTGATTACCAACTGCCCATCATTTAGCTGGGGACCACCTGGAATCTTCTCAGGGACCACTGGTGAGCCCCGGCCCACAAATTGAAAACCGCTGCTTTAGTGGACAAATATGTGGATATTAGCGATATATAAACTGAAGCTCACAACAGGACATGTGGGCATGTTTTGATCTATTATTTTCAGTCTGACATACAACAGATTAGAAATCAGGAAACACACACACACACACACATGCACGCATGCGCGCGCGCACACACACACACACACACACACACACACACACACACACACACACACACACACACACACACACACACACACACACACACACACACACACACACATTAAAGAAAGGTAGCAAGTAGCAACAAATCTAAGAAAATACCTGAAAAGTTTGGAAACCACTGCTGCAGCATACAGTAAAAAAGCATTATTTGTTGTAGATCTGGGACGACACGTTTCAGAGGGTCACCAACGAGCAGGAGATCTATGAAGGTGAGTCTTTCATAATACCGGTATCTGACGTTCCCTTGAACACAGTTTACCCAACACTAACTTTATAACATTTTAAGATAGCATGTCTCACAGTAATAGTAGCAATAACAATCATCTCTCTATAAATGCATAGACTATTTTTTTATATGTATAGCGGAGACAATGAGATTGATCATCCCAGCATTCGCAAATGCACCAAGGCACGACTACCAGTCAAAGCAAAGACTGTCCTTGCTGTAGATGCTTGCAAAGACTCTTGGGTAATGAAGTCAAACTCATGTTATTTGGGTCCAAAGTGGCCTGTGATACCCCAAACCAACTAGTGTTGCTTTAAACCCTATAGACTACCGTACATCGCTGTACATCAATAGTGAAAATAGCAGATCAACAAGCTCTCACATATGCTATGTTCACTAGCTTGATGAAAAATAATAACAATTGTACACTTGGGAAATGACATGTGAACTATATCAGCTCGCTCTGCTCACGTAAGTAATTACCTCCTAAATCAGGGGTTTTCAACCTTTTTGATGACAGGGACCACCATTTTTTCAGAATTTGAGCCACGGACCACCACTTGAGGACATTTTAGACCCACAGACCCCAAAACTATAAAGATTTCATTTGCTTTTGTCCATCTTCTAGTTGTGTAGACTTGGCCTAATTCAGATGATGAGATATTTTAACTCTTGAGAGTGTAAAAATGAAACCAAATGGACCCGCAAGGGTCCATTTGGTTTCATTTTTACGTTCTCAAGAGTTACATCTGGTTAACCAACTTAGCTGGGGACCACCTGGAACCCTCTCAGGGACCACTGGTGGTCCCTGGACCACCTGTTGAAAACCCCTGTCCTAAATGTTTGTCAGTTGTTGCATGCCCAGAATACGGACGTTGTAGTTCATGTGGGTTCATCCCCAACTCATCGTTATCTCTTTCAGCGTTTTCTCATTCAACGCAACGTACTTTGTTTTTGCTTTCGCCATCCTCAGCACAGCTTCACGACCTGCTGCAACTGAAGCAGGAGAACTCCTGTTTGACCACCATCGCCAGACAGATTGGTCCCTACATCCAGTCCATCGCAAGGGTCAAGGAGCGTCTAGAGCCCAGGTGAAGTATGGTCCAGCTTAGAGTTCTCAAACTCTGCCCGAATCCGGCCAGGTCCTGCACCTGAACAGGCCTGACGCGACATTTTAGGGCCGGGTCGGGGCTAAAATGTATGCTTATCAGTAGGGTCCGGTCGGCCCTTCTTCTCCATGAAAAAATATACTGTATATTGAATTATTTTATTATAGTAAAAATAATAGTTCTTTTCTGTGTGTACCTATTCTGAAGGTGGTGCTGATTTGACTTTTGCTCAGTGGAGAATTCTCAAATTCTGCTCAAACCCGAAAGTCTAGGGCCGGGTCAGGCCTAAAATCTATTCCATTTAGTCAGGCCGGGCCGGGCCGGGCATCGGGCCTGATCAGTTAGTTAGTTAGTTAAGTGATAACGCCTGTTGAGACCTTTGTTCAGCAATGTGTGGGGAACGTTATGACAAAAAACATTCATTTTTTGTTATTATAGATAGGCATCCAGCAACCTATAGGCTTGTACAACCCCCACTCTCTCTCAACGTTCAGCTCAGCTCTTAATGTTTGATATACTGGAGAAACACTTGGTTAATTGACTGTGCCACTCATAGGCTACCAGTGCTTAATATAGCCGTTGTTACGATCATCAAGTCAAATATGCCTGACCAGATTTCTAGTTCTATATTGGAATGGAATTGCTTTGTGCTAAATCTGATGGATGTTTATCATGAGCCACAGCCCATTGGACTCCTCTCAGTACATCTCATTGCCTGAAGAGACAAGCTATAATACCATAATACTATATAATATTACACATTTTATCGCTCTGTTCCTCTTGGGATTTACAGTGAACATTTTCAAATTTAGATAGAATTGTATTGCTAGATAAAATACAGTACATGCTCCTTTAGCCCCATATTTTAGTAGTACAGTCGCTCCAAGGAACTGTCTGTTTAGAACCAACAGGTGACAAAGTGTCACTATTGAGCACTGTAAAGTACAGTAGATAAGTTCCTGCGTTCCTGTGGGTCTGAATATTTCAGAGACAGACACCCCAGGGACCCCCACAGGGTAACTTTCTTGACCATTACAGTACAACACGCAGTAGATTACAGTACAGTATAAACAATAAGAAAACAAGTATAGTTGTACCACTCAGTTAACACGGGTGTGATCTGTCTATCAGAAGCTTCATTGAAATGTCAGTCAGCTTAATGATCAAATTGAATGATCAGAAATAAAGCCCATTGTTAAATAAAACTGATTTAAATATAAAGCCTGTTCGTTGACAAACCGTCGTTTGTCCTTAAAGAAGAAAAACAGATTCCCCTGGTTGGGCTCGATATTCTATTCCTACAGTAGGCCATGAAATATTGTAACATTATCAAAGGAAGGGGTTCATTAATACACGGCATGCTGTGAGAGTAATGAAGCTCTGAAACTCATATAAATATTAAATTAAGACCCATCATCTTCAGATTATATATATTTTTACCCCATTGCGCTCCACATCAGCTAGAAAACGTGTTAGTAACAGTAATACCAGCTGCTTGTGTTGCTCCAGTCCAAACGCATCTCTCATTATTGATTGGTTGATTGAATACTTTATTAGACACAAATGTAAGCAGCAGGAGGTACAGTAAAGACATTTGGGCTAAAAGGATTTTAAGTCCTGGGGACTTGTTTCCATTGCTGTCCTATGTCCAGCAGGCTGAGGTGCAAGAACATGATGTTTTTGCCCCTCTCTTTTTTGGTCTGTTCAGTAATTTGACAGCAACAAATAGCCTGCAATAAAAAAGTCTTTTAAGGGGAAGTCGAGCATATCTGACCTAAATGAAGTGGTTCTGACCTAAATGGAGTGTTTTTTTTTTTAAACTTAGGTTACTTCAATAGAAGCGACTCGATGTTTGATGCTTGCTGTGGGATTATTGGCAGATACATTAGTCAAATCAGGAAGAAAACCATTTGGCAAATTATGCAATGTGTCAGGTGTCTGGCAAGTGCATGTACACATACAAGCTGTTAACAATAGCATGTGTTTGTTCTCCTTATGCCAATGGCATCTGTTATTAAAATATTCAGTATATAACAGTATTACGCCAGCCCTGCTGGTCCAAACTAAACTAATGTGGGTCTCCTGATTACAGTTACAAAAACATATTTACATTTGATTCCACTCAGCAACCTTAGTGGAGCATTTCTTTCGTCGTTTCTAAACTGGTCCCATTTTCTACTTCAATGCATAGCTTGTTCTATCCTGCTGTTCTGATTTCAATATCATTACTCTGTTGTAATAATGCCTTCTGTCATCTCGGGCGTCACTGAAAATGAGGGCACTATCCTACAGAGGAAATAAATAAAGGAGTTGAACAAGAGCTGTAGAAACACACCTACGGACCTACAGCTTAATTCACTACAGTTTGGTGAACTCAATAATCTTAGCACATCTGTGAATGTCTTTGATTAGGTTTCAAGAACCTAAAGAGCGCCTTGATGACCGCACAGAAACTATGTTGAAAATCTATGAAGACAGCAGCATGACAAAGGAAAGCCAAGACAGGTATTACCTCAAAATTTAACTAGTAAGTAAAATAACTAAATCAATAAAGTGCTCCTTATTGCTGGACCATAATGCAACATGCCAGATGTTATTAACTTTATCAATTGTGGATTGTTTGATCTTTAAAGAAGCCTATTTATTTTAGTACACAATGGCTTATAACTGAAAGTATAACAGAAAACTATGCTTTTCATGTTAATATTACATGTTTCACAATGCTAATTCATTGCAATAGAACCCTCCTACAGTATGCCCTTATGTCCCCTGGCAGTGACAACCAGACCTGTGCCACAGACCATGACAGGAACAAGAACAGCCGCTCCCTGATGTTAGTGTCGGAGGACAGCTCTATCAAGTCCAATGACTATGACTGGTCGGGCAGACAGAGGAGCCTCCACAATGAGATGCCTTCATAAACAGTGCCATTTGTTGTCTATCTCAGCACCTTTTGAGACCTTTCTCCTGCCCTGCACCGGCTCTGTGCGAAAATGGCACCGCAGCAAAAGCTCGGATGGCACATCCGTATCTTTTTTTTTTTTTCATTGTTGGCAGCAGTGAGCTGTTCGCAGCTCTGAGGTGAACCCTTAAAACAATTCTTGGAGGGCTGCCAACAGGCATCGATTGCACGCACACACAATCCTGACAGTATAATAATCCCTTGAGTTTTACTTTACGATGGTCAAGTAGTTTTGAATAATATCCCAGTAATATCCCATTGTCTTGATGCTCTGGTTTCTAGGTTGCTATATGAAAATCTGAAGTGTCCTCAATATTTTTTGTTAAGTCACAAGGCAGTAGTTCACAGTGATTTCAGAACAGTTAAGGGGCATTAGGCACAAGGCTAGACCACAGCCTTACATGAATTACCATGTTATGTTGTATATTAAGCACACCATTTTCAGCCACTCATAAATAATCAATGACTGGACCTAATTTACATTTAATACTTTGTTTTAATGTGGGCTACAGCTTTTCACCATCTAAAGCATGCAGTTTCAAATGTTTTCATGTCACAGACCCTAAAATCTGTATGTACTTGCGAGGCAGACTGATGAAAACATTTTGTGCCAGGGACCACCATAGGGGAGCATTTGTGTTGCTAGATTAGATTTACTTGGGTTAAGTGGTATATACTGTAGGACTATACTCCAGGGGGCCTATACTAGATTTGTGTTTTGTCCCTCTGCACACAAATAATCTTCAGGACTTCTTGTGAGCTTGTAGATATGCTTTTCCCTGAAGAGTCGCTCCAGAATTGTGATACTAGGGGTTCATGTCGTTAAGCTGTTCCTCATTTTGTAAGGAAACCCCCTTCTTAACCCTCTCGACAACCCTTGGGTGTCCTCAGAACCACTGATCTCTAGCCTTCACATAAAGCGTTTTCATGCATGTTGAGCAAATGATGGATGACTCCCTGTGTTTGACTCCCATGAAACCACATGGTACTATTGTGACAGGACAAATGGAACACAACCAAACACAATGACGTGTGTACCATCCAATCTAGAGTGCAGGGTGAGATGTGTGTATCATCATAAACCTCAGCACCCCTCAGTGGTAACCATTTACTTTACTATCACATGGAACTGTAGCATTATAACCAACCATATCTCCATAGAATATATATAGGTTAGGTGACTTACATTGCAATGGCCCAGCCTTAGGCCACAACAATTAAAGGGGAAATGGGTGTTTTCATTCAAAGATAATGTGGATGTTATCAAAAAATAAAGTTGCAAAAATGCAAGCAATAGAGCACATGCATACTGCCAAGCAATGCCCCAGCAATGCAGCCCTGCACAGGTGGCAAGAGAAAGAAATAACCCTGTGGAAGGGCAGGTCATTTATACTCTGTGGAAGGACCACTGCCAGGTGTTTCCCCCTCCCCTCATTAGCTCAGACTCCACCTTCAACCAGTGCTGCTGCCACAGAGAACTGCTTAAAGTGAGGGTATCACACTAATATCAACTTTTTCTCATCTCGTCTTATTAATAAAGTAAATACAAATCTTTTTTGATTAACATGACCAGGGACATGTGTACTATGCCCTTGACATTTTTTGTAAATAATCCGCCAACCCGATTTTGCATCATCTATGCACTGGGAAACACAGCTAGCATTTCTACACTGGCTTGGGGGGTATGTCTTTCTTGACTCACATGCAGGCTCGCTGTGTCCAGCCTCTAGCCTGGTTCCAGCAGCCTCTAGCCTGGTTCTAGCCTTCCCAAGGAATAAAATTTTGATTGTCTTAAGTAGTAAGTCTTAAGTAAAAATTTGGAGGTGTGGCAAGGCTGTTTGGATGTTGGACAAACAGCTTTGCCACACCTCCACGTTTTGACTTAAAACCTGATCAAAATAGGGCCCTACGTCTCATTTGTGGATTCAACTAGTGAGTTGATTTGGTGTCGGAATGGGGATTGTGTGCATTTTTTAATTATGTGTAAAATCAATTGGTAAAGTCCGTCTGTGTGGACACGTCTTCTCTAGTGTCTTTTTACATTAATAAACAAAATACTTAGTGGTCTACTCTTAAAAACCAAATAAAACACTTGTAGTAACCCAAGGTGCACTTAGATTTTTTTTTATACTCCAGCATCAAGCATCAGTTCTGAAAGTTATTCACATTACGGCCGCTAAAGAGTCTTTGTTCAGCCTGATTACTTCCCATACGTACAGTATTGGGGTCGTGCTGGCCTTAAGGAACAGCCCCTACGCCTCTCTGCAGAGGTGTCAGAGGTGCAGATTCATTAAAAATACATTTGTGACAGCAGAGTAAAAAATGACTGTAGCTCCACTCCGGTCCTCTCCTCCCTCCCCGCGGTCATTCATCATCTGCACTCATTGAACCACCATGGTCCTTGTTGTTTCTAGCTCATTATTCTCCCTCTCTTTCTCTACCTCTCTCTCTTTCTCTCCCCCACTTTTTTTTTCTTTCTCCCCCCATGGCCTAAGGACGAGGTCGCGCTGAAACAACAGCGCATAAAACCATAATGAATCAAGAAATGTACAAATACATGTGTAAAACTAAGCTGAAATCTCAGTCAGTGCAGTGGGAGGTAACACTTCATAGTGGTAGTGGAGCTGTAAGCACTGGATGTCATTGCCGAGGGGTTTTGCAGGTTCTGCTTGGCAGCATGAGGTGGTTGGTGTGTGAGAATAGGGACAGCGGGACCCCTATGGTAGATACCCTCACAAAAAACATGCATTAATC
Organism: Benthosema pterotum; assembly: GCA_039105355.1. Lineage (NCBI taxonomy): Eukaryota > Metazoa > Chordata > Actinopteri > Myctophiformes > Myctophidae > Benthosema > Benthosema pterotum. The sequence goes on along the minus strand of CM076971.1, from coordinate 6,654,784 downwards.
CTGGGTTCTAAACTGCCTCCTCCTGGCCAGCTGGGGTGCCTGATGGAGCGGATAGAAACTGGTTGGAATAATGTGTTCCTTCCACGTACTACGTCCAGCCATTAGGACATTAGGAATTGGCACTGTGTGGAAAAAATGGGTTACAAAATTGTGGGATAAAAATATATTTTAAAAAAGAATAGGGACAGCGGGGTAGTGTTAAGGGGGGAGTATGTACTGTATACGCAGTGTTGGGACATGTGCACTACATAACTTAATATATTACATAATATATTACCAAAATGCAGTAACTTGTAATATAAATATATTACTGAACAAAAAACAGCTAATATATTATACTTTTCTTTCTGCATTACTGCATTACTTTCAATATTACTTTCTGTCAATCTGTCTCGTTGAAAATGTTCTTGTGAAATTATCTTGACAACTGCAGAAGTTAAATAATTACTTATTTTCTATCATTTGTCATCAAATTATTCATTCAGGAGTGACATTTGTTCAAGTTGATTTCATATGGATTTGTCCAGATAGCCAAGTGCGCTTGCTTTATTGTAGGTATGCCACTGGCCTACGCAATATTTGATTAATAGTGACACTAAATATTAAAATATTTATTTTGTAAAAGGTTTTTTCAAAGTAATATGTAATAGTAATATTAATATATTACGCTTGCTCAGACAGTAATATTGTAATATAATATATTGCTTTAAAATGAAGGTAATAATTAATAAGTAATATATTAACAAGGTAAAGTAATATTCCCAACACTGTGTATACGTACATACTTCCAACATTTAAAAAACAATCCTGTCAGCCCTGGGTTAAGGGTGAGGGATTTGTTGACCTCCTGACTGGCTGGCTGGTGGTTGGCTGTGTGGGAGGGTAATTGGAATCCATTTTGATGCCCTTATCACCATAGTGACTTGTGCACAAGGTATAGCAGCATGAAAAGGTCAAGGGTTGTGAGGGTAATCTCAGGGGAATCTCCATGTCAGAGGCAAAATAGGAAAAAAGAAATCATTGCAAATTCAATTCCACACGTTAGCCTTGCATTTACTTGGTTTGCAATGGTTTGTCAAGCAAATAGCCAGAAGCCTAAAGAACAGCTTGTTACACAAGGAGGCCGGGCTCTTTTTGAAGGGGTTCCTATCTGTCATCTCAATGTGTGTTACTGTAAACGGCGGGTTGTCGTGAGTATTGTACTGTTTCCATTGTGCGTAGATTAATAGACCAACGAAACAAGAGTAGGTTAGTGGCGACAGCTAGTTTCTGTATGTAATGTATTATTACTACACTATTAATTCGACATGCGTTTCTTTCAAACGAAGTTGCAGAAGGTTTGTGCGCAGCACTCTGTGCGTAAAACGCAGAATGCGCACCAATCAGCACGCGTTGGCTATTTCCAAAGGGCTTAAATCCAACCTTTTCATTCCCCCCAGATTGACAGTAATGACTGAGCCCAAGGACTAGGGCCGGATCTAGAGGGGAGCAGGGGTTTGGGCTCAAACGCGCATCTTGCCCACTCAATGTAAGGTAATATCAGTGGTTTTCAACCAGTGGTCCAAGGACCACTATAGTGGTCCTTGAGAGAGTTCTAGGTGGTCCCCAGGCTAAATGGTGGAAAGTTGGTTAACCAGATGTAACTCTTTGAGAGCATAAAAATGAAGTAATGAACCAAACCAAATGGACCCGCAAGGGTCCATTTTTACGCTCTCAAGAGTTAAAATATTCGTCACGTGAATTAGCCCAAGTCTACACAACTAGAGAATGTAGAAGATTAATTTTACACACTAGAGAGAGTACCGGCAGTCCCGGCATTCCCGTTGACTCCAATTCTACAGCTGAACAGAGACGCCTTTTGGCTGAAAAGCACACGTGACGCTTATTAACTATTAAGGAGGGATTCTGGTTTCAAAGACACCACTCTAGCCATCCAGCTCCATTGACACCAGATAAATTGGAATTGAATAATGAAGTGAAACGAAATGGCAATTCAGACTGAGGGCAGGCTACAAAATGACGGAATTTCAGGGCATTTTAACGCATTTTAACAGTCCTCTGGTCACTCTAGTGAATAATGATTTGTTATACAACGTATAACTGGCTTTAGTGAATGTATATTATAAGAAATAGGCTGTGCTGTGATGCAGTGGTTAGCTCCAGTATGTAGGCCTATGTTTGGAACTTGCAGAGCTCCAGTGCAGGTGCAAGGTGGCGAGATGGAAGCGTGTCACTACTCTCCCTCATTATAGATACTCTAGGCATCAATACAAACAAACATTTCAGCGTGGCACTTTAAGCAGTAGACTCATGGCATCATTATAAGTTAAACACTGAGTTTCTGCATACTGCTCTTTTTGTAGGGTCGCCACAGGTGGGCCGTATACATTGGTGTACAAAAGTGGACTTCACATGAGCTGAACACATACAATCATGTTTGCTTGAAGACCCTAAGACCCCAAAACTATAGATTTATTTTGCTTTTGTCCAAAATTCCAGGTTGGATTTCGGAAAAAACTAAACCGTTACATATAAAAATGACCATTAATCTTCTACATTCTCAAGTTGTGTAGACTTATTCGCATGATGAATATTTTAACTCTTGAGAGTGTAAACATGTTTCATATTTACGTTCTCAAATCATCATCTGGTTAACCAACTTTCCATCATTTAGCCTGGGGACCACCTGGAATCCTCTCACGGACCACTGGTGGTCCCTGGACCACCTGTTGAAAACCCAGTGATGGGCAAGTTACTGGGAAAATGTAGCTAAACTACACTACAAAAGTAGCTTGCTACATACATATGTCCAATTTTGAGAGTTTGTGTAAACAGTAATTACCACAAGCAATGCCAGCAATCGCCCAACAAGGCAAATGCTTTCTCAACCCTCAGACGTTACTGGTTCAGTAACATCCGGCTTCATATTGCAATTGCATGCATTCACATACCGGTCTTCTAGCATATTCACACCTATTCCGTTATGTACTGTAGCAAAGGCCAAAGGCAAAAGACGTGCTCTACATCACTAACCACTGAGCAGCTCCCGTGAGCACATAATGTAGGTGCATTGCTAAACTAAAGAGAAGCAATATAAATACTTCATGGGCTTTAGTCTCAATTCAGGACGTGCATTGCATGTCATGCTACATAAATAATCTCTGCAGTTGCAGTTTATTGCTAGAAAGGTATGGGGAAAGTACTTTTAAAAATGGATATTGAAAAACAATCGCCATCAAGGGAATGGATGGAACTCAATGTCCCCATTCATTCTCCCCTGGTTCGTCAGTTGACCGAACACTCTTGTCATAAACGCAGGGCCGGATTTAGACAGCCCTACTAGAGCCCAGGAAGAACGGCAGGGTGGGAAACGTTTTCATATGAAGCAGTGGTTTTCAATCTTTTTGACAACAGGGCCCATTAATTATTCTGCATTTGAGCCACAGACCACCATGTGATGCCATTCTAGCCCTACAGACCCCAAAACTAAAGATTTGTCCACAATTCCAGGCTGGATTTGGGAAACAAAACAGTCAACCATACAGATCAAAATGGCCATTAATCTTCTACATTCTCTAGTTGTGTAGACTTGGGCTAATGGGCTCAGATGATGAATATTTTTTTTAAAGAGTTAGTACCGTACATCTGGTTAACCAACTTTCCACCATTTAGTTGGGGACCACCTGGAACTCTCTCAAGGACCACTGGTGGTCCCCATGACAACTGATGAAAACCACTGATATTACCTTTCGTTGGGTGGGCTCTGCCCAGTGCCCACCCCTGCCCCCTGTAGATCCAGCCCTGCATAAAGGCCTTGAGTTGACAAACACCCTAGCCTGCACACACTGACATTCAAAGCCCATCGATATTTGCTATCGTTCCCTGCCTGTGTGAGCTGCATAATTAACCCACGTCGCAGAACCACAGGGACCTGAGATGACCCCAGCCCCACTGAAGGTCACAGCCGGACACCCCGGACACACACCCCCCCCCCCCCCCCCCTTTCTTTGAGGACCAACTGCTACACCAAGGATGGCGCAGCTAAGTGGTTTTATTTGTTTTTTCCAGAAACATGTCAAAACTGTTTGGAGAAAAAAAAAACTGTTTGGACAACTGTTTGAACCACTATTCCTCTCTACACTAAGGGCTCCATTTTCGTTACCGCTAAACCCTTAACTTCTTTGCCTTTTTAAACTATTTATTTAATTATTTTTCAGTAGTTCAAATGGCCAGTCTACTAGCTCACAATGTTGTGTTAATAGATTGACATGTTGAAATATGCCAAAAAGTTTTTCAAAATAGTAAAAACGAAATAAGGGATTTGGGATAAGGGGTTTAGCATGTAACGAAAATGGAGCCCTTAGTATAAAAAAAATCTCAAATAAAAGAAAATCACATTTTTTTCAGGGTATAGACCTGAGCAGTGACGTCACCCTCCCTGTTCCAGAAATGGAATCCTCATTCATTTTCCTCATAGACTTTTGGAAAACGCTTCATAAAAACACTATTGCACCGCGGAAAGAACCAACTCGGGTCGTGACAAATCATAACAACACACACAATATTATCATGCAATATCTAATTAGCAAGAAGTATCAAACGGCAGGATACAACACTTTTTGTTTCGTTTTTCATCTTAGAAATTGATTGTCCAAAAAGATTGTGTGTGTCATCATGATTCGTCACGACCCGAGTTGGCTTTGTCTGCAGCGTAATCTTCTTTATATAAATTATTTTCGAAAAGTCTACGAGAAAAATGAATGGGGAATCCACTTCTGGAAAAGGGGCGGTGACGTCACTGCGCAGGACAGGTCTATATACAGAGACTTGCGACGGTGCCTTTAAATTTTGGGCACTACTTACTAGAGAACAATCCCAACGTTAGCCGAAGATGCTCTTTCGGATAGCAATGACCGGAATTGAAGTGGATTAATCAATGGAGTAAACATATTACGTCTTTTCGTCCTTGGCACAGGTAAACAACCTTGTTTACATCACATTATTACGTTTGTGGCCCTTATTGAGTCAAGCCCTCAGCGAGTCAAATCCTCAATATGGGGTAGACACACAAAGCTGGCCATAGGATAGGTTAGCGCCCCTCAAAACATAGTCAGTCTTGTATACTGGCTGTTGTGGCTAATGTTCACCCTGTTGACCAGGAGGTATGCTGACACACATCTTCTAAATAAAGCACACCCAATCGTTCCATCAGCTATATTACATAATGGCTTTCTAATAATAATAATGGCTGCTGTGAAACAAGTATATTAAGAAAAATCTCTTTGCAAAAACGCCTACAAAAGTAGGCCCCCTACATTCACATATAGTGTTGATTTTTGTCCTAACACAAACATTAAATGCCATTGACAATGACAAAGAAGATAATTTACGTCATATGTACACAAGCAAAACATTAAATTCCTATTGAGAATGAGCGGATGATTTATAGTGCCTCCCATATCACATGGATGTGATTTTTTTCTCTTCAGCTGACACAGTCATACAATGTACTACTATACAGTACTGGACATTTAGTTTTGTACTTCAGAAGCTCTGAAAATGACCAAACGACCACTTTCCGTTCTCAACAGACTGTAACATTCGAAAGATTGTGTATGGTATATGGCTTGAGAGCCTGCTGTAAATTAGGCTTCCGTAGAAAAATCCACTCTACCATATAAAATCCAGGGGTCCAACACAGAAAGGTTAATGGAGTTCAGGTGATATCTCACCAACTCTTCCACCACGTGCAGATTTTAATAGCTGTGGTGAGTGGGAATAGAATGCGCTGTAATAAGGATAACTTCTCTCTAGCGCCTTGGTTGCTCAACCAGCTAATGTGCTGGCCATCTAACCATAAAAGCCTGGGCTTCACTGCCATCTCGGAGTGTATTACATTACAAACCAAGTGTATTACATGATGTTCCTGTCTGCTGTAAAGTTTCTTTGCCATTGTGTCTGGATATGAAACACTCTTCATCAAAAGATGCTCCAGCTCTGTTGGAGTTCTTCTCATAGGCTCTCTCTTCTTGGCAGGAGCTTGGGGAGTCTATTTGTACAGTACATGAGCCTCTGTTCACATGCAAACCTTTGCTGAGCTCAGAGATCTATTATTTGAAAAAGTGACACTTTTACAAAATCATTTCTAGAATAACAATAAATAATAAATGGTGCAGCAGCATATAAGGACAGTATGACATTTAAGGCCATGCTAATTGTCAGAATGATGAAGGGTTCCTACACATTTACATTTTAGAAATACTGAATTTGCAGCAATGATTTGCCTATTTCCCCAAATAGAAATTCATAGGTTCACTCATATGTAAAACCGATGTGCACACTCGGCTGTGCAGCAAACATAAAATTGGAGATAAATGTGACATCAAATGACACAAAATCTCTAATCTCATGGAAGGAGTTTCCCCCGCACACTTTTCACCTGAATTATTTGTGTTCTCTCTTGTCATCACGGTCGACAGAGACTAAAAAAAGATGAAGCTGCTTAATATGAATGCTAACATGTGGAGGAGAACCTTGTGAGGAGCCTAGATATTGAAATGTCTGTGGCATAGAGTAAAAGCCTAATCAAATCGAAATGGCTGTAATAATATTTTAGTGATGAAAACCAGCTTCATGTCACTTTGTGCAGGCTCTTCAAGTCTACAAAACAACAACAACACAGCAACAAGGATAAAACATAACCTATGCTGTAGGGCTAGACTGCTCTGACGCTCAATGTGGACGTTTGTGGACACTTTATTTAGAAGGGCAGTTAATTTTAGTGTCTTGTTGTACAGTAACATGGACTAGCACAAATACACTATGGCTTTATTCTTCCTGACATTAGTGGGTCATGAAAACATTTTGATGCATATAATGCTGTTCCTTGAGCGGCTGTTTTATTTCCCAGATGAAGGAAAACTACTATTTTAGATCAGGCTCCTATGGGAAAAACATCCTTTTTTAGGCCCATATTTGCATGACAGCCATCTGCATTTCTATAGTATAGTCTTTTCAAAGTACTTTACACATCAAATACATACAGTATATATAAATAATCGTCATTAGGCTTTATTTTTCATTCACTCGTATGGGTATACAGTATATAAGGACTGAAATGTTGACGTCATCGGGAGAAATTGGTTTGGGTCAGGGCGAATATAACATTTCCCAATTGGGGGGTGGCAGAAGAAACTGGTAAGGGGGCAGCTTCATCGCCCGTGGCGTGAAGCCGCCGCCATACCATTTTCAGTAGTGTTTCAAATACTTTTAAATATAAGCACTGAAATATCTTGGGTTGTTTTGCATGCCATCATGTTTGCTGGGGCGGACTGGGAATTCAGGGGGGCATTGCCCCCCCCCCATGCCTATGCCTAGATCCGCCCCTGGTTTGGGTCTTGCTGAAGGTCACTTTGACAGAAAGCCAGGAGGAGATAAGTGATCACACTGGGAACCTACAGTAGCAGGTCAATAACCTGATCCACAGGGGCTTCTTATCAGACACTATCTGTCTAATGGTCGACTTGAATAGTGAGGAATTCGCTTAATTATAATGCATTGAAATGTGAGTTGAGCTGGTGCCGTTTTACCACCGGCGTGACACATACTATAATATGCATTTATATGCTTTCATTCACGCTGTGAGTGGAATGAAGCTGTCAACCTCTTCTGGGTGATGTTGACCGAGGCCGCAATCATAATATAGGTGATCATTATCACCTATTAAGAATCCTGTATATTTGTACAGGATTTGTTTCACTGCACTGCGTTTTAGGTGGCAGAAACGTGTGGAGTACATTATAGGCAAGAAATTACACCTGCAGTATGCACTGTACACAGCTGTCAGACACTGTATGGCTACGCATTATGACATCGTAACAGAGTCACCATGCTTCAATGGAGTAGGTGATTCTCCCAAAGGCAAATTGTGTGTGCGTGTCTGTTTTGTTTCCCCTTCCCTTTTACAGTGCATGGTGTGTTGTCGTCCCTGAACTACTGTGAACCTGTTTTTGTGTACACAATAATGTATGTACTGTTTGTTTCCCCTGCCATTGTACAGTGTTTCTTGTCCCTGAATGTATGTGTTTGTGTTTTTCAACCATTTTGACACCAAGGCCAACTATTTATTCAGCATTTGAGCCACAGACCACCATTCGATGACATTTTCACCCCACAGACCCATACATAGCTCAGAGAGATGATGCAAATAACACATCTTATAATAAGCCTATAAACCTATATGGGGGGGTTGTCATTAATGCAATAAGAGAGCTGACAAATTGAGTTATTTTTATTGCGTGGAACAACAAAGGCAGCTAGCATGTCCTTGACTGCGAGGGGATCACAGGTGTGTGTGGCTGTGCGCACTGCGCGCCTGAGGATGTGTCAACCCAGCATGCCATGCGTGGACTCGGGAGAGCTAGCCCAGTAGCTCCTTATTAATCAACAGCTCGTTGGGCTGCCAGATACACCCGGAGCCTACACCCACCCACCTACTCCCCCTTCATCTAGCTCCTCGCCTTCTCGCCTCAAAATTCCTCCTCCTCCTCCTATTACCCCCTCCTCCATGATGCCACGCTCTCCCGTTCTCGTTATTATAGGAGCTCGGCGGGGAAGGAATCATTAACAGACTGCTTTACTAGTTAATTAAGACCACTCCCAGATGCTCTCATACATGCTCTCACACAGGGGGAGAAAAAAACATAAATAAAGTGGGGTTTGGGGAAGGGGGGGTTCAAACAGAACTGGATACAGCAGCTAGAGGTTTTCAACCGGTGGTCTGGGGGCCACCAGTGGTCCCCGAGAGGACCATCACTGTCACTCTCAAGAGTTAAAATATTCACCATCTGAATTAGACCAAGTCTACACAACTAGAGGATTTAAAAGATTAATGGTCATTTTGATCTGTATGTCCAGCCTGGAATTGTGGACAAAAGCAAAATGCCTGTGGGGCTAAAAATGTCATCAAATGGCAGTCCGTCCGTGGCTGAAATTCTGAATAAATAGTGGGCCCTGGTATGAAAAAGGTTGAAAGCCACTGGGATACAGTAATTGAGCAAAAACAAGTAGCTGAAATGCAGTGAGGAAGGCACTCATTGTAGTGCGATAGTGTCTGTCTCTCTGTCTGTCTGACCCTGTCCGTCTGTCTTACTCTGTCCGTCTCTCTGTCTGTCTGTCTATTATTGTAGTAATAAAATTTCCATTCATGCCTTTCCTGAGAGACCCACAAGGCATTATAAACAAACGGATGACAAGGCTCTTAGGCTGCCTCAAGGGCTGGCTGTTCCATGTGCCGTTTGGTACAATGGGCTATTCAACGCAGCCACTGATTGAACTGGCTCTCCATAACAGCAAAAAACGCTGGGGGGAAAAAAATACCTTCATCACATTGACATCATTTAGGCACCGCTTTGACAATTTCCTTATGATATTTCATTTCAACACCTGTTTTCACCTGGGGGATGTGTGTGTGAAATATGAAAATCAGCTCTTTAAAATTCCAGGTGGCATACAGTACTATCGCCCTAATTATCCCATTTCTTTACTTGGTATGCAAAAGACGTCAGACAGAATGCACCGGTTCACATTAATGAGCCCAACCAAGTCTATATTATTAAGTTCAACTCATGTTAGTCAGGGTTTGGCACACAAAACCACACACCCAAAACGTATAATGTATCCTGCAAACTGAATTCAAAGTGCCATTGTCACAAAACAGACAACCACCCACAAACCTTTGCACCAAAAATGGTGCACACATAACTATTGCCAACCAACTACATTTTCAACAATCGATCTTTCAACTTCAATCAAAATTACCTTCATCTTAACTGGGTCATATATTAGACTACATAGAGAACTTTGCAGGGAGATTGCCAAAGGTTTTTTTCATATTATTATGCACAAAGCATCCAATGTAGTGAATGTACACTACCGTTGTGTGATAAAAAAATAAATAAATAAATAAATAAATAAATAAATAAATAAATAAATAAATAAATAAATAAAAGTGTTCCGAGTAGTAAGGACAAGGTGCATATACCACCTAGGATGATACCCAGGACTTGATGAATGACAATTGCAAAATTCTTTGCAGTTGCAGTGCTTGAAAAATGATTACTATCAAATACTGCTCAAAGCTCAAAACTTTGATAGAATACCGATGTTCTTTTATTTTGATATTTTTCTTTACTGCATCTCAAATCTGGGCACAGCACATCAACAATATCGCAACACAGACAGTGTCTTCCTTGACTAGACATGTAGGGCAGATTATGCAAATGTGGAACTGTAAGTCTGCATTCATTCATCTAGAAAATGATGCAGTCTCTTATAATGTGGCTTTCAGCCCCTCAGTGTAAATTTCTATTGTACTATTGGCCCAAGTCAAGTTGATGCTTCCTGTGCATTAGTGATCTTGTTGACCTCACTGGTCAACAAAAACATCTTAAAGACCCAAGAGGAGCCCACACCCACACACAGGGTTACTTCGACTATGCATGCACCTCATGGTAGCCCAACACCTCAAGGGGAAGGACCTTGAAACAAGACAAGAGTACAGCAATGTGCAATGGATCTGGTCTAAAAGCATTACACCAACTGTCAAAATACTTCCTTAATATGAACAAAGACAATCACAACGCCAGAGGGAGTTCGTAAAACAACATACAACCTCGATTTGACTCAAACAAGGGATTAAATCAATTTTGTAGCCATATGCCACAAAGGTGCACTGGCACAACCTGACGGAGTCAACTAAAATGTATGCATTTGTTCTTCTGATTAATAATTGATGACCCTGATGCAAACAAGTCTTTTTTTTTAACCGATTAAACCTGGAGCAGACCCAGCTGGCAATAAAGGAATTGAAGCTCAACTGATGAGTTTTACCATTTTATTTAGTAGTCTCAACATGAAAACTGAAAAGAAAAACATACAATAGACAATTACACAGCAAAGGATCAATACACATTGCACATCCATAACTTCATAAATCACATAGTCTCATAAAACTACATCAAATAGGCCTACGTAAGATTAGATTCCTACATTTCCAATAATAAATCCATACATTTCCAATACAATCAATGCATCTTTAAATAGAATTCCATCAGTCGGATCCACACAGTAAACCATTCAGCAAACAATAAAACTCTAATCAGTGAACATTAACAAAACATAACAAACAATACCTTTTCCCCTTTTCCCCCTTTCGAGCCAGGTGCTAATGAATTAATTCATTGTCCATTTTGAGGTCCATCATGTCTTCCTTTAAGTTAATGTCTCAACATCTATTCACATCAAACATTACAGCCTTTGTCTGCAGCCACCTTGGCTTCCATGCTGTCCATAGCAAACATTTTCCTCCCATGCTGCCACTCTTTAGGCCTTGAATAGCCCTCTTGTGGCAGCAGGAACAACTTGGCCTCTACTTCCAGCAAAGCACTTCAACATAACTAGACTTAGTCTAGCCTTCTAAAGGCTCAGACATACTCCAGGGTGAAGTGTTTTCACCGTATGTAGTTTTTTTAAGGCTTCACCCTCCAGAGTGAAGCCTCCAAAAACTACTCTTCAGCCCAGAGTATGTTTCAGCCTTAGGGTCCGTTACAAAACCGAATTGCCTTTTCTGGTTTTATCCATAGCAGTTTTTGCATTGACTTGTACTATCATGAAATGTATAGCAATCAATCAACCAACCAACCAACCAATTCAAACGTTGTCCTGCCAAGCCAGATTTACCTCTAACTGTTCCCTGCTCCCTTCTCAACCTACAAACGTATGTTAGCTTCCATTTCTGAACAAAATTACCCTTAGTGCTGATGATTTTACAGTTCTGGTAATTGTTTCATTTTATTGCATTAACAATTGAAACACAGGCAATAAGCGCATCCAACCCATAGATATATTAAACTATGATCCAACCCCACTGGCTAAACAGATTTGCAAGGAGGTTGTACGGAGGCTGGGTGTGTGTATTGCATGACACCATGGGAATACCAGAGAGCAGTGAAGCTGGGAAGATAAGTGTCTTGTCCAGTAGGATAAATCATAACAGCATGAGACAGATTAATTCATCCCGGAGAGTGGAGCAGTTCAGGGGCGGATCTAGGCATGGGGGGCAATGCCCCCCTAAATGCCCTGACTGCCCCACCAAACATGATGGCATGCAAAACAACCCAAGATATTTCAAATACAATTGCATATAATACTCAATACAATTATATAATACTCTCTGAGTCAGACCTTTAGCTTTATGCATGCTGCATGTCTGTTGCAACTTCAACAACAATTAGGCTTTACTTGCCTAATAAAAGTCCTGTGACCCGAAAATGGTATGAAGCCGCCCCATATACCATTTTCTCCTGCCCCCTCAATTGGGAAATGTTACATCTGCCCCTGGAGCAGTTGCCAGGGTAATAGACAAGAAAGACATTAGAAAACTTTGCGTTGAGTGTCTGAAAGCTTCAGTGGGAGATTAGTATTCTCTGTCGAAGAAAAACTGGACATCACTGTGTCGCCCACTGGGCACACTATTTCGAGATCCCCGAGACACCACAATCAATAGGCAGAGGTTATAAAAAGGTACAAATTTATTACAATTTCAAGTACAGATAATAACAATAACAACAGCTAATTTGATATTCTAGAAATAAAATACATAGGAATGTCCACAAAGATAAGAACCAGTCGGCTAGAATACTACAGTGACGGTAATAGCTAAATCTAATAAAGACAGTACTTGTAGCAATTCCTAGCGATGGTAGGGTCTGACAAGTGGCAGTTGCTGGCTTGATAAATGTGGCAGTTAAAGGGTTAACACACTGGAGACATGGCACCGTAATATAGATGAACTATAGTCCGCGTAGCCTGCACGAACCCCCCTCACAGCAGTTAATTATAGTCCGGGAAACACCCCACCCAAACTCTACACAGCCCAAAATAATACACACTTCAACCAATAAATGATTTGACAAACCAAACGATCACTGCAAACGCCTATAAGGATAGGATAACACTTCTATGAATCTTAGAGCAGTAAATTACGGGCATGCATGTACACCACAAAGTACCACGAAGTTGAGATGGCGGCGCGTAAAGACGCAGCGGCCCCCAGCTCCTCAGTGCAAAGATGTTTTTTGTTTTGTTTACTATGTTTGTCTGAACGTTCCGCGTGTTCTTGTACAACAAGATACACTTACAGCCGAGAGCAACTTTTACAGCTCGCCAACACGGGATTTATGGAGTTAACTTCCACTACAGCGGAGGAATTACGCACCATGGGAATATACGAGCAGCAGCAGAGCGCAGCGCCGTGCCGCGCCGCGCCACTGCCGACTCTAACTACAGCTTCATGCCCGCCTCGGAGGCGCCGAAGGCGGTGTGAGAGAAGACAGAAGCGCGGCAAGCGTGCCGGCGTTCGTGCGAGGCTGGCGGCTCGTCCCAACAAGCCAGCTATTCCCTCGATCCTGCTCGCGAACGTACGTTCTCTGGACAATAAACTGGACGACATACGACTCATGAGAACGTCCCTGCAGCCCGTGAGAGACTCCTGTGTCTTTGTTTTCACGGAATCATGGCTTAGCGTCGGCGTCCCGGACTCCGCCATACAGTTGGAGGGACTTACATGCTACCGAGCGGACAGGATTATAACAGCCGGTGGGAAAACACGTGGCGGAGGACTGGTTGTTTATATCAAAGACGCCTGGTGCCGTGACACTGTCGTGGTTCAGAAACACTGCACAGCCCTCGTGGAGTTCATGTTTTTAAAGTGCTGTCCTTTTTTTCTTCCGAGGGAGTTCACAGCCATTCTGCTCGCGGCTGTGTATATTCCCCCCTCCTCCAGCCTGAAGGACAGAGAGGACGCACTTCTAGAACTGAACAATGCCATCAATGAACAACAGATGGCACACCCAGACGCTTTCCTCGCAGTGGCTGGGGACTTTAATCACGCAAACCTGAAGTCCGTATGCCCATTACTCCACCAACATGTTGATTTCAAGACCAGAGGAGAGAACATTTTGGACCTCGTCTACACTAACAATAGGGGAGCTTACAGAGCCTTCCCCCTCCCCCACCTTGGCGCCTCCGACCACTGCTCTGTTATGCTAATACCAGCCTACAGGCCCAGGTGCAAAGCCACCAAACCGGTTCGAAAACAGGTTCAAGTGTGGCCAGATGGGGCAACGGCTGCTCTACAGGACTGCTTTGACACTACAGACTGGGACATGTTCAAGCAAGCGGCCACCTACTCTGGTCACACAGACATCAACGAATTCACTGAGACTGTCACTGCTTACATCAGCAAATGCATCAATGATGTCACAGAGACCAAGACCATCACAGTACGGGCCAATCAGAAGCCATGGCTGACAACGGAAGTCCATAGGCTACTGAGGGTCCGGAACGCCGCCTTCAAAGCAGGCGACGACGAGGGCCTGAGAACAGCAAGGGCCAACCTGGACCGTGGCATCAAAGAGGCAAAGAGACAGTACAGCAAGAAAATAGCTGACCGTTTCAGCGACAGCAGAGACACCAGGAGCCTGTGGCAGGGGATCCAGACCGTCACGGACTACAAACCCCGGCCACGGACCTGCGACAACGACATCACCCTGCTGAACAACCTCAACAACTTCTTCGGGCGCTTTGAAGCCCAAAACAGCACCCCTGCACGAAAGTCACCCCCTCCCCCGGACGACCAGGCGCTGCTACTGTCTCAACACAGTGTGCGGCGCTCCCTCTCCAGGATCAACGCCCGCAAAGCACCGGGCCCTGACAACATTCCCGGTCGGGTGTGGAAAGACTGTGCAGGAGAACTGGCTCATGTCATCACAGACATCTTTAACATCTCCTTGAGCCAGGCTGCTGTCCCTACATGCTTCAAGGAGACCACCATCATCCCCATCCCGAAGAAACCTTCTCCAACCTGCTACAATGACTACCGCCCTGTTGCACTGACTCCGATCATCATGAAGTGCTTCGAGCGTTTAGTCATGCACCACATCAAAGGCATCCTCCCTCCCAACCTGGATCCCTACCAGTTTGCATATCGGGCCAACAGATCAACCGACGATGCAATCTCCACCGCACTTCACTCTGCCCTCACCCACCTGGACACCAAGGACGCACACGTACGAATGCTGTTCATCGACTTCAGCTCAGCATTCAACACCATCATCCCCCAGCAGCTCATACACAAGCTGGACCAGCTGGGAGTGAACACCTCCATGTGCAACTGGCTGCTGGACTTCCTGACTGGGAGACCGCAGGCAGTCCGAGTCAGCGGGAACACATCCAGCACCATCACCCTGAACACGGGGGCCCCCCAGGGATGTGTGCTCAGCCCCCTCCTCTTCACCCTGCTGACCCACGACTGCACTCCAACGCACAGCAACAACATCTTCGTCAAGTTTGCGGACGACACAACTGTGGTCGGCCTCATCCACAACAACGATGAGTCCAACTACAGAGATGAGGTGAGCCAGCTGACCACGTGGTGTGCAAACAACAACCTCCTTCTCAACGTGGAGAAGACGAAGGAGATCATTGTTGACTTTCGGAGAGCGCACACCCAGCACTCCCCACTGAGCATCAACGGAGCTGCAGTGGAGAGAGTGAAGAGCACCAAATTCCTTGGTGTACACATCACAGAGGACCTCTCCTGGAACACTAACACCACAGCACTGGTCAAGAAGGCTCAGCAGCGCCTCTACTTCCTCCGTAGACTGAGAAGAGCCAGAGCCCCAGCCCCCATCATGTGCTCCTTCTACCGCGGCACGATCGAGAGCATCCTGACCAGCTGCATAACTGTGTGGTATGGTGGGTGCACAGCTTCCTGCAGAAAGTCCTTGCAGCGCACAGTGAGAGCAGCCGAGAAGATCGTGGGTGTCCCCCTTCTGTCCCTGCAAGACATCTACAACACACGGGTGACCCGCAGGGCGCTACAGATCGCAGGCGACACCACCCACCCTACGCACGGCTTCTTCAACCTCCTCCCATCGGGGAAGAGATTGAGGAGCCTCCGGGCAAGGACCAGCAGGTTGAACGATAGCTTCGTTCACCAAGCCGTCAGGTTGCTGAACTCCCTCCCACTCCCTCGCACGCCACTGAGCACCCTCCCACTCGGTACCCCCCCCATGCTGCCACTCCTCCCCCCTCCCACGGTGGGGGTGCACGCACACACACGCACACGCTGAACTCCCTACACACACATGCACACGGACGCTGGACTTCAACTACCCACCACCCCTTACACAGGCACACACACCCACGCACATGCACGCACTCACACATGGTCACTCACACATGGTCAACTCACACATACATACGCTGGACTTTCAACTACCCACCACCCCTTACACAGGCACACACACCCACGCACATGCACGCACTCACACATGGTCACTCACACATGGTCAACTCACACATACAACCGAAGGACTGGATCGAACTGCTGCTATCCTATCCTATCCTATCTTGCACATGTAAGCTATGCTATAGTAAGCTATGTGTTGTTTGTTTAGTTGTTTTAGTTGTAGCTATGTAACCTCGTATATAGCTTTTGATTTTTTAGTTGTAGTTTCTAGCTGTAGTATACTGTAGTCTCTAGTAGTAGTTTCTAGTAGTTGTATATACGTCCTGTCTGTTTTAGCTTCATACTACCGCCACTTTATCACCTGGTTAGCTAAGCACCTTCACCTCAAGTTAGGTGTACAGTTTGCACTTTACTGGTCTGCTGCACTACTGTTGTCTCGTCCATATATTGTCTCGACCTTGTCTTATTGCACTATTTGTCTCGACTTTGTCTTACTGCACTGTCTATTGTCTTGACTTTTGTCTTACTACAACTGTCTTGTCTATTGCACTGTGGAAAATGGAAACGCTATTTCATCCCTGTATATGTCCTGACATACACTGGAGTGACAAATAAAAAACCTTGAACCTTGAACCTTGAACAAAGGGGCAATAGACGACTGGCTCGAGTACCTAGAATCTATAATGACTACTGTAGGAAGCGGCTGGACTACAAATATAATGCCCAGGTATTAACTGTGGCCTACCACTTGATATCAGAGCACTGCGACATTGTTTGATGGACCACAATGAACAATAGCGGCTGAGGAAATAAAACTCGATAATCAAACATACAGTCCATATACTAAAGTTCCCCACTCACGTCCCCAGAGCCCAGAAAGTCCGTCCCCAGCCGTGACGTCACAGTCCAATGGGAACTCCACTCGAGAGAAGCCCCGTATGTGGCGTCGGTTGCCCCGGCAACGAGAGGGCGTCGACGAGTGGAAGTAGGAAGCAGTTGGATGGGCCAGCCGTGGGTAGGAGCTGAGGAGGAGGAGATAACAGTCTGTAAGCGATTGTGTGTTGTAAACAACGTGGCGCCACACTCACTCAGTGTACAGAGAGCTAGGGTAGACCGTCCCTTTCAGGCCGGGTTGACTGGCGTTGTACAGATGTCGTCACTCTGCGCTGGCGATAGGGGCTCGGGAGCGGCGGAGGAACGGTAGTGTACGGCGGCGGCAATCAACGCAGTTCTCGGCGGCCGGGACAGGAGGGCTGAGGAGGAGGAGGATAGGACTCGTAAGCGACGGCGGGCACAATTGATTATAGCACCACACTCACTCAATACGGAGAGCTCGGATTGACCGTCCCTGTTATGCCGGGCAGGCTGGCGTGTCACGTAGGCAGCAAAACGAGGCTCGTTCGGGACGTGGACGAATCTGGCGTGGCGTGGCGTGTCTGGCGTGGTGGCGAGCAGCGTGGCGTCTCTCTCTCACTCTCCGTAGTCAGCGGTCTGGTTTCTCCGTCCCGCGCTGCTGAACGCCACTTCCTTTATACTCCCGCCACCCAATCGCGGTGGACCACCACCTCTACGTTGGCTGGAAAGGAGGAGAGGAGAAGTGCAACCCCACCCCCGCCATCTAACACCAGCACATAGTGCCTTTCAGTCCACTTCAATATTTCCAGTTCACGTTCGTTCGTTCGTTCGTTCGTTCGTTCGTTCGTTCCGTGTATGACAACTCATGTCTAGTTCATGTCCTGCATGTATAACAGTTCGTATCTATGTCCATTCATTGTACATAACAGTTCGTGTCACAGGTGACATAATTCCCCCCCACTTTTTCAGTGGCCGTCCCGGCCACTAAAGTTGCCGAAACCGTAACGGTGGCCTACCAAAATTAACTCGACGGAGCGCCAAAATGCGGGTACGATACCCTTGTCCGTGCTTTGGTCTTCAGGCTCTGGGGAACGAGTACCACCCACATAGCTAAGTGCACCACCCACCCGCTCACCAGTAAAAACAGACCCCTCATTAGGGACTAACCTGCTAGGACCTGCTTGGGCGGGCTCCGGAGGATCGGAGGACTCTGCTGGGGGTACAGCCAATTCGAGAGGGGGCGATACTGGACGCTCTGGGATAGGGGGAACACGAGGACCGGGGGCATATAGGATCCCGTCAGAGCCTCTATCGCCATCAGGGAGCAGCATGGCTTCTCTATGGGCCCCGCCCTCTAGTGTGCTCAGCAGAAAGTCTACTTTCTGTTGGGGGGTTAGCATCTGAGCCCGCAAGAAGGATTCCACCCGAGCCCGCCACTGGCTAAACCTAACTGCCCCTCCCCCTCCGCTGAATTTGGGGACCCAAGAAGCCCCCATGAACCAGGGCATCATTACAGCATTCATGATTGGATTACATACTGATTCTGTTGCATCGTTAGATAAATTGGACGGTTCGACATGGTCTACATGGTCCCCCATTCTGAATGGGATCGTCGGCCATACTGTTGTGGGTGTCAGGGATCCTGCCGGCTACGCCAAATTTGTGTCGCCCACTGGGCACACTATTTCGAGATCCCCGAGACACCACAATCAATAGGCAGAGGTTATAAAAAGGTACAAATTTATTACAATTTCAAGTACAGATAATAACAATAACAACAGCTAATTTGATATTCTAGAAATAAAATACATAGGAATGTCCACAAAGATAAGAACCAGTCGGCTAGAATACTACAGTGACGGTAATCGCTAAATCTAATTGTACAGCCTGGCCTTATAGGCTATACAGCAGGGCAACCGGGTTGGATTTAGTATAACGCGTGCGTTTAAAGAAGTCAGTGTTCAGGCGTAAATTCCATGTTGGATATGCCAATCCATTTATTTATATTCAAGCTTGCAGCAGAAACGTATAACAAACGTAAACTCTGGTAAACTTACAACAAAGGCTACATGAATGAAAACGCCACTGTCCTGACACACACAGCACGGTTGAGAACTGTTGGCCTTCCCCTGTCGCACCTGAGTGCAATCACACACACGGAAGGTAAAAAGGGTTTCCATGACAACCGCCCACCAAGCCAGATTGATTGACTGACAGGTCTAGCAGGTTGCCAGGTTTGACAGGACATTCATGTTAATTTTATATATTTAAATAAAAGAAATAACAAAAAGCATTTTGGCTCCAACACACCGGCCCCTAATTGAGAACTGCAGAGAGCCGTGAACAATTCAATTAAATATTTACATAATGGAGCCAAATATTATAGGAAAATTGAAAACAAAAACAATCCTCTTAAAGAGGTTCAAGTGTCCGCTTCTTGAATCAAGCAAAGCTTGGTTACTGGTCTGTCCAGTGTGCTCGTCCTGGTTTTCACACGTGCAGAACGCACTAGTCCTTTCTTGTCCGGATAGGTTTCCAGGACTCTTCCGAGCAGCCATGAACCACGTGGGGCTGTCGCGTCAGCGACTAAAACAATGTCTCCGTGGACGAGACTTCTCCTCTCCTTGTTCCACCTCTGCCGCTCCTGTAGCAAAGGTAAGTACTTCCTCAACCAGCGCTTCCAGAAAAGGTCAGAGATGTACTGGACCTGTCTCCATCTCCTTTTGAGGTAGAGGTCAGACTTTTCAAATAGTCCAGGTGGTAGGATTGGTGTCCTTTTCATGGTGAGAATGTGGTTGGGAGTGAGAGCTTCCAGGTCGTTTGGATCTCCAGAGAGCTTTGTTATGGGGCGATCATTAAGAATGGCTTCAACTTCACACAGCACAGTTTGAAACACCTCGTCAGTTAAGGTTTGCTGGTGTAGGACTGATGTTAATGTCTGACGTATCATTCTGATGATGCGCTCCCATGCGCCTCCATGATGTGACGCTGTTGGTGGATTAAAGCTCCACTGGATTCCTTCCTCCAGGAAAGCGGACTGAATTTTGCTGTGCTTTAAAGCAGCCAAGGCTTCTTTTAACTCTCTGTTTGCACCAACAAAATTGGTTCCATTATCAGATCTCAAATGAGAGATTGGTCCTCTCCTGCAAACAAATCTGCGTATAGCATTTATACAGGAGTCTGTATCCAATGAATGAGCAACCTCTAAATGGACTGCTCTACATGACATACAGGTGAAAATGACACCATAGCGCTTTTCCATCGACCGGCCCTTCTTGATCTCAATTGGGCCGAAATAGTCGACTCCAACGTTGGTAAATGGAGGAGAATCGGCAACAATGCGCTCTGCGGGTAAGTCGGACATTTTTTGCTCACACAACTTCCCTCTATGGCGTCTGCAGAAAACACAGTTGGACAGGATCTTTCTAGTAGCTGCATTTGCATTAGTGATCCAATATCTTCTCCGTAGTCTGGAGAGAACATGGTTCCTCCCACCATGGCCCACCTGTTCGTGGATGTGCTTTAAAATAAGAGTGGATATGTGGAGATCTTTAGTGAGGACAACAGGGTGTTTGGACTCCTCCGGCATTGCTGCCCTATTTAACCTCCCTCCAACTCTAAGTAAGCCATCCTCCGAGTCCAGGATGGGGTCCATTTTGTATATGGGACTGTCCTTCTTCACTTCAGCCACACCAGACGTCAATGCAGCAAGTTCTTCAGGAAACCTTTGCTCCTGAGTGAAACGAATGATGGCAACTTCAGCTGTACAAAGATTGTCTGGTGTTACGCGCTGGTTTCCTATTGTAGCTTTAAAGCGTTTCATTTCCTGTTCAACATTTTCTGCATTTTCCTGTTTCAATTGGTTTCTTTTTTGACTCATTTCCAATAAAGTCTTCCTGATTTTCAGGATCCAAGCAACTGATCTTTTTAACCTTCTCCAGTCAGAAAAGTAAGTTATCAGTTTTTGTGTGGCACTTTGGCCATCAATCACGATTGCATGGCTGGTGAGCTCCTTTTTGACCTCAGGGTCATCAGCAGCAATGCTGTACTCCAAGATGCCATCTACAGCAGGCCACTCCTCCTCTGGTTTCCATAGAAACTCTGGGCCTTCAATCCATGTTCCATCAGACAGCAAGTCATCCACCTTAATTCCTCTTGAGGCTTTGTCTGCAGGGTTCAGGGTGGTATGAACGTACCTCCACTGTGTGACATCAGATGTTCTCCGGATGGCAGAAATCCTGTTTGCTACAAAGGTGTGAAATCTCTTGTCCTCATTTCTGATGTATTTTAAAACTGAAGTGCTGTCAGTCCAAAAACAAGATTTTTCAAGATTCACCTGCATTTCTGCTCTCAACATGGTGTCGACACGAGCAGCAAGGACAGCTGCAGTGAGCTCTAAACGTGGGATGGTGACTTGCTTTAGGGGGGCCACTCTGGCTTTGCCGAGGATGAAAGAGACATGGGATCTGTTGTTGTTGTTCCATACTTTCAGGTAGGTTACAGTTCCATATCCGCTTTCACTGGCATCAGCGAAGTGATGTAACTGGCCACGGGTGGTTTCTCCAAAGTCTGCCGGTTTGAGGCACCTTTCAACTTCAAATGCCCTCACTTTCTCCAGTTCTCCCAACCACCTTGTCCACTGCTGCTGGAGAAGTGGGTGAATTTCATCATCCCAACCATAGTTCCTCCTACACAATTCTTGCAGTATAAGTTTGGCTGGTAGTGTGAGTGGGGCAAGAAAACCCAGCGGGTCGTAGATAGAGCTGACCATAGATAGAATTCCACGCCGAGTAGGCGGCTGTTCTTTGAGTGCCAATTTGAACTTGAAAGTGTCGGTTTCAACACACCATTGAAGTCCAAGGGCTCTCTCAATGGGCAGTTGGTCTCTGTCAAGGTCCAATTCATTTAGATGTGTGGACCGGTCTTCCTCAGGAATGGACAGCAGCACTCCACGATTGTTGCTGACCCATTTGGTCAAATGGAAGCCTCCCTTTTGACACACATCTGTCAAATCCTTGACCATTTTAACTGCTTGTTTCTCTGTCGGCAAGCTCTTAAGACAGTCGTCCATGTAGAAATGTTTATTGACCGTGTCAATTACATCTGCAGGGAAAATGTGGCGGTTATCTTCTGCTGTTTTTCTGAGTGCGTAACAAGCACAGCTAGGAGATGACACTGCCCCGAACAGATGAACAGTCATCCTATATTCTGCAGGTTCTTGGGACATGTCACCGTCAGGCCACCACAAAAAACGCAGAAAGTCTCTGTCTTTCTGTGCCACATTGACTTGATGGAACATTGCTTTGACGTCAGTCATTAGGGCTACAGGTTCTTGACGGAATCTTGTGAGGACTCCCAACAGGGTGCTGGTGAGGTATGGGCCTTGCAGAAGTTCCTTATTTAGAGATTTTCCTCTGTATTCTGCCCCACAATCAAATACCACACGCAGCGTTTTCTTTTTGGGGTGGTACACCCCATGGTGCGGAATGTACCACACTTTTCCATCTGAACGTTCCACTTCATTTTCAGGTACAGGTTCAGCATAGCCTTTGCCGATTACATCGTTCAGAAAGGTTGTATATTCTCTGTGAAACTTCTCATCTCTCCCAAACCTCCTCTTCAGCCCAAGTATACGTTGCCTAGCAACACACTGATTGTTTGGCAGAGAGACATCTTTCTTCTTAAAGGGCAGCTCCAAGGTGTAATGCCCATTTTCAAGCTTGCAAGAATCAGTCATAATTTCCATGAACTTTAAATCGTCTCTTGACATTTCTTCTTTGTCATCTGATGTCCTCTCATTAAAGTCATGGTTGTACTGATTTTGGATCAACTCCTCCAGATGTGTTATGGAGGTCCTGTTTACAGTAACACTCTCAGTCTGTTCATGGTAGCTGGAAAGGGGACCGTTAATGACCCACCCCAATAGGGTCTTAATGGCGTATGGCCCATTGCCACGACTGTTCACAACTTCCCATGGTTCAAGTAGTTTAGAGGCATTGGTACCAATCAATAGCTCGACATCTGCTTGAATACGTGGGAGAACAACTCCATTCAAATATGGCCACTTAGCCAGCTCCTCTTCTTTAATAATGTTACTGGTCGTTACAGGCATTTTCTTCTGTGTGTAAACCTTGGGCAGGTCATAGAACTGATCTCCAGTGAGATTTGAAATTTCTAAGTCTGTCAGCATGTAGCTGGAGACTGATGCCTTTGGGCCCATGGTTAAAAGACTTATTTTTGCTTTTCTTCCATTTAGATTCAATTTTTTCATCAAGGCTTCAGAACAAAATGTGTCTGTGCTGCCGGGGTCAAGGAATGCATAAGTTTCAATTATTTTGTCCCCTTTGCTGGACTTCACCTGTACAGGTAGGATGGATAAAATGCCATTGCTGTCACCGGCCCCCGTTTGTCCACACGAAACTTGTGTATTGCCCACTGTTTGTTTCTTTTGCTGGTTGGTGTTGCTTTCTCCCTCTTTAAAGTCAATGTGAAGAAGAGAGGGATGTTTTTTGTTGCACACCTTGCAGGTCAAACGTTTGTCACAAAATTTGCTTATGTGCCCACAACGAAGACAGCCAAAACAGATCCCTTTTTCCTTTATAAAAGAAACCTTGTCCCTATGGGACTTCTTCTCCATCTGTGGGCATTGGTCAAGAGTGTGATTTTTAGAGCAGCACACACAAGTGTTGGTGTTTGGCGCAGATGTGCCACTTTTCTTTGGACTTGGTGGGGGTCCTTTTGAGTCTTTTATTTCAGACTTGGGGGTTTCAACAGTCGTGGCAAAACTATCTCCTTTGAACTTGGGTTTGCCTTGTGACTTCATCCCTTTTCCTGGCTTTCCTGTGTTTTGAGGATCTTTAATGTCACCAAAGACTGGATCTGACTGAATTTTGACTTGGCGTTCAATGAAACTGACAATGTCTGTGAACTGAGGTCGGCGCTGGAATCTTTCCATGATGCCACACGCTGAGACTCTCCAAATTTCTCTGAGCTTGTATGGTAGCTTTGAAATCACGGTTTTCATATTGGCTGGCATGTCAAGCTCTCTCATATACTGTACCGTTTCCATGGCATTACAACACTGGCGAAGGAAAAGTGAGTAAGCTTGCAGGGATTTTGGATCTTCAGATTTTAATATAGGCCACTGGAGAACCTTCTCTAGGTATGCTGCCGTGATTTTATATGCATCTCCAAAGTGTTGCTCAAGGAGCAGTTTGGCCATGTCGTAGCCTCTGTCTGGTGGCATTAGTTGACAGCTGCGTACAAGCTCATTGGGCTGGCCCTTGGTGTACCTCTCCAGATAGTATAGGCAATCACCTTTATTGCTTGTATTTTGTTCCACACAGTGCACAAACGCCCTGACAAAGGTTTTGAACTGCAATGGATCCCCATCAAAACATGGAATTTCTCTGGGTGGCAGTAAGTGAGAGGTATGCTGTTCCATTAGCATGGCTGTGATATCATTTTGCTTTTGCAACAGGTCATATACGGTTGAATTGTCATTGGGTTGAGGAAAAATGGTATGCTTTGTAACAGGGTGGTTCAGGTGAGTAGTGGGGTTGCCAGGTGCTGCATTCAGAGGTAAGTATTGTTGTTCAGATATATTATTGGATGGTGGTGGTTGCTCTTGTTGAGGTGGTATGTGGGTTTGCATGCAGGCTTGCTGCTTCCTTGGTTCTGTTTGAATACGGGTTTGTTGCCAGGTTTCTGAAATGAGAGGTTGCTGTTGTGGTATGGTTGTTTGCTGCACATGAGTTTGGGTAGGTATTTGTATGGGTTGTGTGGATGGCACATACTCTCTGGCTAGGGGATTGAATGAGACTGAGGGTTCTTTTGGTTTTGTTCCTTTTCTGTAGTATGATTCCATTCCATCGCTGTGTGTCTGTGAAGGAGTTGGGCTGGGAGCTTGTAGAACTGCTATTTTAGCGTTTGCAGCTGCTAGTTGTGCATCCATCTCCATTTTCTCTTTTTTCTTTCGTAACATTTCCCTTTTTCGTGACAGGCTTTCCTCCTCTTCCTCAATGGCATGCCTTTGCTGCAGTGCTGCAGCTTGTATGGCTAGGGCAGCCTTCTCTGCCTCTGCCTGCCTGCGGGCTGATGAGGTGCTGGACCTGCTGGTTCTGCTCATTGCAGACCTGGTGTGACTTTCATGACTTGACTTTGCGCTTTCAACATTTGAGATGCTGTCATTTGGTTGGATTTCAACTTCGTCCTCCTCCTCCTCCTCCTCACGTTGCTGCACAGTTTCAGACTGTTTTATCCAATCATCAACCTCTTCAATAAATTCATTTACATTGATCATTTTGGCTTGGAACCATATGTTGTGTTTGTCTTGTTCCTGTGGAGGGATTAGTGGCAAGAGATCATTGTGTGCTTTTCTGGCATCCTTGCACAGGTTATGATATTTCATCATTTCATTTTCAACTTCCGACTTGCATCCTCCTTTTTGCATCAACTCTGCAATTGTTTTCTGCAGGTTGGATGCCTTGTTGAACATGGATTTTCTCTCCCTTTGTAGTGATTCGATTTTCTCCATTAAGGCCTTGGGTGTTAATTTCACCCTGCGTTTTGCTTGGACCTGTGATGCGTTGTCACTGTGGGCACTGCGACCTGTGGTGGTCACATCAGACCGTTTTTCAGCCTCTGTGGACTGCATTTCACCCTCTGAAGGTTCAACCATTGTTTGCATTGCGTCACCATTTGAGCGCGTAACGTGCGCTTCGGCCACGGGGGGCTCAGTTTGAACCAGAACACCATTATCTGACTCATTTGGCTCAGTTGGACCCAGAACACCTTTATCTGAATCCATTTTGCAATACAAAAACCAACCAACAGTGTAAAATGTAAAACAGTACCTTCGTTATTTCAATAAAACCCACAGTTGTTCATCACAGATAAAACCATCACATTAAAACAAAGACCTTTTAAAACCGTATAGGAGTTGAAAACCACAAAACCATAAAACCATGAAACCACCAATGCATTGGATTTTTATAACCAGAGCGCTCGTTTGACCCTTTTCTTTCTTTCACTTTTTCTTTTTCAAAGTACCTTTTTGTGTGCACACAATGTTTTATATGGCCATGTAACCAGCTGGTAGCGCGCTACATACCTTTGTGCACTTCGGACCGGTCCACTTGATGTTGAACTTGTAGAAGAAGCTCAATGTCACGATCAAGCACCAGGATGTTGTCCTCGTCTACACGCTGGCGAGGTGACCGTGGTGGTGGTGGTGTTGGCTGCTGGCCCAAACGCTCGCGGTGCCGCCGGGTCGAGGCGGCGGTCCTCCCTCTCCTCCGAACGGCGTGTAGCCTGCTCCCCTCGCGGTGCTGCCGGCGGCCGGGCCGATGCGGTGGTCCTCCCACTCCTCTGCACGGCGCGTGGTCCCCGGCGTGGTTCTCTCGCGGTGCCGCGGGCGGCGGAGGCGGTGCGCTGCGCTGTGGGCGTCCGAACGCCGCGTCTCTGGCAGCGGCTGCTGCACGTCCGTATCCCGCGGCGATCCGTCCCCCGTAGTCCGTGTCCCGTGGCGGTCCGTCCAAGTTTCGCAACAAACACAGCGAAACGTCTTAATGTCTTTACCGCAACGGCCCGTCCAAACGAGCAGCCGTTGCGTGGCCTTGATCACGAAGATCCTCTTCCAACGAACAACTAAACTTTCAACTAATAGTAGTCCGTTTCAAATGAAGACGTAGTTCTCAACAATGTACAGCCTGGCCTTATAGGCTATACAGCAGGGCAACCGGGTTGGATTTAGTATAACGCGTGCGTTTAAAGAAGTCAGTGTTCAGGCGTAAATTCCATGTTGGATATGCCAATCCATTTATTTATATTCAAGCTTGCAGCAGAAACGTATAACAAACGTAAACTCTGGTAAACTTACAACAAAGGCTACATGAATGAAAACGCCACTGTCCTGACACACACAGCACGGTTGAGAACTGTTGGCCTTCCCCTGTCGCACCTGAGTGCAATCACACACACGGAAGGTAAAAAGGGTTTCCATGACAACCGCCCACCAAGCCAGATTGATTGACTGACAGGTCTAGCAGGTTGCCAGGTTTGACAGGACATTCATGTTAATTTTATATATTTAAATAAAAGAAATAACAAAAAGCATTTTGGCTCCAACACTAATAAAGACAGTACTTGTAGCAATTCCTAGCGATGGTAGGGTCTGACAAGTGGCAGTTGCTGGCTTGATAAATGTGGCAGTTAAAGGGTTAACACACTGGAGACATGGCACCGTAATATAGATGAACTATAGTCCGCGTAGCCTGCACGAGCCCCCTCACAGCAGTTAATTATAGTCCGGGAAACACCCCACCCAAACTCTACACAGCCCAAAATAATACACAGTGGTGTAGTGGCTGAAAATGACTTCCAATAAATCACTCATGCCGGCAGGCTAAGCCTGGGAGTTCTAGAAACTGTATGACGCGCAACACAATAGACTAAAACACCAATGATAAAAACGATTCAAACAAGGAAATAAGTTCATACTGTTTATGTAGATCAGTGCAACAAATCATTACAATTATTAGTCAATTCAATAAATACAATCGTAATAAATATGTGCAAAGTCTACAAACAGTGAGGAATATACTATAGAATCAAATTATCAAAAGTGCAAAGTGCTAAAGTGCGTACGGTCAACAAATTATGTAGCCTCCCAGCTCACCCTGCCTCCAAGAATCCAAACCAGCCTTGGGGTGAGCCGGGAATGACCGGCACTTTGTAAGCTACTGGTGGCCACCCACAGAGGTGCTTCGACCAATAAACGAAGCCCAATGCGGTGCGCACCTCACCAACCCAGTGTGAATATCTATATAGCTATAGAACGTCATTTTGGCTCCTACATTCCGGCCCCTAATTATGCCTGGGCACTAATTACAACTAATCTTAATATGTAGGAGCTCAAATTATCCTTAGCAAAATACAAAAGTAGAAAAATAGAAAATTCAATGCAATCTATGCAAATAGTCAATCGTCATAATGCATCATTATTTCTCGAATAGGATCTTCGTTCATCCATATTCTCCTCTCCGTCTGCAAAACAGGGAAATAAAGAGAGTGGGAGAGAGAGAGAGTTCAAAGAGCTCAACAGCTCCAAACAAGAAAGGGTCCATAGAGCATGAGTTCTCCAAGTGAGACTTCAAGTCCCCTCTGCTTTCTGCAGCCACGCCAATCTGCATCTCCTCTCTGGACCCTGAAGCTTCAGTGGTCTGCATGCTCTCTCGTAGTTTCTCTTCATCTGGCTGCGCAAGAAGCCTCCTGCTCTGAGCCAGGTCCAACATCTTCCTGACCCCAAGAAGCCAACTGACCACTTCTCCCAACCAGAACCAAGGCGGGATGCAACTGGTAAACGGCACGTTTTTCTCTGCATGAACTGCCCTCATGGAGACGTCCTTTGGAGAGACCTGCACAGAACGAGCGGATAGGTCTCGAGACTCCATTTCAGCTTGCACCCAAGTATTGGACGACAAGGATTTCACACCAGCTCCACTGTCTGCCAAGCTCCTGCACACACAGAGCTCTTCAGCGAGATGAGGCTTGTAGAGCCAGGCTACCCATTGCTGGGCAGCAGTTATAGGCAACGCCTCACCTCTGCATGTCTGATCTTCACTGAGATGAAGTTCCTGGTGCCGGGCTGCCCATTGCTGGACAGCACTTATCGACAAAACCTCACCCCAGCCCGGCTTAGCTCTGCGTATGCCTTGCAGATGTTTCTCAGTGCCCAGCACCACAGGTCCAATAAATCCTGTGCGATCTTTCTCGAGATGAAGCTCTAAGCGCCGGGCTGCCCATTGCTGGACAGCACTTATCGGCAACGCCTCATCCCGGCCTAACTGATGTCTGCACTGTGTTCTCTTGGTACTGCACAACGCAGGTGCGGTGAAACCTGTGGGATGTCCAGCCACCTTCTTGTTCCGTCTATGGACACCAACCACCTGAACAGACCTTGTGACAGACCTTGTGCTGCTTTCTGTCATCGATCCAAGTTGTTCTTTCGCATCACATTCAGGGATGTCTGCCTTCGCCTGCTGCGCCCACAGCGGGTCAACTCTTGCAACTGCAATACGGTTCACAGTGACGGGATTCACATCTGTGATGTGAAATCTGCCGCCTCCTCCAAGGGGACCATTCACGGTCCAACCCAACATGGTTCTGACCGCATAAGGACCACCACCAACACTCCTAACCACCTCCCATGGCTCTAGAGCCTCAGGAACATTGGTGCCAATAAGAAGATCCACCCCCGAGTCGATCTCTGTGATCTTGAGGTGTTCAAGATGCGGCCAGTTCCGCAGATCTTCCTGCCTGGGAATGTTGCCCTGGTGGACAGGCATGCATTGCTGTGTGAATAATTCAGGTAGCTCACAGAAGTCATCTGTGTCCAGCCCAGCTACCTCCAAGTCCATCACAATGTGACTGCCTACCACCTTCTCCTGACCCATTGTACGCAGGAGAATGTCTGACCTTCTTCCTGTGAGGTCCAGACGTTCCATGAGCCCTTCGGTACAGAAAGAAGCCGAGCTCCCAGGATCAAGGAAAGCATAGGTCACCAACGTCTGACCTTTCTTGGACTTCACCCGAACGGGAAGTATAGCAAGAGTGCAGTCAGTCTCTCCGGCCCCAGTAAGACCACCGGACTGCACTGTGATCGAATTGTTCTCCTCTGTCGTCTCCAATTCTTCTGGCGCTTGCACTGGACTCTCCTCCTCAGGGTAGACATGCAACAAGGTAGGATGCCTCTTACCGCACACTTTGCACACCAGACGTGCATTGCATTCACGGCTTCTGTGCCCAATGCACATACATCCAAAGCACAACCTTTTCTCCCTCAAGAAGGACATCTTCTCATCATGCGTCTTCCTTTCCAATAGACGACATGTGTCCAAGGAATGCCCAGCTCCACAAAGCAAGCATGTTTTGACGACAGACAAACCAAGTTCTCTCTTCGGTCCAGTGTCAACCTTTTTGTCGACTGTAGCGACAGTAGTCGCAAAGCTACTTCTTTTTACTTCTGCAAAGTACTGAGGTTTAGCAGGCTTCACTTCTTTCTTCGACACTGTAGGGGTAGAATCCTGGATATCCCCAAACAGTGGGTCGCTCGCAATCTTCACCTGCCATTCAATGAATTCAACGATATCACCAAAGGTGGCTCTGCGATGGTTCGTCTCCTGCAAGCTACAAGCGACATCTCTCCACTTCTCCCTGAGCTTATAGGGCAACTTCTTGATAACAGCCTGCATGTTAGCAGGAACATCCAGCTCATATGTGGAGTCGAACTCTCCCAGAGCATTAAAGCAGGACCGCAGCAAGAAGCTGTAAGACTGAAGCGCATCGACATCCTCAGACTTAATCACTGGCCACAAGAACACCTTGTTCATGTACGCAGAGGTAATCTTCAGTGAGTTGCCGAAATGCTCTTGCAACAAGGATTTGGCTGTGGCATAGCCAGTTTCAGAGGACATATGAAGACAACTACGAACCATGTCTCTGGGCTTCCCTTTCGTGTACTGCTCGAGAAAGTACAAGCAATCCTTGGCACTGTGAGTTTTCTCCTCGATGCAGTGCTCAAAGGCTCTCATAAATGTTTGGTACTCCAAAGGATCACCATCAAAGGTTTGCATGTCACGTCGTGGCAGAAAGAACAAAGACTGTTGTTTAGCAAGCAAAGAGGTTATCTTGTTTTGCTCCTTTAAGACAGAGATCAGCTGATCATGATTGACACCATCTTGGACTAAGGGTGCAGGCTGCCGCAACTGCGACTGAGGACGAACTTGAGGATCGGGCCATCCACTTTGCCACACTGTAGCTGCCTCAGGCCTTGGCTGCGATTGCAACCCTAGAGAAGTCACCTTAGGCCGAGCATCCAAAGAGGGAGGACGTGTCTGCTCAGATTGAGCATCCAGGAGCTGTGAACATGGCTGCTGTTCACCTGACATGTACTGAGATGGCTGCCATACTCGCTGCTGCCTCGTGTTCTTCACCAACATAGCTCGAGAATCAAGCAAAGATGGACGTGCGGCTGACTGCTTATGCCGTGCATCAAGTAGATGTGAATGTGACTGTGGTTCACCCATTACAGCATGCTGAGAAGAGTGCCCCCCTGACGGAGGAACAAAGGTTTCAGCATCAGGATCCAATGGTTGAGAAAGCTTCTCTCTCCCTTTCTCAACATAAGAATTCATCCCATCTGACCTACTGGCTGAAGAACAAGACACCTGAGAGGAGGAGGCCCTCAAGACGTTGAGCTTAGCTGCTGATGCCTCTATCTCTGCCTCCAACTCTAGCTGTTCTTTTCTTCTTTTTAGTTGTGCCTCTTGCTCTTCACGAGCTCTTCTGGACTGTGCCTCTTGCTCTTCACGAGCTCTTCTGAGCTGTGCCTCTTGCTCTTCTAGAGCTCTTCTGGACTGTGCCTCTTGCTCTTCACGAGCTCTTCTGAGCTGTGCCTCTTGCTCTTCTAGAGCCCTTCTGAGCTGTGCCTCTTGCTCTTCTAGAGCCCTTCTGGACTGTGCCTCTTGCTCTTCACGAGCTCTTCTGAGCTGTGCCTCTTGCTCTTCTAGAGCCTGTCTCTCTTTGAGCTTCTTCTGGCGAGCGAGAAGAGCTGCCATGTCTGCTTCTATCAGGCGTGTGGATGCAGCAGAAGAAGTAGTGGACCTACACTTACTACCTGCAGTGCTTCTTTTCTTTGAAGGCTCAACTGACACATTAGAGATACTATCATCTGGGTTAACATCATCAATGACTGAAGCTGCCACCACACCCCCACGGTCATCTGGAACACAGGAAGCATTTGGGTTATTCACTGCATTAGATGTTTCAACAAGATGTGGGGGTACATACAAAGGTATAATAGCCTCTTCCTGTAACTGCGCTGTACTTTGAATGGAAAGATTTTGAGAGAGCCATTTGTTTGCATTTTCAGTGAAATCAACTTTGCGTTTTTGTATGTCTGAAAACCAATTGTTTTGTCTCTCTTGTTCCCCTGGGGGAAGCAATGGAATAACCGAATCATGGAGAAGGCTTGCTTCATCGTACAGCGCAGATACATTGTAAAGATTAAACTGGACAGCCTTTGCGTTGTCGGGGCTTTGCATAAGGTCATTAATTGCTTTTACAAGTTGTTCAATTTTTTTAACCTTAGCTTTGCGTTCGTTTTGAAGTTGTTCAATTTTGTTTGATAGTGCTTTCGCAGTGAGCATTGATTGCCGTTTTGGCTCGTTTGCACTGATAGTAGAACCTGGCCTTGATGAACTAGACATTTTGAATTTGCATTAAAATGAATCAAAGTCAAAATCATTTGCATCCAAATCGAAGTCCAAAAAACACCGCAACAGCCCTAGTAGAATGTGCGTGTAAGTGTGTGAATGCGTGGCTATTGCTCCCCACTAAACTGCCTAACGACCCGTAAACTGCCGAATGCAGACCCTGTGTCTTCAGCATGTAACGATAGGTACTTATGTGCCTATATATCTCTATAAGAGACGGCACTCCTGGGCCACCCGTTCCACGGGTTTTGTAATGCGGGCCGAACCCGTTCATGCACAAGAAAAACAACAAACAATAGCCCACAGCCAGAGCTATAGGCTAAAGCCACTTTGCCTATAGGGGAACAATAGAGTGTGCGTGTGCGTGCAACAAGTGTGTGTTTGGGGCGGGCCGCCGCTATGCGAACGCAACGTGGACTCGAAAAGCAAATGGATTAAACAATAGACGAGTGCAACCTTATTGCCGCAGTGCACGTCTGTGCGCGATTCATTGTTTGAACGCCGCGGGGAACCAGGTAGGTTAAACACCCGACACCAATAGCGATCCAGATCGATACAAATTTGTTGACAATGTAGTGGCTGAAAATGACTTCCAATAAATCACTCATGCCGGCAGGCTAAGCCTGGGAGTTCTAGAAACTGTATGACGCGCAACACAATAGACTAAAACACCAATGATAAAAACGATTCAAACAAGGAAATAAGTTCATACTGTTTATGTAGATCAGTGCAACAAATCATTACAATTATTAGTCAATTCAATAAATACAATCGTAATAAATATGTGCAAAGTCTACAAACAGTGAGGAATATACTATAGAATCAAATTATCAAAAGTGCAAAGTGCTAAAGTGCGTACGGTCAACAAATTATGTAGCCTCCCAGCTCACCCTGCCTCCAAGAATCCAAACCAGCCTTGGGGTGAGCCGGGAATGACCGGCACTTTGTAAGCTACTGGTGGCCACCCACAGAGGTGCTTCGACCAATAAACGAAGCCCAATGCGGTGCGCACCTCACCAACCCAGTGTGAATATCTATATAGCTATAGAACGTCATTTTGGCTCCTACAACACACTGCAACCAATAAATGATTTGACAAACCAAACGATCACTGCAAACGCCTATAAGAATAGGATAACACTTCTATGAATCTTAGAGCAGTAAATTACGGGCATGCATGTACACCACAAAGGGGCAATAGACGACTGGCTCGAGTACCTAGAATCTAATGACTACTGTAGGAAGCGGCTGGACTACAAATATAATGCCCAGGTATTAACTGTGGCCTACCACTTGATATCAGAGCACTGCGACATTGTTTGATGGACCACAATGAACAATAGCGGCTGAGGAAATAAAACTCGATAATCAAACATACAGTCCATATACTAAAGTTCCCCACTCACGTCCCCAGAGCCCAGAAAGTCCGTCCCCAGCCGTGACGTCACAGTCCAATGGGAACTCCACTCGAGAGAAGCCCCGTATGTGGCGTCGGTTGCCCCGGCAACGAGAGGGCGTCGACGAGTGGAAGTAGGAAGCAGTTGGATGGGCCAGCCGTGGGTAGGAGCTGAGGAGGAGGAGATAACAGTCTGTAAGCGATTGTGTGTTGTAAACAACGTGGCGCCACACTCACTCAGTGTACAGAGAGCTAGGGTAGACCGTCCCTTTCAGGCCGGGTTGACTGGCGTTGTACAGATGTCGTCACTCTGCGGTCTGCGCTGGCGATAGGGGCTCGGGAGCGGCGGAGGAACGGTAGTGTACGGCGGCGGCAATCAACGCAGTTCTCGGCGGCCGGGACAGGAGGGCTGAGGAGGAGGAGGATAGGACTCGTAAGCGACGGCGGGCACAATTGATTATAGCACCACACTCACTCAATACGGAGAGCTCGGATTGACCGTCCCTGTTATGCCGGGCAGGCTGGCGTGTCACGTAGGCAGCAAAACGAGGCTCGTTCGGGACGTGGACGAATCTGGCGTGGCGTGGCGTGTCTGGCGTGGTGGCGAGCAGCGTGGCGTCTCTCTCTCACTCTCCGTAGTCAGCGGTCTGGTTTCTCCGTCCCGCGCTGCTGAACGCCACTTCCTTTATACTCCCGCCACCCAATCGCGGTGGACCACCACCTCTACGTTGGCTGGAAAGGAGGAGAGGAGAAGTGCAACCCCACCCCCGCCATCTAACACCAGCACATAGTGCCTTTCAGTCCACTTCAATATTTCCAGTTCACGTTCGTTCGTTCGTTCGTTCGTTCGTTCGTTCGTTCGTTCGTTACGTGTATGACAACTCATGTCTAGTTCATGTCCTGCATGTATAACAGTTCGTATCTATGTCCATTCATTGTACATAACAGTTCGTGTCACAGGTGACAACTGTTCAAGGCATGAAACCTGCTGTCATGTGGACTGTGAAAAGGCACTTATTGTGGAGACTAGGTAATGGGCGGGCTAGTTTGATGTCCCTGTATTTTGACACCCACAAATCGGTCTACACAATGAAATCAAACCATTATTTGTGAAATTGTTCTCTTTATTAAGAAGGAAACAGATTGCCAAATAACATTTTGAACCAAATGTGCTTTGTAACAAAAATAGTTTGATAAAAAAGCAAACCAAAAACAACATCAGTCAAGAGATGAATGTCGTAAATAATAAGAGAGAACTATAATGACACAACAGCTAAGGAATATAATTTAATATCATGCAACCCACACCTTTTAATTCTTCCTCTGTCAAGTTCACTTCACTTGTGTGAAACTATAAAATAGAAACCATCTTACTGAGTGAAATGGCATTAGGTTATGACCAATAAACACTTTGTACAGGTTTTCAGAAAAGACAAGTCTAACTAAAACAACAAATTAGATTGTGTTTGCATTGTCATACAATACAATAAATGTACGAGTGACAGTATGCAGCTGAGTCACTACCTTACATCACACAAGACACGGAAATACACCCTTTCCTAAGGTCTATAACAAGCAATATGCCAATATTACTCATAGCATATGACACACTTTAACCACATTTTCAGCAAACTGAGTGGCAGAAAGAGCAAAGTCCAGTGTTACATTACATTTTCAGTTCATACAACTGATGTAATCACTATTAACTGAAGATCGTAGTGTGTCATGTCGAGCTGTGTTCATCATTCCATAACATAGAGCTAGTGAATTACAATAGCCAGTAATGATTCTATACCACTTCTTTTGGTGGCTGGAAATTAAGCATTTCATGAACAAATTATTTCTTTGGCAGAGCATCAGTACCGCTGTATGCAGAAAATGTACCATTCAATCTCTCTGTGACAAACACACAGATAGTCGTGTAAAATCATGTCACTATTGCATCCTCACATTTTAAGTAGTGCAATTCACTGATGGAGAAGAGATAGCCAACTTATTATAAGAGTATAAAGATCATCATAGAACCAAATTGGAAGCTTTGCTTTATTTTCACATACTTAGGGCAATTAGGTTTAAATACTGTA
This sequence comes from Benthosema pterotum, assembly GCA_039105355.1. NCBI lineage: Eukaryota > Metazoa > Chordata > Actinopteri > Myctophiformes > Myctophidae > Benthosema > Benthosema pterotum. The sequence goes on along the minus strand of CM076971.1, from coordinate 6,618,862 downwards.
CAATTTGTGTTTTAATCATGTGTGTATCATTAATTCTTTGAGCCATTCATACCTTCAAATTTAATTTTAATTTAGTAACTATGAAGATCTGTGTTGTAATTCATTTAGAATACCTATTCAGAAAATATTTTTTAACTGGCCACTTTTGTGGGAGGTTCTGATGATTGAGTTTTATCCATGCTTTGTAAAATCTTCAGTCTAAAGAATCTGTACCATTTGTACTTAGTGCTAGCAGTACATAAATATTACATTTTTTTTTTTTACTCTACAACATCGTATAAATAATATATGGTTGTGGTCAGGCCCCACAGTCATTCATTTCAATTCTACAGTGTATTTGACCACCGACCTGAGCTTCAAGCATTATTGTGCTATACAGTTTGGGCACATTATTTTACCCAGCGAAGATAAAGATGAAAGGACATGTCTCAGATACTTTAGGAGTGCCACATATTGTACAAATAAAACACTGATATGGATACCAAAGTCCATTCAGCAACAACAACAACAACAACAAAACGTTATGTGTTCAAAGTCATAAATTATCCAGTGAATTTGGTCACTACAACATGGTTTTGCTCCAAACCGGGATAAATAAAAATCCCCCAAAAAGCAGGACTGGTGTGAAGGTAACAGTAGTATGTACGAGTCACAGGGGTAGGACTGCTGTCCTGGGCCTGGTCAAAGGGGTTGGCTGCGCTGGTGGGAGACTGGTCAGACTGCTGGTCAATGGATTGGTAGGCCTCTCTTCCGTTCCGTGTTACCGTCGGGAAACCTAAAGAAAAGAACAACACCAATTGTAATGGGAATGCATTATGCCAGTGGTTTTCAACCTTTTTGATACCAGGACCCACTATTTATACAGAATTTGAGCCATGGACCACTATTTGATGACATTTTAGCTCCACATACCCCAAAACTAAAGATTTCTTTTGATTTTGTCCATGATACCAGGCTGAATGTCGGAGAAAACAAAACAGTCAAACATACAGATCAAAATGACCATTAATCTTCTTCTCTAGTTGTGTAGACTTGGGCTAATTCAGATGATGAATATTTTAACTCTTGAGAGTGTAAACATGAAACCAAATAGACCCGCAAGGGTCCATTTGGTTTCATTTTTACACTCTCAAAGAGTTACACCTGGTTAGCCAACTTTCTATCATTTAGCCTGGGGCTCACCTGGAACCCTCTCAGGGACCACTGGTGGACCCCGGACCACTGGTTGAAAACCACATAATGCCCATTTTTGGGCACAAGTAATTCCTGATCCCAAAATCCCAACATGTTTTCAGAAATGAAAACCGCAAAAGGATCAACACACAGTACATGTTTGTTTTGGGGATTTATATTCGGCACTGTCCTCCTCGTGCTACAAAGTTTCAGTAAAAGGATCAACAAACAGTGCATGTTTGTTTTGTGGCTTTTGTATTCTGCACTTCCCTTATAGCACAAAGTTTTAGTTCTTTTGAATAAATATGGATTTTACAGTGTTGGAAACTAAAGTTTGCAAGAATAAATATACAGTAAATAACCTTGGGTGACTGATTCCTCCAGAGTAATTTCTTTCCAGTGAGACTGAAAGATTCTATGATTTCATCATCATTCACACAGTCATTTTTCGGCTCACAGACTGCTGTGCTATCACAAATGATCATGTGTTTTCTTTTAGGCACAACTTCATATAAATGTGGCTTGATAATGATGATGATGATGCAATATACTGACATAAATCCTCTGTGGGATGTTACAGGAGTTTTTCCACAAACTCTAACAATCCACCCTAAATAGTCTCCACTCTCCAACTGTTAGAACGCTAAGTATGTTAGTGACATTTGATCATGGAACTACAGAGCTTCACTCTCTCACACAGCTATCATTCCCGGCAGCCCAGGGTCTTATTACTGAATCAAAAAATAAAAACCAATCAAGCATATATACAATTTCAATTTCATTAATGTTGATCTTTTTTTTTTTTTTTTGACAAAACGAACACCACAACTGCAAACAAACATTATGAGTATCGCTCATTTGAAAGCACTCCCTCATTTTAGGCACAACCAGACTACACCTCAGACCATGTCCAGCCACAAACACATGTGCCTTAAAATTAGCTTTAAGCAATTAGCAATTGCTGGTTGTAATGGGGTTGGGAGGTGGAGGGACTTTATATTTGTTCCCTTTATTATTTTTTTATATTTTAGATTTTTTTGCGGTGGTCGGACGCATCCCGATGTTGACAAGCGAATCAATCAACACAACTGCAACATGTGTTGCTATGCCGCTTTGTATCTTTTGTAGCAGCCATTGTGAACACAGCATTAATGTACGCCAATAGTGAGATACAAACAACTGAGGTATCTGTAGAGTAGCAGTATGCATAACACATAGATGTAAACTTTAGACAAACACACGCACACACAGTACATAAATATGTATTTAAAAAAACATAAGAATAAGAGACATACAGTACATAGTGACAATATTAAGTGATAAAGGTTTCACACAAACAAAGCCATGATTTAGTATGACTGGGGACAAAAACAGATGTATGGCACAGGGAATGTACAAAAGAATGAAGAGCAGAACAAAGACAGAGGGATACTCCATAAGTCCATTAATACTTCCCGCATGCAGGGGTGGGGAGGTGGGGTGGAGAGGATGACTGAAGGACAGAGATTGTGGGGGAAAACGAGAGGCCGGGAGGAGGAATCAGTAGCGGCGGCCAGTTATAAAGGCACTGTCAGCACTGTCCGTAGTGCAACGACTGTCCACTGAGGTCTCCAGGTCTGAAAGGCCAGGAGTCATGCCGAGGAGAGGAGGGGAGAGGAGGAGAGAGTGTGAGAAGAAAGCGGTGACAAGACATGAATGATCAAATCAGAACAAGAAGAAAGCAAGTAAACAAGGCCAGAGAGGTGAGAACGGATTTCTATCAAACAGCAAGACAGGGTGTGATTGTATAGAACAGTGGTTTCAACCTTTTTGGTACCAGGGCTCACTATTTATTCAGCATTTGTGCCACGGACCACCATTTGATGTCATTTTAGCCCCTACAAACCCCAAAACTAAAGATTCATTTTGCCAGGCTGGATACCAGGCTGGATTTAGGGAACAAAATGGTCAAACATATAGATGAAAATGACCAATAGTCTTCTACATTCTCTAGTTGTGTAGACTTGGGCTAATTCAGATGATGAATATTTTAACACTTGAGAGTGTAAAAATGAAAGCAAATGGACCCTTGCGGGTCCATTGCGTTTCATGTTTACACTCTGAAAGGTTACATCTTTGAGAGAGTTCCAGGTGTCCATCATTTAGCTGGGGACCACCTGGAACTTTCTCAAGGACCACTGGTGGTCCCCGGATCGCTAGTTGAAAACCACTAGGAAAACAGAGAAATAGGGAATCTTCATTGGTCGCTAACAATCACTATGCCAACACTGTATACTGTATCTTTACACCTAATTAAGTAGTAATGCATGGCAGCCAACCTCAATTTGCGGATCTGAGATACATTGCTCTTTACTGAAAAAAATAAATAAATAAAAATGATGGAATAAATCTCGAAACAGTGAAAGGCACATGAAAGCTAAAGGTTAAACAGGCGATGACAAATCAAAAATCACTGGTTCAGACAACATCAGAGGTGTTTGAATCAATAATTAATCCACCACACAACTGATTGCCTTGTTCTCTCTCTGCTGGGTGTGCTGCGCAGTGGGGTCTCACATTAAGCCATGTAAATTATTACATATTAGGCTATTAAACACTGAAACACTAACTCGGGCTAGAATATTCATCAACTCCCACATAACTAATCGAAATCAGCTGTGGTGAAAATCACCACCTTCATCAATATTCAATCATCCTCTGAATAATCTTGAAAAACTTCACACCTCCTTGTATTCTCAAACAGGAGATAGTACATAATACACGCCTTGGTAGATCATAGTGACATCAGTGTAATCACACTTTATAAAATAGTGATAAATTATGATAATTTATTCTTTGACAGTTACAATTTATTAATTATCACTGCAAATATTGCCCAAAAATTACAGCTGAATATTCATTTTAAAACCCCTTGTGGTTTCAAACAAATATCGAACGATTCGAAATACAAATAAATTATTTTTATATCAAATATATTGCATATTAGTCTGCCGCTGGCAGTCTATATGCACAGGTCCTGTACTTCCCGTGGTTGGTGCTGACCAGTGTTGTTTTTGTCAACTAAGACTAAAGACTAAGTCGACTTAAGTTTTTGATATTTAGTCGACTAAGACTAGACTAACAAAAATGATTTTCAAAAGACTAAGATCATAACAAATGTTTCTTCAAATGGAAATAAGAAACATTTTTATCTTCATTTTTTCTTTCTTTTTAAGTATGTGAACTAAAACGAGACATGTTTCATACTAAAAACTATAAATCTGTATATAGACTAAACTACAAAGACTAAGACTAAATCATTTTTGACATTTCACCGACTAAGACTAGACTAAAAGCCTATGGCTAAATCAAAATATTCTAAAAAAAACAAAAAACAAAACAACACTGGTGCTGACTGAGTGTAAGAAATGCCCTCTATTGCGAGATCAAATGAATGACTCATAATTATATTAACAGTATGACCGCATATTGTATAACCTGTTTTTTCTGTCTTTTTGCGCAATAGATGACGCCACCCGCTTAACCCATGTTACCCATCTTGTGATTAGGATTTACACTGCTTAATTCGCCAATGTTTTAATGGTATGATGAAAAGCCGGCTTCACCGTGGACATAAGGACGAGGAGGACTGTTATGACGTCGGAAACGGAAATCGAGACAATCACGTGACCACAAGGGGCTCTGGGAAACTGAGTTCAATGCAACCCCAATGCAATGTCAATGGGGTGCAGTGTGGCATTGGGCATTGGCTGGTGTTGTAATGTTACAAAAGAAGGCCGGCATCCACGTGGGCATAGTGAAGGATGATGTGTTTTATGATGACGTAAACGTGAATCGAGACGATCGTGTGACCACAAGGACCAGAGTCCTGTTGCGCAAGTTATGTTCTAGTTTGGGTGAGCATTATGTAGTTCCAGTCATTTCGTGGAGGTCACTGGGGCCATGCAGTAAAATCACAGGGAACTATGTTTTTGTGCCCATCTGAATTATCCCTTTAACTTTTAACTCGGCTCTCGTTTCTTAGACTTCTGCCTCTCACGCAACTTGCAGAGCATTTTATACGCTGTACTGTATATATACATACACATTGGAAATTCAAACCTTAAATTCGGTTATTCATTTATTTTTTGGGGTTCGATAATGCGTTCAAATATGGAATATTCTTTTGCAGCCCTAAAAAAAAGTAAATTATAATAAGTAAATCTATCAATATTGTTCATGCCATTTTCAACTTCTCTGGCAAAACAAAAGTACACTTTACCACATGACTTTCCATGCACTGTGTACACTTACTGACCCTGTTCCTGAATCTCAACTTCAAATCTCAATGACCAGTACAGTAAACAAGTCTCCATTTTGAGGCTCATGAGTGATCCTCCTCTGATTATCATAACTTGACTATGGCAGTCATTAGTCTTGTGACTTGTGACTGTTGCACTTGCCCATAATGTGTAGGCTTGCAGCATACTATTCCATTCTTCTGTCAAAGCCAAACAACGACAAAGGAAGCTAGAGTGTCTAGTTGGAAATCATGCAAATAACACAGAGCACTGGGGTAATATCTGAGGCACATGCATGCGACCATACTTCTGGCCATTTTGTCACATTCAGGGCTGGGTATCTATTATGGAAGAAATATTATACTGTTACGTAAGCCCAATGATTAAGGGACCACTTCACTACTTTTCATATAATATATGAAGAGTAGTGTAGAGTAGACAGTTGATGATAAACAATCAAGACCAGCCACCACAATATGATTTTTAGTAGGCAGCCAGCCACAAATAGGAAAAAATCACTTGCAAAAGACAGCAAGTATAAGTCAAAAAACAAACTTCTGGGCTGGCTAGGGCAAACACTGTTGCTTTGTTGCAAAATCATGAATAAATTAAATTAAACCCTAGTCACAACCATTTGAACACAAAGCTCCAACTTTCATAAACTGTTGCGAAGAGAATGGTCACAAATACAAATACATAAACCATTTTCCTCAACAATAAAAAAGAAAATTGGACGTAAATGATTGAAAGCATAAAAAAGACAACATACCGGTATTACGATAGGCAAAATCCAAAAACAATATCTAGTCTCATATCATCATAAGGATTAGTTCCCAGCAGCCTAATTTGGTCACTTACCAAAGTTGACGTTGTACTCTCCCCCACGCTCACGGTACATCTGGTACACAAAGAAGCAGGACACAGGCTTGAGGATCAGACTGAGGATGGCCATTCCAGAGCTGAAACGGAACATGTCCCTGCCGCTCTCCACGACCACGGACGGGTAAAAATACCCAAAGTGGATGATGTCGGTCACTATTGTAATCGTCATTCCCAAGAGAAACTACAGGAAGAAAATGAAGAGTTGATATCAGTAGGGATAGTATGTTAGAGCCCACGTACATTTTTCCCCATCTCTAACGGAAGCCAAGGTGTTTTACAGAATGTACAGTAATAAAATTCTGATAAAGCTCAGTTCACCAAGACACAGTAGACTTTCACTGCACTATAGTGTCTCTGTTCTCTCTAAAAAGAGAAAGGTCAACTGGTCACACCAGAGGTAGCGTCAGTACAAAAATGTTTAAATGGTAAAGGGTGCATTTATATAGTGCTTTTATCCAAGGTGCTTTACGTAGTAGTATTACATTTACCCACTCAGACAGACATATTCACACAAGGAACGACTAGCACATCAAGAGCAATTTGGGGTCAAGCTTCTTTCCCAAGGACACTTTGACATGCGGACAGGAGGAGTCGGGATTCGAACCAGCGATCCAAGGGTCAATGGGCGACCTGCTCTACCTCCTGAATCACAGTCGTCCCGTTTACATGTAAGGTAAGGATATTCATAACACTGGACTGTACACCACATGTCACAACAGGATGATTCATTAGTTAGAGAGACTACTGTGTAATTCAAAGATTTTCAAGTGTCCTTGAATGAGGAATTGATGCATCTAGCTTTTCCTCCTGGCTGATCTTGAACTGTTGACTTCTCTAGTGAGGTGCATGTGTCGCTCTCTTGGGGGATATGCAACACACACACACACACACACACACACACACACACACACACACACACACACACACACACACACACACACACACACACACACACACACACACACACACACACACACACACACACACACACACACACACACACACACACACACACACACCTGCATACATTAACACAGCGTATGAAACTGCAATCTGGTGTAATAGTAATAGGGGTACTAAATTTAAATATTCAGGCACCCACTCTGCTTGACAATCCATCCCTGGATTAAAATTAGGCAACTCAAATTGTCCTAGTTTCTAACGCAAATGCGCTGGAGTGAATACTGCATGCAGCACACCAGCATGGTGCCTGTAGTTAGACTCCCGCGCTGTTGTGTCACATGATATACACAGTAGGGAGGGAGTGCAGCCTATGTCAAGAAATCAAGGCAAAGACTCACCATGAGCACAGCATCAAGGGAGTCTCTCTGAGCAATAGCCCATAAACCGACCGCGAGAACAGTGAAGTTTCCCCAAGCATAAGAAGGAGGCAGCCAGGCCATGCATCCCCTAGAGACACAATCAGAGATTTAAAAAGAAGTAAACATGTATACATGATCAGTGGATTACATTTTTTTATATTTATTACTCAAAATAAGTCAACACTGTAAATGTGTTTGAGTGAGAGCCACGGATATTGTAGTAAACTTACGAAGGCTGCAACTAACGATTATTTTCATAGTCAGTTCAGCGGCTGATATGATTATTTAAACGATTCATCGGATAATCGATGCTTGTCGTGTCAGTCTAAAGGAACAGAAATCTACTTAGCTCAAATAGTTAATTTAAAAAATATATTTATATATTTTGTTTTTCTGTTTTGTTCTTGAAACTATAATCATTATTAGGCGTCATAGTTTGCTTTGCAGTTAGTGTGCATGTGAAACTATCATCAGATTGTAAGGGAGAGCACTGCTCTTTAGTGGGAAAACCTATGGTTAAGTAAGAAAACTCCAATGATAAATTACAAAAACTCTGATTAATGAATGACTAAATTAGTTGACGACCAATAGAATTATTGATTTGATTATGACTCATCGTCGCAGCCCTAAAATTTACTTTGAAAACTAATAAAACAATAAAAGCTAAAATACAAACCTAGCATTTCCTAGCACTTTCAAACTACTTTACTCACTTCGAAAACGAAAGAAAAATGCCCAGCTATAATAACCGCGCTGAAAACCACAGTGGTTGAAACTGTGTGTGTAAACTCCACTGTGTCAAGTTTGAGAGAAGTGCACCAGGAGAAGTGAAATTCCTCAGCTGTGTGGAAAAAAAATCCATTCAGCCAACCTGTCTACTCACCATAGAGTCAGTAACCAATGCGCCAGGACAATGGCCTACCATGGAGGGAAAAGGAGAACAACTGTTATGCAAAGGGAAATACAGTGTATGGTATGCTGTTCCTATATTGTATTTAGAAGAGAGAACAATGTGGGCACTTGAAGGGCTGGTGACACATTTAATACTGGTGTAAAAACACTTGTGTCAGCATCAGTCAAATCGTTGACTAACCTTACACACTTTATGTGTGAAGTTATTTTTCTCTGTCGGACTGCTCCAAACAAATTCCCACAAATATAATCCCAAACCTAATGACCCAAATGACATGAGAGATGCAGTACAGATCAACAATGAATGTCATGATCTGGATCACTTCCACAGACAGTACTATGTGAAACCAAAATAGCAGAGGTTTTTTTTTTTTTTTTTTTCAACATTTTTTTTTCCAACATTTTTTTTTACTATGACTAATCTGAAATTAATGTACCCGGCCTATCTACTCTGCAGCTATTTGCAGTTTTGTGCAATATCTAAGACTTTGGGTTTAAAGCAGTAGTTTTCAACCAGTGGTCCTTGAGAGGGTTCCAGGTGATCCCCAGCTAAATGATGGAAAGTTGGTTAACCACATGTAAATTTTCAAGAGCGTAAAAATAAAACCAAATGATTTTGGTTTCATTATACACTCTCAAGAGTTAAAATATTCATCATCTGATTTAGTCCAATTCTACACAATTAGGAAATGTAGAAGATTAACATTTGCATTTTGGTCTGTATGTTTGACTGTTTTGTTTCCAAAATCCAGCCTGTAATTGTGGACAAAAGCAAAATACATCTTTAGTTTTGGGTCTGTGGGGCCAAAATGTCAAATGGTGGACCGTGGCTCAAATTCTGAATAGATAGCAGGCCCTGGTATGAAAAAAAGTTGAAAACCACTGGTGTAAAGGTATATTTAATCAGCATATGTTTGTGTCAAAACAAAAGTATGTTGGACAGCACAATGTTATTATGATGAAGCTCTAGTGTGTTTTGGCTCTCCTCATCCAGCACAATGTTGTTTTGGGGCCTGTCATGACTCCATCCATATTACCCATACCCAATATACAGTATATTGTAACTTTTGGGGTCATTTTGAAAGCCCCTTTAGAAGCCTCTTATGAATATGATGATAGGATGTAGGCTCAGCCATATAAACTGTATAGTGTATACTGGACTACAGCAAAGTGCAACTTTGTGCGCATGTGCTGGCGAATAGCTCCTAAACGGTCACTTGTCTTTGCTTTTCTTTACTTTTCTACAAATATCGATAAATCCGACTTTATAGATGAACAGCATGCTCTTGCTGTTGTTTTTCTTTGCGCGGTGTCTTCCTGTTATCTCTGTGTCAACAAACTGTTAGCCACGGAGCGGTGAAACTTTCATCTACTGATCTACTCTACTGGCAATGTTTTTGTTTACAGGGCCAACTTATTGTACGCTGATGGAATCACAAACGACTCTTACCTTTAAGTTAATTGCAGGGATTTCCATCTCCATTTCGGCCAACGCAGATCTCTCTCCGTTCTCCTAACTTTTTGTGCGTGTCAACTTGTTGAGGACCGCATCAAGAAACTTCCCATTCCTGACTGAATCCACACACAGCTTCTCCACACACAGTCACTCCTCCTCCCTGGCCTGTGATGAATACAGGAGCGCTCGAACCAAAATAATACTCAGACCAGCCTGAATGTTGCGGCATTGAGGGGTCAGAAAACTGAGGTCTCCGGGAGGGAGGGATGTTGCAGCCTGAAAGAGGGACAATTCCAAAGTTTTCCTGGGAGTGTACAAACGGAACCAAATCCGCTAGGGTCCATTTGGTACTTCACATTTGTACTAAAAGAGATCATTAAGATGGCGAAACACAACTTGATGATAGAGCCGCCAGCCACTGGACTGCTCGGAGTTTGCAACAGTGTAACTCTGTCTATACTCAGGGCGGCGTATTGTTTGGGCCGAGCCTTCCCGTTACACTCCCCTGTGATGATCAGTTTGGCAAACACGAGCCATGTGACAACGGTATGACTGTTTTCACGTGACCATCCGCACTGGAGAGAGACCACATGAGGGGGTCCGGCATTGCTTGCATTGGTCATAGTGTTTATTCTGTCTTTCATTCAGGGCTGCTGTGTCACACAACAGTTATGTGTGAATGATCTGGAATGTGAAAGCATCTCTCTTTGGCTTTGATAAGGTTCCATCAGCTCCTGCATGGTGAGAGGATCAGTGAATGTTAAGTGACATTAGTGTTAGGGGAAATTCCACACATCTTCAACATTTTAGGCCTACTAAACTAGAAATGTACACATCTGTCGAGCTTTGTGCACAAGTTGGCCTTGAATGGCCTACTTGTGTGCGAGCAGAGCGAGCAATGTAGTGTACATAGCTATACATTGTAAATACAGTGGGCTATCTTTAGGCTACTTGTCCCTTCTACTCCTAGTGGTTAAGTAAAGTAAACTTGATACTCTAACATTATGTTATCTTTAGTTTATTGGCATGAGAAAACAAACGATTACATTGCCAAAGCATTGATTCATACACTGAAGTGTGTGTGTGTGTGTGTGTGTGTGGGTGTGGGTGTGGGTGTGGGTGTGGGTGTGGGTGTGTGTGTGTGTGTGTGTTCAGGGCCCTCGCCCTCACCACCAGGGGGCCTCGGCTCTCACCACCCATGCACCAAGGCCCTTTCTCTTGACATGTCTCTGCCACTGCTTGAATTAACACTATTTTGTGTTAATGACCTGAGAATAATGTGCAGCACTGACTGGGAGGTAATGGGGAGACGTTTTATTGTGAAGCACGACTAGGATGAGTAGAAGTGTTGCTGCTGGTGTAGCTGTAGTGTTGGGATGGATATGGGGCTTCATATTTGCTCTTCAAATGGATGCCTAAGGCCAAATGCCTAAGGCATCAACCTGGTCCCTGAGTGTGTGTGTGTGTGTGTGTGTGTGTGTGTGTGTGTGTGTGTGTGTGTGTGTGTGTGTGTGTGTGTGTGTGTGTGTGTGTGTGTGTGTGAGAGAGAGAGAGAGAGAACTCACTCAACACATTCTGCCGCAGTCTGACTCTGAAATCTCACCTTTTTTATACTTTACCTTATCATGGCAGCCTTGAAAACGAGAATACGTTCTACTTGACTATTCATATTCTCGTCTGTGTGCCTGCATGGTGACTGTGTTAGAGCTAGAGCAGACATGGAAGTGTTGGAGGTTGGACAGGGTATAGAGCGTATAGAGACGTAGACCTAGACGTTGATGTCTATTTTGATGCTTCGTCTCTGCTACTTGTGCTTGATAGGTCTAACACCAATTGCAATTGTGCCACGCCAGTATGAGAGGTCCAGGGACTGTTTGAACTGAACTGGTCTTTCAGACATCTCTTGGGTCACCCTAGCACCCTTAATTTTCGCCTGATTGGCTTGGCTTTCTTGTGTCTATATTCTTTTGAACGCAATGCATGAGTGTGTATATTCAATAAAGAAATCAATCAATCAATTAATACACAATTAACATATTTCACACTATAAGTAATACCTTAGAAATTACTTTTCTCAAGTAATGACCAAGTAATGATTTCTCCTCATAATGACCAAGTAATGATTTCTCCTCATAATGCACACATTGACAATATTGTTTTCAGTTATGCATATTAAATGAAGGGAATATAACTAATGAGCAGAGCATGAGAGTGGGATATTGAATTGTAATTAATCCATACTTCATCTGCCTCACAGATCCATATATTCTATAGAACACAAATATTATTAGCCGTCAATTGTAAGTGATAGGCTTGGTTTGGCAAAAGTAAGACTTTATAATACTAAAGGCTACCGCTACCATGTACTCCTTGTGAACTAATCAACTGCAGTAAATATCTCCAACATAGGGACATTGACAACCATAAATGCTGTTACATTGGAATCCCCCAATTGTGTTATTATTATGACTTCCACTATTCCACGTTTCATAATAAAGTCCTCAACATTCATTCAAGGTTTTGCGAGTACTTTTGCTATGCTCCAATCCATTTATTTATTCCAAGGCCTCTGTACTGTGTTCATCCCACATGCTGAGGTAAAGTGCTCTGACTATTGTCTGTCTCAGGCGTGACAGATGGGTCCCGTGTGAACCCTGACCTCCCTGTCACCCCTGACCCACATGACAGTAGGTGACAACCAGTTTTATGTAGATTTCTCCCCGACTGTGAAGTATTTATGTTTTCAATCATGTTTTCAAGTGCCTGCTTATCAAAGCATCAAATCAGTCATGTATGTGTGTGTGCATGCACCTGCAGGGCTTGAGTGCATGTGTGCGTGAGTGTGTGAACGTGCGTCTTTATTATAGGGGTCGTGCGGAGGTCTGGAATGAGGTTGGGGTGTGACAGATGGATGTGCTTTTTCTGTTTCATTTGAATTTTCTACAAAAAATAAATCAATGAATGAATATAACATGGTTTACCAGCTAGATGCCAAATTCAAAGTCGGCTAAACGCCATTGTGGTTTTCAACACTTTTTCATCAAAACTAAGGATGTTCAAGTTTGTGTACACAATTTAGGAGATAAACTGGCAAAACATTGGTCAAAATAACAATTCTTCTACGTGTCCTAATTGTGTAGATTCTTGAAAATTGCGTAATTCAGATGTTTAAATATCATTTTACTCTTGAGAGCATAAAATGATATCAAATGGACCGGTGGGGGTCAATTTAATTTTATGCTGGTCCATCATTCGGCCTAACTAGGTCTTTATTTCCTAATGACCCTCTCATTTCATTCCTAACTGTGCTGATTTACAGTCTGAGCAGAGCAGGTCTCTGAAAGCTAGAAAGATGCAAGAATAGCATCATCCATATTTGCTTGATATGGAAATCCCTACCTGAACTAACCTCTGAAATCCCTACCTGAACTAACCTCTGAGTCATGGCTTGCAAAACATTTCCCCCCACGTCCTCCCCAGATAATAGCAATTCTGAAACATTGTGCGAGGGAAACCTCACTTAATAACCACAGGAGCCATAGCATCAGTTCTCTCACCATGACATAATAGGCAAACACTCGGCAAAAATAGAACATTCTGTGATCCTGTAAATAATCAAATAAAAATGGCATTGATGTACTGTATAACAAGGTATTCAGGGTTTAGCCTATTAAACCTTATATGCTTCATTGATCGTTGTACGACCACCCCTCCTTTTTTCCCTTGACGACAAATCTCTTCAGCAAAATAACATATCAATGAAGTCATTATGACATGCCCAAAATAGGGATCATGTGAGGTATTCTTGTGCTTAACTGGTTAATGACTCCCAAGTATTCTACAATAAATCTAATAGTGTCTCCCTTCCCTGCTCCCAGTGATGTTGAGTCTGTGTATCCTGCTGGAGCGTAGCTGTGTGCAATCTACTGTACCATTGGTGGCTGGCTTTGAGCCCAGTTTGGGCTAAGCATCCACTATCACAGCACAGCACTGTCTCAGAGATTGGTGTTAAAAATACATCACTGCTGCTTTTATTCTGCGGCCATAAATCAGGATGGCACCGTGATACTCTTCTAAGTGAGCCAATCATTTGGTAAGAAAAATTACTCTAAATCTAGGGAGAAATATTTATATACTAGCGTGGGCTTGCGTGTTCTCCTAATAGATGCTAACTATTGTGCTTCTTTTTTTTAAAAGTCGTCTGTGGATATTTTCTGTCTTTGCTATCCCAGGCCAGTCTGCCCCGCCTCGAAACCTTTTGTGACAAACGATAAATCCAAACATATTACTCACCCTCACCCTTCCGAAGATTATGGCACACAATTAAATATGAAGTCAACACACACTGCAGTTTGGCTGCAGTGATTACATGAAGCAGACAGAGAATGCAGGGAGAGCCATTTGTTCTGGGCCAGTCGTGTCCAGCTCTTTCCCAGCTGAAATAGACCTACTGCATGACCTTGTGAGGTCAGCATTAGAGAGATAGATAGAGAACACACATTGATAGATACTTTAACAGTCCCTGTCTTTGCTGACCTATTTACCCATAAATACAACCATAGGCTGTAGTTTACAGGACTCTTGACTATAATCCTTGCGGTTCAGTGGTTTGCTATAGGATATACTTCAGTATATGGAAAGTAAGAAGCATCTGATTGATGCTTCTGAAATGGATGAGTGGTTCTGATGGGAATATACCTCCCCTGGCAACGTATAATTACTGAACACCCCATAATACAAATGGATAGCATACAGTACACTAGTACACTACACACACCTTGTCCTGTGCCTGTGTAAAATGTGAGAGCAGTGTGCCTGCATGCTTTGCATCTTGTTGAAGATGTGTACTCTCACTAACAACCATAACAAAGTCACTGGACACCCTTTCACTTTTCACAACCATTCCACTTATGTACCGTATATGTATTTGCATCAATATCAAAACCTTACAGTGGATGAAGGGAAATATACAGTAGTATTCATTTTAAGATGTTCCCTTTAATCTGTAGTGTAGTTTGCATTTCAAAGACAAAAATATACAAAAACAAGGTTTATCTTGGTAAATGTTTAATCATGAAAGTAATGAAGCTGAAAAAACACAATATAGACAAGAGTCCTGTTTAAGAAAAGTATAAATTAAACATAAAAAAGAAAGTCAAATACCGGTAAACATTTTTTGTTTAAATTCTGAGCGATTGCTTTTTTAAAGAAAAGTATACGGTTACAGATAAAAAATACATTCAAACAATTAAAACATATTTGTATTTACAGTATAGAACTCCAGACGTGGGTCAAATAATAATAGGAATATTCTTTCTACCTTATCCTTGGAGTACCAGATAGGTGGAGATGTCCCTCTATTATATCAGTGTGTGTAGACAATGACACCACAGTTTAGTACATATTCCTGTGGAACGTCAGGCAGTCCCATGCAATGAGTACCCCACCCATCTGGGACACCAAGGATGCTAGCGAAGGCTCACAATGCAAATACTATTTCACCTGTGTCTGCAAGAAAGAGACAATCAGACAGAGCAGAGTCTTTGCATGTTTCTTGTTTGGACGCGCATATACTGAATGAAGGAATGAAATGAATTAATGGATGGATGGATGGAGTGCTTAAAACAGATGGTCCCTCTATGCATTCCCAGCCTACCCCCACATGTGGAACCTGGGCAAAAAGAGCCATCTGAATGTTCTGTATTTACGTGTTTCCTATGAAATTTAGTTTCAGTCGGGAAGTGTTGATTCATACCACTCATACGACTTCTATGACTGGAGGACTGGCTTCAACCAAGTTGGGCTGACACAATAGCTTAGTTAATTTGACTGGTATTAACTTTATGAACATTATACCTCCACTGAGTTGTCTGGTGTCCAGGTTAAAATTAACACAGAATGTTATTTTTGATATATTTGCAGTGATGGGCAAGTTACTGGGAAAATGTAGTAAGCTACACTACTTCCTACTCTCGATAAAATGTACCTAAGCTACACTACAAGCTATCCCCAGAAAATTGTAGCAAGCCACACTACAAGCTACACGACAAAAGTACCTTGATGTAGCTTGCTACATCAACACTACATACAGTAATATAAATATATATATCTCAACTTAATGTACAACTTTCTAAATAATACTCATAACAATAAAATAATATTAATACATGTGTATTATGTACATTAGAGGGATGTATATTTGAGGTTTTCTACCCATTAAAGTGGGCGGAATTTGAAAATGTGTGTGGGAAAATGTAGTAAGCTACAATCTTTGTTACTCAAAATAAGTAGTGTAGCTTCACTACAAGCTACTCGAAACAAGTAGTGTAGCTTCACTACAAGCTATTCCCAGAACAAATGTAGTAAGCTACACTACAAGTTACAGGAAAATGTAGTTAAGCTATGTAGCTTAGCTACTTGTAACAAGCTACTGCCCATCACTGTATATTTGTATGCTTTGCACTATTGAGTTGAAACAATCTTGCAGGTCCACCATCAGTGTTATGCTGCGTCCTGCTGTTTGTTCAGCAGTAGTCAAGGGTTCTTTGCTTCTCCTATTCCTCCACCTTCTCTTCCACGTGTCCTTGTCCTTGTCCTTCTTCAGATAGTGATGAAGGCTCCCTGGTCGTTGTTAGCAGACTCTGGCACCACACAGCGACCCCTCCTCCTGGTCACGCGCCGCTTCCGGTGGAACTTGGCATAACAGCGAAATCCTGGGAGAGGGGAACACATTAATTGTAGTCATACTGTAGTGTAGTGTAGTGTAGTGTGCACATAGCAAGACAATTGGGGATCTCCGCCTACTGACTGATCCTATGATGTCCGGAGACATCCAAATTCAGCACAGTTGCTGAACAACAGTGGCGGTAATGGTAGTCCTTGCATTGGTTTTGGAATGCAGTTTATTCTTTTAAATCTATACATTCTTTCCGTCCAGTTTTAGCAAATACAATTAATGTAGATGCTGCCAGATGTATTGGTAAGTGGAGAATTCTAATCATCTGGCTTTGAGAGACTAATTTGTTACATGAAACAGGCAGGATGATTGAAAGTGTACAGTAACATCATCTGTGTTTATCAAACACAGAGGGTAAAAATCTGATTTGTCATGTTTACTACTTTAAAACACATTAAAATAGTTCAAATAATGGATCTACAAGCTCACAATATGTTGATATAGATTGGTTATTTGGTTGGATAGTTGAAGAGAGGACCTTCAATAATGTACAGTATTTACTGTATTTATATACTGGATGCTTTTATGGCATGGTTAGCCATATAAGATTTATTTTAATATATAACTTAAATAAATACAACTCATCAATGCATCATTTCATCTTCCCGTTTTAAAACACCACAGAAGATTGTGCCGTGTCATTAGTCCAACAGCTTGTCATTTCCATGCGTGTTGGTCAGATTTTTGCATTACTAATTAAACTAATCAAACCTAAGCCTATAGACACCCAAAGCCACATATTCAGAGCAAAGGAATGTCAATGTTATGTGAAGTCACCACTGTGCCTTTCTCATGTGATCCTTTCAATTAAATGAATGCCCAGAGATCTAAAACACCAAGATCGCCTTCTCTGGTACTGTAGTTACCACTACCTTGATGTTGCTGGTGAAAGTGGACCTCGAGGACAGGTGATATTAATAGCTGGCCACATGCTGCTCCTGAACCGAGACGCCCTACTGAGGTGGAATACTGCCTTAAGCAGTGACCCAATGTTAGCTTGAGTCATTATTTAAAGTGAGTCATATTTACAGTACATGGTAAAGGTTCAGTAATATTGTATTGTATGGACCTTGCATCCACCCCACTTACCCTCCTCACACATGCAGTCATCGTAACACTTGTTGTTGAGTCCTCGGTTGTGTGGTTTACACTCATGTTGTCTCAGGTCACAGCAGGAGCCTAATGATAACGACGGGACAGTAAACGTTATTCATGAAAAAAAAGAAAGAAATTAAAATAATCAATCCAATATGGGTAGTTATAAACATGCTCTCTGACAAGATAAAAGCTCATCTAAAGAAAAGGTTGCATGTTATAAGAATGGTAATTAATACAGTCAAGTAGAACAGACAGCAGGACAGATTGTTCCAGAGAGTTCCAGACAAGCTCTATTCCACCCATTTTCAACATTTTTTCTGAGAGCGTACAAATGCAACCAAATGAACCCTAGCGGGTTCATTTGGTTCCATTTGTACGCTCTCAGAAAAAAGAAGTGTCTAAAGAAATACATTAACATGGTGAAAATACATCTTGATGATGTCATCGTGGTCATTAGTGGTTTTCTTCAGACCTCCATTTCTTGGGAACACAGAATGGGGAAACTTTTTTTTATCATGTCCACCCAGCACCTCTAGGGTATACTAAAATGGGTAGACCTCCCCTTTAAATGTTATAAACTGAATAAACAGAACAACGAGTATCTGTATAATAGCATTACTACTACTACTACTCCTACTACTACTAATAATAAACACATTTCACTTCATGCTGTTCATGAAGTGAAATACAGCAGCAACCGACAGGGGCGGATTGGGCGGATTGGGGGGGCAGCTGGTTAACCAGATGTAACTCTTTGAGAGCGTAAAAATGAAACCAAATGGACCCTTGGACCCATTTGGTTTCATTTTTACACCCTCAAGAGTTAAAATATTCATCATGTGAATTAGCCCAACTTAGTCTACACAACTAGAGAATGTAGAAGATTAATGGTCATTTTGATCTGTATGTTCCAGGCGAGCATCTAGCACATTCTAGTGCATTTTGGAAGTGCCACTAGTGCATTTTGGATCTTGGCAGTTGGCAACACTGCCTCCAGCAGCGCCAGCGCCCTGGCGCACAGGAGTGAACGGGAATATGGCAACTCTCCTACTTGAAGGCTCTGGTGTAGGACACCTTTTCTTTTTTGAAGGATAGAAACACTAGTTTGTCTGGCCTGGGCCTGGCGCCCTGGCCTGCCCTGGACTGTCCAGGCCACTAGGTGGCGCAGGCCACTGGGAAAACTCCCTGTACTCCAGATGGCCAATCCGCCCCTGACAACCGACCTGGGAGACAGTCCAGGTGGTGGTCACATGGCTCCACGCCGTCAGTGTCCACGGTCACATTCCCACTGCTGAGGTTCTTACTGCGTCGCTTGTCTGCAACAGGCAGGAAAACAAACACATAGATTGATATTAAAGGTCACCTCCTGATCAATATTGTGCAGACCTGCACAAACACATGGATTACTGATGATATGCTTAATGTCACTCGCTGACAAATAGCAATAAAGTGGGTAGATATTTATTTATTTATTTGCTTGCTTGCTTGTTTGTTTACGGTACTTTCTTTTCTTTTTGGCCTAAAATATAGTTGCATGTGGCTTGTCAAACTAGGGTTTTTTACGATTCTGAATCCGTTCCAAGCATTAGTTTTGCACTCAAAAAATACCCCTTGGGCTATAAACAGCACATTCTGTCAGCACATTGTGGGCACATTTAGGCTAGTCATCAAATCATCCATTCAAGCGAGGAAGCGCACATTTCCACTGTTAAAATGATGACAAAAAGTGCACTAATTGGTTTTCAAAAAATTTAACAGCTCAATTTATAATTGTGGTATAACTTTGTCTTGCCTGTCTGATCTAATTTGACCCAATATCTCAATTAGATTAATGGCTATGATATATACTGGAACAATATACTGTACAGGGGCTGGCTGACTATATTCAGACATCCATCCCATGAGGGCATAATAAGCCTACAAGAGTACAATGGTCCACATATGAGAATGGTCATTTTTTGTGTGCGCTGTGTGCTGTCAAGACGCACCATTTGTCACTATTATGACAAATGATTCTGCACGTGTAGTTTGGTCATACACCACAGAGCGATTCTGCACTGAATTTCTTCCATCATATGTGATTTCTATTTGTTTGTCTGTTGCCTTTGTGTGTTTTGTTGTTTGTTCGAGAAAAATGAAG
This sequence comes from Benthosema pterotum, assembly GCA_039105355.1. Taxonomy (NCBI): domain Eukaryota; kingdom Metazoa; phylum Chordata; class Actinopteri; order Myctophiformes; family Myctophidae; genus Benthosema; species Benthosema pterotum. The sequence continues at coordinate 6,598,863 of CM076971.1, read as the reverse complement.
TCACATGAGCTGCCAGATCCAATATCCAAGCACCACCATCACACTTAAGGTCGGCAGGCAGCGTGTTCCATGATGAAAGGATTATTGACAGCTGACCTTTCTTCTTTGAGGGCGGCCAGGAGTCCACAGGCTTCATGTCTTCATAGTCCGTCCAGTCAAAGAGATTCATGTCCAACGTCGGCATCACGTCTCCATGGCCCTTTCCTCTGCCAACCTTCTGACAAAAGGGAGAACACCTTAGAGTTACACTGAATGACTTATCAATGGAAACATCTAACCACATCTAGCATTGCACCAAATATCACCAAAGTAATGAGTAATATATTTACTTTGCTTATGGCCCATTAGTAAAAGTAATAATATTACTTTATTTATTACTTGAATGAAAGAATAATACCGTACATAGTCCCGAATATAAGACGACTCGTTTATAAGACGACCCTCATTTTTCAAGACCCATTTACAGAAAAAAGAACATTGAATGTCAAATTGTATAGGCCCTGAATATAAGGCGACTCCATTTTTTGGGATATTTCCATTGGGAAAAAAACATAGTCTTATATTCAGGCCAATAGGGTATATACATATTACCGTACAATATTACTTTCCCACAAAGGATTAGCGATGTACAACACAATCTGTTTTGTGACAACTTGCGACAACTGTGATAACTTGTGTGTATGTCATTTGTGCAGAATGCTGCGGTGGATTAGGATCTACAAACTACTGTGCTATCTCTATTCTTATCTGTTGATAGCTTGTACCGCTAATCTGTTTTCACAGGCCACAACAAGCTCAAAGTAATGAGTAAAGTAAAGTAGTAATGAGGCATCTTTTTTCAGATTAACATATTGGCACATTTTGGCCATTAGAGAAATATCTTTACTTTTGCTGGAAAAAGTAATAACATTACTGTAATAATTTCAACTTGTATCATAAGATATGGCACAGAGATGGCAGTTTGATACAAACATTTGAATGGTAAGGGATCCGATGACCACACTGTGATTGCTAGAAACTATCGAGACATTGTTTTTCTTTGTGTCGATCTACCGTTGCTGCCAAGATGTTAGAAAAGGGAACTTTGAAGCGTCTGCATCTGTAGCGACTCCCTTTTATCCCTTATAGACAAAAGGGTTTTCAGAGGAATATTGATTTGGGCCGTGGGCCGTGGCTCAGTGGTCCAGGCAGGTAATCTAGTCTGGCAGTGTGCTGCGAGTTCGACTCTGGATCCCCACAGCCTTTTACAGCGTGTTACCCCCACATCTCTCTCCCCATTTCCTGTCAGCCTACTTTTGATGATCTCTCTATAATAATAAAATAAAGGCAAACGCCACAAAAACATGGAAAGAATATTGCTTTGTTAGTATATTATGTCCTAATAATGGCTACACCAGGACAAGGGTCGAAATGGTACCATTCCATGTTAGAAACATGCTCTAGTAATAGGCTTTTCTAGATAGATATACTTCCTACTTTCCTGTCTGTTTTGACTGTCCTATGCTAAATAATGCAATCATAACTTAGTCAAAAAGCCAATCTTCTAATATACAGGTACATGTTGTATAGCAAATGCAAGAGAGATTTGTTTATGTTGTTTTTATGAACATTGTACTCATGACAGAAAGAACACTGTTTAAAAACAAACAGTGACATTTATGGATTGCCAGTAAAGCTATCGTCATAAGCTGACTGTTCCGGAATTCATAAATATTCACAAGGTATGAGTGTCAAAGAACGTAAATCTTCCACCAAGGCAGAACATTTGCTTTAATTCCTGTCATTTCCATGGACTTCTGATGCCATCGCAGTAAAAAAAACAGCTGCACTGTGAAATTGTTTTAGCTAAAAAAAATGCCATAAACCTCCAATAAAACTATATAAGTGTCACTCCCCTTCAAATCAAGTAAGAAAAGAAATCACATTGGCAGGCCTCCTCGATGCACCCTGGGGGGGAATGTGGGATACTGAGGTCATATTGAAAGAATGATCTATCAAAACATAAGGATCTACCGGCAAGCCCTTCAAGCCCCCATCGATCCATACTCATTTCCTCTCACCCTCAGGAAGTATACGCGTCAATTAGATTAATTGCAATGTACTAGTAGTGCTCGACTGCTCATTTAGCCATCAACATGTGATCGAACATTAATTAAGGAGTCTTGCGGCGTGTTGCGTATCATTGAGCGCTGGTGCGGGGGAAAGGGGGTGTGATGACTTGTTTTGCACTGCGGGGCCAGCGGTAATATCTGACTGCTCGCAGAATAAAGACATGATCAGTCCACCGGGTAGTGGGCAGTACAAACAGCATACCAAGCAGCCTAACGGTCCAAAGCATCAAACAGTCAACACAAGGGGCGACAAAGCCACACACATACTGGACGCCATAACTCAGAGTAATGAGTCCACTTATACACGGATAAGAGTGTCGGCTAACTAACTGAAAAGTGGAAATTGTAATGTGAATGTAAATATCATTATAGTATTATCAACCCCAATTCCGTTGAAGTTGGGACGTTGTGTAAAATGTAAATAAAAACAGAATGCATTGATTTGCAAATCGTTTTCAACCTCTATTCAGTTGAATACACCACAAAGACAATATATTTAATGTTCAAACTGATAAACTTTATTGTTTTTTGAAATTATACAATCTTTTGTAAATTGATCCCTGCAACATGTACCAAAAAAGTTGGGACAGGGGCAACAAAAGACTGGGAAAGATGATGAATGCACAAATAACGCCTATTTGGAACATTCCACAGGTAAACAGGTTAATCTTAAACAGTTTAATATCATGATTGGGTATAACAGGACCATCCCAGTCGTTCACAATCAAAGATGGGGCGAGGTTCACCACTTTGTGAACAATTCTGTGAGAAAATCATCCAACGGTTTAAAGAAAATGTTTCTCAACATTCAATTGCAAGGAATTTGGAGATTTCATCATCTACAGTCCATAATATAATCAAAACGTTCAAAGAATCTGAAGAACTTGCTATACTAAAGCGACAAGGCCGAAAAACAACACCGAACACTTGTGACCTTTGATCCCTCAGGTGGCTCTGCATTAAAAACTGACATCATTGTGTAAAGGATATTACTGTGAGGACTCAGGAACACTCAGAAAACCATTGTCAGTTTACATAATTTGTCGCTACACCTGCGATTGCAAGTTAAAACTCTACCATGCAAAGCAGAGCCATACATCAGAAAGGTTGGTTTGAAAAAACAACCAGAAAAACAACCAGAAATGCCTTCTCTGGGTACAATATCATTTGAAATGGTTAGACACAAAGTGGAAAAGTGTGCTGTGGTCTGATGAGTCCACATTTCTAATGATAGTGGACCCAGAGAAGGCATTTCTGGTTGTTTTTCAAACCAACCTTTCTGATATATGGCTTTGCTTTGCATGGTAGAGTTTTAACTTGCACTCGCAGGTGTAGCGACAAATTATGTAAACTGACAATGGTTTTCTGAGTATTTCTGAGTCCTCACAGTAATATCCTTTACACAATGACGTCTATTTTTAATGCAGAGCCACCTGAGGGATCAAAGGTCACAAGTATTCTGTGTTGGTTTTCAGCCTTGTCGCTTTAGTATAGCAAGTTCTTCAGATTCTTTGAACGTTTTGATTATATTATGGACTGTAGATTATGAAATCACCAAATTCCTTGCAATTGAATGTTGAGAAACATTGTTTTTAAACCGTTGGATGATTTTCTCACAGAATTGTTCACAAAGTGGTGAACCTCGCCCCATCTTTGATTGTGAACGACTGGGATGGTCCTGTTATACCCAATCACGATAATAAACTGTTTAAGATTAACCTGTTTACCTGTGGAATGTTCCAAACAGGCGTTATTTGTGCATTCATGACCTTTCCCAGTCTTTTGTTGCCCCCGTCCCAACTTTTTTGGTACGTGTTGCAGGGATCAATTTACAAAAGATTGTATAATTTCCAAAAACAATAAAGTTTATCAGTTTGAACATTAAATATATTGTCTTTGTGGTGTATTCAACTGAATAGAGGTTGAAAACGATTTGCAAATCAATGCATTCTGTTTTTATTTACATTTTACACAACGTCCCAACTTCAACGGAATTGGGGTTGTAGTATTATCAGTAGAAATGCTCATTTCAATGTTGAAAGTTTTTGTTAAGTGTGGGGCATAGCATATGGATCTACAAGCGGGGATGATCTTAGTTGCTCTCTCTCTGACTTTCTGTCTCTCTCTCTCTGTCCATGAGCAAGGCATAAACCCCTGTCCCTGAAGAGACTGGTACCTTGGCAGAGATCGCCTCTGCTGTCTGTGTTTGTGAATGTATGAATGCAAAACACACAGCTAGTAAAGTGCCATGGATAAAGGTGCAATAGAAATGCAGAACCTTAACTACGTTATGCTATTTGTAGCTGGGAGAATTCTCGACTGCCTGTCAGGAAAAAAAAAAAAGTTATCTGACGCCAGTGCATCATGACTGCAGACGATCAAAAACGCTTAGCCTATAATTTACTGTGGTTAACGATGTCTTCAAGCTTTTATCACACACGATTGGTCATTATGTGAGCGCAGTCATGCTTGCACTTCGCATGAGTGTGTGTGTGTGTGTGTGTGTGTGTGCAGGGGTGGACTGACAGTCTGGCATACAGGGCATTTTCCCGGTGGGCCGACCCCCCCGGGGGCCGTTAATGTCGTGTTTTAATTAAAAAAAAAAAATCTGCACAAAACCGGCCCACGAATCAGTGCTGGCGGCCCTCTGTCCTCTTCAAATGAGACTGCCTATTGCAGGGTTTTTATAGTTAACTAAAACTAACTAACTAATTTTAGTTAGCCCGAGCCCCAGAGCCCCTTATGTCTTAAATTCTCATGGGGGCTCAGGCCCCGGAGCCCCCACAAAGATTCAGAGGGCCGCTCTGAGGGCCGCTCTGAGACAAAATTGCCCGGTACGTTTTGAGCTCCCAGTCCACCCCTGTGTGTGTGTGTGTGTGTGTGTGTGTGTGTGTGTGTGTGTGTGTGTGTGTGTGTGTGCGTGTGTGTGCGTTCATAAGCAAGCATATCTACGTCTCCATTAATCTAGAGAGAGAGAGAGCTACACCTGACCAGAAACATATTTGAGCTGCTTTTGGAAAAGATAGAACAGATATATACAGTCCTGCTTCTTGCAGTGCATGTCTGGCTCTGTTGGTCGCTGTGTGTTCCACACAGAATGCCTACTGACAAGCACACATGCACATAGAAACAAATATGCACGCACAAACGCATGCGTGCACTCACACACCCCCACACACAGGCAGACAGACAGACACAAGGACAGCCTTTACTTATTCAGACAGCGTATGTATTATTATTAGAGCATCATGCCTCCTGGTGGAGATTTGTCACAATCTTTTTTTTATAGCAGTATATAGTTCATGACAAAGACGTCTCAAAATAAAGAAATAAATACATTAAAATACCGTACATGTATGGGCCAATTTGTACACTTTCGGAGCAAAATTAACAGATTTCAGAGAGTGCAGAGAAGAGGAGAATCTGATCGAGTGGAAACAAGGGGCCATGCGACACTGAAATCACTCAATGGGGTATTTTCAGAGGCAGACACATGCGAGCCAAGACCGTACATTATGTAGACATATTTGTCCTGCCAAAGTACGGGCACAATAAAGAGACTGGAGGTGACAGTTATGGAGTGAGTTGCTACCCGACCCGGCGGCACCACGGCGACCCAGGGGGGGTCCCCATGCGCTATTATTCACGGCCATATCTGTCATATGTACCGTGACCAAAAACCCACTGAGCCTGGCTCAGTGGGGCTGAGATTTCTCACAGCTGCCTGCCACCGCCGACGCCACCGGTGCCTTCTTGTGGAAGGCAGCGTCATTTTCCCCCAAAATGAGATATGTGAGCTTTATTGTAATATCTGTGTAAGTCTGTAAGGGGGAAGAATGAGTAAGGAGGGTGGGTGGGTGGGCTATAGCCTTATTTTTCGCTCTATTTCTCTCGCACATTGGTAGTCAGACAACAACAGGCGAACCCCCACCCCCCTATTTAACGAGCACTACTTGGGGGTTTCCAATAGACTCAGGGTACCTGTGGTTTGGTGGAGGCTGGGGGCAGCGTTGGGGGATGCTCGTTCATCACCGTGGCAACCATGGAGGAGCCGGAGCCAACGGCGGTGGCGATGGGGGGAAGAGGTTCACTGGGCGGGGTCACGCTGAGGGAGGGGGAGGCTTCGGAGGAGGAGGAGGGATCCTCAAACAGATCCCTGTCCTTTAGAAGAGTGCTGAGCTCAGGCTCTGGGAGAAACCCTGGACAAAAACACAGGTGGGGGATGGATGGATGGATGGAGAGGAGAGATTGATTATTCACACGCCAACAAACAACAGCAACTCGAACTTCACACCTGATTCTTTGCTTGTATGTGTGTGTGTGTGTGTTTTTTTAACCCATTTTGTCCTGACTAGATTCGAATTTCTGACATGATATTCCAATTTCCGGCACTAGATTGTATTTTTTTAGCGTTGGATTTCAGTTTCCGACGCTAGATTCTAGTTTCTGACGCTATAGGGATTCCCCCAGAAGCAAAGAGTTAAAAATGTTTGTTTCTGAAATAATATATTCATAGATTTGCCACATTTTCAAGATTTTTCAAAAATATCAGACCTACAAGCTCATAGCGCACCACTCGGTGGCGCGCTATGAGGTCTGATATTTTTGAATAGCTAAATTAGTGCTTAGAACACCAAAGGCTATGGCAAAACAAACATTGTGAGCTATCCGTAAGTAGTGTTGTTTACACCCGTCTGTTTGGTAATATACATTAAGTACTGGGTGAATGACTCACATAAAAGTAATAACTACAGTCATGTAGTAAATGGAAATCACTGGTCCAGAGACTCCCTCATACGCTCCAATCTTCTCCATCAACAGTGACGGCTCCATTGTCACCCCCTCTCCAACCAAGTCTGTAACCTTGTTGTCGTCCTTGACCCTATACCCTCTTCTTTTTCCATGTCAATTAGTCACTAAAACTGTCCCTTTCCCACCTTTGCAACATTTCTCGCTTTCGTTCCTGCTATCACACACTCATGCTGCTGAGAATTCATAAAGGCTCAGCCCAAATAATATTCGGATCAGCCGAAATGTTGCGACATTGTTGTTGTACAAATGGACTCTAGCGGGTCCATTTGTACACTCTCAGAAAAAAAGGTCCTGAAAGAAAAATCATTAACATGGAGCACAACTTCATGATAGAGCTGCCATTGGATTGACCCCATGTAGTGAACGGAGTTTGCGTCAGCGTCTAGTATTATTTGGGCCGAGTTTTCCTGTTACCACTGCTGAGACACATGTCCAGTGTCCACTCGATGTGAGCCTCCTATACAGAGTAAACACCCATGTTCTCAAGAAACTACTGCAAAACTCTGTCCCTCCACAACCTTTACTGGCTCCCAGGCAAATAAAGAATAGATTTAAAGATACTGATCAGCACCTAGAAAGAAAAAACAGGCTGCCCTGGCGCTGCTCTGAATTCCTCCCCATCCCTCGCTCAGGAGGTCGGGTGATGCCAACCTGCTGGACACCCACAGGAAAAAAAGAGTGCCTTTTATTTCTATAATTACTGTGTTTGTGTTCTTAGTTTTATGCTGGTTCTGTTTGGTAAAGCAGCTTTGATTATTTTGTAAAAACAGCATGTACTACACAGATGGTTATGAAGCAGTCTTCTGCTTATTCAGAGTAAAAAGCAACCCCCCCAAGGAACACACAAGTCCCAGAATTTAATTTAGGAGCAAGGAGAAGCGATTTGGAAGCATAATGTGTGAAAAGCAAATGAAAACAGCCAATTTCTCCTTCTCAGCCTACACAAGAAGCTCTAGCCTTTTCTGTTTTTTCTTGGTCAGAGAAACACCATTTGAGGACTTTAGAGCTTGTCAGTACTGCTTTAGAGCAGTGGTTTTCAACCTTTTTGATACCAGGGCCCACCATTTATTCAGAATTTGAGCCACGGACCACCATTTGAGGACAATTTAGCCCCACAGACCCAAAACTAAAGATTTATTTTGCTTTTGTTCACAATACTGGATTTGGGAAGCAAATCATTAATCTTCTACATTCTCCAGTTGTGTAGACTTGGGCTAATTCAGATGATGGATATTTTATTTTACACTCTTGAGAGTGTAAAATGTTTACGCTCTCAAAGAGTTACATCTGGTTAACCAACTTTCCATTATTTAGCTGGGGACCACCTGGAACCCTTTTGAAAACGTGTCTGTCTGTGTGCCTGTCTCTGTCTGCCTGTCTAATTCATGTACAGAGAGTAAATCATATACATGTACTGTATGTTATCACCGTATCTACTGCAATAACTAATCTTTCACAATTCACCTTTTCCATGGCGTCCTTTGTCACGCCGTCCTCCATGTCTCCTGTGGTCAAACTGGTGTCCATGTCCATGTCCTCCGCTGCCCCTGCTGCCCTTGCGCGGCGGCCCTAGCGGGTGGTTATCGTGCGCCGGGGACAGACTCTTGAAGCTGGCACGGACCCTGTCCCTCTCCCGTCCCGGGCCCATCTCCAACCTCACAGGGCTCAGGCCCTCCAGGCCCGTCCCGTCATCCTCTGGCCTGGCCAACGGATGAACCGGCCTCCGGGACAGCAGTCCGGCGCCGCCTCCACCCCCGCCTCCTCTGGCGAAGCTGGACCCCCCCTGGCCTCCATGCAGCAGGGCCCCGTGGTCCCTGCCATGGTGGGGGCTGTGGCTCTGCTGTGGGCCTGGGCCAGGGTACTGCAGGGCATTGCTGCTGCTGCTGCTGCTGCTGCTGCTGCTGCTGCTGCTGCCACCTGCTGAGATCTGTGCCAGTCTCCTCTTGCCGCCGTGATGTGCGCTGCTGGCTCCAGGCTCGGCGCTGCGCGAAACGACCGCCAGGGTGGCGAGCAGGAAGGCCAAGATCACACCCCAGGAGACGGCCATCGTCTGTCAACACAGCACCACCTGCTGGAGGGAGGGAGGGGAGGAAAAACAAGGAAACACAAGTGGGGATGTGAGAAGTGGGTGTTTATGCAGTGAGATATTTTTTTGAAGGTCTAACTACTACTACTACTACTACACAACCTGAGCAGGGCCGGATCTAGGCATGGAAATGGGGGGGGGGGGGGGGGGGGGGGGGGGCAATGCCCCCCTAAATGCCCTGACTGCCCACCAAACATGGCATGCAAAACAACCCAAATTCCAAAGATATTTCAAACTAAAGTGCTTATATTTAAAATGATTTGAAACACTACTCTACTAACTACCTACAATTGTCACTCACTCATAAACCAACACTATTTCATCATTCAAAAAAGAAAACTCTCCGAGTCAGACAGCTTTATCTCAGAGACTGGTATGGGTGCGCTTTCTCGTCTGTGGCGCAAAGCGACACGGGCGATGAAGCCGCACCCATACCATTTTCGCCTGTCCCTCCAATTGCGAAATGTTAGATCCTGAACCTTACAGGAATCCGTGGAGATATCATGCTCTTTCCTAAATGAGGTTAAGGAATACAAATAAGAAAGATTGAAAGTATTCTGATTAAGCACTTTACACACTCGATAATCACACATTCACATTCCTACTTTATTCTTTTCTTTTCTTTTTTTTGGTTAAATGTTTTTCCTTCAATTACACCCATTTTTATTTCTTGCTTTGGTATTGTTAGCACAGCCTGAGGAGCATTGATATTTCACTGAACATGAGTGAGCTATGATCAAATCATACTGAATGTTGGGTGAGTTTAGTGCTAAAGACATGGTAGAAGCAGCAGGCAGCGTAAAAACAATGGGTGCACTTCAGACGCTGTTGCCCATGTAGATTCTAGCACAATTGATTTGACTTTATGACCCCTAAATCTGAATATTCCCAGAGGTGATTTTAACAGCAGACATTTTCTTTTCAGTAGTTTTTCAATAGATAGTTGCAGGGACTGTGAAGACAATCAACCAACCACCAGGTACTTAACATTTTTTTTAAGACCCATTTAAATAAATCACCTCTTAAGCGGAAAACCGTTTTTATATCACTGTGCCTCTATGCAGTTTTTGGATTAATTCATCAAAATGAACTAGCTGAATCAATTAATTCATTAATCCAGAGGTTTTCAACCATTGGTCCCGGGACCACCAGTGGTCCCTGAGAGGATTCCAGGTGGCCCCCAGCTAAATGATGGACAGTTGGTAACCAAATGGACTTATAGATCTCTAACTCTTGAGGGTAAAATGAAACCAAATGGACCTTATGGCTCCATTTGGTTTCAATTCACGCTCTCAAGAAGAGTTAAATTATATTATCTTATGAATTACTTAATTCTCAAGAATCTACACACTTAGAAAATGTAGAAAAAATATTAAATATTTTGACCAATGTTTTGCCAGTTATATCTCCTAAATTGCAGACGCAAACTTGGAAATCCTTAGTTTTCAGCATCAAATGGCGGTCCGTGGCTAAAATGCAGAATAAATAGTGGGCCCTGGTATGAAAAAGTTTGAAAACCACTGCATTAATCAAACTAATCAATTAACAATAATTAATGTTACTTGGTGCGTGCACATTATAGTGCAGGTCACACTCAGCACAATGCTGATGACAACATATTACACAGGAAAAGTTACTTGAGATGCATAGCAATGCACAGTACTAGTGCAATTTATTCCAGAATAGATAGACACAATGGACGGGAGGAGTAGCACACATCACTAGCTGCTTCTCAAGCTGGCCAGGCTATCTGGGACTCTCACAAGCTTTATCAGTAGAAGGACACAGTGCTTGTCGTATAACAGATGAGTCCCATGCATGCCGTCGTGGAGCACAGGGGTGGATCTAGGCATGGGCATGGGGGGGGGGGCGGCCCCCTAAATGCCCAGACTGCCCCATCAAACATGATGGCATGCAAAACAACCCAAGGATATTTCAAATTAAAGTGCTTATGATTTTAAAAAATGATTTGAAACACTACTACTGCTACTAAAACTACAGTTGTGTCACCACTAAACTAAAACAGCATTTCATCATTGAAAACAGAAAACTTTTAGCTTTATGCATGCGTGTCTGTTGCAACTTCAACAACAACTGATGTTATTATTGATGCTTAATTGCCTAATAAAAGTCCTGTAACCAAAAATGGTATGGGTGCGGCTTCATCACGAAGCCGCCCCATTTTCTCCTGCCCCCCCATCCCCAATTGTGAAATGTTACATCCGCCCCTGGTAGAGCACCACCAGACTCCAGACTGAGAAACTGCACTGCGCACATCCTCCATCAATGCCCATTCACTGGTCTCTGGCGAGCTCTCCACCTCCACCACCCCTCACATCCATTTCCAAAGTCTATGAGGTGAAACCCGACTGAATTGTTGGCCGAAAAAACACTTTGATGGAGGCATTATTTTATGCTACAGCAAACGGCTGGGCTTAAATGACAGAACACTGCTCCTATGTGACCGCTGTGTCAGTAGCCTGTTTTAAACGTATTCATCAGCTGCAGAATGTGGTTGCAAATGCATGCAGTGATCCAACATTGGAAAAATATTATGCGCGTAGCAGCATGTAGCAGCATATAGTCTTGGGCGGTATTGATTTTTTAATATCGGTATTCGGTATTGATAACATGTTAATTACCTCGATATACGATATTACCGGTATTGACCGGTGTCGGACACGTTCCACCAGTCACTTAGTTCTCAGAATTGCGACATTGAGGGGTCAGAAACTGAGCGCTCTGCTGTTCATGCTGCTGTTCTGCTGTTCAAACTGGAGTTGGAAATACATTGTTAAAAAAAAAAGTCTAGCCCAAATAAGGGCTATTTTAGGCATGTGTGTAACATGAAAATTGTTTGTATAGTTACAATTAAAAGTCTCATTGCTCATATTTTAATAGAATATAGTATAATGTTAGTATTTGATATTTTATAGTATTCGATATTTTTATAGACCCAATGATAGTAATCAGTATTGATTTCCAATATCACGGTAAACAGTAATACCGGCATATTGCCCAAGACTAGCATGCAGCAGCATAACAGTTGGATGACACTAAATGTGTTACGAGTTCTTCATGAGGAAAGCTTGGTTTCCAAACCACAAGCGAGCAACGAACCAAAAATCAATACAGTTTATAACCCATGACTAGTCACTAAGAAATATCACCCCACAGAGTCTTTAATAATGCAAACCTTTCTAGGAAACCATGTATCTTTTAAAGCAGAGAGCAACACCTTCACATCACCATTAACTGATGCAACAACAGTCCTAACCCAGGAAATAAACGCTGCATTAGGAAGGACAGTTTCAGGTCTTTTTTCCTGAACATGGGGTGCGTTTGGTTTGGTTGTCCACGGTGACAGGCAGGGACACAGAACACTTGGTGGGCTGTGGCCAGCCAGTCCTTTGTGTTAAAGGACAGGCGGCGGTGCAGGGCGTACAGAAAATCGATATGGGAGAAGTATTGAGCTGCTGGTGCTGGTATGTGATTGTGTGTGTGTGTGTGTGTGTGTGTGTGTGTGTGTGTGTGTGTGTGTGTGTGTGTGTGTGTGTGTGTGTGTGTGTGTGTGTGCACTGTGCGCGCATACGCACGTTGCTGTGTGTACGTGTGTTTGTGTGTGTGTGTGTGTGTGTGTGTGTGTGTGTGTGTGTGTGTGTGAGAGTGAGTGAGTGAGTGAGTGAGTGAGTGAGTGAGTGAGTGAGTGAGTGAGTGAGTGAGTGAGTGAGTGAGTGAGTGAGTGAGTGAGTGAGTGAGTGAGTGAGTGAGTGAGTGTGTTTATAAATGCATTTTCCTGTGTGTGCCTGCCTTGCATATATGTATGTAGAATGTATGGCACAGCAAGCGGTGCATGTGTGTGTGCATGGCGTGTTTATAGAGCTTGTTTGTGTGGCATGTCTCTATGTAAAATCTGCAAACTGTCAGATAGTGCCCCCGTTCTCTGTGTGTGTGTGTGTGTGTGTGTGTGTGTGTGTGTGTGTGTGTGTGTGTGTGTGTGTGTGTGTGTGTGTGTGTGTGTGTGCGGTCGATAAGGTCTCTCCCGTCCTTCATGCGCACACACACACGCACGCACACACACACACACACACACACACACACACACACACACACACACACACACACACACACACACCACACACACACACACACACACACACACACACACACACACACACACACACACACACACACACACACACACACACACACACACACACACACACACACACACACACACACACACACACACACACACACACACACACACACACACTGTGAAGGTGATTCTAGAACTGGGGCATATATGCCTGAGAGAGACGCCTACACTACAGGGAGGCTGAGAGGGAGTGGAGCGCAGGGTTCTGGTGTCGTGGGGACATTCTAAAGCTTTGTGCTTGTGCCCTAAAGAGATTAGATGGCTGTGCACTGCTCCAGTTCGCCCCTACAAGGAGCTTCAAGTAGCCATGCTGTTTGCAAACAACACCACTGTGATGATGCAGAGCTGGCTGCCAAGGTGAGACCTTGCGGAGGAGGACGTGGGTTGAGTGTTTGGTCAGTCATCAGGCCTGTGTGTGTGTGTGTTTGACAGATGAGGTGTGAGGTGCTGACCGTGTGGATCCGTGGGAAAATGAACATTTTCGGTAGAAAGTAGGGGTGAGACGCAATTAAAAATTTGATCTAATTAATTTGAACTTTTAATTACTTTTGCCCAAAAAATGTTTTAGATGTGAGAAGTGAGGGGACGCCCCCCCCAACCCCCTCCACTACACCCCTGCTGCCAACCGGTCCCTGCCTGAGCCCTATTGGCATGGTGGGTTGTGCTCTGATGGTCTGGCGAGTTGGAGACTGGGGGCTTGATTGCAGTGATTCACAGCTCACTGCTGTGAATCACTGCAATCAGACGGTGTACTGCTGCGGACGTGCAGAAGATACTATAGCATGACAGTCTTCATGATGATGACAGACCAAATACGAGCTTGAGTTGCTGCTCATTTATATTAGATTTTTTTTTACTTCCTGGCATACAGTTTCTTGCCAAATCGTCTGGTGCGGAGCTCTGGACATTTTGACAGATACTCTAGACCAGTGGTTTTCAACCTTTTTGATACCAGGGCACACTATTTATTCAGCATTTGAGCCACAAACCACCATTTGATGATATTTTGGTCCCACAGACCCCAAACTAAAGATTTCTTTTGTTTTTGTCCACAATTTCAGACTGTATTCCAAAACAAGCAAACATCAAAATGACCATTAGTGTTCTACATTCTCTGATTGTGTAAGTGGGTTAATTCAAACGATTGATATTTTAACTAGTGTACTGTAAACATGAAACCAAACCCGCAAGCGTCCATTTGGTTTCATGTTTACGCTGTCAAACACCACCTGGACCACCTGGAACCCTCTCAAGGACCACTGGTGGTCCCCGGACCACTGGTTGAAAACCACTGCTCTAGACAAAAGGCCCCACTCAAAAAAAATAAGAATGGATTTCATAATCTTATACAGTATATCAAAATAAACCATTCTGGTGTTGAATGACAAAGTATACGCAGATCAAAACAAAACTACCTCTGGGAATCTATTAAACCTTACCCAGAATGAGAGATTGCCATGCAGAACTGCTTCACAGTTTAAGATGTTTACTTTCCACCTCCTCTCTCTCACACACACACAAAAGAGAGAGAAGTGATAGTGGGACCAAAAGGACTGTGTGCATCAGACTCAATGTAAGGCTTGAATAGACCTGTCAAGGCAGGAGCAGTGGTGGTGATGGAACTCCCCCCATGCAGCCACCCCACTGCCTTCCTTTCTCACACATTAATCTATGCGCAAACAGGTAGTCCCTCAGTTTTGCAAGTGATAATGGGACACGGTGGGAAGCATTCCTCCGTGTCTTAAGCATGCAGTGGTCTCTCCCTGGTGTCTCATGTGGTCGGTACACACAGTCACACTCCCTGCGAGAACAACAACACCCACAGCCTCTCCATGAAGCGTCTGAATTATGAATCTCTGTGGTGACGCTGGTAGAAGCCCAGCGAAGCGTCTGAATTATGAATCTCTGTGGTGACGCTGGTAGAAGCCCAGCGTGCGAGCATCTGCTGCTCAAGTCTCTCAAAGACCCACGCTGGCGCAATGAGAGGAGGGGACAGCGCCGGATCAAAGTGTGAAAGATGTGCTGCAATGATCTAGAGGGGGTCAGGGGTGGGCAGAGCCCACGCAAATGTGCATCCTGCCCACCCAATGAAAGGTGGTTTTCATCAGTGGTCCGGGGACCACCAGTGGTCCTCACCTAAATGGTGGAAAATTGGTTAACCAGATGTAACTCTTTGAGAGCGTAAAAATGAAACCAAATGGACCCTTGCGGGTCCATTTGGTTTCATTTCAAGAGTCAAAATATTCATCATGTGAATTAGCCCAACTAGAGAATGTAGAAGATTAATTTTGATCTGTATGTATGAATGTTTTGTTTCCCCAAATCCAGCCTGGAATTGCGGACAAAAGCAAAAGAAATCTTTAGTTTTTGGGGTCTGTGGGGCTAAAATGCCATCAAATGGTGGTCCGTCCGTCCGTGGCTCAAATGCTGAATAAATGGGTGGGCCCTGGTGTCAAAAAGGTTGAAAAATGAAAACCACTGCTTCATATGAACAACTTGGAGTTGCCCGCCCTGCCATGATTCTTCCAGCCCACCCTAGTAGGTCTGGCTAAATCCGGGCCTGTGTGGACTGTGGAGCACCACAAGGACCAGGACATGTGGTGGCATCTAAGTGGGTACTTAGTTTCAGACCCAGGGATTGAGGAGCTACCGTGGAGGAGGGTGTGTACTGTATAATGTGATGTATACCCACCGCTGGTCCCAGGCTGGCGGTACTCTCTATATCAGGGGTTTTCAACCTTTTTGACTCCAGGGACCACCATTTATTCAGCATTTGAGCCACGGACCACCATTTGATTACATTTTCACACCAAAGACCTAAAATTAAAGAATTCTTTTGGTTTTGTCCACAATTCCAGGCTGTATTTTCGCCAACAAAACAGTGTAGACTTCTTAATTAAGTGGTGCTAATTCAGATGATGAATATTTTAACTCTTGAGAGTGTAAAAATGAAGGGTCCATTTGGTTTCATTTTTACATTCTCAAGAGTTACATCTGGTTAACCAACTTTCCATCATTTAGCCTGCTCTACCCCTGCTCTATATTAAGCCTTTGTAATCAAGGTGGGGATTTCATTAAAATGCAAAGTTACAGTACGTGTGCCACTGTGCTGCCCTATTATCCGACGTATCAATATTTAAAGAGCTATTAAGATTTTCAAATTAATGCAAGTTAAGCTCAACAATCGCCAACCCTTCTGCGATCATTACTGATGAAGAAGCATTGGTATAAATTAAGACCCTAATGGCATAATCTAGTATCCGTTGTCCGTATCCTAGATTTGACCTTAAATACCAGGTCAAACAGCAGTATATGGTTGGATTGTGTATGAAATGTGGTCACATAGTCACTTAAAGGGGAACTCCATGTCATTTAGGCCTGACCTAAGGTTTTTGAAAAACCTGAAATATTTATATTTCAGCATCAAATAAAGTTTATTATGGAATACTGTACATACTGTACAGAATCCAAATATGGATTCCCGGCCTGAAAGGGTTAATATACCTTAGAGATGTTGTGTCAACTTGTGTGGACACGATAAAAAAGTTCCCCCAATTTTGGATTTCCTAAAAATGGAGGTCTGAAAAAATCATTAACATGGGGAAATACATCTGATGACATCATCAAGATGTATTTCACCATGTTAAAGGATTTCTTTAGACGCTTCATTTTTCTGAGAGCGTACAAATGGAACATGGAACTGTACCTCTCAGAAAAAAAAGTTGAAAATGGGTGGAATTCCCCTTTAATATGGACAGAAACATCAGCTTTCCTGTTAACTTTCTATTATGGGAGCACGGAGTTCAACTGCCGTGAAAACTGTCTGGGATTCAATCACGCGTTTCCGGTTTGACCCCACTTGGCAACCTTTTCATTTGCACTTTTATTTCAGTTACTACACACCAGAAAACCGGCACTCACTCAGCATATTACCATTCACCGCCCACACGAGGCATTGGCTACTGTGCGCGTGTGCCCTAACTTCATCAGTCAGTGGTATGAAAGCTTTTGTGTTATCTACCTGTATGTAGAGGTTTGGTTATATGCCAGCTTAATACTAAGAAAATCATCCAGGCTAACTAAGTCCATGGGTCAGAGATATGCACTCAACCATGGCAAGAAGAATCAGCAGTGTCAAAAGGTTGGCTGTTAGGATAGACTATATCCATAGAGTAATAAAATATAAAGTGTGGACTGGAGTGATAGCCCTCGCTATTCATTTCAATATAAGCACCCAGAAGATTGCCAGAAGTACAATTATAACAATGGGACGAGCGACCGGAAGTGTTAATGCCCCGATACAGCTTTTTTGGATTAATATCAACAAACGGCAACGTCAATTATCAACATTGACATTTCACTTTTCTATACAAAATTAACTCCTGGTTCTCATTTGTATGCTCTCAGGGGAAAAAAAAACATGTAAAATGGGTGGAATTCCCTTATAGTGGGAGGTCTTGCCTGTTGCTATGTGTCTGCCTGTTGATGTTTACATTGTTAGTTGATACTAATCAAAATATTGCTCATGTATCGGGGCCTTTAGCTGAGCCCCGACCTCAATTTTCAGGTCCGGGATGATATCAGGTGTGTCAGTTGCATCCATTGACTTCCATTATAGTGCAGCAATTCTACATTTGACATCTTCAGGCCACTAGCCTGAAGCAAAGCACTGGGGATGTGACTACATCCCATAGCTTGTTTGGATGATTGCTCTGCCAATTGGCTAATTCATTGTTTGGTTAGCCGCCTGACAAATTATGCGACTTCATCAGTCAGTCAATTTCTCAAATCACAGACATTTGCATTTATAGGGCCAGTCAGCCAGAACTGTGGTGATGGACTTTATAGTTAACAGCTAGTGGGACAAAGCACCACAGACACACACACACAACGTCTAGAAGGAGTAAAGTGGGTGAGGGGCTCAAAGCAGTGAGGCGAAAGCCAAAGGCATCCCTGTCAGGAGAGGGGCTTGCTGTTCTGTGTGCATCTTTAAACTTCACCTGCTGCGCCACCGAACCTCCAAGAGCCATCTGTTCCTGTTCTATTATCTGTCATAGCAACCATCCTGAACATAAGGACACACCAAACAAAGGAAGCGCAGAATAACATAAAACAGACAAGCTCAAGACTCAGACCACCTTGAATGTATGGGTGTACAATATGTATGCGTGTGCGTGTGTGTGTGTGTGTGTGAGTGTGCCGTACACACGCATATGTGCGTGCACAGACACACGCACACGCACGCACGCAAGCACACACGCACACACACACTGTCTGTTTGTTTTAACAGAAAGAGCGTCTAGACACAAGGTTTGGAAATAAAGTGCTCTCCATTCAGGTGGTGGCAGCCAAATTGTACAAATGACAATGTTATTAAGCAGTAGTCAGCCGGGGTGACTTTCCCTAGTATCAACCACGTTTTTTCATTGCTCTCCCTGTCTCTCTTTGACCTGTTATTATTGTCAATTGTTAACAGCATTTCTCTTCAAATATGCCTCATAGTGATTCGCTTGTGTGGCTTATATAAAAATGAAACGTGAGGGATATAGTGTAGACATGGTACATAACGTGGCGTCTTATTTAATGTACACAGACAAATAACTAACTTTTAACTGAAATTACAACAATGAATCTTAAATTCAATACTAAATCCTTCTGCTTCTAACACCCTAGCAAAGTTAGCAAACCAAAAGTAATTAATGTGCCTCTTCCTTTAACGTATTAGGCCATTTCAACCAACCTGAAGTGAAGCACTTTCACTGGGATAGTGGCACAAGACTTTCCTCTTTATCATATGTAATGATGTTAAATATTTGATGCTGGAGTATTTACTTTGATATCTCTCTGCCGAAGGGGGGGAAAATAGGCTTAGCTCGCTCACATCAAATTATCATAAATATCAGCTCTCTATAACAAGAATCCAAATTACAGCCCAAAGTTAACGCCTGTGCATAATAAAAGAAACTCTGCCGCGCTGCAGTGAGCACAATAAAACAAAGTTCATTTCCTCCAGGGCCAATACCACTGACTTCAGCAACATAAAGTGCTTCCCCTCCCAAAAGCCTCCACAAACAGTATTGGCGGATTTCACACATTGACTGGGGAGTGTTGCCAACTTGGCGCTTTTGTCGCTATATTTAGCTTTTTTTCCAGACCCCACCTAGCACAAAAATGTAGTGGAAAAAAATAAATTTGGTTTCATTATCGCTCTCAAGAGTTAAATTATAATTAAACATCTAAATTACCTAGTTTTCATGAATCTACACACTTAAAACAACGTTTGAACAACATTTTTTCTCCTAAATTAGCCAGAGAGACTGAACATCAAACAGTGGTCCTCAGTCTGTGGCTAAAATGCAGAATAAACAGTGGGCCCGGTATGAAAATGGTTGAAAACCCACTGCTCTGGCGCATTCTAGTGCATTTTGGAAGTGCCACTAGTGCTTTTTGGATTTTGGCAGTTGGCAACGCTGTGACTGGGAGCTTTTGCAGCCTTTTAGGTGAGCATTGGTCGGGGAGATCCCTGGAAGCAACGTGGGGTGATAAAAAAAGAGCCATAAGGCCGGTCCATCTGTCAGCGAGTGAGGCAATGCAGTGACACAGAGGCAGACCCACCCACACCCACCCGCCCACAATGAATCTCTGTTAATCTAATTGCAGGTACCAGCAGATGTTTGTTGGGCTCAGATCAGAAACAATGTTACGGTCGATGCGGTCCTCAGACATAAATATTATGGTGTGCAGTGCACTGCAAGATTTATTATTCTCATATTATGTCCTCAAATTGTGAGACACACACACATGCACACATGCACTACACGGTTTGAGATCTTAAAATGATACCAAATATACCCGTACACACACACAGTTTGAGATCTTAAAATGATACCAAATATACCCGTACACACACACAGTTTGAGATCTTAAAATGATACCAAATGGACCCGTAAGGGTCCGTCATGCACACGGACCCTGCACATGTTCCCACCGTCATAGTCAAGCTGGCAATCACTCTTTCCTCTCACACATATGCGCGCGCGCGCACACACACACACACACACACACACACACACACACACACACACACACACACACACACACACACACACACACACACACACACACACACACACACACACACACACACACACACACACACACACACACACACACCTCACAGCGGGGTAACCAACCAACCACTCCCAGACACTCGCATAGTTCCAAAAAAATGCCGTGAGACGCAATCAGAAGAAGCACAGCAAAAAGACATCCCACTGAGCGGCAGAAGAATGAGACAAACAAAAGACATGCAGGGAGAGAGAGCGACACCAAAGGACTGAGTAAGACATAATACTACTTCGCCAGAGAGGAGAGGAGAGGTGGGGAGGGAGGGAGGGAGGGAGGGGGTAAAGGATGATGGAGAGAGAGTGCCAAAGAGGAAAGGAGAATCTATCCTGTGTTGATTAGAACAAAGACATGATGGCATCTATTGATTTAGTGGCACATGAGGACACCGGCTGATTCCACTTTCCCACAAACACAGTACGCTTCCAAGATTCTACTTCATTTGCACGTAATGATATTGTCTCAGGGCCCCCCAACAACACGTACACTACTTGTACACATGAAAGGCTCACATAAAATGACATGGGAAGAAATAAATAAAAACAAAATCTATGAAGCTGCGTATTTAATCCGCAGTGACAGTCAAGACATTGTTTTGGGGTCTCAGAGGTGCTCCGAAGTAGCAGCCTGTTGGGAGTGTGTGTGTGTGTGTGTGTGTGTGTGTGTGTGTGTGTGTGTGTGTGTGTGTGTGTGTGTGTGTGTGTGTGTGTGTGTGTGTGTGTGTGTGTGTGTGCGTGCATTCGTGCGTGCGTGTGTGTGTCTCTTTGGGACTGTAAAGGTCTGGCATTTTGGTCTGAGCAGTGTTGGTCATTCCGGTTGTGTGTGTGTGTGTATGTGCGTGTGTGTCTGTGTGTGTATGTGTGTGTTGATCATTCTTGTGAGTTTATTTCAGTTGAGGAAGGGTTAGCAAACATGTGTTGTTGGTCCTTTTAGAAGAACAGGTGGTGGTGGATCTCTGTGCCCCCCCGCAGGTACTTAAAGATCCCTGGCTACACCACCTGCCCCTCCAGTGGTCAAGGGAGACCGCTACTCTGGCTACTGAAATCAAAACAGTGAGTACATGCCTTCGTCTCTGCATACAGAATGGGGAAAAAGCTAAACATTTCAGTCATTTGATGCATTTGACATTTTCAATTACTGTAAGACTCAAGATAGCTGAAAAAGAATAACAGACTGAGCCCATCATCCTGGTTGGGGAAAAGGTTGCTTGCTTTATGCTTATACGATAAATGACACAACTGTGTCGTCGCTCGCGGGGAAAATATCTTCTATAAATAATCATTTAAAGTTGCTCCCGTTTGGTACAAACAAACTTTGTTCATCATCTCTCTGTGCTGAGTGGATCTGCACCTGATAACAAGCACATTCACGGCCGGGTGGAGAGAACTAACAAAGTGTTTTTTTTTGTTTTCATTTTTGTGAACTTACATACCCCCATTCTGTAAAAAAAATGAAATAAAAAAATAAGCATTTAAGCAATCTCTCAAGCGTTCCTTTAGCTCAAAATGTACTGTGGGTAGTGGTAGTCAAACACAAACATCTACAAATACAATGTTAATAGTAGTGAGATCCATTATATTATTGGTTTATCATGTTGTCATCATGTCGGCCCATTATTTTCCTTTCTTAAAAATAACATAATAGCCTAATAATCCTTAATTAGTGAGATTATGAGGGCTTTGATTGTAATGTTTTCTTGCCTCAGAGAGAGGGATAACTCAGATGCATCTAATCAGATGCTCTAATGGCCATGCTTGTTAACGCCATATCCACAAGATAAGACCCCTCACCTGCTCTAGTGTGTGTGTGTGTGTGTGTGTGTGTGTGTGTGTGTGTGTGTGTGTGTGTGTGTGTGTGTGTGTGTGTTGTTAATTTCACAGTCCCACACTGAGACCCCTCAGTTTAATCAACCACTAGTTCCTGGCTGTCTCCCTGTCTCTCTCCAGTTCGCACAGACAAATGCATGGGAGAAAAAAAGTCCCCACACATTCTGTTTCCTAGAACAAAATCATTAATATGGAGAATCACATCTTGATTATGACATCATCAAGATGTGATTCACCATCGTTTCACCATTTTTGTTTTTTCTTCTTTAAGTAAAATGGGTTCAGTGAAATAGATTCAGCATCCAGCACTTTAGACTGTTACAACTTTAAAGGGGAATTACACCCATCTTTACTATGTGATTAATATAGGCTACCTCAAAGATGTTGTGTGCACATAATAAAAAAAAGTCCTCATTATTCCATGTTTAAATGGAGGTCTGAAAAAATCATGGTGAAACACAACTTGATCAAGTTGTTTTAAGTATTATTTGTACACTCTACAAAAAAGAAAACAATAATGGGTGGAATTCCCCTTTAAGACAAACATTAAAATAGGCACAATTGCAATTAGCCCACTACCTCCAAGTGTAAATAGAAGCATTTCGGTGCAACATCATTGCGAAACCTTCCACCCAATCATGCATTTATATCGCTTAAGTTCACTTTCACTAAATTATAAGCCTATTGCCCATAGCCTACTGTCTGGGTTTTAATTGGACATTGAATGAATCGTCTTCTAACAAACACTAGATGCTCACATTTCAGCCACACCGTCTACACATTTGGTTAATTGACAACAACAATTAAATAAAACAATAGCTTACCGGCCGGTTTTCCTCTCTCTTTACGGATGTATTAGATTCGCCAAAGCAACTCTGTCATATGGTTGCGGGACTGACAGCGCACTGGACCGGGAGAAGGTCTGTAGTCCTGTCCGCTCACCATGCAGGGAGGATGGGATGTGTGGAAGTCTGCTTTATCACATACTAGCCCAACAACTCCGAGAGAGAGAGAGAGAGAGCGCGACTGTGTGTGTGTGTGTGTGTGTGTGTGTGTGTGTGTGTGTGTGTGTGTGTGTGTGTGTGTGTGTGTGTGTGTGTGTGTGTGTGTGTGTGTGTGTACAGTGCACCAGCAATGAGTGCAACCTGCGTTACGCCCAAACGGGTCATACGTTGAATTTTGTGACGGCAGGGGTCGCTGTTGTGCAATCTGATTGATTGAATTTTGTATTAACAGCTGAATGACTACTTTTCAATCACAACTCAAGACAAAGACTGTTGTGAGTGCAGTAAACAGTCAGTCAGAGTTAAATTAAAATTGGTAAATTTGGGTCTCAAAATTCAAGTTTGTTTGTTTTTCCACACCAAGTACTATGTGGAGACATATAGTGGGATGCAGTAGCCTATCAGAAATAAAAACAATAAAACAAGTAACAGTAGTGCATTACAGTGAAGGCAATAAAGTGCTAGATAAACTTATGAAAACATAATTATATTAAACAAACGGTATTTTACTTGTGCAAGAGATAGCAGCAGTTGGGCACATGCATACTAGATTATTGTTTGGTGTAAAACATGAGCAAAGAGAGATAGCAGCAGTTGGATACATACAAAAACTATTTCCTCAAAGGGGAATTCCACCCATTTTCAACAATTTTTCTGAGAGCGTACAAATGCAGATCCATTTGTACGCTCTCAGAAAATAGAAGCATCTAAAGAAATCCATTAACATGGTGAAAATACATCTTGATGATGTCATCAAGATGTTTCACCATGTTAGTACTTTTCTTGGGAACACAGAATGGGGGAACTTTTATCATACCCTGCACCTCTAAGGTATATTAATGACATTAGAATGTTGAAAATCGGTGGACTTAATAGTTTGTATCTACTGTATGTGTGTGCGTGCATGTGTGCATGTGAGCAGAGTGGGATGGAGAACAGTCAGATAGTTCAGCATCCTGACAGCTCGGAGGACAAAACTGTCCTTCACTCTGCTAGTGCTTGCATGGAGGTTCCTCAGTCTCTTCCCTGATGGGAGGAGGTTGAAGAAGCTGTGTGTAGTGTAGCAGGGGTTAGGGTTAGGGTTCTGCAGGGTCAGACGTGTGTGGTGTGTAGGGACAGGAGGGGGGCTGGAACCAACAACCTTCTGAGCTGCTCTCACTGTGTCCTGCAAGGTCTTTCTGTAGCATGACATGCATCCACCAAACCACAGCCATGCAGCTGGTCAGGAATGGATCCTCTCGATCCTGCTGCAGTAGAAAGAGCACAAAGAAATACCTTTAAAAGTCTTCTCAAATGGCGTCCACACAAGTGTCAATTTGGGGGTCCTTCCTTGACATGAAGTGCATTGCTTCTCTTAACCTTGGATTGCAGTCAAATCATCATAGGGAAATATACAGTTTAAAACCACATAAAGTCTGTGGCACAGGCAGACCCTGGCCTGAATTAATGAATAAATCATTCATTAGGATGTTTTTGTTTTGTTTTTAATTAATTGCAATTTCTTCAGAGCTGCCAGAGAGCAATTCTGAAAGTCCTGTTCAAAAGATATTGAGACCAGCGTGTCCAAGTTAAAGTTTAAAAACCCAAGGGTCCAAATTATTTCATAGTAGAAACTGGATCGACAAAATACTTTGACTATTGGGAGCCGCAATAATCCGAATTGAAAATTTCCCAAACACACTGTAGGCCTGTGTAGCAGCTGCTGACTAATCCTATTGTGTTTTGATTCCTCAAAGGGGTGGTTTGACATTTAGACACTGCATGTTATTTTCTTTGTTCTTCCGCATAAAACACAATAACACATTATTGGCATGAAGCTGCTCGACTTAACAAGCTGTGCATAGTTAACTAAATGTCCACCCAGTGATGGAGCCTACAACTACATACACAAACTTTAAAAGTGTGCCCTTTTAAATGATTTGAGATTGAGCTTTATTTACAGGAGAGCTCAGTCATTCATTTCAGTGTGGAGAATCGTATCTGAAATACTAGAGAAACCATTGAATTGGGTCATATTATAAAATATGCTTTCTTGCCCTGTATGCCCTATTATGAGTTGAAATTTCTTCATGTTTCCTCTGTATGTGAGTGGGGCGTTTGCAGGGCCAGGGTGGTCAGCATTTTCTTTCCAGGGGGCTATACTGCTTCAATACATAACGCGGATGAAATTTCCAATCTAGGCTAAACCTATAGGGCAGGGGTTTTCAGCCTTTTTGATACCAGGGCCCACCATTTATTAATCATTTGAGCCACAGACTACCATTTGAGGACATTTAGCCCCACGGATACCAAAACTAAAGATTTCTTTTGCTTTTGTCCACAATTACAGGCTGGATTTGGGAAACAAAACAGTCAAACATACAGATCAAAGTGACCATTAATCTTCTACACTCTCTAGTTGTCTAGACTATTTGCTTTCATTTTTGCACTCTCAAAGAGTTACATCTGGTTAACCAACTTTCCATCGTTTAGCCTGGGGACCACCTGGAACCCTCTCAAGGACCACTGGTGGTCCCCGGACCACCGGTTGAAAACCCCTGCTACAGGGGAAAGGAATGGCTCAGGGCTAGGGTAGAGCAGCTCAATGAGGTTCACAGTTTGATCTCTGGCGGGATCCCGCTAGAGTTAAAGTGTCAAAGTGTCCTTGAGCACGACTCGGAACACATGTTGGTGCCATTTTTAGTGCCTTGTATGTTTTTCTTCACACCATCTGGGAATGCATGGGTGAAACGTACTGCACAATGTAAAAGGCTTTGGATGAAAAAGCACTATAAATCAGCCTACCTATTAGTCCATACATGAGGTCAAAATAGTCTAGCCTAGCTTGCCCCCTTGAATTGATGTTGAATGAATTTGAGTATGCGTATGTGCAGGTTTTATTCTTTTTCTATTGTAGAACTCCTCCATGAAACAAAAGGACATACATTTTCGATGTAGTTTTCTTTTTGCCTTGGGATTTGCAAAAGAAATGGGCTCATTAGCCTGCCTGGTGGAAATAGAAAAAAAAGGAGAGAAAGAGAACAAAGTTTGTTTACACACACCACTCACTTTAAACTTTCCCTGACATGACAAATTACTGCTATTGCAACTCAAATGTCAACAAAAGGTTAGTACAACGGTTTACTGTGCTAGAGTAATTGATGTTATGGCAGTATTTGTAGTCACCACCACTGTCGATTTCCCAAGGCCTGCAACAAAACAGGACTCGATGGGGTTTTCCTACGACTTAAGAAGATCAATTACAAAGCCAAAATTCCGTATAAGGAGGATAATCCTAATGCAGCTGTATGACAAGGCTATTGAAACTGTCTGTGTTTGCTTCCATGTTAAGTGCATACATAATCATTTCAACGTGTGAGAAAACATCATGCAATATGCTTATGTTTACATGGACAAATCTACAGTAGGCTATGGTTACCAAACCCCAAACATAGATGGGTGGCTTCTGTTACTATGATATTTTCTGTAGTTATTCGTTTCGTAGGACTACAAAAGGTAGGTAAGAAAACTACATGTAACATCTTTGAATATTAAATGCCTCAATTAAAGCATACATTATTTCCTATAGGCTGAACATGTTGGAAATGTGCTCGGGCCAAAGGATTGACTTGTAGTGATGATTTAGAACAATGGTTTTCAAACAGTGGTCTGGCGACCATCAGTGGTCCTTGAGAGCATTCCAGGTGGACCCCAGCTAAATGGACAGTTGGTAACTCATTGTACCTTTATACAACATAGATCTGTAACTACTGATCTACACTGTCAAGATCAGAATGACTTCATTTTTAAGAACGTAAACAATTAGAAAATGTATGACTTTTTTGTCAGTCTTTTTGGACAAAAAACAAAAATCCTTAGTTTTGTGTACGAGAGACTAGACTCAACATCAAATAGTGGTCCATGGCTAAAATGAAAAAAAAATATTGGGCCGTGGTATCAAAAAGGTTGAAAACCACCAATTTAGGAGGAAGACAGACCCCAAAAAGAACATGGTTAGCAGACTTTTCCGACAGATTATCGTCACTCACCGAAGGCAACCACTAAACACAATGGAAACGGAGCTAGTTGAGGGAGAAGAGTAGCAGAGGTTTTGGAAGACCCCCTGCCAGGCACTTTCATACATTATAAGCCTGCAAGCTCCCCGGCAAGTGTGCACAGCAGGCGTCGCCTAGCACAAACTGAGATGCCTCGCTTCTGGGCCTAGTTTAAAAGCTTTAAATATGGGTGCATGACTGCATGTGGCACTTCACAGCTCATCCTAGTTCATTAAAGTTCCTTGAAATTCAGTTGCTGCATGGCTGCTGCTGTTGCAGAGCAGAAGAATCACAACCAACTGAAATGAATAAAATATAAGTGTTCACCTTTTAATTAAAACTGATTGTCTGAAGAATATAATACACAGTTGTGCGTTGTCAGCATATATGAAGTAACGCCAAATGAATTATATATACACACACACCAAACCAGGACTATATATCACATATATGTACAAATGACAATGCAATTATGGGTCCAAAAGTGGGCAAAAGTGGGTCCACTTGACGCACAAATAGCTTTGGGAATCATTTTGACAGCAAGGCAGGACAAAATCTTATCCATCAGCTTAAAGTGAACGTGTGAAATCACAAACATGTGAGTGAGTCACCTTCCAGTCTCATAGTGTGGCTTTTTTCTTTCTTTTTTAACTAAATGAAGAGGTGTTGTATTATTGCAAAACAAATAAAATAAAATCTACTGTATACTGTAGGAGTATTTATTTCAACATGCCAATCTTGACAGTAATTTACCTGTGTCACTTAGTACCTTAAGCCCAGCAAGTCCATTGGTTCAATAACAACATAACAAATCTAGCTTTTTCATGGTGTTTTGATGACAGAACTGCAACAAAAGCAGAACTATGCATTGAAGGGAAAAAAACTTACTTCACAGTTGAATACTGCCACCTTGTGGAATAACAAAGCCAAATCAGCCCAAACAAAGACCTGTAAGATAAAGTGCTTCTACTCACATCCCTGAATCTGAACAACATTACCAGCTATTTACAGTGCTGTGAAAAACTAAGTGTAACCCAGGAAAACCTGTATTTATTTCTTGTTTCTTGTTTGGTGGAAGCCCAATATAATATGGACACCACATACGCTGCAACCGCGTGATATACAAGATTTACCATAATTGTTTTGTCCATAATAACCACTTGGGTCATTATATAGAAAAAGTGAACTGAAAATAACTAATCTACAAGCCCAAGGTGTGCATTGAGCATTTCATATCTATAGTACGTCAGGCTACTACAGCCACAATCCATGTCAAAATTGCAAACGTTTGTTCAACATGGGAGGGCAGAAAGGAAGCAGACTCCGTTGCCAAAAGAAGAATATGGCTAAAATTTGCCACACACCTGATTCAGGAATATTCCTTTGAGATGATATAAAAGAAACAACTATAGATTATAATCTGCCAAAGGTTGTACATAATGTATTTTTCCCCCTAACTTCTTTTCAACTATGAAAATGTTTTTCGTGGGGCAACTTATTTTCTCACAACACTGTGGGTTATCTAAATTTAACCAGTGGCAGTAATTGGATGAAAAGGGATGGGGGATGATTCAGTATAAATGACTATGAAATTACTTTTAAAAAATAATTATGCAACCAGCAACAGGAATTAAAAATCCGGTTGCTTTAGCACTGAATGACACTTTGGTCACCTCAGCCTCAAGGCACATTAGCCACACTTTTTTCCCCGTCTTTTTTTTTTTTTGCAAAATTAAAGCTTTACAACTGAAAACTAAACACCCTGATGGTGTGCACACAGACCAAAGCATCTTCATTGTGCGAGAATGGCGCTGGCATGGTAACAAGCAAATGTGTGAGAGAGAAACAGGCGCTTTCAGCTGATGTCCAAAAGAAAATGTGTCAAGTCGAGATCATAACATTCCAGTCTTATCAAACTACTGGAATAGAATCTGTCAAGACAAAAACAAAGGGGTGGAAATAATCAAAGACAATTTCTCATCCAATGAGAGCGGTCCTCAAGTCATGGAATGAGGGCAGTGTGTAGCAGAGATGGCGGCAAACTACTTGCACAGCCGATGAGCCGATGAGACATCAAAAGAAATCAAACCCAATGTCCACTCAATAAAAGACAAAAATGGAGCAAGAATGTCAAAAGAAAGATCTACATAACACCTCCCTGATCAGGATTACGTTACAAAAAACCTGTTTTAATTACACACCATCGGGCATTCACCAAGTGGCAGTAATATATCATCACCATAACATCCTGATATCCGACGCTCATCCTCTCTCCGTCAAGTTTCAGCTCTTCGTCCGAATGAAGCCTCGACACGCATCGTCTCACGAGGGCGTCGGCGGTGCCACCGCAGGGTCCTTGCCGGACGGCACCTCGTATTTGAAGACCACGCTGAAGAGCTTGCCGCCCAGCCGGTCGGCCAGCCAAGAATTCTTGATGACGGCCATTTTGAGGCTCTCGCAGCTGAGCATGGCGTAGTAGTTGGTGTGTATGGCCCGGCCCATGCCCTCTATGACCACCAAGTCGGTCTTGCGCTCCCGCACCACCTGCGCCAGCACCTTGTCCAAGCGGCTGAGGACAGATGGTTGGGACATGGTTAGATACTTGGTGCACAGTTTGTACAATATGGAATTGGAGACTTTGAAGCAGTTCCACATGCTCTCAATCGTAGTGATATTGGTCATTACTCATTACATGTCTACAGGCTTTGTCCTACATTCTCAGACTCGAAGCCTGCAAGTAAAGGTTCATTTTGGCCGATTGCTTATAACAGTTTACCGGTATCATAATTACAAACATTTTACCAACCAATGTGGAAACCTTGCCTGAACGCAACGCTTCCACTTCAGGAAGTGGAACAAAAGTAACTTACATTCAAATGGATCCAATGTACTTTTTTATGTAGACGCAATATCTTGTGATGTTATTGCATTGGGATTTGCTACTTTTTGTATGACACTCTTGTACAATTAAGTTGGGCATTTAAGAAAATAAAGCATAAGAAGATTAAATATGTAGACAAAAGGTTTCCGCCCGGCAACAACAGTTCTATACATGAATGATGTTCTGTGTGACTAACCTTAAATCCAGGCATGGAGAGCTGGAGCCACTCTGCACTAATGTCAGTCTGTCCTCCTTCAACCCCAGCCTGCACAACGATAACATCAACACATTTACACTTTCACCAAGGCTCTGCGACCTGCAGGGAATTCTAAGGAGCAAGTATGCAGTGGTTCAGGAGGGAAAACGCTTTACGGTGAAACATTCTGGTATAAAAAAAAAACGTTTAAAAAACATTTTAAATCACTTAACAAAACAGGGAAAGCTAATCTCATGTGAAAACTCATGTTGTGTTGTAGCTATTTTTTCCTCTTTTATCTTTACATTACATACAGTATAAAGAACAAACAAAACAAAAATGCCCTTCTCAATTATCCATTCACTAATAACAATACCTATAGCCATAGAATAGTTCCCAGGGCATCAAAAGTTTTGCATTTTGATGACAGCTTGAAGTAAGATATTCAACTCCCAAATGCTCACTGGCTGCCATTCAACTCTTGCTTGGGCAATTAAATTGTCCAATTCCAGCCGTCTATGTGAAGGACACTTTGATGAGCCACATAGTTTCTCGACTGACATATTTGTGTTTTTTTTCGTGGTGCTCAATTTATGTAACATGACATGTTTCTACAGCCACACGACCATTCAAACATTAACCCATTAAAAACCTCACTTTGGAAGTTTGAGTGTTCATTCTTTGGCATAAAACCATAGTTGTTATACTGTTTTAGGTATTTGTAGAATCAACCTCATGGCTTAATGACTTAATGGCTTGATGCACAACGGTGCATCATTATTCGGAATGGGAAAGCTCTTGAGGTATGTAATTAAGACTGTCATAAAACCTGATAGAATCTGTATCGTAGCAGAATGTACTGACGAAGAGGACTGTTGGAGGAGAGGAGACGGACAGCGCCATTACATTTCTTTTCTTAAATGCCTAGTCTGTATCACAGTTAAGACAATTATTAAGCTTTCGCATTCGTTTTAGTAAACCAGTCCCTATACTCACTGAATTACAGGATCCATTTCAGCTATTCGTCCTGTCAGTATCTGCAGCTCACCATTTGTCACATCATTCAGAGCTGGACCCGAGTTGCTGGCCAGCACAACCTATGAAGAAAGAGAGAGGGCATGAGTGATTGACCACATGAATGTCATAATAGGCAAATATTTGGCAAACATTCTGTGAAACCAACAATCTGCGACGCAATTTATAATAGTGTGTACAACTACACAAACTCTGACAGAGTGATGTAGATGACAGAGTGCAGTATCTTGCATTGTGTCAAGTATGCAGGATTCGATATAGTACCAAAATACCCAGGTATCTGTCTAATTATTTTCTACATGTCAAAGAAGTCCACTCCCACAACACGAGAGGAAGTGCAACAAATCATGTACAACCTAGATTGAGCACCAATAAGGGGCTAAACTCATTTCGCTCCTATGCCAACAAAATGTGGAACGCCTTGCCAACAGATTTAAAAACATGCAAATCCCTTGATTCCTTCAAAGCCTCTCTCAAGGAGCACCTACGTTGGCTGCAATTAGAAACTACTATGGACTTTGTAAAGTTGAACAAAAATGTTCATTTGGCTCTTCTCTTTTTACCCTATGTTATCTTCTTCATACATACAGGTCCATATATATTTTTTCTCTATTTATTACATTTACATGTAGATTTCATGTTGTTCTTTTTACTATTTGTTCCTGGAATGCTGGGACCCGACTGGAAGGTCTGTCTTTAGTGTTCCTTTTGGACGAATGCTATGTCTGACTGTATTGTATACTTTTTATTGCATTTTATTGTCTAATGAAACATGATCAATCAATCAATCAATCAATCAATCAATCAATCAATCAATCAGTCAAATCAGGCATTAATAGTAAATTAGGGATGTCTCCTTACCTCTGTTCCACGACAAAGAAGCTCTCTAACAAAGGGCATCACCCCTAGAATAATGTCCATTCCACTATTATCTACGAAAAACAAGGCACACTTGTGAGGAGGACCCTGAAAGAGAAAACCAGGATGGACTAGGTTCAAATGCTGCCACAATTACATTTTACATTTCCAGCAAGATAGACATTTCACATTAATTATGTTGAGTAAAAGTCTCTGTACCTATTCTGTGTGGTAAATGAACTTGACCGTATAAATACAGAAGAATCTAGAGAAATGTAGACGAAATGTGAGCAAAAGAGCCAGACCTTCAATCTTTCGATCCACTCGTCATAGGCATCAACAAGCCATGGCCGTTCTGAGGAAACATGTATGAAGAGATTAGCTAAAACAATAGGCCAGGATGATTACATCAATAAAATATATTGTATAAAAACCTTATAACTGAACGCTTAATATTTTTCACCGTATATCCTCATTAATGCCAAATATTGGTTGACAGAAATTTGTCTTTCTATAGCAACGCACTTCTCATCCACTATGTACTATCATGTATTACATTCTCTCATATTCACACATACGGACAGTGGAGGCAACCATGCAAAGCACCAGCCTAAACAACGTTAGCAGCTATAGTGTGCATTAGTGAATAGATACATTAAGAAAAAGGAGATGTGTTGAAATATTATCAGTCCATGCAGACAAGCTGTAGTAATAAAATAAAACAAATGAAAAGAAGAGTAGTTTCCATACCTTCCAGCTGCCGTTTAGCCTGCTCAAAGCCAAACTCTGGATCAGATTCTAGAACACTGTATAAAACAAACAAAAGTGAATATACAGCATTTGTACAAATGTGCACAAGTCAATGTGGGAATTTAAAACAGCTTAGTGTGTACATAATGTGGAGCAACAAAAAGCTCAACAACAAAACAACAGACCTCATTAACTGCAGCTGAATTACCAATTCCATCTTTGTACTGTGTGTGTATATATATATATATATATATATATATATATATATATATATATATATATATATATATATATATTAAGGCTGTCCGAGTTAACTAGTTAATCGCGAGTTAACTCAGCCATGAGTTAACTCGATTAATTTTTTTAGTGCGAGATTAACTCACAGTAAAACCAAAGGCCGAGTGGGTCCATTTGGTTCAATTTCGCCAAATGCAGGTGAATAATTTTTAAATATCTGCATCAGTTAAGTTATTTTAAAATAAGTCTACACAATTAGAGAATGTAGAGAACTTTCTACAAAATGTGCATGTTCGTTCCGAATGATATCGTTGACAAATTCTTTAATTTAGGTCTGGAAGTCTAAATAAATGTCATCAAATGGTGGTCTGTGGCTCAAATGCAGAATAAATAATTGACCTTGATATGAATATTCTTGAAAAAACACTCATTTAAGGTATATTTAGAACTCATGAAAATATGCGATTAAATTGCGATTAATCAAAGATTAACTATGGGCAATCATGCGATTAATCGCGATTAAATATTTTAATCGATTGACAGCTCTAATATATATATATATATATATATATATATATATACATACAGTAGTGTTCAAAATAATAGCAGTCTGTTCAAAAAACTGAATAAAGCCCAAAATCCTTATAGTGATTTTATTTCCATGCATTGGGAACACTGCACATCATATTTTAAATCAAAACATGCAGAAAAAAGCAGAAATTATTTAATTACTTTACAGAAAATGAAGAAAAATGAACTTTGGGCTTTTCAAAAAAATAGCAGTGTCTGCACTTTACTTTACAAACTCAAATATTTACTGTATTAACTGAAAAATATCCAGGATTCAGCATTCCTGTGAATCACTAAACTAATATTTAGTTGTATAGCCACTGTTTTTGAGAACCGCTTCACATCTGTGTTGCATGGAGTCGACCAACTTCTGGCATCTGTGAACAGGTATTCCAGATTTGACAACGTTCCATAATTCCTCTGCATTTCTTGGTTTTGCCTCAGAAACAGCATTTTTAATGTCACCCCACAAGTTTTCTATCAGATTAAGGTCCGGGGATTGGGCTGGCCACTCCATGACTTTAATTTTGTTGGTCTGGAACCAAGAAGCTGCTCGCTTACTGGTGTGTTTGGGGTCGTTGTCTTGCTGAAACACCCATTTCAAGGGCATTTCCTCTTCAGCATAAGGCAACATGACCTCTTCAAGTATTTTCATGTATCCAAACTGATCCATGATCCCTGGTATGCGATAAATAGGCCCGGCACCATAGTAAGCGAAACATCCCCATAGTAAAGCATTGTGGTGCAAGCATCCTGATACTCTTACTATGGTGCCGGGCCTATTTATCGCATACCAGGGATCATGGATCAGTTTGGATACATGAAAATACTTGAAGAGGTCATGTTGCCTTATGCTGAAGAGGAAATGCCCTTGAAATGGGTGTTTCAGCAAGACAACGACCCCAAACACACCAGTAAGCGAGCAGCTTCTTGGTTCCAGACCAACAAAATTAAAGTCATGGAGTGGCCAGCCCAATCCCCGGACCTTAATCTGATAGAAAACTTGTGGGGTGACATTAAAAATGCTGTTTCTGAGGCAAAACCAAGAAATGCAGAGGAATTATGGAACGTTGTCAAATCTGGAATACCTGTTCACAGATGCCAGAAGTTGGTCGACTCCATGCAACACAGATGTGAAGCGGTTCTCAAAAACAGTGGCTATACAACTAAATATTAGTTTAGTGATTCACAGGAATGCTGAATCCTGGATATTTTTCAGTTAATACAGTAAATATTTGAGTTTGTAAAGTAAAGTGCAGACACTGCTATTTTTTTGAAAAGCCCAAAGTTCATTTTTCTTCATTTTCTGTAAAGTAATTAAATAATTTCTGATTTTTTCTTCATGTTTTGATTTAAAATATGATGTGCAGTGTTCCCAATGCATGGAAATAAAACCACTATAAGGATTTTGGGCTTTATTCAGTTTTTTGAACAGACTGCTATTATTTTGAACACTACTGTATGTGTGTGTGTGTGTGTGTGTGTGTGTGTGTGTGTGTGTGTGTGTGTGTGTGTGTGTGTGTGTGTGTGTGTGTGTGTGTACCGATCACTAAATAGTTTAAAGGTAGTAGTAGTGAATGCAGACCAGGATGATTTTCAAGCACCAGGCAAAAAAACAACAAGAAAACAATAAAACACACTGAAACTATGAAATGTACCCACTCAGACACTGCCTTGGCCCCCCAGTCAAAGACGTTCCCAGCCAGGACACCTCTGACCAGGGCAAACTGCCTCTCCTCCCAGCTCAGGAGCTCCAGGGCCTTTATGATAGTCTGGTAGTACCTGAGAGCCATGTCATTCTCCTTCTGTTTAATCTGGAACAGAGCGCAGGAAAACTATATGCATGCAAATCTATGTAAAGCACCTTGGATAAAGGCGCTATATAAATGCACCATTTACCATTTATGCAGCCTCACCTCTATTTCCCAATAAACAAATACAATAATTGTTACTTGGGTTCAACATTATAATCCAAATACCACAACAACGCTGAAATTACTGAAGCCAAAATAAAAGGTTAAAGGCTACTTGTCATGTATTAATTTCCCTTTGGCTTACAATCTGAGACTTGTAAAACATTTTTAGACGACTGTGCAGTAGCAACCCTACATAAGAGCAGTTGTAGAACAAGAAACAGATGAACTACAAAGCAGTGGAAACATAGAAGAAAAGACAGAGGGAGAGTGAGAATGAGAGAGATTGATAGATTTCACTCAGACCTTAGAGAATGGATCAGGAAAGTTGAACTCGTTTAAACAGTGTTCCCTCGTGTCTAACAGACTTCTGACAGTGAGGGATCCATAAGCACTAGGTGAGAAAAGAAGCACTCTACATTAGCAAGAAAGAAATAATAAACAAAAAAAAAACACACACACACACAATGAACTAGGATGACAGAAAGGTAGCTCTAATGTCAGAGAAAGAGTAGATTGTGTGGTGTCCAGGTTTTGGCTAAATCAGCGTCCTACTATACAAATCAAGGACTTTACATGATTCTAAAAATGAAATGTTTTAAACATTACCTATTGACTACAAGAATGCTGTCTCAAGTACAGTATACATGTACAAGTCAAACAAATAATCATTAAGCAGACCACACCTAATTACATAGTTAGATATTATTTAATACTGCCATTTCCAAATGTGCATGTGCAGTCTAACAGTTGATATAAAGGTATGGTTCTGTTTTTTGTGGCATTTAAAAAAGTAAGGTATAAGAAAGAAATTATTGCTCTCTCTATATTTTTGTGGCAATGGAGGGACATGCGTGTAAGAGAGCGAAGTCTTACAATGGCTGATGGCGGAGCGTCTGCAGCTTGTGTCTGTATTTTTGACGGAATTTCTCAGCTCGCTCAGTAGCCTCAGGGATGTCCGGTTGGCTGGCCAAAGCTCTCTTCACCACCTGTTCAGAGACACAAAGCTCCAATGAATCAGTCATGCTGAGAGTGAACACAGAGACACACAAGACACACACGAGCAAATGCAACAACACACTAAGCTGACATCAGGCTGTGTTTTAGCATCTGTGGTTGACAAACGGCCATAGTTTTTGTGGATTCTCACAAATACCCAGTAATGCACTACCTAAATGTTAATATGATTTACTGATGAGACTACTGGTAGCCTGAATGCAGAATTCACCATCTTGTGGCTAAAGTCTGACATTTTGGCACGTTGGAAACAATCATTTTCAGAACCATTCAATTCAACTAAAATCCAAGTTTTTCAATATATGGTCAATTTTGGCAGTAGTACGGAGTAGAAGAGCAGTATAAACAGTGACAAAAGCAAACACTATCATCATCATAAATCATCATCAAACCCCGTCTAGCGCCTCCTCGAAGCAGAAGAGCCAGTATTCTCGAGCGAGGGCGTCCTCCGTGAGGTCCACTGTGTCTGGGATGTAGGAGGACGGGTCTTGGAGCAGAGGCAGGTTCACAAGCTTCCTCTCAAGGCGGTCCATCTCCAGCATGTCAAACTAGAGGCAAAGGTGACATTCTCTCAGACAGACATAATATACCGTACGTAGAGGGGGCTTTGACCAGCCACCTGATATCTGGTAGGTATTGGGCTCCAGATCAGCACTCCATCTCCCAGGGCCAAGCGCCAGGGGAGGATTATTCAAGGGGCACATGGGTAAAAGGGTAAACAACGCAATTTTGCGTCAATAAAATAACCTCAAAAGTCCGAAAACACCATGATACGGTACATTACTGCAAGGGTTTAAACAGTTTGCATCTATTTGGCTCAGTTATTTTGGATGTCTATAATTTTGAAGAAACCCCTTGGTGTAAATCCTGCTGAAATGCAGGTGGATATGGCAGGCCCATGTGTCTCATACTAGATATGCGAGTGTGCAGACAATATTGTGCTGCATCGGGAAGATAAATGCTCCGGTGTAGGGGGGCCCTTTGGCTGATGAGGCCCAGGGGCCCATAATTTCTAGATCCGCCTATGCCAAGCGCATGGTAAAAAGAGTATAGACTTCCACACAAAAGATTCTCTGATTCAACAAACAAACCTATATCATCTGATTCAGCAACAAACCTATATCATAACTACCAAACCAAACAGCTTGAAAGGTGACTTAAACAAGCTCTTTTAATTGAAGACCTCTTACTGAAATAGACATACCGCTACTGTAGTGTTTACATAGATAGATAGCCTTAGATAGATATCCTTCAGATGCAAGGCTTGACACTGCATGCATATGGCAGTCGCATTGCTCCAGTAATGCATGTAACTAAGCTACTATCTGCATGTGTTACCCAATGAAAACTTCTAATTCAATGCATGAAGTATAGGTAAAAATACCTGATCTACAAGCTTGTAGCTTTGCAATATTTGCCATTTTTGAAGATTCTCACCTGCTAAAATATGGATGTCAGGTTGAAAGTAGTCCAATCATAAGAAAGGTTAAGGTGACCAAAGACAAGTGCTTTAAACATTCATAATGGAAAATGCACTCATTGAGACACGCACACATGCATACACATGCACGCACACAAACACACACATACACGCATGGCACACACAAGTAACAAACAAAAAGTAATTAAGTAAACTATGTGCATGTGGAATTAATTAATACATTCCATACGATAACTGTGGCCTAGTTTACAGACAGTCGCTTGACAAACCAGAACAACTGCTAGTTGTAAAAATGTACCATTGTTTTCTAAAACAGTCAGTATTTAATGAAGACTGAATGCATTTGCCCATTGAATAACCTGAAAGCAAACTCAACTTGCTTGAACATTTTATTCACTTGCAACAGGCAGTCAGACTACTGTTAGTGGCAACCACTGCACACGCACACTTTAATAGCCTGAATTATTCACATTATCTTAAGATTTCAACAAAACATAATTAAAACAGCAGGTAAAACCAAGCAATCATCACGGCATCTGCGGTTAACAGCTAAGGAACTTTACAAAGCAAGTACAGAAAAAAAAAACAACCACCAAATGAGACCTCAATTTAGGAGTCAGTCACACAGTTCCTAACATAACCAAAACTAATATACTAGCCAAGACGGCTATAAAGCATTGTACTAAGCAGCATGTGGCACTCGTGAAAGCCATGTGCGCGCACACACACACACATGAGGCATGAGGAAGTACTTACAGGGAACTGAAGGAAAGGGTTAGAACACAAACAGGTATGAAGTGGTGTGTAGAGGAAATGGAAAAAAGGACAGTCAGACAGATTATTTCAAGAGGGCTGTGGATGCGAAAATTCAATGACAGTGACTCCATAAAGTCAAGGCTTCATAGGATGAAGACATTTAAAGGAGATTTCCTGACCAGCGGTGTCCTTACCTTAAACTGATTATTATTATTATTATACACTACAACGATTGGTACAGGAGAGAATTTCATAACCAGTGTTGGGCAGTAACTAATTAAATATTAGATATTACTGTAATATTAATACCCTTTCCAGCAAAAGATATTACTCTGCCAAATGTGTAATAGGTTACTCTACCAAAACATGGCTCATTACTTTAGAGCTTGTTGTTGCAGGTGAAACTAGAACAGATTTACAAACTATCATTAGATAACAACAGAGATGCACTGTAGTTTGTAGATCCTAATCCACCACAGCATTTTGCATACAGAATATACACTACAAGTTATTGCAGTTGTCACAAGTTGTCACTAAACAGATTGTGTTGTACATCTCTATTCCTTTGCGGGTGAGAGGGGGTACTTGGGAAAGTAGTATTATAATATGTGGTTCAAGTAATACGTAAAGAAATATTATTACTTTTTAAGGGGTCATAAATAAAGTAATGATATTACTTTCCTAAGTAATATTGACGAACACTGTTCATAACTCCATCCTAAGTCCACCACAACTCATGCAGGGTCTTAGGCTATGCTATGTTGTACATTTTTATGGCAGCACATTTACAAGCTTAAAACAGTGGAGCTTATCTGGTCATTATGAACTCACCCAGGTGAGTTTTCTTCATTTTCTGACCACATATGACATAGTGACATTAAGACATCGTAAAATTATTACAATGTCGTTATTGCCATTTGAAAAGTCCATTAGGGGAGTTATATCACTGAAATTACAGGTGTAATTCGTGTTAGAGATGTCATTAAAGGGCCAGGTCATTAAGGGGAGAATGACTCGTGTAATGGGCTTGATGAGTGCAACTGGGCGACAGAGCTATATTTTAATATTTTAATGATTAATTATATATTTATTTACAAAGTAAACATGACTAATTCCTTGTAACATTTAATCAAGTGTTAGGCAGTGTAAACAAAATTGGAAATATTCAGTCAACTATAAGTCAGTTAGTTAGCTCATAGCCTGGTCTAGCCCTCAATGATTTTGGCCTTGGGGGGCGGGGGTGTCGTGGGATCCACACGGCGGAAGTGCTGCGCTCTGATTTGATCTCACTAACGTGTCGTCATCTCCAGCCCCTCCCCCTCCCGTCCACTGCTGTTCTACGTCACATCATTTAGAGCGACGCCCACCCCGGAAGGTTCACTCCCCCCACTCCCGGAAGGTTCACTCTCAAGGCCACTCTCCAACGTGCGTTAGTCCAGGCTTTCCGTTTTCGCGCAACGCGAATGAAAATGAAAGCCTGGGTGTCGAGGCTAGTTAGCTCATAACATTGGCCATGTTCCACTGTGGGGTGGGAGTTTTGGGGCACTAGCCGCACTACTATGCACTTGCTGGCGGCATTTCAGAGTAACCATCAAAGTCCTATTGGCTTAGGTGCCTTTTCAAAGAATGGCATATATTGTCTTAGGGATGGGCTGGGAAGGGATGACTTTAGATCACTTGTATTTTATGAGCTGTCATTAGCGTTTGTTTCACCTGACAAAAACATTATTCTACTGCCATCTAGTGTTCACTATCCTCTTGCGCTCTCTCCATTACTGGGGTGGACTAGTGGATAACTCAAGGGGGGCTTTGATGATGTTAAACAGATGTAGGTTTGTCATCACTGCTCACCAGATAACTCATGATGTTTATTGCCATATGGATATAGCAGCCTCTTGAATGATATCTCTATTGCCCAGGTGTTCGATCCATATATTGCAATTGATATACAGGTAGATACCCAATACACCACTAGTCGCGTTACTGATTTGTATAACACCAGACTAAGGTAAGAATACAGCTTGTAATGAATTCTACTTCAACAGTTTCATCATTGGATGTGCACTCACCGTTCCGCTGCGTGCACGTTGCATTGGATTCATCTCAGGAGAGACACTCATCAGTCCAGAACTTCCAGCATAATTCTCCCCCCAACTGTACTGGTTGGGATCTAAACAAAGATTACAAAATATCAGTTCTAAGTTTATCAAAGTCACTCAGAGTTGAGGTTTTGGATTTTGTACTGTTTTTGTCCCATTTTACTGATGATTAAATGATTTTCTGATTAATCTCTTGATTTTTTAAAAAATAATTCTGATCTCTGAATATTTCAGAATAGTTAAGGAAATCTCAGATACGTCTCTTTCGTAGCACAACATCCAACAATGTTTAATTTAAAAAATGGTCCTGTTTCCCAAAATAATTAAATGGTTATTATTTTAATATCAAGCACTGAAAGAAGTACAAAGGAGCCCTGTTAATCATAAGAGGATAGGCCATACTTTCACCCCATAAAGTCTGAGACGTTATGCACACTTGATCTCGGGAAATTGAAAGTTAATTCATTTTTGTAATACCACAGGTTTCCCAACCGTTTTCCGGTTTCGCTGTAAGTGAGGGAGAGGTTTGCATGGAGTGGGCAAGAACTGAGGTGGAACAGTAGAGAAATAGGAACGAGTTAGAAAATCTCTGTTAATACAGTTTCTGGTCCTACTAAATTAAGCTAACAGAATTACTTGAATCTTTAAGTGGCAATTTTTGTTGTAATTGTCAATTTCTACCAACACATTTTTAAGTGTTGGAAAATCGATGGGGCAATAACAATACGTTTGTCAAACTTTCTGTTTTCCAAGACTTTTCTGGCATTAACTCCACTAAATTATGTTGGTGGAGAAATCGTGTTCTCTGATTGCTTTTCCACTTACTGTCTTCCTCGGCTCCTTTGAGAAAAGCTCCAATTGCACCGAGATAGCCTTCATGTCTCAGGAACAGAGCTTGAACTTCACCCTACAACATAAAACAATGGGAAATAGCAATAAGCAATAAAGACGGTTAGAAGGCATAAACAGTGGCTTAGGAGAGTTTATCAAATTTGATATTTATATTGCAATTCCTAATTATCTTGTGCTTCCGTGATTCAACTATTGTTGCAATTCAATATACTAACAATAATAATAATCTGAATTAAATTGAGGGATTAAAACACACAATACACACAATATTTGAGTCAATCGTTTCTGTTTCTGCCCACCCCTACTAGTCACTCTTGGACTAAACTGTTCCCAATCTGACTGTCTGGTTAAAGCACTTTATGTAATCACAGAAGAGGAGTCCTTGCCTTGGTGAAGAAGTTGATACTGTAAGTGATAGTGTGCATTGTTACAGGATGACCTCGAATGAAGAATCCTCCAAAGTAGACTCTGGAGAGGTTGTGGAGCTTGGCGTACAGGCAGGCCAGCTGCCCAATGTCATTACTGATCATGTGGAGTAAGCTCTTGGCCATATCTTCTTTGGAGAATTCTATGGGTACGATATTAGAAATACATGCACAACATATTAAAAAATAGCTAGAATTATTAAAAGGGAAAGTTGGGGCAGATAAAACACCCATGAGTAGTTTTATTCTTCTGTAAGGGCACTGGTGTTAAGTGATCATAAACACAGGGAGCACCTTTTGAATGAACATACAATCCATTATTTTGTACTTGTACACTTTGACTACCAATAAATGGCCCAAAAATGTCTCGGACTACCATAAAATTCGAGCTGCACACCTCTTATTCGAAGTTTCGAACAAGACCAACAAGACTGATGCACTTCCGGGAACACAGTGAACAGTGATCAAAGCAGCTGAAACGGTCCTGTACAGTCAGCAATTTGTTCTTTTTTTTAAATCAAAACTCAAAACGGAGTGGGGAAATAAAAAATCTGCCCCTCAATTCCAGTGCAAATAGAGTTCATGTTTACCAGGAGGAGGATGAATGTTAAAAGTCAATGCAAGTGTTTAATACACACTAGCTTATCAGACCTACCCATTCACCCACTTCACAATTATCAGGGATAGTGTCTATCTTGGCTCAATGCCATGTGCACATTTCTCAACAGTAACACAACTTGGCAGTACAGTCTACTCTACAACGAGGCCTAAGGTCGGGTAAGCCACCAGTTCTTCCACTCTTTGATTGGGAATTGCAAGTATGCACTATCACAAGAAGAGTAGCAATCTGTCTTCCCTGAAAGAAATAAGTCCTTGTACTGTATATAAATGTTGTCCCATTTACTGCGCATGCTAAAGAACATCAGCAAAATGTCTAGGTTGTAAATGACAGAGTATGCAGGGGCTTTTTGACGTTTAAAAATATCTTTTTCTCCAGAAAAAATAAATAAAGTGTCCTTGCATCACCTGTGTCTGCAGTAGCAGACTTCCCAAAGCTGCTGGCGATAAGATCTCCAGTCAAGCCCAAGCATCCATACGATCCTCCGTAGATATCTTTGACAAGCATATCAACGCTTGTGTGCTGCCCTTTTGAGGCTAGCTGTAGTAATTCATCGAATCTCTGAAAGACAACAAAAGTTCAAAGTTCAATTGGCTTGTCCTGAAAGAATATCACACTTATATAAAATAAAATAAAATTGTACATGTCTGATTTAATACACAGTAATATACAGTATTTCGGCTCGCTATACTGAATTGTCTGTGTGTGCGCCATTTTCGTGTCAGGATAAGCACTTGTGACTGTTGTTTTAAATACACATTATATTACATGCACTTACTTACCTGATATGATCAAATAATAACGGTTATTGAGTCATGGCACTGTAAGACATTGTAATAACTTATTGTCTGAAACCAGGCATATAGTTATATGCTAAGACTAGAGGGGTACCTTTGTCTTCGTGAGCAATGCCCCAAGGCCCCAGAATGTTCCTCCACCTATTGAACTCCCTCCGATGCGTTCAAATTTGTCCTCCGATTCAACCTATTTCAAGGAAGAAGAAATGGAAATTATATGAACCTCATTGACAACAGAAGAGATGAGTTTTTAGACTTCGGTGTCTCTGCTTTTGTCCACGGTTATCTTTAATTTCAAGATGGCAAGAGCATTATCTGGCTGCTGTGGCTCTACCCTTTGTAACTTATATACATTACTGTTATTCATAATCTCAGTGGTTTAAGAAACCATAGCAGACAATATTGCTGGTCTGCTATACATCAATCTAAATCTGTAATTCGAATGGACAGTGTAGAGTACATTCTGTTGAAACACCCATTTTCACTCCCTGCTTGAGTTGTCCACTCTGTTAGTTATAAATACAATGAAATGGTTGTTAGCCAAATGGTTGTTAGGACTATAATCGATTGTAAAGTCATACTGAAGGACCATGCTGATGTAAAAACAACCATTTTGTCATTTATTTTAAAAAAGTGGAGTAGCTGAAACAAAATTTAGCAGGTCAAAGATGCCTATTATAATCAAACAATTATATATCCTTTAACAATTCAACAATTCAAGTATATATATTTTTTTCTTTTTAAGAGACATCAGTCTACCTTTCTCTAACCAACACACCACTACAGCAGCACCGTAAGCACCTTACCATAATCACCTTCTCTAAAGTCGAGAGGGATTATAGACAGTCAAGAGTCGGACTAGACTCAGTAAACGCAACCTGAGTAGGTTCTGAACTTGGGTTACTTTCCCCCCTCGTCTCCACCAGATCAGTACATCTACAGACAGAAATGGCCAGCAAGCTTGAAGATTTGCTACTTGGGCCAATGTTCCCACCAAAATGTTAGATTTTAAATGGTTGGAATACGAGTAAAACGTTGACTCACTCAACTGCTCAAGATATCATTACCTTCACAATGGACACCCCAGAGCCGATGTTGACCAGTAGGTAAGGGAAGATGTCCGGATGGGTGTTCTGGAAGCGGAACTC
This sequence comes from Benthosema pterotum, assembly GCA_039105355.1. Lineage (NCBI taxonomy): Eukaryota > Metazoa > Chordata > Actinopteri > Myctophiformes > Myctophidae > Benthosema > Benthosema pterotum. Next base: position 6,554,112 of record CM076971.1, on the reverse strand, counting down.
TGAGTCGGCGTGCTTGGCATAGACAAAGGCCTCATGGGGGATGTTCCTCAGCACAAAGTTACAGCCCTTGATTAGGCACGTCATCTCATCCTCCTTGTCCACTCTAGCATAATGCAACACAGATTACATAATTATAATTTACTTGTTTTATATTTCGGAGTGTATAGAGTCCTAGACCTAGACTATTGGTTGCCGACATTGCAAATTTGAGTTTCCAAAACAATTTAAAAAAGCAAAAAATTATATACAAATATAATTTAATACACTTTCCACGTTTGGTGCTGAGAAATTTCTGGGCGACATAAACTAATGGTTTAATTTATGTGGCCCAGAGTCTTGGGCGTATAACACACACACAAATGTTGTGTGTGTATTATACACACACACACACACCATTTTTCCGACATATAATATGGTTTTATACACACACCATTTCCTATGGTATTATACGCACACACACCATTTCCTGACATATCACTACAGTAGCCTACAATCTTTTTATGGATGTCAAAGTTCACTGGGACACTCACCTAAGTCCAAGTTTCTTCTCAATGAGGTCTTTGAACTTGTGCGCTCCTCCGCCTGTGGCTTTGATCACTTTGGTGTCCGTGTTGACCAGGTGGTCTTTGATGAAATCCAGACAGGTTTCAATGTAGGCATTTTCGAATTTGATAAAGTGCAGCCGAGCAGTGATCTCTTCCTGCTCGGATATTTCGTAAAGCTTGTCTTCTGCAGCATCCTGGACAAAAAATAAAATAAAAAATATTGTAAATGAATATACCGGTACATATAAATAAAACACACATGGTTGAGAGATTGCGCAACTTTTACCACATACAAGGAAGTGTTTTGACAGTGTTGAGTAATATAAGGGACAAAATTCATGCTCAGCAAGAAAACATGATGAAGTTGTGGTTTGAAAAAGATCCATGACAATGTCACACACATACAGTACCTTTGAGTGGTCAAACGACCGAACTTTTGCCACTTTGTGTTGAACAGTGGAGTAATAGGCGAGCTTTGTTAGGGATCCACCTGCATAAAGCAATGCAGCATTTATTACAGCGATGGCTGTATAGTTAACAGGCAGGCTAGTACAGACCTTCAGTCATTAATGAGGTTCATTGAGGAAAGGGCGTAAAATATCACAGTTTTTTGTACTTTTAGGTTTCTGATAGGGATGTCCCGCCACTTTTTTCATTTCCGATCCGATCCCTATATATTATGAACTCCACCAACTGGGAATAGCAGACTTCCTACTGAAATGTGCACTTGGGCAACTCTAAAGCAAACTCCACATGGCCCAACATTTCATTTAACTACCATAGTGTCAACCCCTTACCCCTGTGTCAGACCTGCAATTGGACTGGCATATTTGCCAATACCAATATGACCCAATAATGACAAATAAGCATTGATACTGATACTTTTCCGATACCCATACAGTATTTACCGATACCGATATGTCAAAAAAAAGGCCAATGCCATACATTTTCCGATACTGATAAAGTATCGGGACATCCCTAGTTTCTGGGCTCAATTGCACCCAAAAACCTTTCAGATTTTCTGTGTTCTGGGGTTTTCTGTCTCAATTAACAAGTGCTCTGATTTTCCTGCAGCTGAATGTAAATCTTCAAATCGCATATATGGCAATGGGATTTGCCAGCAGATGGCAGCGTTTCCACTGTTTTGCCCATTTTCATTGCAGCTCAAAGGCTTTCCAAACCCCACAGAAAACTCTAGACCACAGAAAAGCCACTGAATGTTCAAAAATTCAGGTGTTCTGTGTGTAATTTGAGATCACAAAACCCTAAAAGAAAAAAACGCAAAAATAAAATGAAATGAGAATGAATGCCAGGAAACCTTAAGGTGGGCAAGGCAACTGGTGGCTGCATTCTTTCTTTGGCAGTTTTGAGACTTTCACTTCCCACATGCTAAATGTAGCTACACGGCCATTGTAGTTCTTATAAAAGTTGATAGTGTGTGTTGTTTGTAGCCTACTCGACTGCACAATAACCTTCCACCATTTATTCAGCATTTGAGCTACGGACCACAGTTTGATGACATTTTAGGCCCAGAGAACCCAAAGATTTCTTTTGCTTTTGTCCACAATACCAGGCTGGATTTGGGAGATCAAAATGACAAATAATCTTCTACATTATCTAGTTGTATAGAGAATAGGCTAATTCAGATGATGAATCTTTAACTATTGAGAGTGTAAACATGGAACCAAATGCATTTGGGTTTTATGCTTTCAAAGAGTTACATCTGGATAACCAACTTTTAATCTGGTTTACCAACTTAGCTGGGAAGTACCTGGAACCCTCTCAGAGACCACTGGTGGTCCGTGGGCCACCTGTTGAAAACCCCTACTCTAGCAGCAGCAGCAGCAGAGATACGGTAGACGCGATCATGCAACCCAGTCAATGTTGAGCTGCGTTCGTGCCAGTTAGTTAATACGATCACTATAATCTAAAGCCCAGTCTTGTTTATTTCCAAATATAAATGGCATGCATGCTGTGTGTGTTGTTGTCATTGTATCACACCTGGAACCAAGGAGGACCAACAATAACATTGAACCGCGTCGTCCTCGGCCGGCGCTGTGTGAAACCATACATTACCTATGTCTATGGCGAAGCACTTTGCGTTCTCCAGGTTTCGGAATATCTCGTCCGGTGGCAGAGTTATGCTTTTGTCCATGCTGTGACTACTACTGCTCCTGTCAACTCGATCACGTTCCGCCATGGTGGCTCACCGTGGCTGATACCAAAGATAGGCTATGTACGAAGATACGCATGCCCTTGCATAAGCGATATAGAGCTGCGCAGTGACGTCACCGCCCCTGTTCCGGAAGTCTTTTCCCAATTCATTTTTCTCATAGACTTTCCGAAAATAATTTATATCAAGACGATTACGCCGCGGACAAAGCCAACTCGAGTCGTGACGAATCATGATGACACACACAAACTTTTGGGACAATAAAATAATTTCTAAGATGAAAAACGAAACAAAAAGTCTTGTATCATGCCGTTTTCTACTTCTTCCCAATTATATATTATATGACGATATTGTGTTTGTTGTCATGATTTGTCACGACCTGAGTTGGCTTTGGCCGTGGCGTAATCGTCTTGATATAAATTATTTTCGAAAAGTCTATGAGAAAAATGAATGGGGAAAAGACTTCCGGAACAGGGGCGGTGACGTCACTGCGCAGCTCTATGGACTACAAAGCAGTGTTGCATTATTGTACCCTCCCCCCTTCACCTAGAGTCAGGAAGCAACGTAAGTATGCCCCTCTTGCCATTGGCCTCTTGGGCTGATGATACCACACACACACACACACACACACACACACACACACACACACACACACACACACACACACACACACACACACACACACACACACACACACACACACACACACACACACACACACACACACACACACACTGGGCCAGTGTTGCCAGATTCATTGTGTGAGATTATAAATAAGCAGACTTATGATGACTTATAACTTTCAGATTTATGGAAAAAGGCCCCAAAAGCCACTCCACAAATGAGCAATTTTATTGATCAGGATCATTTTGAAAACGGACAATCTAGTAGAAGAGGGGGGTTGCAGGCCTTCACCCTTTCATCTGCGCTTCTGTGCAAAAGGTGAAAGCTTGTAATTCATTGGCCTCGGTGGCCTAAACATGAGAGTCAGCTTGTGCTTGCACACAAGTAGGCCATTTTATGCCTGATAACTAGCCTATGACTACAACATGGCATTACATTATCCAAACCGGACCATTTCAAATTGTAACACAGACTAGGCCTTCCACTGAGGTTGAAAGCCTGGTGACGCAGATTTCAGAACACATTGTGAATGTAATGTCATATCATAACAGACCAGAGCCTGGGGAGAGACCTTTTGTGACGATTCTAAACAACTGTCACTGTGCCATGGGACTGAAGGCATGGAAGGATTATCCAATGGGCACGTTGGGCCCAGGCCCAGGGGCCCCTGAACTATGGGGGCCCATGAGCTTGAGTGTACGCGTGATCGCTAAGGGGCTCAAGCTCAGAGCCTACCCAAAAAAGGGGTAAAAGTGAATAATAATGGTGCACACTGTCCTGGGTTTACTATTTTTTTGTCACTAAAATAGCATCAAAAGTCCCAAACCATCATGCCGCCGCGCCGGGCAGAAAAATCCTCCGATGTAGGCCTTTGGCTGGTGGCGGCCCAGGGGCCCTTAATTTCATAATCCGTCTATGACTGAAGGGCTGAAGGCTGGGATACACTCCTGTGGTGGTGTGGTGTCGAATTTGAAGCCGGTAGGGCGAATAGTTCTCAAATTGCATGAATTACAGATATACTGTACACCGTATGTGTCTCATCTCGTGGAAATCTTTGAGAACCACTGATTTAAACATTATAAAACTATCACTTTGGAAAAAGGCTCCAAAACAGCAACGTGCATTGCAACACTATTTATTTTACAAGTAACTTCACCAAGCATAACAATACCCATCTCTCAAATTCACAGAAAAACAAGCCCAAACTCGCTTGTAACAAGCGCATGTGGCAACACTGACTGAAGCCCTGGTGACATCACAGCGACGACCTGATGTCACCGCTGTACGTCCTCAACGACCAATCACCGCATACGCACGACAGTGGGCGTTGTCTGTGCAGGAGGAGCAGATAGGATTTTGTTTATGTCTGTTTCTTTTCAATGTGATTTGTTGTTTTCTCAGCTGAAACTGTCTTTAGAGATTAAGTTTAGACCCGCGGTTTAAAGTGGGCCTGCGTGAGTTTCTGGTATCTACAAATCAACTTGACCTCAAGGTCATTTACTCATTTTGAACACCCTAGAGTTGCTAAACTTGTTGCAACATTGAGGAGGCAGATAACTGTCCGATCACGTGGTTCATGTACTTGCACAAGTCGGATGTCCCAATAGAATAGAAGTAGAATAGGCTACCATTGAACTGGGCCCGCATGGAATCTCTGCCTACGCCTAACCTAACTGACTAACCCAATCTCTAACCTACAACCAGGTGGGGAAATTAGCCATGATGACATCAGCAGCAGGGCCGTGGCCCAGGGGCACCTATGGGATCTCAGGGCCCTTGGACCACACAATACTGTGTTTGAGACCCTGACCCAGATAGATCTTGAATCAAGGAACTTGGCACATGTATAGAGCTGCGCAGTGACGTCACGGCCCCTGTTCCGGAAGTCTTTTCCCAATTCATTTTTCTCATAGACTTTTCGAAAATAATTTATATCAAGACGATTACGCCGCGGACAAAGCCAACTCGAGTCGTGACGAATCATGATGACACACAAACTTTTGGGACAATAAAATAATTTCTAAGATGAAAAACGAAACAAAAAGTCTTGTATCATGCCGTTTTCTACTTCTTCCCAATTATATATTATATGACGATATTGTGTTTGTTGTCATGATTTGTCACGACCTGAGTTGGCTTTGGCCGCGGCGTAATCGTGTTGATATAAATTATTTTCGAAAAGTCTATGAGAAAAATGAATGGGGAAAAGACTTCCGGAACAGGGGCGGTGACGTCACTGCGCAGCTCTATAAACATGATGGCTTTTGGCCAAATGAGGCATGAGTTACCCATATTTCTGTTCAGAGTTTTCACTTTCAAGTGAATGCTATGGCATCCCCTTGGCCAATTGGAGTAGGACTGGTTTTAGTGTTATCAAGCATTATCCTCTCTACCTCTACCTACTGTAAACTTTCTGAACTTGTGACTTTGCACGTATGGATTAGGGGCAGAAGCTATTGGTTAAAAGTGTGAATCATCAATAATGCTAAGGAAAGAGGAGGCAGAGAGGAGAGACAGGTCATACAAGGAGAAAATAAATCAAACATACCACAAAACTGCCTGTTTGATCAGATACTATATGTAAAATTTTGCATTCATTGGAGCATGGGGCATGGGAACATGTTGGTTTATCTTTTATTTCAATGAGTGACAGACCACACATACAACCATACATCGTTAACCGTTTATTTAGAAAAGAAGGGTGGATTGAAAGGCATGATAGAAATGGAAATTAGATGTACATGAATGATATGGAGGGATGAGGACGATGGGGTGAGGATGATGGGGTGAGGGGGGGTGAGGATGAAGGGAATGAGGGAAGGATGGAGGGCGGAGCCCTGGTAGGGATGGGGGAAGGATGGAGGGCGGAGCCCTGGTAGGGATAGGGGTGAAGGGGAAGGGGTGTGGTCTTGATGGTAGATGGTTCAGGCTCCAATGGGGGTATTGGACCCTGAGTATTGGCCTGGGGTCCGAAGAGCGAAGCGTCCGTCTTGGTCGACGTCGGAGACGGCACGGTCCGTCTTGGTTGACATCAGAGACGGCACAGTCCGTCTTGGTTGACGTCAGAGACGGCCCGGTCCGTCTTGATTGACGTCAGAGACGGCACAGTCCGTCTTGATTGACGTCAGAGACGGCACGGTCCGTCTTGATTGACGTCAGAGACGGCACACTCCGTCAGTTCCAGACCCCCATGTGGAACCTGAGAAGAAGAATAGTTTTAGTTTGATTGATTAAGCGAGGTGTGAAGGAGACAGAGTAAGAAGTTAACATGGAAAAGGGGAGGGTGGGAGGGATACGAAGAACAAAGCACGAATGATAGGTAGACAAGGCAGGTATATATACGTAGACGAAGGGGAGGAGTTTGGGCGGAGCATTAGCGGTTACCATGGTAGTTAAGTCAAGGGGAGGTGTTGATCAGGTTACCATGGAGATCAGGGTATGTTACAGAAGTTAACCAGGAATGGCGTGCAAGGTATGATAGAGAGACAGGGTAATAACTATTAACGATTATTCTTTGAAGTGTGGTCTTCCTCCTGAACATACGTTGTACCAACTCCATTTCACTAGTGACAGACCACACATACAACCATACATCGTTAACCGTTTATTTAGAAAAGAAGGGTGGATTGAAAGGCATGATAGAAATGGAAATTAGATGTACATGAATGATATGGAGGGATGAGGACGATGGGGTGAGGATGATGGGGTGAGGGGGGGTGAGGATGAAGGGAATGAGGGAAGGATGGAGGGCGGAGCCCTGGTAGGGATGGGGGAAGGATGGAGGGCGGAGCCCTGGTAGGGATAGGGGTGAAGGGGAAGGGTGTGGTCTTGATGGTAGATGGTTCAGGCTCCAATGGGGGTATTGGACCCTGAGTATTGGCCTGGGGTCCGAAGAGCGAAGCGTCCGTCTTGGTCGACGTCGGAGACGGCACGGTCCGTCTTGGTTGACATCAGAGACGGCACAGTCCGTCTTGGTTGACGTCAGAGACGGCCCGGTCCGTCTTGATTGACGTCAGAGACGGCACAGTCCGTCTTGATTGACGTCAGAGACGGCACGGTCCGTCTTGATTGACGTCAGAGACGGCACACTCCGTCAGTTCCAGACCCCAAGATGAGGAGTGTGCAGGGAAACAGTTACTTGATGATGGCAAGGTTGGCGTTTCCGAATCGAGAGAACATGCCTGGACAGCTAGTGGGAAGCGTGGTCCCGGGAGATGAATGGAGAGGTTCATAGTCTCTTTAGATTGAGGATAGAGCTGCCAGGACTTGATGGTTAAGCACGAATTCTTAGTGTCTGTGCAGGGAGGATGATAGCTTAGCATTGGTACTGAGGGATGACATTCTGTGTGAGGCGTGTTGGAGGATCCTGCGCAGGTTCCGATGTGATGGTTTAGGGAAAGGAGGAAGACTGACTAGTTCTAGAGAAGCGTTGGTGCTAGCTGATAGTGGCAAGTCGCACTAATGGAAGTTAGAAGTGTGATTATGGTCACACTTGTCTTGGAATAAGGTTGTTGTCCCTATGACGGTTCAGGACAAGGTGGTAGATGGAGGCGGTTAGAGTGGAATCGAAGATCTGGACGATGTTTCTTTTGAGGTTGGAGGCAGTTAGGGTAGAATTGAAGATCTGGGCGATGCCTCTGTTGAGGTTTCAGGAAGTTAGGGTAGAATTGAAGATCTGGATGATGCTTCTGTTGAGGTTGGAGGCAGTTAAGGTGGAACGTAGATGATCCGGACGATGCCTCTGTTGAGACTTGAGCCAGTTAGGGTAGAAGTGATTATCTGGGCGATGCCTCTGTTGAGGTTTCAGGCAGTTAGGGTAGAATTGAAGATCTGGATGATGCTTCTGTTGAGGTTGGAGGCAGTTAAGGTGGAACGTAGATGATCCGGACGATGCCTCTGTTGAGACTTGAGCCAGTTAGGGTAGAAGTGATTATCTGGGCGATGCCTCTGTTGAGTTTGCCGGCGGTTATGGTGGAACTTGGTCTGGACCCTGCTTCTGTTGAGGCCGGAGACAGTTAAGAGTGGAACTTGATGATCTGGATGGTGCTTCGGTTGAGAATGGAGGCAGTTCGAGTGGAGCTTGGTCTGGATGATGCTTCTGTTGAAGTTGGAGGTGGTTAGAGTGGGATTTAAATATTTGATGATGATTACGTTGAACTGTGATTGTTGTTTGAGCGGAGAACAGAGCGGCTGGTCAATTAAAGGGGCCAAAAAGAAGCCGCGACAGGACTGGCGAATTCGATTGATGTAATGGACAGACATCGCTGGGTAGTTGGTTCTTGTCGTCTGACAACATCGTTGGGGAGTCGGATCTTGAACATGCGGTGGGGCGATGGTAGGCTGTGCCATCACCAGGAAGAAAGGGGGATGCAGTATCCTGAAGTTAAGTAGGAACTAGAGGAGGCATGCTGTTACAAGGGAGAGATGGAGTGGGCACACTGTTTCACGCTGAGCCAGAGACGGGGGCATGCTGTGCGGCCAGATGGGGGAGCGCTGTACCGGAGGAGGGAGGCACGCTGTACCCGAGGAGGAAGATGCGGGGGGAGGCACGTTGTACCAGAGAAGGGGTGGTGCGCTGGGGGAGGAAGATGTGGAAGGAGGCATGCTGAACCAGGGGAGGTGGGAGGCGCACTGTGCCAGGGGAGGAAAATGCAGAAGGAGGCGCGCTGAGCCAGAGGAGGTGGGAGGCACGCTGTGCCAGAGGAGGAAGATACAGAAGGAGGTGCGCTGAACCAGAGGTGGTGTGAGGCACGCTGTGCCAGGGGAGGAAGATGCAGAAGGAGGCGCGCTGAACCAGAGGTGGTGTGAGGCACGCTGTGCCAGAGGAGGAAGATACGGAAGGAACTGCGCTGAACCAGAGGTGGTGGGAGGCACGCTGTGCCAGAGGAGGAAGATGCAGAAGGAGGCGCACTGAACCAGGTGGTGGGAGGCACGCTGTGCCAGAGGAGGAAGATGCAGAAGGAGGCGCACTGAACCAGAGGTGGTGGGAGGCACGCTGTGCCAGAGGAGGAAGATGCAGAAGGAGGCGCGCTGAACCAGAGGTGGTGGGAGGCACGCTGTGCCAGAGGAGGAAGATGCAGAGGGAGGCGCGCTGAACCAGAGGTGGTGGGAGGCATGCTGTGCCAGGGGAGGAAGATGCAGAAGGGGGCGCGCTGAACCAGAGGTGGTGGGAGGCACGCTGTGCCAGAGGAGGAAGATGCAGAGGGAGGCGCGCTGAACCAGAGGTGATGGGAGGCACGCTGTGCCAGAGGAGGAAGATGCAGAGGGAGGCGCGCTGAACCAGAGGTGATGGGAGGCACGCTGTGCCGGGGGAGGAAGATGCAGAAGGAGTCGCGCTGAACCAGAGGTTGGAGACACGCTGTGCCAGGAGGAAGATGCGGAGGGAGGCAAACTGAACCGGAGGTGGGAGGCACACTGTACCAGAGGTAGGAGGCACGCTGTGCCAGAGGAAGGGGATGCGGAGGGAGGCGCGCTGCACCGGGGAAGGTAGGCACGCTGTACCGGAGGTGGCAGGCATGCTGGACCAAGGAGGAAGATGCGGAATGAGGCGCGTGGCACCAGAGAAGCGTGGCTTGCTGTGCCCAGGGTGGAAGGCATGCTGTACTAGAAGTGGGAGCATGCTGTACCCGAGGAAGAAGATGCAGAGGGAGGCGTGCTGCGCCGGGAGGGAGGCGTGCTGTACAAGAGGTGGGAGATGCGGAGGGAGGTGCGCTGCAGGGAGTGTAAGGAGGCATGCAGTGTGGGGAGGGAGGCAGCTGAGCCGAGAGAGAGACTGGATGCTGTGCAGAGGAAGGGAAGGTGGAATAGAGGGAGGGTAGGAAGGGAGACTGCTGCTGAGAGTGAAGGAGGCATTTCGTGCATAGGGAGGAAGGTGGCAGAGAAGGAGGGCAGGAAGGAAGCATGCTGCTAAGAAAGAGAAGGAGGCATTTCATGCATGGGGAGGGAGATAGAGAAGGATGGCAGGAAGGAAGCATGCTGCTGAGGAGGGAAGGAGGCATTCTGTGCATAGGGAGGAAGGTAGCAGAGAAGGAGGGCAGGAAGGAAGCGTGCTGCTGAGAGTGAAGGAGGCATCCGTGCATAGGGAGGAAGGTAGCAGAGAAGGAGGGCAGGAAGGAAGCGTGCTACTGAGAGTGAAGGAGGCATTCCGTGCATAGGGAGGAAGGTAGCAGAGAAGGAGGGCAGGGAGGAAGCGTGCTGCTGCGATTGAAGGAGGCATTCCGTGCAGAGGGAGGAAGGTGCCAGAGAAGGAGGGCAGGAAGGAAGCGTGCTGCTGAGGAGGGAAGGAGGCATTCTGTGCAGAGGGAAGCAAGGTAGCAGGGAAGGAGGGCGGGAAGGAGGCATACTGTTCATAGGGAGGAAGGAAGCTTGTTGCAGAAGAGGGAAGGAGACATGCCCAGCGTAGGGAGGAAGGTAGCGGGGGAGGGTAGGAAGGAAACGTGCTGCTGAGCGGCGGAGGAGGCACGCTGTGCATGGAGAGAAAGGAAACATGCTCTTGAGGAGGAATGGAGGCATGTCGGGCGTAGGGAGGAAGGTAGCAGGGAAGGAAGGCAGGAAAGAAGCATGCTACTGAGAGAGGAAAGGAGACGTGGTGAGCATGGGGTGTAAAGTAGGTTGGAAGAAGGGCTGGGAGGAACCACAACGCCGGGAGCGTGCGGTGTGGAGTGCAGAAGTGGACCAGAGGGACAGAGAGAAGGACGCACACTGCTGAGGAAGGGGAAGGAGGAAGTGGAACGTAGTGTAAAGGGGGAGAAGCAAGGAAGGAAGCATACTGTGCTGGGGTGGAAGGAGGCGTATGATGTGGAGGGAGCGAAGAAGGCTGAGAAGGATGCATGCTAAGCCAAGGTATAGTGAGAAGGAGGGGAAGAGGCATGCTGTACGGAAACAGTGGAGGAGAAAAAGGAGGAAGATGGACGGGCAGATGGGAAGGAGGTGAATGGGAAGCTGAGCCGAGCAAGTGAAGGTGCAGGAGGGAACAGGGGAGGGAAGGAGGGGCGAGGCTGCAAGATGGAGGTCAACTCTATGTAAGCTGACATATGCTAGGAAGTAGCATACGTCAGGAGATTCGAAACAAAGGGCGATTTGGTGCAGGCATTCTGGCTTCCATGGATCCTTACTGCTGCGACAAGGCGGCTTGTAATGGATTGGAGTCGACACTTGGGGCAGCCATGACGGTGGACAGTGGATCCCGCCGTGATGGGGATGAACCCTTGGTGGAGGATTGTAGGTGGGGGTAAGATAAGTAGGTTGGGGGAGGCGGCATGCACAAGTTATGCGTTGAGGAATAAACAGGCCTGGTCTGCCCTGGATGGAGTTAGCAGGTTTGCGGTAGCTTGATGGTGCAACCACTTCATGAAAGGTGGGCTGGTTTAATTATGAATGGTATCCTGAACGTGGGGAACGTGAGTGTTGAATGCTCGGGCCAGGAGATAACAACGGATGGAGTTGTCCTGTAAATATGAGAGCCTTACTGTAAGTTTCAGCGCGTGCACGCAACGATAAATGTTAATGGGCAGACAATGAGTAGTTATCGACTGTAACTAGCATGCAGCGGTTGACTGGGTGATACTTGCATGATACATTGATGTTAGCAAACAGAGAAGCGGTTTAGATGGTTGATGTTCGAGCTAACAATGGATGCCCGGCATATGGGCAGTTATATGGGTGGCGTTGATTCCTAGTTGGCAGTGCATTGATAAATTGTACAACCAATAGGTAGAGATAAAGAAGGAAAAAGGTGAGAGGCTGGTGAAGTAGAGAAAAAGGGGGTGAAATCTTTAGGCCTACTGTATTATACCAATTAAACCACTAGAAATGCATTCTGGGAGAATCTGGATAATGTGGCACTGTGTTATTGCTATAGGCCTACAGTGTTTTACTATATTGGCAATGTATTCTGGATGACAGTGGCAGATTGAGCACATAATGGTTAACCATCATTGGCAGTGAAAGTGTTAACAGTGTACTGCATTAGTTCTCATGTTATGCGCGCGATCGCATAGAGATGCGTGGGGGGAGGGGGAGGCGGCATGATAGGAGGGTGTTGTGAGGAAGATGGGGTGAGAGTTTGATGTTACTGTCAACATTGAAGGAGACTTAGCCTGTGTGTTGTGCTGCTGGGCGAGAAGATCACTTGTACAGTAGTTCAGTCAGCGCTGCGCTGGATCTGGGAGTGACGTAATCGAACCGGCGAAGATGGCGGGTCCCGTGTGTTATGAAGTGTGCCGGTTTGAAGTTGGAGCGGGAGCCGAGAGGAGGAGGAGAACCGGTTTACTCGAGTCGGATTGCGTTAGATGGTGGTGATCCGTTCGTGACGTTGAAGCTTCGTGGTGTTGGAATATTGAACTGGACGAGACAGCTGCACGGCATGGACGATGATGAGGAAGCGGTTGATAACGGGGTGAAACAGACGAGTTGTGTTTGCTGTTCTGGATGTTGGAAGACGAGTAGGTTATAATGCTGGAATACGTGGATCCCGCGGCTGGCGAGAGCGACGACTCTCTCAGGGTTTCTCCAGTGTGTTAATGGTCTGATGATCCGTGATCACTCGAGGTAAGTAGCCTAATATTATTTTGATAACTATGGTAGTTAGAGGCGAAACGAACGCGGAAGTTACTCGTGTGTGGGTGACGGGCAAGCTACGTGACGTGCATCACGTGAGTCATACGGAGAACAAAGCACGAATGATAGGTAGACAAGGCAGGTATATATACGTAGACGAAGGGGAGGAGTTTGGGCGGAGCATTAGCGGTTACCATGGTAGTTAAGTCAAGGGGAGGTGTTGATCAGGTTACCATGGAGATCAGGGTATGTTACAGAAGTTAACCAGGAATGGCGTGCAAGGTATGATAGAGAGACAGGGTAATAACTATTAACGATTATTCTTTGAAGTGTGGTCTTCCTCCTGAACATACGTTGGTTTATCTTTTATCAATGTGTGCTATTCAGGCACAATCATCTTTGACCAATGAGGTCGATTTGATTTGAATTGCTATCCACTCTGTAGTTTTCTACCAGGGCCTCCAGAGGGCAATGTTGACTGGACTCTTTGGTCATGCTGGCCTGAACTGGAGACCTCAGTTGAAACATGTCTCCATGTTCTTCTTGTCAGAGTAACTGAGGTTGAATGCAGGGTCTGGAAGTGGACCAGCAGCCTTCTCTGGAACTGTAACTATACCACGTCCGAAGTGCACCACCTCTTAAAGCGCAAATAACATACATTTTGAGATTAGTTTTTAATGCTTAATATCATAATGGTTTCAGCCTCAATCACCCTTCTGATATAACCAGTCCTTGTTCATTTATTTATGGACTTATGCAAATTATTTAATATGACAATACTGCTGCTACCGAAAATATGACCAGACCAGCTTGGAAAATCAACAATGGTGGACTTTATAAACAAAGTGGAAATGCAAATGTGGAACTGCTTTGCAGTTGCTACTGTGCATGTGCAACTATCAGCAGAATGAAAGAGAGTTGGATCTCCTCTCCTCTTTAGTTTAGCTACACATAATGCTGGAAAAACTATGGTTACGTGGGAAACACCCAGTGATTAGTGATCTAAATACATTATACAAATTCAGATGAGCTGTTTCTAAGAGAAATTTCCAAAAGCTTCCATATGCTATGAAAGCCTGATTGTTCAAACCTGGTTATTTGTGGGGATAGAAAACACATATGGGAGCACCAAAAACACACAGGTGTAGTGTGGCTGGATGGGAACCGCAAAGTTTCCCAGTTTGAATCCCACAGAGTCAGTGTCCAAGTTTTTTTTTAGCAGACAACCCAAATTTCTCCAAATGTGCTGCATGGTTTGTACCTTGCATGGTTTGAGCCGCCATGCGAATGGGTGGATGTAATGCACAATGCATCATACCTAGTATAGTATTGCACATGGGGATGGAACCCGGGACTCCCACTTGCCAGTCCAACTGGTTACGTCAATAGGGCTGAGCCCAATTGGCAGGGCTGCTGTGGCTGGCTCATGGCTGAGTGAATGCACTATGTAAAGCTCCTGGATAAAGGCCTTATATAAATGCACCATTTCATTTACACCTGGAGGCCTGATTGACAGGAGCTGAGTGGACAGGTGGTACTGCTGCAGTCAGCTCAGGAATCAAACTATCATCCCTAGAATGTCTGCTTTTCCAACTTGAAGTCAGCTTCCAAGATCTCTGGACCCAGGATAGACTTGGCATGCTCAATAGTGCTGTTGATTTGCTCTCTGTGCAACTTCTGCACCAACGTTTCCTGCAGAAAGAATAAAGACAAACTGTAACCAATTCTGAAGAACATGGTAAATTTGGGACAAACAATTATGAACAATTCAGTTTACCATGTTCAGAGTAAGTGTTCCTTAGATAGAAGAGATGATTTGTGAAGTGACTGTAGGAGCCCTGGATGATCTCTGTGCTGTGTAGAGGTCTCTGTATACACTCTACCAAGATAATCTGTTCTTCATCCCTTTATAGTCCCCCAATATACAATTCAATTCAAATATACACTTGACTTTCTCACAGACGTAGGCAATCAGAGAGCCTGGAAGGATAATGAGAAATGCAATGCAAAATACTCTTACTTCTGAGAGAACTGGGTTAGACCAGTTCACAAATATGATTTCTGGCCACCCCCCCCCCCCCCCCCCCCCAACAAACACACACACACACACATACATACACACACACACACACACACACACACACACACACCGCTACGCACATATTTATTTATTGACAGCTTGGTTATAAGTATTTACTAAATATTAGTAAGTACTTCTAGGTGAGCAGATATAGCAGAAGTTTCTCCCGTATTTATCTTGTGAGTTAACTGGAAGTGGGTGTGTGTAAAGACTTTCCCACACTCAGTCCTGTGTCTGCCATGGGGAACAAAAGGATGCTGAATGGCCCTTTAGTGACGGCTGTTTAGCCCTATGTTGTCATAGAGACCGAGTCTGACGTCGAGCCATCTGATGGTGAACCAAGGGTAAAATATAAAGCAGTGACTGAGTAATAATAAGAAGAATAAGAAGTAAAAGGACCACAAAGTAGCCAGCTTCTAGTAGTAGAAATCAAACAAAGTGCATCATTAAAATCCATATCAACAACATGATTTTAATATGACAAGACCATTGGTCTGCTGGGTGATTGATGGAAAAAGCGGTTCTGTTGTATACTGTTCTGAAGTAGTGTATGAGGTTGTTGACAGGATACAGCACACCAGTATGACACTTAACTGATGTCCAGCGACTAGCAGTATCTTGTTTAGTGTTGCATTGTTAGAAGCCTAAAAAGTCAGCTTGAATGTGCAATAATATCCTTGGATTAGATTGTGCTCATGATGAGATTGATGAAGACATTTTATTTTTTATTTGAGGCGTCTGTGAATCAAACAATTATCAATGTATTTTTATTTGTTATTAATATTATTTTAGGACCTACATTTAACATGTAGACAGTATACTAATTCACAATTCAATATTTGACTATCTTCAGTACTGGTATGTTATCCTAGGAAGGGATATTTATGCTTTATAATAATATATAATTTAATTTTAACCTTATGTTCATTTCAGGGCCTGTAGCGTAATTGATTTATTGCATAATTGATAAAAGTTTGTAATTGGTACAGTGGTACGATTATAAAATGGTGTTACATGGATAGCACAAAGGGCTTGTTTCCATAGTGGCCCTTTGTATTAAAGCACATACCGGTATCTGTAAACACATTTTGCAAATAGTAATATGTTGTTGAATAAAGGGGGGTGTCCTCTAACGTAACAAATTATAATTATATTTTTTAAATACGTTGTACAGCAGCTTGTATATAATTCTTGAAGACTATTGTTATGCATTACCAATATGTTGGTAAGAGGAATGGTAAGAGTGTCTGCTACTGTATATGCCTAAATTGTAGGGAAATTCCTCTACAAAAGTGTGCCAATTCCCTTTTGAGAATAGTCAGGAGCTGGTGGGGTTGAGCACATGAAGAAGACTGACTCGGCTCTTCAGAGTTTTTCCCACACTCTGTTCATTGACAAGAGCAGTGAGAGACCAAACAATAGACGTGTGCCTAGTTAAATGCTAATTCATCCCCACACAAGCAGCTCCCAATAATCCCCTGAGGGCAGGGTTTGTTGTCTAGAGTCTAGACCTAAGACCCCCCTCAATTAGGGCAGAATAAAGCACAAAAAATGTTTTAGCAGAGCATTAAAAATATAATGTACATGTGAAGACAAATATAATAACTGTAAATTATGTAATTGGGTGAAGAGGTGTGTGTGTGTGTGTGTGTGTGTGTGTGTGTGTGTGTGTGTGTGTGTGTGTGTGTGTGTGTGTGTGTGTGTGTGTGTGTGTGTGTGTGTGTGTGTGTGTGTGTGTGTGTGTGTGTGTGCGCGCGCACTAGAGTAGACCCTTGCCCAAGTGTCTTGAGACAACTTGTGATTTGACATTAAAATTGAATTGAAATTATACAAGATTATACAAATTGTTATTATTGTATTTCACAAAATGTAATGAGACTAAAGTCTAACTAATATTACAAATATGTTGTGAAAGATATAGAAAAGAAGTCCAGTCACCATCTCCCAGCACTCCGTCTAAGGGTCTGGGTGTATTGTCTCATAGGGGCCCTGTGAGTGAGTTTTCTCTGGTTTCCCACACTCTGCTCATTCACTGCTTTCATTAAGAACAAAAGAAGTGTGTCTGGTTGCACATCACATTAACTATGGACTCGGGCCTGGGAGTTGCACCTTAGTGTCTGTGAATGGAAATTCCAAACATCAAGACTTGTCCCTGCCAGGCTTTTGTGACAGGGGGTCCCAATCCCATCAAGCTCCTATACGGAATGCAGACACTGAAAGGATTAATGAAAATTCAAATGCTTTTCTGCTCAGCTCAGACTTGTCGTTCTGCATACCAGGCTGTTTATTTTGACTGAGGGATATAAAAAGAGAATGCTTGGCGAGGTGTTGTCTAATATGGTACAATGTCATTTTCACACGGGGGGAGGACATTGTTTCAAATGCAAAGCAGAAATGCAACATAAATGTATAATGTGTGTTAACATTTCAACAAGGTACATTCGAAATTAACACTATATACTGTATATATGGCCCCTAGCATATGGCAACTATTTATTCAATAACTACAGTAAATAATACTCATAACTCATTATAATAGTAAATTGGTTTAACCTGTAATATTTCATTCTCTTATTTTAAATAAAGGATGATATCCAGATAGGTTGCAGATTTGGAAAAATCTGCAAATTTAGGGCAAGCCTACTCACTGTATATCATGAATAGTGGTAGTATAAGCATAGCTGATGATGAACATGACATTTTATTTCATTTTTACTTATCTGCGTCAATCTCCCACGTGTGTGATATGATGATGAGCGTGTGCTCATGTCAAAGTCATTGATCCAAACCATTAGACAGCCGATCCTTACAGGGTCACCACTTTCCCAGATCCACACAAAGTCTCTGTCCATCACCCCCCCCAGTCGTCCACCTGTTCCCCTGAGACCTAACCATTGTCCCTCGGCAGTAAGAGCATTGAGCATGATGCATTCTCCATTGTCTAACCAAGCCGTTTGATTGGCTAAGACTGTGAGAAAGTCCAACCAGACCCAGACCCACACATTCATATGTAGATTGGGGACTATAAATAGGAGGGATGAAGCCAGTTGAGATCAGATCCTCTCTACAGAGACCTCTACACAGCACAGTGATCAGCCATGGCTCCTACAATCACTTCAACAATCACCTCTTCTAAGGACCTCCAGACTCTGACCCACAAGGTAAATTGAAGAAATTGTAGTGTCAATACATATCATTGATAATCATGTGTACCTACCTGCAATACTCAAATGTTGTTCTTTGGAATAAGTTTATTAATGACTCCCTTCTTTCTGCAGATAAGAAAACCATTGGTGGAGAAGTTACGCAGAGAGCGAATCAACAGCAGCATTGAGCAGCTCAAGTCTCTCCTGGGTCCAGAGATCCTCAGACAACAAGCAGACTCCAGGCTGGAGAAAGCAGACGTCCTGGAGATGACAGTTTGCTTCCTGAGCAGACTGCAGCGGCATCAACCTGTCAACTCAGCTCCTGTCCATCAGGGATACTCCAGGTGTGTCCAAGAGGTGGCGCACTTCCTGTCCAAGGATGAGGTGAAGATACAGTCCCAGAGAAGACTGCTGGACCACCTCCAGAACCTGCAGTCATCCTCTGACAAGGAGACGACATGTCTGTCTCAGCTGAGGTCTCCTGCAGTCCAGTCCAACATCAGCCAAGAGAAGAAGAGTCCAGTCAACATTGGCCTCTGGAGACCCTGGTAGCTAACTCCAAACTGGACTGCAACTCAAACAAATTCTATTGGCCACATTGGTCAAATATGTCTGTGCCAGAATGGCACACTTTTATGAAAAAGGAAGAATTTTATTTTGTACAACTGTGCGGTTGTACATAAAGTGGAAGAAATCTATCGCCTCATTTGAGGACTTTATATTTTCCCCCATTTTCTTTCTTTTTTTTCTCAAAATGAGAACTGAATCTGAATCTGTTGATTTAGTTTTACTTTCTTAAATATTTTAAGGAATTCCATTTTGTTTATGTCATCACCATTTATGGGTGATACACCATGTAAATGTAATGTAACCTTTCCTTCCCTGTGGGAATATTTAGCTGACATAATGTATGTCTCCTTGATGGAGATACTATTTGTGATCATAATATGATTCTTTTTTTTTCTTGAGAGTTGTAAGTTTAGATATTGATATTCAATATCGAATTCTATAGAACATACATCTTTCATGTGAAAGTGAAAATGAATATCTGTATTTTTAACAGATTTAAGGATTCTCTATTTTGAGAGAACTGCTACAAACAAAATGTGCTGAATGTTCGCTCTGTGAGTGACAGCACTCCTACCTTCAATGAAGTCAATGTTACTGATGTTTAAAACAAATTGTTTAAAAAGTGAATGTATCTTTTCAAACCAAGTGGATGCGAATAAACCAATCATAAAAAACGCTGATTGTCCTCCTCGAGTTATTAAGTGCAATTGAATTCTCAGTGATTAGTCTACATTGTATTCACCACAAAACACATAATCCTAATGAATGGTAATAATTATGAATTACTTTTTTTTTTATTTTTTTTTGAAAGTATAGTATAGAACTGTGCTATCCCATTGAACCCCTGCCCTAGAGGTCCTTGAGCATGTATGCTCCAGGAGGTTCCCAGCTAAATGCCACCTTAAGGCTTTGTAACTTAAACAGCATACAAGTTAAACTAGAAGAAGCCCGTTCAATGTAATTTGCATATTCTCAGAATTGACTTAAGGTATGAAGTGATATTTCTTTTGATGCAAAAATTAAAAGGTTAAAGCTCTATATTGTGATAGTGATCATGGCTAGAATTTTACCGGCCAAGTTACTGGGCCTCCTTGTGTGCAAGGATGTTAGAAAGAGGGAAGGAGGCAAGTACCGCTATGGACTGGTGGAGTCCATACTGGTTCATGGAAGGAATGAAAGGAAACTGACATGCACAATGAAGACCAAGGATGGTTGGTCTTCATTGCCAGGGGAGGATTATGAGCTAGAGGGGGCCCTGAGCTTGAGTGTCCACATGATCGCTAAGAGACTCAAGCTCAAGCCTCCCCAAAAAAGAGGTAACAGTGGTGCACATGGTCCTTGTCACTGTTATTAGCAATGGGTTTATTAATGTGTCAATAAAATAACCCCAAAGGTCCTACACCATCATGATGTGGTACATTACTGCATGCAAGTGTTTAAACATTTTGCATTTATTCCTCTTAGTTAATTATTATTCATAAGCAATCCCATGCTGTAAAATCTGCTGAAATGCCAGTGTGCATGCCGGGAAGAAAAAATCTCCATTGTAAGGGGTGCCCTTAATTTGGCTGGCTGCGGCCCAGGGGCCCAGTCCGTCTATGCCCATTGCACATCTGGCAAATCAATTAGAGATAACATGAACTTATGCACACACAGACCCAAAGGCTCATGGGTTGTAGGAAAGTTGAGGATAGAACAGAAAATACATTTTGCAGGTCGGTTGCCAATTTCAATACCATTTCAGTTCCTGTTTACATTTTGTCATTTTGCTCATTCCCTTTGTGTCATCACATCCAATTTAAGTTATTTAATGTGATGTATCTGTTATTCCTCTCCCTCCTGATTGGATGAAATGGGTATTACTGGAAAATGCATTTTCTGTTGTCATTACAAAACAGCCAGCGGCCAGAAGCTAAAAATTGAGGTGTCATGGCATTTTTAGGGAAAGTTACTTAATTTGTTTCTATATGATTTTAATGTGCTGAATCCAATTCTGACGTATGCCGGGTGATACGACACAGCGTGTAGTCAGAAATTGAATAATTATCATAATGAAACATTACCAAAAATGGAAATGCCAAATTTATATAATATTTATAAATAATTTTGCTTAATGTGTTGTTCCTATATGATTTTGATGCTGTGCTGAATCCGTTTTTTCCATATGCTGGGTGATACGAGTGGCCGTTTTGTCATTAATTGAGTAGCACAAATAAAACTCCTACTACACTATGAAAAATGGAAATGGCTTTAATTCTGATACATATTGTACATAATGTGTTATTGTTCCTATACTATTTTTATGTGCAGAATCCATTTCTGCCATATGGCAAGTGATACAACTCACCATTTAGTCAGAAATGGAGTAATTACAATAATAATTCACCAAAAATTGATATAATTCTGATAAATTGTACATGTGTTGATTCTACATGATTTTTAGGTGCTGAATACATTTTTGAAGTAGTACTTTTTTACTCTGAAATAGTACTTTTAGTACTTTAAGTAGGCCTACATTTTGATGCAAATACTTACTTACTCAAGTACGTTTTGTGTAACAGAGTCAGTTCCCTTTTGTAGTATACTTTTACTTAAGTAAAAACTGTTTCCACCTCTGGCCACAGGATGATGACAGGTCACTGCTGTACCAAGTGATGTTAGACATATGAATGGAAATACTACAGTTGGAATTTCTCATTTTTTTAATTGTTGGAAGATTGAAAGTAACATTTGCATCACGCAAATAAGGACATACATAAAATAAATAAATAAAGTAAATACAATATACAATAATAAGTTCCTTTTCAATAGAAAAAAATGTCTTTATGTGAATGCATGCAATATGCTATACCTTAAAGGACCACTTCACCACTTTTCAACCTATCCATCATATAAGTTCAGAAACCAGTCCACCAGTGACAGTGTGGACTCCAATAGCTAAAAGGAAATGGTCTGTTAAGTTAGTAATAGCATTTTCACACAAAGTGTAGATAAGCATTATACTGTGCTGAATGCATATATGCTACACAGCTATGACCTTCCATTCATACATTATTGATTAAAAAAACAGAGTCCTAAGACTTCATGTTTTCATACAAACACCAATGTTGGTACATTAGATATTACCCTACATTAACCTACACACAATTTGGTTGCGGCATTGCTTGCATCCAAAACATCAAACTTTGAATACATACAATACTTAAAACTCAGCAGCTTCACCATTTCTTGCATAGTTATGCATCTTTGTTGGGAACTTTGGGTAGAGTAAGACACAGGGCTACTCTAGACAGCACAAAGAACAGCTGCATAATTTCTGTTCATCGTGAACCTCTTTCACCTTTGACTCAGAGTCCATTCATCCTTCCCTGGTTATTCTCATAAGTAGATTGATGTTTCCTTCACTGGGGCACAAAAGAGATAGAAACACCCTTCAACAGTTGGAGCGTCTTTTGCCTGACAGCAGTGTCCTCACTCGAATCATTTTGGCATCATTTTGTCGCTTGTTCTTCACAAACAAGCAGCAGAACGGTGGTGCATATACAGTAAGTCCAGAGAAAAACAATACCAACATTGTGCTGTACACAACACAGACAAAAACAACATCAAATCTAAAGGCACAGTCGTGCTACATCTTCGTCTGTGTTGGGAAAAAGACGTAAGATCTCTCTTGAACATCTGGAGTAGCCGTTGGGTGACAGGAGCATCCTCTTCAGAGTGAAGAAGGACAAGGTCTTCTCCAGGAGGTCTGAGGCAGGGATCCCATTCTGCAGGTGTTCTCCTAGCAGCACCTTCAGCTTCTCTACACCTGTGCTGCACTTCCTCTCCAGCATGTGGAGTGTGTATCTGTACCTGGGAGAATAAGAACAGTTATAAATGGTTAGTTTCTAAGGACTTATACATTTAATTTCGATTTTGATCAGATAGAGGCGAGCTCACTATAGGGCCCAGGGTGATCATTCTGTACTATTTAACGTGGCAGTAAACATATACAGTTCAAATCCTAATATGTTGCGATTCTTTATGATCCCTTAACATAGGATTTTGGACTATACCATACTGATTAAAACAAACAAAACATTCAAAAGCACCTCTTTACCCCACAAGGATTGCAATACATATAAAAAAAATCACAACACATGTCATGAATATATGACGGTTTAACAGAGACATAACATACCTAATGTAGTGGTTCTTTGTGGCGTACTGCAGGTCAAAGTCAATGAAAGCCATTTTCAGATGAAGGTCCTCAAGTTTGTTGTTTTTCCTTCAGAAATGTTGTGCTGGGGAACGTGGCTGTCTTGTTATCGACTCTGTAGTGGATCTCCTATGTGTTGAGAGAGTCTTCTGTGATATCTGCTGTATCTTCCCCTCTGAATTCACCCTTCTTATCCTCACAGCGTATCTTCCCTCCATCCAATCAGAGAGCCCAGAGCGTGGGACAATGGGCTGAATTGAATGGCCGCTGCAGTGGAACAGGTGGGATGTTGTTGTCTATGCCCTTCATTACAGGATCAGCTAAATTATTCTCTGGGAAAGTGTCGGTACATGTGTGGACACAAGGCAAGCTTTTATTGCTGTTCTGATGTTTCACACGGAGGAGGATATTTGAACAGAACTCCTGAGAAGAAGAACAAGAACACTATAGGCTACATTATGGACTATTTTCAACATTTATTTTTTTTGTTAATTCCTTATTAGTTCAGAAAATCCATTTCAAATGGGATATTTAGAAGTTTTGAACTTTGAAAGACCAATAGACTAATTAAATTAAAGGGGAATTCCAACCATTTTCAATATTGTCTTGGGAGTGTACAAATGTGAACCAAATGAACCCATTAGGGTCCATTTGGTTCATATTTGTACGCTCAGGAAAAATGTCCTAAAAGAAAAATCATTAACATGGTGAAACACAACTTCATGACGTCTACAAGTTGTTTTCAGATCTCCCTATAGGAAACACAGAATTGGGGGGCCTTTTTATCCATGTCCACACAACATCTCTATATGGTATATTAATGACAGCAAAATGCACCCTTTAATTCCTTATTAGTTAAAAAAAATCCATTTCAAACAGGATGTTTAGAAGTTTTGAACTTTGAAAGACCAATACAATATGTCTTTACACTCTCTCTCCCCCTCTCTCTCTAACTCTCCCGCCAAAATGCTGGGTAAATGGTGTTCCCCACGCGCTGCATCTTATCACCAGTGAGCCGCACCTCGGACAGATGGTGTATCTATACAAATTCGCCCTCACAAGCCTAGCCTCTGTCCTTTGCATGGGACCAACCGGTCCTGGGGCTTTTTGTCAGGCAGGGCCGACACACTTCCATTGTGAGCGTGGCCGACAGCCTCCATGCTGACGTGTGGGAAGCCGTGTGTGGCTGTGGCTCCCAGGCAGATCCACAGAGAGGAGGGAGGGCGTGTGACCGGAGCACGCTCAGACCTCTCTGCAAGGAGGGAGAGAGAGCCAGCTGTGGGAGATCAGATCAGCAGAGAGGGAGAAACCTGGGGCTATAGACCAGGGGTGGCCACATTTTTTTTTTTTTTTTGACTTGAGATACTTTCAAAATGACCATTGCAACAAGGGCCTATAGATTTTCGTCACCACTAAACCCCTTATCCCTTAACTTCTTTGCTTTTTTAAACTATTAAAAAAAAAACATTTTTCAATAGTTCAAATGGCCAGTCTACACGCTCACAACATGTCAATAGATTGGCACATTGAACTATTCCCCAAAGATTTTAAAAATAGTAAAAAAAGGATAAGGGGTTTGGGATAAGGGGTTTAGCATGTAACGGAAATGGAGCCCAAGGTCTACAACCCCCCAAAAAGTATTATACCAATGCTAAGAATATTTTTTAAAATGTATAGCCTATATACAAAGGGGCTTTGGAATATAGCACACTGATGTTGCATATAAGATAAACGCAGTTGGTTTTGGACATATAGGGGACAAAATGGAAATGGTGTTTTCTTTTCTATAACTTTATAAAGCAACTCATGTTTGTGCACAGTAGCACTCTTGAAAACAAATTATTTCATTGTGGGTTTGAGGTGACCTGTGATGTAGGCCTATACCTGCAAAACCTTAGTGATACCGGTAGATCGCAATCTACCTTTTGGGCACCCATGGACTAAACCGATATATTGAATATTAGTGATAATGGTGATACATTCTTATTTGTAGTGGTGGAAAATAAGTACCCTATTGTCCCGAATATACAACGTAAGACGACCCTGGTTATGAGATGACATCCATTTTTCAAGACTCAATAGAACACTGAATGTCAAATATTATAGTCCCCAAATAATTTATTCTTAGGATATTTCAACCGGAAAAAACACTGTCTTATATTCAGGCCAAGAAGCGCTGTATTTAGAGGGGCAGGGACATTCCACTCATTTGCAAATGGGTCTGTAAAAAAGATCATTAACATGGTGAACCACATCTTGATGACATCATCTAGATGTTGTTCTTCTCATCCTAATGTTTATTTTTCCAGAGCCTTTTTTTTCTGAGAGTGTACAAATGAAACCAAATTAACCCGTTAGGGTTGATGTGTGCCAGTTTGTATGGAACCTTGTACACTTGCAGAAAAATGTTGAAAATTGGTATAATTCCCCTTTAAGTACAATTTTGTGGCATTTGGACTTTACCTAAGCATTTACAATTTACAATACTTCTACTGCACTATATCTCTGTTCAAAATATTGTACTTTTACTGCACATGATTCCGATTTTGTTCACAAAACATCAGCATCCACATCAGCCCTATATACATTTCAGCTATTATCTCCAATCGACAACCTCAGAATGCAGGATGTGACACATACTGAGACGTACAGTACCTTTACTTTTAGTACTTTAAGTACTTAAAGTGAATTCTGGACCTTCACTTTAAGAAAAAAAATGTGAGTAATTTATCCAACACTAACACTAGGCCACTTGTGTCAGTCACAATATGTTATGTAGGTCTGCAGATAGACACAGAATGACATTATGGATGATGGGAAGCTGGGAATCCAGTTATTTTTTTAAGTAAAACATTGAAAGTAATACATAACCTCTGCAATCTTGCTGGCGCACGGGAAGCCGTCGCGTCCCATATCCACATCTGGGCCTGTCCAAATATGGACAGTGACACACGCACAGACCCATGCCCAGACATTTTTAGGGCTAAAGTGATTAAATGTAAAAGTACATGCACTTGGTAAACTGCTTGTAAGGTAATGTTTTCCTGTAATGTTTTGGAAGTATTAAATGTTCCAAAGCTCAAACCAAAGCTGATAGATGTTTTATCATTCCCAACTAGGGGTGATTAGGAATCCATGAGAAATAACATACTAAAACATATGATACGCCTATGCATCAGCTACACCATCGGTATCAGACAACATTTCCTGTTATCGGTCAATATCGGTATCTGGAAATAAAACTGACATAAAAAAGATGGCAGTATAGTAGATAATTATCTGTTGTTGATAAGCATAGGTTTTGCGCTGGCTATGTTGGTGAGCTATCTGCAGCCTAAGCTGTAGATTCTCAACGTGTATTCCTTTTTATTGAGATGTATTTGTATCCCTGGCATAAAAGGGGGGATAAAAACATTGATGCCTGATGAAGGTCTAATGTAGAACCGAAACGTTGCAAATAAAGTCCGTGTTGTATTGGTGAAGACAGTGTGCGGGACTCATTCCATTCTACTTATCTAGGTGTCCTCTGCACACCTACAGTACATAAGGACTTTTGTCCTTTTTGGAAATAAAAACACCAAAAACTAAATAACCATATACAGTACATCTGTATCTGTATATGCTATCAGGCAAATTGATATTTTAAACTTCAGTTTTTTGAATTTCCACATGGTAGATCCCTAATTGTAAGAAAATATAGCCTACCTTTTTTTTTCCTTAATAAAGCTATTTGTTTTTCTTTTCTGTAAAGCGACTTTGGGTACCCTGAAAAGCGCTATATAAATTGTATGTATGTATTATAGGATATACAAACTACTGTTAATTTAACTGTGAGTGTTTATCATCAGGAACAAATGCATCATGTGAAGGATCTCCCAGACATTTCCAAAAAAGAACGCCTTTTTAGAGGAATTCACACATGGCAAGATAATCCACTTAAAGTAAAAGACTTCATAATGTCTTAAGATAACTTATATTGAGATCTTTAGCCGATGGAGAAGTAAATGCTCACAAACAGTTGCAGTTGATGTTTTTTATTGAAGAAGACTCAATTGACTTGAATCACTTCAGCAATATATTGTTCAACTGAGCTAAAGGCACATAGAAGTGATGACGCATCACAACAATAACTTGGATATGTCTCCAAGACAATGTACTCAAATAGAGTATAGGATTTACAATGACAACTTGTCTCTATGAGAGACATAGGAAGAAAAGCAAATGATCAAAAAAAGATCATGAAATACATCAGGTTTCACATTGTCATAACAATGTTTGTGTCAAGAGAGAATCGTGACCATACAATGATATGCTTTTTAAAAATAAAAAGATGGGTAGCACAAGTTTCAGATCAATATAACTGATCTGTAAATGTGAAATACATTGTCCATATGCTTTTTAAAAATAAAAAGATGGGTTTCATACAAGTAAATCCTTTAAGGACAGCACAAGTTTCAGATCAATACAACTGATCTGTAAATGTAAAATACATTGTCGAGTCTACAAGGTTGACAGTTGTATTCAAAATTACTTTCCATTATAGCATATTTCACAACATGTTGTGGAATATGTCATATATGTATTGTTATGTCATAACATAAAATAATAAAGTATAAGTTATGCATGCACTTTTAGCAGAAGCACATCAAAACTATTGATCATAGAATAGATCAGACTAAATTAATCACTTAGATTAAACATATACGTCCACTTGAGGACAGTAAAAGTTTGAGATCAATATGCAATCAAAGGTAAAACAACAGTCATGGCAGTGAAAAGATCCACCTCATAACTTATAATCTGCAATGACAGAAATAACTATCAGATCCTCCATTCCTTAGTGATGTTTTTTCAGTCTCTAGGAAAATCAAACTTTTGATGGAAAAAAAAAATGTTTTAACATTAAATATTGCCTTTACAGAGTTTTCATGCGGCAGACAGTCTTTCTGTATTGAAAATACAGTTGTTTGATAGAAATCCTGGACCAATATGGTCAAAAGAAGATCAAGTTGAAGTTCCAGTCTGTAGTTTTCTACCAAGGCCTCCAGAGGGCGCTGTTGACTGGACTGAGTGGACTCTTCTCTTTGGTGATGCTGGACTGAACTGGAGACTGAGGCAGCTGAGGCAAACATGTCTCCTTCGTGTTCTTGTCAGAGGATGACTGCAGGTTCTGGAGGTGGTCCAGCAGTCTTCTCTGGGACTGTATCTTCACCTCATCCTTGGACAGGAAGTGCGCCACCTCTTGGACACACCTGGAGTATCCCTGATGGACAGGAGCTGAGTTGACAGGTTGATGCTGCTGCAGTCTGCTCAGGAAGCAAACTGTCATCTCCAGGACGTCTGCTTTCTCCAGCCTGGAGTCTGCTTGTTGTCTGAGGATCTCTGGACCCAGGAGAGACTTGAGCTGCTCAATGCTGCTGTTGATTCGCTCTCTGCGTAACTTCTCCACCAATGGTTTTCTTATCTGCAGGAAGAAGAGGAAGGGGCATCATTAATAAACACATTCTGAATAACAACAGACATTTGAATATTAAAGTGCAACCAATTATGAACAAAATCTAAGTGTCCGTTCAGTTGAGTCTTGAATTTACCTTGTGGGTCAGAGTCTGAAGCTCCTTAGAAGAGGTGATTGGTGAAGAGATTGTAGGAGCCATGGCTGATCACTGTGCTGTAATGATCTCTGTAGAAAGGATCTGATCTCTACTGGCTTCAGTCCCTCCTATATATAGTCCTCAATCTACATATGAATGTGTGGGTCTGGGTCTGCTTGCACTTTCTCACAGTCTTAGCCAATCAGAGAGCCATGAAGGACAATGAGGAATGTGATGCTGCCCTAGCTGCCACATGCTCAATGCTCTTACTGCTGAGGGATAATGGTTAGATCCCAGGGGAACAGGTGGACGACTGGAGGCCGGTGGACAGAGACTTTGTGTGAATCTGGGAAAGTGGTGACCCTGTAAAGAGAGCAGATCTGCTGTCTAATGGTGGGGATCAATGACTAGGACTGAGCACACGCTCATCATTACATCACACGCGTGGTGAGACAGATAACGATTAATGGCATAACTGAATAGGCAAAACAAGTAACAGGCCAGTTCATATTAACACTGTATATCACATATTTACATTATTTACATTTTAATAACATAACTTTAAAAATAAATATAAAACTTGTGACATTTGAACACTTGTTAACATTTTTACATGTTAGGACGTTCTTGTGTCAACTACTATTTATGTGGATCTTTTTGAGAGAAAAAAATAAGGCTGTTTAAAATAATGAGTTAATGTGATTAAATTAATTTTGTTGATTAATCCGATTAAAAATTTGAATGCAATTAACTCATGTGCACACTGATTCAACCCACTGAAGATTTTCTCTGTAACCAGAGCCATAAAGTATAGCTGGAGGGATATACAAGCATTGAGGGCTTGTAGATCACCTATTTTGATTAGTATTTAACTTTTGATGAAAATGTTTAATCATTCAACAGCCCTAAAAATACATTCCTTTGAAAAAAAAAATCATGCTGTGATGTAATGTGCATGAATGAAGCAGATGTTTGTCTCCTGTCTTGTTATCTTACGTCATGTGAGTAGAGAGTTGGTCAGGATTTCCCACACTGAGTCCTGTGTGCTGTGGTCAATGCACTACAAAAGGACTTTCAATGGCCTTTATGGTGGCCGTTTCCTCTGTGTTGTTGTGACACAGAATCTATTGAAAACCATCTGGATTGGAAGGACCACATTGGCTGACACCCACATTTTAGATTTGACAAAAAACACAAGTATAGTAATCAAATTCTTATTAAACTACATGCATGTCAATGTAACTTGAAACTACTAATGTAGAATTTCCTGGAAATAGTAATAGGTAATTAATTAATAAAAATAAACTTATGTGTGACACTCAAAGCAATCAATATGTCTTGGTATAAATTATATGGTGGCTTACATTCCTTAGTGTAGATAAAAGCACATACATTTCAAAGATGCCATTTCAGGAACAAGCAACTTCACCAGCAGGCGACACAAGTGGTGAAATCATAAATTATGGAAACTGTTATGATGCTAGCCGATGGTCGGAGGCTCCACAAAGTAGACCAGTCCACAAAGTCATATACTGTAGGCTTTTTATTTACCTTAAAGTGTTTTAACAGTGCAAGCTGGAGACAGATACGGAAAAGAAAATAAATACAAAAATAAAATAAATAAAAGCGGCCAAAAACAACATTCCAAAATGGGAAATTAAATGAACACTTGAGATTAAACTTAAACTGTTACAGGCTTAAATGCCCTAGCAATTTACCCCTGTTGTTCTTCCTCTCAAGTCAGACTGAACTCCCCTCACCTGCAGCAATCCTGCTTTTATACAGGTGGGGCAAACCATCACCTAATCAGTAAGTGGCAACCAATTAACTCAACCAGCTTCCACCTTACTAGATATAGCAGCTATCTAGTAAGGTGGAAGCAGCTATATTTCACCCGCCAAATAGTTTAAAGGTCAAACGTTAACAATGCAGACGAATAAACACCAGTGTTTATTCGTCTGCATTATGTGTTTGCAGAGAGAATTCCCGCAGTAGTACTTGGCACCCTGAAATCTTAAGATGAATGTCAGCACTGCAGAGGAATATTAGGTCAACAGTTTAAAAAACATTTTAGTCCTTGTGTGAAGCCTGAGGAAATGCTGCCGTCTGGTGGCTATTTGGATGAACCAGTGCTCACAGCCTCAAAGCCCATGCCGTCTGTCTGTCTGTCTGTCTGTCTGTCTGTCTGTCTGTCTGTCTGAAAAGTGCAGGTAAAAGGTTTCATAAGGTGTTTCTCAGCTGTTACAATCACAACACATCTAGCATAATAATAATGCAATAGAATAGAATATAGGCCTACCTTCTAATGTATGTTGAAAGGGACTGATTGATTTCACAGACTAATTTCTTTAGTACAGAGTAGAATGAATAGATCATAAAAAATCATGTGCAGCAAAGCTGTGTAATTCGTTTTACTATTTTGCATCTCTGAATATGATAGTTCAAATAGTGAATCTAGTTTGTAGATCTGGCAGTTAACCAAGTGATCTAGATATTCTGCCTGGTTGAACACAATACCCAGATTAGTCATGCATGCAGATATTAATTTACATCATTTTTAGATGTTATCTCTGGGTCATGACCACAGGTTTTTTTTTTCTTTCCCAGACTGGTTAGGGCACATACCACCACATGGGTCTGTCAGCAAGTCTTTGCAGGTTCAATTCCCCAGGCGAACTGGACCATTTGCTGCATGCCATTGACAACCACAGGGTAAAAGGTCATTTGACTAGGCAGTGGGGACATCAGTGAGCTATAATCCTGTTGCTTGTAAAGGGATAGTTCAGATGAAGTTGAAGTTCAGATGAAGTTCTCTGCATTAACATAGTGGTGGTGTCAACTGTATTAATGAAGTCCAGAGTGACAACCACCATTACCATTACATTGAGTTTTACCCTGGGTTACATATGGCTTATTTGTGCTTGTAATACTGCCATACTGTGAACAACAATGAAGGAAATTATTCAGTCTGGATAGTTCAGTCAGTAGAACGCCAGACTTTGGAACAAAATGTCAAAAGTTGTTTGAAATGCACTGGAATTCTTAAAAACCAATCAATCAATCAATCAATCAATCAATCAATCAATCAATCAATCAATCAATCAATCAATCAATGTCTTCTCCCTGTTGCAGATCCATAGTATTTCTTTGTAAAGTGAAACATATATAAAACATATATCATTTTGTGATTTATGTGAATTATATAGGACATTCAAAAAAAGATGTGAGATCCATAGTATTTTTTGTAAAGTGAATCATATACTGTATTGCAATTTATAAGAATAATATGAGATGCAAAACAGATTTAATATCCATAGTATTTTTCTTGTAAAGCGGCTTGTAAAATATAAAGAAATAAAAGCTGCTAGTAGGACTCAGGCCCGGATCTAGAAGGGGGCAGGGGTGGGCAGAGCCCACCTAAACGTGCATCCTGCCCACCCAATGAAAGGTAATATTAGTGGTTTTCAACAGCTGGTCTGGGGACCACGAGTGGTCCTTGAGAGAGTTCCAGGTGGTCCCCAGCTAAATGGTGGAAAGTTGGTTAACCAGATGTGACTCTTTGAGAGCGTAAAAATGAAACGAAATGGACATTTGGTTTCATTTTTACACTCTCAAGAGTTAAAATATTCATCATCTGAATTGGCCCAAGTCTGCACAATTAGAGAATGTAGAAGATTAATGGTCATTTTGATCTGTATGTTTGACTGTTTTGTTTCCCAAATCCAGCCTGAAATTGTGGACAAAGGCAAAAGAAATCGTAAGTTAGGGGTCTTTGGGGCGAAAATGTCGAATAAATAGTGGGCCCTGATGTAATAAAAAAAAAAAAGAAAACCACTGCTTCATATAAAAACTTTGGAGTTGCCCACCCTGCCATTCTTCCAGCCCACCCTAGTAGGACTGGCTAAATCCAGCCCTGCTAGGACTGTGCTTGTATTGACAACAGGTGACTTGACACTCTTTATGCTGATACTGTGTTATTGTCACTTGGTGACTGAGTTCATTATTCTCAGTTTACATGTATCTACGGCGGTGGGCGAGCCTGTGAGAGAGGCTTTGTATGAAACCCGGAAATAAAGCTACAGTGCTGTCCCTGTCTCATCCAAGTTTCTCTCGTTTTTTTTGTTTGTTCGTTGGTTTTTCTACCAGGGGCGGATCTAGGCATGAGCAAATGCCTAGTCTTCCCCACCAAACACGATGGCATGCAAAACAACCCAAGATCTTTCAAATTAAAGTGCTTTTATTTAAAATGATTTGAAACACTACTACTGCTTCCGACTAACTACAATTGTGTCACCACTAAACCAACAGCATTTCATCATTGAAGACAGAAAACTCTCTGAGTCAGACCTTTAGCTTTATGCATGCTGCGTGTCTGTTGCAGCTTCAACAACAACTTATGTTATTACTGATGCTTTACTTGCCTAATAAAAGTCCTGTAACTGAAAATGGTATGGGTGCGGCTTCATCGCCTGTGTCGCTTTGCGCCGCCCCCCATACCATTTTCTCCTGCCCTCCCAATTGGGAAATGTTACATCCGCCCCTGCTTGCTTGACCTACAGGGTTGGAGGAACAAAATGTGACACTGCTACTGAAGACAGCCTTCCACACTGATCATCAGGTTTCTTCTTATAAAGGTCATAGTATTCTATTGTGCTATGAGGTTTAGAGTTCCAAAAAACTTACAATCAACTTCAAGTTTATTGTTACACCACAAGTTTGGATTGGCTTTGCAGCTATAACATCATAAAAGAATTAAAAAAAAAAAAAAAGCAAAAAAAGAAAATCATGACAGGGCAACAACAGAATGCATCGTATGTACAAATGCCCAATGCAAGGTGCATGCTAAAAACGACAATGAATCATAAGGTTGGCAACTCCATTGAAGAGTCAATTGCAGTGGAAATATGTACACATCAAACAAAAATCACAAATATAAAAAAATAAAATAAAATAATTATTTTATTTATTTGTTGACTGACTGAATGACCTGACATTTTAACGTTCTTTTATTGTGCTAATCAGTGTCTCCTTTCAATTCTCCTGTTACTGTTTCACTGCTGATGCACCAAACTAATATTTCATTGTATGGTGTACAATGAAAATAAAGAACCCATCTTATCTATCTATAAAAGACATACACACTAGTTACACCTCAGTAGCCTGCAAGTCACATAATAAAACCCTGACCCTCACACAACCCAGGAATTGCTGCACTAGGCTACCATAAAAGCCATGATTTTTCATGTTCCAACATGATTTCTTGTTTGGTTGTGTCGAATACAAATTAAATGGTAAACACCTCAGTAGTTAAAGGGGAACTCCACCCATTTTAAACATTTTAATATGGCATTAAAATACATTAGAGATGTTGTGTGGTGGTGACAAAAAAAAATCTCACCCAATTCTGTATTTCCTAAAAATTGAGGTCTGAAAAAATCCTTATCCTTACATGGTGAAATACATCTGATGATATCATCAAGATGTATTTCAACATGTTAATGATTTTTCTTTCAGACCCCTTTTTCCTGAGAGGGTACAAATGGAACCAAATGGACCCGCTAGTCCATTTGGTTCACATTTGTATCCTCTCAGGAATGAAAATGGGTGGAATTCCCCTTTAATTTAAAATATTGAGAATTTGAACTAATATTAAGACATTATGAAATTCAACAGAACGGTACCCTACAACATGAACACCTTTTCAATAGTAATTTGCCTACTTTTATACTTCACATTATATTTCTACGGGGAGGTCACTTTCTAGTGTGTACTGAGAATTCACTTCTTTCCTTCCAACATGATCTTTGCAATATTTGATTATCTGCAAGGGGTGTTCTTGTTGCATTGTACTTTATTGTAAATAAAGAATCGTCCCGTCAGTGTTTGACTTACAATAATGGCCATACATGGGTGTGCAACCTCCATGGTTTGAATAATCCTGTTTTACATGTCATTTGTCTTCATCTTAAGCTTTCTAGTCACGCTCAGTTGTCGTCTCTGAATATAATGAAGTCTTGAACAATAGTTAAAAGCAAATAAGGCACAATAAGTTAATACCACCTGCATAAATATTTGTTCTATATTTGTTGGAACATACAAGCACACACACGCACGCACGCACGCACGCACGCACACACACACACACACACACACACACACACACACACACACACACACACACACACACACGCACACGCGCACGCGCGCACACACACACACACACACACACACACACACAAAATTTGTATAAATGTCATACATGTGAACCTTTGAAAGGGCACCTTTCATACAAGCCAAAATACGATGCAAAGTATGCATCTTAAATCTTCTTTGTATATCACATAAATGACAAAATTATTATGTTTCACTTTACACATCAAAAAATACTATGGATCTGTTTTGAATGTCATATATAACAAAATTTTATATGTTTTATTAGGATTGTATGAAAGGTGTCACTTTCAAGTACAGTATACAGTACTGTATACTATACAGTGTATAGTAAGTGAAAGGGTGGACATTGTAATGGCCCATCATTTCAAATTTTAAAACAATAACTTTATAAAAATATAATTATAGTGCTTACTGTGGACGGTTAAGTAGACAATATTTTTACGCAGCCAGGAACACATTTGTTTTCAATTTTTTTCTTTTGACGGCATATCAATACTAAAGCGAATAGAGCGTTGCAGTCCCACAACCTTTCGTGCCAATGAGTCGCCAAGAAGTGAATTTCCTATTAATGTTTCCCACAGGCATTTTCAAAGCGTACTCTTTAGAAGGGAGGAGACCCGCACACCACCTGCTGGTTCAACAGCATTTATTTAAAGATAAGCAACGTTTCGGCCTTGCTGAAGAAGGCCGCAAATGTCGCTTATCTTTAAATAAATGCTCTTGAACCAGCAAGTGGTGGTGTGCGGGTCTCCTCCCTTCTAAAGTCTGCTGCTCTGCCTTGACCAACGCACCTGCCTAAAGATCAGATGTGCAGAAGTGTATTCATTAAAAGAGCAGACAAAGCTATATGGATGGACAAAGCCATATACTGTAGATGGTGACAAATCATGGCAATAAATAAATATAAATTTGGTAGGCAACGCTCAAGTCTAGTTTCTTATCTCTTATGGAAATATTATGAAAATGAATGCTGGGCTGCAACGCTCTATGGGCAAAGAAGAGTCATTTGCATGGACTTCCCTGAGAGACTCACACTTCATGGAGACACGCTCCCATTGAATATAATAAAAAACACCTGTCACACACACACAGCCTACAGATGTGCTATAGTAATTCCCTGATGACAGCACTAACAAAGCTACCTGAAATCACAATCAAAACAACGCTAAAGCTCCCACCTTGAGTGTTACTTCAGTCCACATATATACAGTATACAGTATTAGGACAAAACCACACAGTGTACTGTGTACTCTGTACAATATGGTCCTGCTAGCATGGCTGAGGGAAGTAAGGGTGCTGGGGTGATTTTTTTCAGGCACATCCTGCCTTGGGCAGGAGGGGATAAAATCACAATTATTTTAATGAAAACAGATTCCTGTTAATAACCCTAATGCATACACTAGGGACTTTAAGTTCCCCAGTTTTCACTACGGCAACCCGTACAGGAACTACGTCGGCTATGACGCAATCGCCGTAGCAGCCAAAATCATTAAGCACAGTACCCGTCGGCGACGGGTCCCCACCTCGTTTTGGTTCCCATGGTGACACCGATGAGGCGTCTATTCAGCCTACAGCACGTGTCAAACATAAACAGTAAACACAGACAACCATTGCTCGTTAGCTAACATGCTGTCACTTGGGCTTGGGCATGGGCAGTATTGAAAAGAGCTGCTGAAGCTATTTGTGTTATCCTAAAACAGTATATGTTTAATAACAGCATGTCAAATGGTATCAATGTTGTTATTGCTTGCCAAACAACACACACTGCATATACACACTAAAGCTGTATAAAGCTCGGGATTCGAACCACTCGGTCGCTAAGGTCGCCACGCGAACGAATATTAATGATCCCGAACCATTTATTTATTTATTTATTTAACTTTCCCCCATCTAGTAGT
Organism: Benthosema pterotum; assembly: GCA_039105355.1. Taxonomy (NCBI): domain Eukaryota; kingdom Metazoa; phylum Chordata; class Actinopteri; order Myctophiformes; family Myctophidae; genus Benthosema; species Benthosema pterotum. The sequence goes on along the minus strand of CM076971.1, from coordinate 6,517,555 downwards.
TCTGCGACATTGAGGGGTCAGAAACTCGCTGTGAAACGCGCTGTTACTGCAGTTGGAAATGCATTGTTTTCACTGAAGGTGTCCCATTCTCAATAGAAGTTTATGTAGGCGATCCGCCATTAGACTAGCTCTAGGAAGTGAACGGAGTTTACGCAACTCCGTCTGTGCGCACTGGCTGGTTAGTTTTATGGTTACCCGTCCACCTGACCAGCAGCAGCAGGCACTTAAGACTACATATACAATAGAGAGACGTAGTCTAATCTTGGCAAACAAATAATTAAACGAGCCGATGGACGGCATGTTTTGGCAATCAAAACAGAGTGTTACCCGTGGCTGTGTCGGATCGGTCTCATCAGAAAGGAAAGAAAGGAGAGCGGTGTCATGACTGGTGTATTCACACTGATGTCATTGTCAATCACATCTCAGGGCAGTAGAAAACTTATCTACCGATGACAACATCCACGATTTTAATAGTTAGTAGGGGCGCGGGGGGGGGGGGGGGACTCAATGCAAAACTGATGTAGACAGAAAAAAAAACCTACACTTGCTAGTATTGCATTAGACAGATCATTGGTCTGAGAACATTGTGAGATCTTACTTTTGGGCAGTTTGTGGACCATTTTAGTGAATTTGTTTAGGCTACTAGGCTAGTGTGATTGGCAGAGCAGAGTTCATACATTCACACAACGCATCCAGAGTATACAGAGCAGCTCCTACTCGTGCGGTACTGGCGTTGTAGACACAACGTGAGAGCGCACCTTCTGCCGTTGTAGGAACGGCTGCGACGGCAGGCAGGTTTATACATCGAGCACTGATCCATTTCCGGTTACCGTAGCACAATGACGTAGCGGTCCGTGCTTAAACTCCCTACTGTTTCAGGACAAGACTGCAAAATAAAATGCAGCACTCAGGTTTAGTTTTTCAGCTTTAAAGGTGCACGGCTCGAACTATGCAAACAAGTGAAAAAAGATGCCAGCACTCTGGAGTTCATTTCATGGTTTTATTTACCTCAGAAGGCAGGACTAGGGTATGGACACGTTTCGCCCATGAGGGCTTTCTCAACACATCAGAAAGTCCTCAAGTGACAAAATGCGTCCATGCCCTAGTCCTGCCTTCTGAGGTAAATAAACTCCAGAGTGCTGACATCTTTTTTTCACTTTTTTACACTGTATCGGGCTTATCCAGATACAATGCCTGTGTCAGTTTGCTCGTGCATGTGTGTGAATGCACAAAAATGCGCATGCAGTAGTGAACGTCCCAACCCCTACTGTAAATATCTTTCCGCGGCCATGCCTGTTATAGGCGGCACGTTATGTGTCTCGGAGTTTGTCATAATGTTTCTCTGCCCAGAGAAGACGGGTGATGCGTATGTCAGCCCGCGGTCCAATGTCGGGGGCCCAGCAGTACTCGGGAGAGAGCACTTTGCTGGGCTTGTGCAACCACAGGTACTTGTTGAGGTGACTCTCGTCGTGCCACAGAGCTTCCACGTCATTCTTCTTGTCTTCCATGATGCCCTGGAGGCAGGCGTCAGCGATGGACTTCACGCTCTGCCACGAACCCCCAAACACAGCGGCGTGGTAGTAGAAATCTCCATCCTCAGGTGCCATGTAGGCCCTGGACTTGGGGTTACGGTCGTAGGTGAACAGCCCCTTGGGAAGGTGGTAGTACCAAGCGTGGAGTAGAGCCACAGAGTCCCCCAATGCCTCTGAACCGAATCTTCCTGTGAACACCTGGTCCACGTCGAAGCAGAAGACGTGGGTGCAGCGGTGACGAACGTCCGACTCGATGAGATCGGATATCGTCTTCATGCGCATCATGGAGATATCCTGCCACCGAGAGTGCTTGTCCACCTTGACAGTCTTCAGATTTCGCCCAGGAGCGAGCTTGATGTTTGGTACCTTCTCGGGTGTATCCGTAAATACATAATACGTTACTGGTAAGCCAATCATGAAATATTTTTCTGAGGAGACAAGGAAAGTCTCCAGGTAGGCATCTAGATACCTAGGAAGGAAAGTGAGGCAAATATTGTAAGAGTAATAAGTACAGGAAGTTACAAAGTGACAAACAAATGATTCACCAACAAATGATCCTCCAACATTGATTGTGATGGCAACATTTGACCTTTTTGAAACAAAAGTAAATGGTCCCCTTATGGGAAGCCTATACTGATCATTCACGTCAAGTTTCATGAAAGTCCTTGCACCCGTTCTCAGTCTTCACCTTGACCTTGTGCCATGCCTTCCAGGGGCAGATCTGGCATGGGCAGGGGGGGGGGGGGTAATGCCCTCCTAAATGTCCTGCCCCACCAAATATAATGGCATGCAAAACAACCCAAGGTATTTCAAATGATTTGAAACACTACTACTGCTACAAGCTAACGACAATTGTGGCACCACTAAACCAACAGCATTTCATCATTGAAAACAGAAAACTCTCTGAGTCAGACCGTTAGACACGCAGCATGCATAAGCATGTCTGTTGCAACTTCAACAACAACTGATGTTGTCATTGCTTAATAAAAGTCCTGTAATTGAAACTCTAATGGTTGCGGAACCCCCCCAATTGGAAAATGTTCTGGTATTGTGGACAAAAGCAAAAGAGGTCTTCAGTTTTTGGGTCTGTGGGGCTAAAATGTCCTCAAATGGTGGTCCTCCGTGGCTCAAATGCCAAATAATTTGTAGGCCCTGGTGTCAAAAAGACTGAAAACCACTGCTTCATATGAAAAACCATTTTAACAGTCATACCAGGGCCAGATTTAGCTGGCTGGCTAAATCTGGCCCTGGTATGACTGTTAGAATGATGGTGTCTCCAAACAGATCGCCATGGTAACGGAACATCCAATCTGCTCAGTTTAAAGCTCGTTGGATACAGGACTTTTGCACATTTGACTGGAGGGGCCAGTTTGTTTGAGTATCACTGCAGGCCTAAAAGAGGGATGTCCAGGCTTGACTAACAGATTGGTGAGATCCAATCAGGGCAAGCGTCTATCTAAGTCGGTCTCCACCCACCTCTCTAGCCTAAAATGTTATCAGGTATCAAAATGTGACAATTGTGATGTGGTATTGAAGTGTAGTTTTATTTCTGCTTTCTTGGCCACTTCCCACTAAAATGGTAAATGGTGCATTTAAATAGCATCTTTATCCAAGGCGCTTTACATAGCTTGTGCATCACATTCAGCCATTCACACACACATTCATACACTGATGGCAGCGGAAAGCATGATCTACCTACTCTGACACTAGCTCTGGGGGGGCCCGGGATCGAACCGGTAACCTTGCGTTTACCATCCGGTGACTCTACCGCTGATCCACTGCCGAGGTTCAGGGCTCTATTTTCACCACGCTAATACCCTCATGCCTAAATTTCTTTGCCTTTTTTTAGATTGACAAACATTTTTGAATAGTTAATGATGACCAGTCTACAAGCCCAATGTAGATTATCTAGTTGAACTTTTCAAAAATGTTTCAAATTAATGAAAGTTAGAGATGCTAGGGATAGGTGCTTTAGCACATGACAAAAATGGAGCCCTCAGTTTCATGTGTCTTGGTTAAATAAAGGTTAAATAAAAAATAAAAATGTGTGTAACAAACCTGCCCACAGCAAAGACAGTGAGTGCCACTGTACTATTTTTCATAGAGTGCATCTTGTCATAATGATCTGCGTTGAACATTCCCTCCCATATGACAGCCGCCTTCCAGGATGTGCATGTCTGAACATCACCTCTGGACCTGATGTAGGAGACAACAATTGTAAGTTTAAAAAAGATACAGTATATGGAACAGTTGTAGTACAATTGAATTAATTGATTGATGTATTGATATGAATCAATTAATTCAAATTACATTCATGGGCGGATCTAGGCATGGGCATGGGGGGGGGGGGGCAATGCCCCCCAAAAATGCCCAGTCTGCCCCATCAAACACGATGGCATGCAAAACATCCTAAGATATTTAAAATTAAAGTGCTTATTAAAATGATTTGAAACACTACTACTGCTACTAACTAACTACAATTGTGGCACCACTAAACCAACAGCATTTCATCATTGAAAACAGAAAACTCTCTGAGTCAGACCTTTAGCTTTATGCATGCTGCGTGTCTGTTGCAATCTCTGTTAGGAACTCTAGGATGAGTTGCCAAATGTGGTGTAACTCAGCAGTGTCCACTCTGCCATAAACTCTCTAATATCCTTGTCACAGCCTCAGCCAAAGTCCGTGCCACACCCTCTCATCTGGTGCTCTGATGACTGCCACCCACGTGTGTCTACAGTTTATAGCTGGTTTCTATTTTTGCCTTGATGTGTTTTGAATGATACCTGCATTTTGGGTTCTTGATACCTGCATTTTGTGTCCTTACCTGGGTTTGAAGCCCTGATGATCCTAAACCTAAACTATGACATTTAGGGAATGTCCTTTATATGTCAGGGCCTGTTCCTGACTCCTGTTCAAACAGGAGTCAGGAACCGGTTTTCTGCCGTTGAAAAACAGGCTTTCAGCTGTTGTGTTTGCATCTCTTTGTGCTGTGCCATGTCCTGTACTGAGATGTCCAACAGTTAAAATGTCTATGTCTAAAATATCCCATGATTTTGTAACCCGGTTTTCACCCAGTGCCAATTGCTAATGTGATCCTGGGCTCTACACTCCTCCCGCCCACCTGAGGAGGCAGTGGACTGGCCTGATGGAGTTTCCCTGGTTGAATGTGGCATGTGGAAGGAACACGTTATTCCAACCAGTTCCTGTCCCCTCCATCAGGCACCCCGGCTGGCCAGCAGGAGGCAGTTTAGAGCCCAGGATTACTGCCCTAAGGGACACGGGGAGAGCATGCAAACTCCACACAGAAAGGCACTGATGACGCGGAGGAGGAGACACGCCACCAGCACGCACATCGAACCCAGGACCTTCTAGCGACAGCACTAACCAACTGTTCCCTTTATTGGCAATCATTTAGTTCCGCCTTTTGATTTTATCATTGACACATCTTTCTGCTTTGTGACTTTCACAAACAAAATTACACACAATATTCATAAATTGGACGAAAAAGAGAAGAGGTGTGTCAAACAAAAGGGAAGACAACTCTTGACATTTACTAAAATGAAGTAGTTCAAAAGTGAGCACTGGCTAAACAGGGGTGTGTTGTGTGTCAATAGCGTCAAAGGTTGCTTGCACATTATATTGCACATTATATTGCCGTTGGCAATCACACTATCATAATCCTGATGCCTGGGAGTTTGTTATTGTTCTCAATAACCCAATAGTTTGTTTTAAGTCACTGAATCAACCAGTCTGACATTTTATTACTCATTTTGGAAAAATTTAACCTCCATTGGCACCGTGTGAAAGGTTCTGATCTAAAAGGTACACATTGGTGAGCTTGTGTAGATTGGCTAATTAAATACTCGGCTGATCGGAAAAATACGACCTTTTCCACACACATGTGCCATGCCTTTATTTTGCTTGATAATTGGCGTACTTAAATATTGCTCAATTGTTGTATCTCAAAGCTGATTCTCATTGTTTTCTCCTGAGAAATAGATTTGGTATGTCTCAGATGGAGCTGTGTAACAGAAGATCTCAAACTTGGTTTCCTCTGGGATGGCTTGTTTTCCAAGGCTACAACTTATAGCATGTACAGTATATAGATAAAAAGTCTATTGCATCTCAAATCTAAACATCTTACCGAAGATCAAGGGTGTGGTCTGTTTGGTCTGTCAGCTGCTCTCCAGGCTTCAATGGACAGTTTGTCATAGGAATAAGTCCTACAATAAAGCTGAGGAAAAAAGATAGATTGTTAGATAGATAGATTGGAACATAAACAGCACGCTGTAGGACATGAAGAGGTGGAATGTGACTTCCAAGTAATGGATTGGTGTAATTGGGTAGACTATGGAAAAAATGGATTGGAGTAATTGGGTAGACTATGGAAAAAGAAGAAGAAGACAAAATCAAGAAGCAGCTTGGAATCAAGAAGACGTTTGGATATAGAGAACATTGCAAGTGAAGCCAAAGATGCTGCAAGGAAAAAAAACATGACACTATATGATAGAGGCAATCAAAATGGGTTAAAATGGCAGTCCCTCCCTGAAAAATGTATTTTTTCAAGTTATGAAAACACTATCTAAATAATTTATTTTATTTTGTTAAAGGATGTTTTAAGATAAATCATTGATTGATTTACCTTAAATTAATTTAAAAAAAGGTCTGCACAGGGGGAAATAAAATAAGTATCTTTATTTGAAGGTTAAAGTCTACGTTTCGGTAGTGAAAGAAATTCCAAGAGATTATTAAAATACAATATGATAATTGACTGTGCCGTTACACAATATGTGTCCCTCAGGTCTAATAATAATACATTTTATTTATAAGGCGCCTTTCAGAGCACTCAAGGTCGCCGTACAACAACAGATTGAAAACAACCATAACGAGCACAAAATAAAAGCAAGCACCAAGCAGCAGAGGCATTCGGTCAATCATAGGCCTGCCCGAACAAAGTGGAAAGTGGAGCTTGAGTCCGGGTTTCTTAAATCAGGGGGGAGGGAGTTCCAGAGGTGAGGGGCAGAGCAACTGAAGGCTCTTGACCCCATGGTGGACAGACGGGTTGGGTGGACTTTGAGGCGGACCTGAGAGAGCGGGTTCACATGAATCAAGTCACAGGGATATGGTTGGCCCTTCAAAGCATTCAAGGCCCTGGATGGCCTTGAATGTCTGGTGCAACATGAATATGTTTTTCCAAAATACAATACAATTTTCACACAATTTCCAACTCTGAATTCCAACCAATTCGGTAGAATGGCTCATATGCACTGTGCATACCCAGACAGACTACAGAAGTACTGGACAAGGATGCTTACATAGCATGATTAGTGCAATAGACTAGCCCAGGGGTTTTCAACAGGTGGTCCAGGGACTACCAGTGGTCCTTGAGAGGGTTCCAGGTGGTCCCCAGGCTAAGTGGATGGAAAGTTGGTTAACCAGATGTAACTCTTGAGGATGTAAAAATGAAACCAAATGGACCCTTGCGGGTCCATTTGGTTTCGTTCCATTTGGTTTCGTTTTCACACTCTCAAGAGTTAAAATATTAATCTGTATTAGCACTATTTAATCAAGAAGTACACACTGTTTTATTTGCAAATTCCAGTCTGGGATTGTGAGCAAAACCGAAAGAATTCTTTAGTTTTAGGTCTTTGGGACCAAAATGTCATCAAATGGTGGGCCGTGGCACAAATGCTGAATGGTGGTCCCTGGTGTCAAAAAGGTTGAAAACCCCTGGATTAGCCTTTAGGCGCAAATTGAAATTAAATAGACTGTAGGCTGAGAAGAGAACAAGCAGGTTACAGAACGGATAGCGGAACAGCAGAGCAAGACTAAATATTACGAACCATCATTGAACAAGCAACACCACATCCAGTGGTGGACTGGGCGAAAAAATTGGCCCGGACATTTTTAGAGTGATTTGGCCTAGACCGGCCCAGCACAACCAGCGTGTGATGGACCTATTCTACCTGGTATAGTTGGTTAACCAGATGTAACTCTTTGAGAGTGTAAACATTAAACCAAATGGACCCTTGTGGATCCATTTGGTTTCATGTTAACACTCTCAAGAGTTAAAATAGTCATCTAAATTGGCCCAAGTCTAATTAGAAAATGTAGAAGATTAAAGGTAATTTTGATCTGTATGTTTGACTGGTTTGTTACCTCAAATCCAGCCTGGAATTGTGGACCAAAAAGCAAAATAAATCTTTAGTTTTTGGGTCTGTGGGGCTAAAATGTCATCAAATCGTGGTCCGCGGCTCAAAATTCTGAAAGAATTGTGGGCCCTGGGATGAAAAAGGTTAAAAAGCCAATGCCTTTAATCATACTGTGATACCACCGGCCCCCTAAGGGTCGTGGCCCACCGGGAGACCTCCCTGTACGCCCAATGGTCAATCCGACCCTGACCACATCAAACAATGATGCAGTATATGATTGTTGTTGGATTTCAATAGAAGCTGGAAAACTGCTCTGTGATCATGATCAGAAGTCAGTAAATGGCACATTTATATACATTGTAGCACTCATAGTATAACTGTTCTCTAAGGTAAAATAAATTCCAGTGATGAATTCAAATGCCACCCTGTTTTTATTATTTATTTTTTAATTTAATTTCATTAATCATGCTGTGTACCATGTGCCTTTTACTGTGTTTTATACATTGTATGATTCATGTTGTCTGCCTGTCAGGTTGACCTGATTAATCAGATCTTCAAGCGCTAGAGCAGTTCACTTACTTGGTAACTGGGTTCACAGTTTGTAATGGTGGCATGGAGGATTCGAATGGACTGTCAAAAGCAAAAGCAAGTGCAGCCATCAGACTTCAAGGGTTAGTTTCTAACTTTAAGCTGTATGAAATATAATATAGTAGTGCAAAGTGGATGGTCTGGTCTGGTTTTGGAGAATATTAAGTAGTTCCGGTCATCTGGTGGGGGGCCATTCCATCAAAAGATATGAACCCTCAAAACTACTGTAATTTGTATTTCAACCATAGTGCAACTTTCATTCAACCCCTCTAGTATCACTACGCCATGATGGTTGATGGTTCTTTTCTGGATCGTGATGGATTTCAGTAGAAGCTGTAATTCATTGACACACTTCGGCTCAGAAGGACCATGTGTCTGCTCATGTGATATCTATGTCTAAATAAATACTACACTAATAAATTCAAATGCCATCCTGTTTTTATTTATTTACTTTTATTCTATTTTATTTTTCATGTGTACCATGTGTGCCTTTTACTGTGTTTTATATGATTCAGTCATGATGAACTGATTAACTCAAAAATAATGGATCAGATCTTCAATTAAGAGCTAGAGCAGTTCACTTACTTGGTAACTGGGTTCACAGTGTTCACAGTTTGTAATGATGGCATGGAGGACTTGGATGGACTGTCAAAAGCAAGAGGGGCAGTCATCAGACTTCAATGGTTAGTTTTGAACTTAAAGCTGTAGGAAATGTATTTGGCATTAATATAGTAGTGCAAAGGCGATGGAATCCCTTTGTTGGGAGTTCTGGTCTGGTTTTGTAGAACATTAAGTAGTTCCGGTCAATTAGTGGGGTCCATTCCATCAAAAGATATGAATCCCCAAAAATAGTATAATTGTCTCCACCAGGTCGGAGGCATGGTAGGGAATATGTTTTGCCCTCCATCCGTCCGTGCATCCGTCCGTGCGTCCGTCCATGTGTGTGTCTGTCCGTCTGTCAACAGGTAATGTCCTGCGCCGTTAACCAGATCGATGCCAAAATTGCACACACCCTCCCTAGATGCTGGCGATGAACCCATGCTCCAAATGTCCCACAACGGCCTGTTATAGCGCCACCAGGGGCCGATTTTGGCCATTTTATTTGCAACCGTTTTATTACCACTAACCCGATCGATGCCACAATGCCCCGATCTGCCTCAAATCTATCAGAAGGGCCTATTATAGCGCCACCAGAGGGCCGACTCTTGCCAGTTTTTGGCAAAAATGTGTGCGTGTGTCTGTTACCGGCTAATCTCCAGCTAATCTCCAAAACCGCTAACCTGAAAGTCGATACCACAATTTGCACACACACTCTCTGGATGCCAACCATGAAACTCTGCTCGGGTAAAATGTGTCTGTCTGTTACCAGCTAATGTCCCAAACCATTAACTCGATTGATGCCAAAATTTGCACACTACTCCTTGGATGCCAACCATGAATCTCCGCTCCAAATTTTACACAACAGCCTATTATAGCGCCACCAGGAGGCCTATTTTTGCTTTATTTTATTTTATTTTTTTGCAAAAATGTGTGTGTGTGTGTGTGTGTGTGTGTGTGTGTGTGTGTGTGTGTGTGTGTGTGTGTGTGTGTGTGTGTGTGTGTGTGTGTGTGTGTGTCCGACTGTTACCAGCTAATCTCCCAAACTATACTCCTGGTGGAGACCTGTGCCTGGAAGGGCACTTTTTCTAGTTTGTATTTCAACCATAGTGTAACTTTCATTCAACTTTGACCCCTCTGTCTAGTATCACTACGCCAAGAGTAGCACAAAACCATATTTCAAGGCATTATGGCAAGTATTTCCGCTGGTACACGTTTGAGACAAAAATCCTTTAAAAAGACCTGGAGCTCATCACAAGAAGAACCAGGCTAAAACTGTACATCATGTCATGCCAGTAGGCCTATTATTATATTTATATTTATCAATATTTAAATTTATGAAACCTGGGAAACAAAGCTGCCAACAAAGCAGTTGATGTGTTCCATAACAGATCAGGGGTTGACACTAAGGTCTCCAAGGCACTTGCCCATCGGGCAAGTGCAAGTCAGTTTCTACTTGCCCTCAGGTCATGGTCACTTGCCCCCCAAAATATATTGTACATTTTGCATTTAAGTTTACTTTCTACTTGGTGCTTTAAACATTTCCTTTCGCAGTCAAAGACTGTTTTGTTTAAGTCACAAATCTCACAATCAGCTACAATAAATATTCAACTTGTAAATCAGTGGTTTCCACAGTGGTCACAGACCCAGCAAAATGATAGTTTGGAACCAAATGGACCTGGGAGAGAGATAGGAGAGATACTGTAGCTAGAAAGCAGGGAAAGACACAGAGGCAGAGCACAATAACCACCTTCAAGACAAATTATCCCATGTTGTGTTATAGCGCACACAAGTCGCACACTTGCCCGTTCGGGCAACCAGCATACAAAGAATACTATATAAGATCACGAAAGGGATGGGACGGAAGATGACTGGACATATACTACACTAAGACCCTTAGAGCAGGGGTTTTCAACCTTTTTGCCTCCAGGGACCACCATTTATTCAGCATTTGAGCCACGGACCACCATTTGATTTCATTTTCACACCAAAGACGTAAAATTAAAGAATTCCTTTGGTTTTGTCCACAATTTCAGGCCGTATTTTGCCAACAAAACAGTGTAAACTTCTTAATTAAGTGGTGCTAATTCAGATGATGAATATTTTAACTCTTGAGAGTGTAAAAATGAAACCAAATGGACCCGCAAGGGTCCATTTGGTTTCATTTTTACACTCTCAAGAGTTACATCTGGTTAACCAGCTTTCCATCATTTAGACTGGGGACCACCTGGAACCTTCTCAAGGACCACTGGTGGTCCCCGGAACACCTGTTGAAAACCCCTGCCTTAGAGTATATATTGAATATAGAGGAGGCATCCGGAGGAAACCTTGAGGCGAAATGGACATCAGTTTTTGAGCTCAGAGGGCCATTCATTATGTGAGTCATTCATTCATTATGTGAGTTTTCTCATTATGTGAGTTTTCTCCAACTTAACCAAACCAAAACTGAAATCATTTTATTCGGTCCCACCAGTCAAACCTCCACATTTCACTCACATTTAATTGGTTCCCTGTCCACAAATTTCACTCCTGCAGCCCGAAACCTCGGGGTGATCTTTGACTCTGACCTCTCTTTTAATAAACAAGTCACTACTGTTGTTCAATCCTGCTACTTTCAGCTCAGAAATATCACCAAGATCAAACCATTTCTCTCACCTCCGGATCTGGAAACAGTCATTCACGCCCTCATTTCCTCACGCCTGGACTATTGCAACTCAGTTTACTCTGGTTTACCCCCAAAAAAAAACCTTTCCCGATTACAGTTAGTACAGAACTCTGCCGCCCGTCTACTCACTAATACAAAAAAAACGCAATCATATTACACCCATTCTAGCATCACTACCTGTGAGTGCCAGATGTGATTTCAAAGTTTTACTTATTACTTTTAAAGCACTGAATGGACTGGCTCCCATTTACATCCGGGAGATGCTGACCCCAAATTCTGGTCGCAACCTCAGGTCCTCAAACAGGGCCCTTTTAGCTGTCCCTCGGACAGACATGGTCACCCGCGGTGACCGTTCCTTTCCCGCACGGGCCCCCAAGCTTTGGAACGCCTTGCCAATAGATATAAGACTTGCCCCATCAGTAGCCGTTTTTAAAACTCGGTTAAAAACCCATCTTTTTTAGGGAGTACTTTTTAACAACCCCATAACCTCTCACTAATGTCTTTCATTCTCTAATGTTTTTTCTTTTCCTTTTGTTTTGTTTTTTCTTTCTGTCAAATTGTCCTTTTATTTTATTGTACATTGCTTCTGTTTGTGTTTTCTTTGATTCTGTACAGCACTTTGTAACACTGCTTTGAAACGCGCTTTACAAATAAAGTTCATATCATATCACATGAACGTGGAATAGGCCACACCCCCTCCAGAAACCTTCAGCTCTCTACGCACACACTAGCGTTCCCAGTATTGCAACATGCCGATGACATGTATGCGGAAACAAAGAAAATGAAGTCCAAAGACCAATGGGGGCACACCGTTAATAAGAAAGATAAGAGCCGGACTGCTCATAACTCCAAAGTCCCGTTAATCTGAATTTATCAGACTATAGACTATCATAATGCTTGGTACGGTTAGTATAATGATTGGTATGGTACGGTATCCACCACTTTCCCCACCAAGGCACTGGTGAGGCCCGGAACCAGAACACACACATTAATGCATTAATTCACACTGTTGTTGCCAAGTATCTGCTTATTATAAGCAACCCTTGACTTGTCTTTATGTAGGAAGTTACTTACACAGAAATTACTGGTAGATTGATGTTTTTTGTGCTTGTTTCTAAAGTGTAGTATTGTTTGTTTGAGTAATTGTTCATTTATGTTGCTTCTTGATAATAAAATAGTGATTTCCCATACTTCTTCACATCAAGGAACCCCAGATTAATATGCAATTGTCCACAGACAACCCAACAGAAAATATTATGTGAGTTTTAACTAAAATGTTTGTTGGTTTTAATATTCAAAAAAATACAGATATGCCTCACAATGTGTCATTTTCAATTTTGCTGGCCTTTATGAATATGGACCTGGCCACTTGTTTCTGTTGCAAACCTGGCCACACAGCAAAAGAAAGAGGAACTTACTCTATGCAAAGACAAACGCAAAGATTTATGAGGTGTAACAAAGTTGTGGATAGAGGGGAAAAAGGAAATGCAGGTGTTATAGACATGAAAAAATAAAAAAAACAAAGACAGTTAGTCGTTTGAGCAGGGCCGGATATCGAGGGGGGCAGGGGTGGGCAGAGCCCACCAAAATGTGCATCCTGCCCACCCAATGAAAGGTAATATCAGTGGTTTTCATCAGTGGTCCGGGGACCACCAGTGGTTGAGGGAGGTCCGGGAGGCCCCCAACTAAATGGTGAAAAGTTGGTTAACCAGATGTAACTCATTGAGAGCGTAAAAATGAAAACAAATGGACCGCTCCGGGTCCATTTGGTTTCATTTTACACTCTGAAGAGTTAAAATATTCATCATCTGAATTAGCCCACGTCTACACAACTAGAGAATGTAAAAGATCATTTTGACCTGTATGTTTGTCTGTTTTGTTTCCCAAATCCAGCCTGGAATTGTGGACAAAAGCAATCTTTAGTTTTGGGGGCCTGTGGGGCCAAAAATGTCCTCAAATGGTGGTCCGTGGCTCAAATGATGAATAAATAGTGGGGCCTGGTGTCAAAAAGATTGAAAACCACTGCTTCATCTGAAAGACTTTGGAGTTGCCCATACCCTACCATTCTTCCAGCCCACCCTAGTAGGGCTGGCTAAATCCGGCCCTGCGTTTGAGGTAAACGGGTTGCCACATGTGTCTGACAAAAATCCTGGACATTTTGACCATCCAATCGGCGGCCTATTATCGGCGGCGATTATCGGCGGCGATTATCTGCCTTTTGGTCGGAAGCAACGCACCTCTTTAAACATCTAACCCAGAAATATATCACACTTTTACACTGAAATGTTACTGCTCTCATTATTTTATTACTTTTTTACATATCAGATTAATAATTAGGCTACTTAACCATTAATTTTCAACTCTTTCTGGAGCAGTCCAGTTTTAATTTTTCTCATCTCAGTTATCTTTAGATAGACAGATTTAGATTCAGGAGTTTTCCACTCATTTTGGCGGTAGGGGGGTCTGGAAAAGAGGTAAATATAGCGACAAATGTGCCAAGTTGGCAACACTGGTACGTACAGGCACGCTACAATTTAATAGGACTATCATACTGATCTGAGACTGTGAGTGACGCAAGTCAGGTTAGTTGCGGTCTCTAGTCTCTAGAAAAAATATATATATACTTTTGACCATGTATAAAAATCCGGGACATTCAAGTGTCCAGGATTTATTTTATTTTTTCCTGGACAGACCATGAAAATCCGGGACAATCAGGAAAATCCGGGACCTGTGGCAACACTAGTTTGAGGCAAACCGGCAGACGCAGAAATAAATTGGATTGGTATTCACCTGATAGCCGAGTGTGACTGCAGATAAACTATACAGAGCACAACTATGGCGAGACAGAGACAACACTGGAAGAAGGCCTTGGGCTTGTAACATCTGTAAGACAGACCAAAAAGGAACATCAAACATTCTTCTAAATAAAATATATAGGGCTGGCAAAAATGAATATTGATAATCAGTGTTGGGCAATGTGCACTACATAACTTAATATGTTGTGTAATATATGCAGTAACATGCAATAAATGCAGTAACTTGTAATATACAGTACAGTAAATATACTACTTAACAAAAACATCTAATAAATTATACTTTTCTTTTCTGCATTACTGCACTAGTTTCTATATTACTTTCTGTCAATCTGTCTCATTGAAAATGATCTTATGAAATTATCTTGACAACTGCAGAAGTTAAATAATCACTGATATTTCTATAATTTGTCATCAAATTATTTCCTGGCATTCCATGAATTCAAGGAATACATTTAACTCCTGTGTTAACTGTCCAGAGCTGAGTAGGATGAGGTTTAGGTCTGCGTCAGTACTGTTTGCAAGAGTGACATGTTTTCAAATGGTTTTCAAATGGATTTGGCCAGATAGCCAAGTGGGCTTGCTTGTAGGTATGCCACTGGCCTACGCAATATTTAATTAATAGTGATACTAAATATATAATGTATATTTTGTAAAAAGTTTTTTAAAGTAATATGTAATAGTAATATTAATACTTTCAGAACACTGGTTGAAAACCACTGGTCTAAATAATCTGCTGATTAATCCATTATGAAAATAATCGTGAGTTGCAACCCTAATTTTGATACTACATGTACCAAATGCCAGAAATATAGTTCTAAAGCTGAAAGAAGCCTGTAGCAGCTTACCTCATCATGACGGAGGGATGCTCTCTGAATTACAATGCTGGTTCATAACACCTGTCAAAGGTAAAATGTGCCACTTTAGCATGTATGAAACCTGAGATTTTAACCTAACTCCACCTCACCTCCAAGCTATTGGCTCATTATGAAACTGCTGGAGACTGCTGCACTGTGATAGGGCATGCAAGCGAATATTCCATATTCAAAAGAATATTTGTATACTAAAATCTAAAGAATATTCGAATGTCAATTTCAGTTTCGAATTTAAAATAAATGGTAATAAAAATACTGTGTGAGTTCCCACAAGACGCTGGCCCATGCACATAAACTAAGACAAACAAAAATAGGCTATTAAGATGATTATCAACCATTCATTTGATCTCGCAAGAGTCAAGAGAGCGCATTTCTCAGCACCAACCATGGACAATACAGAACTGGAGCAAATAGAGGAATAAAGAGGATGTTTTACAGCATATTAGGCTGGAATAATTCATATTGATATTATATACATTCGATATTCGAATAATTTGACATTTGTTCGAATAATTCGACATTCGTTCGAATCCACGTGGTGTTTCAAAAGGAATATTCAAATGCAACTTTTGGCCAGTTTTTGCAGCACTAACAGACACACTAGCACTGTCTTGTCCTGAGCCCAATATATGTTTTGACAACATGATTTGTTGTCAACAATAAAATTTCGGATCATCTGCAGGGCATTTAAGTAGAAGTCCCTTAGAGGGGGAAAAGGGCAAAAAAGGTAAAGGATATAGCTATAGGGTATATATTTTTGATTTATGGCTAAAAAGTTGCCTAATACCTTTAAAAACAAGAAGAAACTTACACCCAAAGAGAAAAAAAAACTGACAGTAGAGAAAATCTATACAAACATTCTATAGCTATGTGGCTCAAAGACATCATGGGGCTTTCTTTTCTATAACTGATTATTTTGAGAATTTGAGAGTATTACTAAGAATAATAGCCTGAATTGCTCATGGAGGAGTATTATAACTTAAGGGAGGTGATTTGTAATAACACATTGATTCAATTTCACCAGAACAATGTGTCACTATCTCAGGTAACTCAACTTACAGTGTACTGTATGTATACATATTTGTTCATTGTTGTTTTTATTTCGTTATTTATTAGGCTATTATTATTTTATCTTTATTTTTTGTTTCATTTTTACGCTCTCAAGAGTTAAAATACTTTTCAGTACCATCTGAATTAGCACCACTTAATTAAGAAGTCTACACAATAAGAGAATGTAGAAGAATGGTGATCTGGTTTTGTTTGCAAGAAGAAATCTTTAGTGTTTGGGTCTGTGGGGTGCAGAAAATGTCATCAAATGATGGTCTGTGTCTCTAATGCTGAATAAATAGTGGGCTCTGCTCTGGTATCAAAAGGGTTGAAAACCACTGGCCTACAGGTATAGGCAGCAGGGTCAATGTTGTACTTTTCGCAAGTAGCCTAAGGTATAGGCCTATAGCCTACTGTCCGCGTTACTGGTCATTTAGAGGGCGTATACCAGTAGTCTTTATTGTTGCAACCAGGGGTGTAGTGGAGGGGGGGCGCGGGGGGACGGCGTCCCCCCACTTCTTACATCTAAAATCACATCTATTTTTGGGTCTGAAAAAAATCATTAGCATGGTGAAATACATCTTGATGACATCATCAAGATGTGTTTCACCATGTTAATGAGTTTACTTTTTTCTGAGAGTGTACAAATGGAACCAAATGGACCCGCTAGGGTCCATTTGGTTCACATTTGTACACTCTCAGAAAAAAAAAACAAATGGGGGGGAATTCCCCTTTCAGAGTCCCCCCACTTCTAAAAGTACCACTACAACACTGGTTGCAACTGTGACAAACAGATGTAACAAACCTACAGGTAATGTTGTATCGGGATTGAGTGTATCGGGTTGTATAGGGATTGAGTGTATCGGGTTGTATCGGGATTGAGTGTATCGGGTTGTATCGGGATTGAGTGTATCGGGTTGTATCGGGATTGAGTGTATCGGGTTGTATAGGGATTGAGTGGGAGATGAAAGCCTATATGATATAACTAGGTTATAGATTATTATTAGGTTATCAAGTCAAACTACATTTAAAACCGACTGCCATCGAACATAAAGTGATGTAGAGCAGTGGTTTTGACACCAGGGACCACTATTTATTTAGAATTTGAGCCACTTACGGACCGCCAATTGAGGCCATTAATTACACGTTTACGCTCTCAAAGAGTTACACCTGTTTAACCAACTCTCCATCCTTTAGCCTGGGGACCACCTGGAACCCTCTCAAGGGCCACTGGTGCTCCACGGACCACTGCTTGAAAACCACTACTGCTGTAGAGGTTAAACTGTAGAGGTTAAAGGGGAATTCCACCCATTTTCAAAAATTTCCTGAGAGGATACAAATGTGAACCAAATGGACAGGGGAGGGGAAAACGTGGTGAAATACATCTTGATGATGTCATCAGATGTATTTCACCATGTTAAGTTAAAAATTTTTTATCATGTCCACACAACATCTCTAAGGTATATTAATGACATGATAAGCTATTATAATTAATATATGAAAGGTGCGGCATTTATTGGCGATATTATCGATTTCATTGATTAATTGATTGAATATGTATTGACAGTTTGCAGGGTATGGGTACAATAACAGGCAGCCTACATAATATAGGCCCACGAAAGCACAGCTCAACATAAAGTAGCATAAACACCGTTATTGTGGACAACACGTAGCCTGTAGGCATAACCCTACTACTGATCCTAATACAGCGATTAGTTTAGAACAGGGGTTTTCAACCTTTTTGACACCAGGGACCACCATTTATTCAGCGTTTGAATCACGGACCACCATTTGATGACATTTTCCACACCAAAGACCTAAAATTAAAGAAATTATTTTGGTTTTATCCACAATTCCAGGCTGGATTTTGCCAACAAAACAGTTCAAACTTCTTGCTAATTCAGATGATGAATATTTTAACTCTTGAGAGTGTAAAAATGAAACCATTTTTACACTCTCAAAATCATTTTTACATTCTTAAGAGTTACATCTGGTTAACCAACTTAGCTGGGGACCACCTGGAAGCCTGTCAGGGACCACTGGTGGTCCCCCGGACCACCTGTTGAAAACCCCTGGTTTAGAATATCCATCAGAACTCTGAGACTCACCGTGTAGATTCATAAACAATGTTATCCAAAGTAATCCATGTCGCTGTCACCTTGTTTAGGCTATTCGATATACTGTCAGTAGAGTTGGTTACCGTAGTTTAATATAACTACAGTACAAACTTTAGTTTACACGCGTTTCTTTCTCATTCCCTTTATCATGAGCTCTAACAGGGAGAGCCTATACAGGTACTGTCTTATCTGCACCGCGAATGTAGGCTAAATAGGTGCGGCGTATACTTTGCACCATAGCGGCTCTTCATGTCACAGGGTGTGGTTGGTGGGCTTGCAGGTCCCCTGAGGGCAGGCTATACCTTAAAGGTGGTATTATGATCAGCACGCATGCTCTGTTACACTATCTTATCAAGTGCCCGAATTTAAAGGGATAGTCCGGATTGTTTTAAATTAAGCTGTATGAACCTACATGTTGCTCTTTAAAGGTAGGGTAAGTGATTTGAAATTTATGGTGTAGTACCAGCCTGGTTCACTAGGGGCACCAAAGAGTAGCTACACTATGTGAACCTGCTGCCCGATCCTGATTGGAGGAGAATTCACCCTCCACCTGGGGAACTTTTATTAGCTCCTCTGCTAACGTGGGGGAGAGGGAAACTCCATATATGGTCTGCACACCTTATAATAGAGCATTTTAACAGAAAAAAAGAAATTTGGGGTGATATCTGACCAAAGTGAAATCACTTCCTTTAATTTAGTGTTAATTTAGTGTTGTCAACTGTATTCAGGGGCGGATTGGCCATCTGGAGTACAGGGAGTTTTCCCAGTGGCCTGCGCCACCTGGACTGGCCTGGACAGTTTTTTTTTTTTTTTTTTTTTTTTTTTTTTTTTTTTTTTAAGTTCAGGGCAGGCCAAGGGCGCCAGGTCATATTCCCGTTCACTCCTGTGCGCCAGGGCGCTCGCGCTGCTGGAGGCAGTGTTGCCATCTGCCAAGATCCAAAATGCACTAGTGGCACTTCCAAAATGCACTAGAATGTGCTAGATGCTCGTCTGGAACATACAGATCAAAATGAGTATTAATCTTCTACGTTATCTAATTGTGTAGACTTATTTTAACTCTTGAGGGTGTAAAAATGAACCCATATATATATATATATATATATATATATATATATATATATATATATATATATATATATATATATATACAGTGATGGGCAGTAGCTTGTTACAAGTAGCTAAGCTACATAGCTTAACTACATTTTCCCGTAACTTGTAGTGTAGCTTACTACATTTGTTCTGGGAATAGCTTGTAGTGAAGCTACACTACATTTTCGAGTAGCTTGTAGTAAAGCTACACTACTTATTTTGAGTAACAAGGATTGTAGCTTACTACATTTTCCCGCACACATTTTCAAATTCCGCTCATTTTAATGGGTAGAAAACCTAAAATATACATCCCTCTAATATACATAATACACATTTGTTGATATTATTTTATTATTATGATTATTATTCAGAAAGTTGTACATTAAGTTGAGATATATATTTTTATATATCTAGTGTTGATGTAGCAAGCTACATCAAGCTACTTTTGTCATGTAGCTTGTAGTGTATCTTGCTACAATTTACTAGGGATAGCTTGTTGAGAGTAACAAGTAGTGTAGGTTACTACATTTTCCCAGTAACTTGCCCATCACTGTATATATATATATATATATATATATATATATATATATATATATATATATATATATATATATATATATATATATATATATATATATATATATATATATATATATATATATATATATATACCCTATTGGCCTGAATATAAGACTATGTTTTTTTCCCAATGGAAATATCCCAAAAAATGGAGTCGTCTTATATTCAGGGGCTATACTATTTGACATTCAATGTTCTTTTTTCTGTAAATGGGTCTTGAAAAATGAGGGTCGTCTTATAAACGAGTCGTCTTATATTCGGGACAATACGGTATATATAGCACAGCTGGCCCAACACAGCTGGCCCATGTGCAATATTGGATGAGTGTGTATACCCTCCTCTCTGCTCCAATATACACCAATATAGCACATAATGCTGGTCTAGATGCAGTCAAACACCATTGTCTACACCAGGCGTGCCAAAAAGGTAGATTGTGATCTACCAGTAGTCCACTAGATCACACATGCTGTGCAGGTAGATCACATAGATCTGTAACTCCTGAGAGCGTTAAAATGAAACCAAATGGACCCTTACAGGTCCATTTGGTCCACACAATTAGAAAATTAAAATTAAAATATTTTTTATTTGGACCAACGTTTTGCCAGTTCTCTTTCCCAATTGTGGACAAAAACGTGAAAGTTATTAGTTTTGGGTGCAAGAGACTAAACTCAACATCACAAACTGTCAACTCAAACCTCAAATACTGTTTTCAAATGTCAGTAATAGCATATACAGCAAAACCTTCCGATTCTCCCCCTCTATTTTTCATTATAAGTGCATTATTCTTAAACATTATGACAGTAAGTAACACCCTCACCAACTATTTCAAAGCTCAAACTTTCTAGGGCACTCTATGTGTAGATCTTGTTGAGCCGGACATTTTGAAAGGAGCTCTCAAGTCAAAAAAGTGTGGGCACCCCTGGACTACACTATAGACCTGCGCAGTGACGTCACCGCCCCTGTTCCAGAAATGGATTCCCCATTCATTTTTCTCATAGACTTTTCGAAAATAATTCATATAAAGACGATTACGCTGCGGACAAAGCCAACTTGAGTGGTGACGAATCATGATGACACACACAAACTTTTGGGACAATTAAATCATTTCTAAGATGAAAAACGAAACAAAAAGTCTTGTATCATGCCGTTTCCTACTTCTTCCTAATTATATATTATATGACAATATTGTGTTTGTTGTCATGATTTGTCATGACCCGAGTTGGCTTTGGCCGAGGCGCAATCATGTTTTTATTAACCATTTTCGAAAAGTCTATGAGGAAAATGAATGAGGAATCCACTAGTGGAACAGGGCTGGTGACGTCACTGCGCAGGTCTATAGCTGTCACAGCTATACCACCTAAACAATTCATACTTGATATAGGGGGGTAGCATAGAAATCAGATTATCTATCTTCTCCTTCTTAGACCAACAGATTGACTTGAATGAGATCACACATCTCTCTCCTCCTAACTTAACATTGACTGCAAAACAAACAAACAAACAAACAAGCAGTCAACGCTATCCTTGACTGCTGATACTGTCCGCCATCACCTTCACAGTTTACATAGGACTGTTAAAAATTAACAAGTACTTGAGGAAGGAGGAACGGAAAAAGGAGGAAGACACACGTCTGTTTAAAAGTGTACACATGATTTATTTACTTAAAACCAGTCAATTTAAACATGGGGTGTGTTAATCAGATCAGTAGTCTAAGGGCTCCATTTTCGTTACCTGCTAAACCCCTTACCCCAAATCCCTTATTTCATTTAACCATCAATAATGTTTGTTATTAATGTGTAATTAATGCACAATACTATGCAATAAGTGTCTTTTTAAATGTTAATAAGTATTCATAGTTTTATTGTTTGTGCATTATTATATCTGTTTATGAGCATATAACAATGCATAATGAGTCTCTTATTAATCCTTAACTAATGTAGCCAGGGCTGCTATTGTTGGCTTTAATTTGAGGTCCAAAAGAATGATATTAATGTAGCTGCAAGCAGCGACAGGACCAAGCAAGCAGCTAAAGCAATAAGAACAATATGCACAAATAAGCCATATAAAGATGTAAGACTTGAGAAATACATCTTGAAATTGTGGAAGCAGGCCAGGGTTCTTGGAGACTTATACATTGCATTCTCAGTACCTGGACTTGAACCCTCAGCCTTTTGGTCCTAAGCCTGGCACTCTACTGACTGAGCTATCCAGCTGAGCTATTGTTTCATTGATAACAATGATGAGTTTGAATTACAAAAAAATGTTATAGCGCTCCCCTCTACAATACTTTCAAATTTCAAAATCATACACTGCATGTACAACATCATGTACAATATGCACAAATAAGCCATAGAAACAAGAAAGAAAGACATCATGTAATTGGGGAGCAGGACAGGGTTCTTGGAGACTCACACTTTTCAAATTCACAAACCAGCAATTTTCACTGGCTTATAAAAACAATCAAATGTTTTAGTTTCAAAGAATTGTTATAGCGCCCCCATCTGAGCAATTGGAGTAAGACTGGTTTAGTGCTATTTGGCATCCCCCTCTACCAAACTGTAAAATCTCAGAAGCAGATTATGCTGCATATGTAGATTAGTGGCAATAGAAGAATTTGAATTTCACAAACAAGCAATTTTCATTGGCTCGTAAAAACATATTTTTTTCACAAAATTCACACCTACTTTCGTATGGCTCCAAAGTTCATGTGTAGGTCATTGTCATGCATTTTTCCTCCTACAATCAAAGATTGTAGGAGGAGATGCATTTTAACTGCTTTACATATAATTCAAGATGGCGGCTCATCTAAAGGTCAGAGGTCAAAAGTCAGAATACAAAAGTTGTTTGGCATAAGCGGATGCATAAGTGAATATGAGTTACATTTCTGAGAGTCAAGCAGTTCATGAGTTATGAGTGTTTAAAGTTTGCAATTTCAGTTGAGTGCTATAGCGCCACCATTTGACCAGTGGTCACAGGCTTCACATCATCACCGTTTGGCATCACCCTCTACCAGATTACCAATTTTCGCGAAAACCGACTGCACGGTTCGGCCAGAACAGCTATTTTTGGCGGAAGAAGGAGGAGAAGGAAAAAAGAAGTCAAAAGCAATGAAGTGCCCAGTAGAGACTGCTTGGTCCCTTAAATATAAAAGGTTTGTAGGAAAGATTTTTAAACACAACCTGCTGTTATATGGTTTTATTATAAAAAGGGTTAATACTATTTACAGTATATCATGCTTTGACATATAAAGCAAATGTGATTTAATAACAAATGTATGGTGAACCCTACAATTGGAGTTAAGGCTTAAATGCATGGTAAGAAATGTTAAGAAAATGGCAAGAAATGTAAATATGTAACTAAAATTCCAAAAGAATGAATACTCAAACACGGGTGTCTTTACGTAGTGATACTTGAAATGCCCAAGAGCAATTTCATCATTAACATAAAAACAAACAAACAAAAAAACATCTTTTTTCATCAATTGGTTTACTGATGTTTTGGTCTTACCATTACAATATAATGTGCATATTCTAATCAAGTACAAAATGAGAAAAGGTACAGTGCATCTTTCGAAGTAATAATACAATATATATAAATATTTAGATGAACTTTGGACGATAAAGGGGTATAAAAAAAACAATATTAGGCTACATTCCCAGGGAATCTTGACCGGCACACATGACTTTTTTTTCTTTCTTATTATTTTTGACAAAGAACAAAATGATGTGATTTAAGAATGGTAGCACTTGTAGGAACGCATATGCTATCATATTCATCACATTAATAATACTGGAATGTAGTAACACTGGAGGAATCTCGACTCAATATCATTGAGTGTTTTGGTGCGGCTCACACCAGTAAGCCAGTCTATAAAGGACTTCTACTTATCCTTTCAGTGCTCAGGTCTTTCATTATCACTACATGGCAGTACTTGTATAACTGTATAACTGAAGTGAGTTCTAACACTTTTAAAACGTGATTCAAGAAATACCAATTCCAGATTAAAGTTGAATTTAGACTAGAAGACTTTCTTACTTTCATTTGTAGCTGTTATGTCCCCAAGAAAGAGGTCTAGGTGTTATTTAGTGCAAATGCCCATTATTGGCAAATGCCCATTGATTGCCTCAAATGAATTGAACTGAATGGGGCGAATTGGGTGTTGTGTTAATTCACTTATTACCATCCCTCAAAACAACAACAAAAATATATTTTGTTTATACAGTATATCCTCTCTTTATAATGTAAATAGTGTCCCAAGTGGTACACTTTACTATTGTTTCAATGGAAATAAGCAAATTAGCATTAATACCCAATGCCCCAAGGAGGATATATATATATATATATATATATATATATATATATATATATATATATATATATATATATATATATATATATATATATATATATATATATATATATATATATATATATATATATATATATATATATATATATATATATATATCCTCCCCTATATACTGTATAGGGGAAATATACTGTAGGCAATAATGGGCTTTTGCACAAAATAACACCTGGATCAAACAAAGGTAAGAAAGCCTCCTAGTCCGAAATTCTACTTTAAATTTGTGAACTCACAAGGATTGCCATCAGCATTTTTGCTGCTTCAAACAACACAACAAAATATATGGTTGCGATTAAAAATATTAACAAATACTTTAAGTGTTCAATATATCAACATAAAAGTGGCACAGTTTGTATGAATACAATTGGTATATTCATCTTTATCCTAGCTAAAGGAAGACAAGTTTTCTGATGCAAATATATCTTTGCAAAACTTGAGCAAAGGATTTCTGTATATAAAACGCAAATAATGATTGTTTTTAACACAACAGTTCAACATGTAGCTGCCTGGAGTATTAACCTTTTGCCTATATGTAGTTAGACTAAAATAACGGTTTTGACCAAAAACAAACAAATAAACAAACAAACAAAACATCTGGCCTGAAAGTGCTGAGAAAATCTTCTTTGGAGGTCCCCAATAATTATCACACCTGGCAAGAAAGCAAATACCACATTAACCACTTTGAACCCGGCACCTCTATTTTGGTAATGTCATGATAAGCAAAAATGTCCATAGCTGATTGGTTGACAGCCCTAGTCAGTCGGCGCAGGTGCTTCTTCAAAGAAGCTTCGGGTTTCATAAAATCTGACATATTTTACTGATTTTGTTCACATGCCAGTTAATCTCGTCAGCTGTGTTTGTTCGTTTAGCAACCGGCGTAAACATTTGCCACATTAATGACAACAACGTTGTCTGCTTTGGGTTGGTATGAACCAATCACCACGAAGACTGCCGGTTGGTAACGCCCATCCCAGAAACTGTTGTGGTGGAGAGTGACTTCAGTCTGAATAATGAAGTGAAACGAAATGAAACGAAATGACAATTCAGACTGAGGTCAGTCTGAGGTGCAAGCACAATCTCACCATTTTTCCCCCCTCTGGCTGTACGGTGGGAAAAAAGAATGTCAGAGCTGAAAGTGGATGCCCAAAGGGGTTTTAGATGAGGGAGATCCGTATAGGGATGGTGGGGGAGTCCGTCCTATGCTGTGGAGAGTGATGATGGCTCACCAGGTGTTCCACCACCGTGTGTTTGGACATGTGCTTCATAAGATAGGTTTCCTGAAGGATGGGAGAGAGGAGGACAGCCGTCAACACCAACAACACCTGTCTGCCTATAAAAGATACAATGACGTTTTATAATTCAATTCAGTTCCCAGGGCTAGGGTTATAATCAGAATTTATTAATTTATTACTTTATTGTCATGTCACAGGTTTGGTATATACTGTATATCCTGTTTCTGTAGCAGCTACAAGTACACCTGGACACCTGGTCACTAGCCAGACACTAACTGACAGACACTAATTATACAGGGCAGCTTTGGATCAGGAGGTAGAGCAGGTCGTCCAATCGTCAGTGTTTCAAATCCTGGCTCCTTCTGCCTACATGTCGTAGTGTGCTTGGGCAAGCTTTGAGTGAGTATAAAAATGCAGTCCATTATTATTAAAAGGCTACCAAGCTGGTTTGAAATTTATGGTTTGAAAGTGGATGAAATTTGTTTTTGTGCAAGCTCTGTCATTTTTGTCGGAAGAGCAGACACTTGGGATTCGGATGATCCTCTATTCCGGGGGACCACCAGTGGTCCTTGAGAGGGTTCCAGGTGGTCCCCAGGGTTCCAGGTGGTCCCCAGGCTAAATGATGTAAAGCCAAAAAAACAAATGGACCTGCAAGGGTCCATTTGGTTTCCAACTGGCTCTGGATGAGCCAGTTGGTGCCTTGCACAGTGCCCTCGGTGAATGGGTGAACGTCATGCACAATGTAAGCATGTACTGTATGCGCGACTATATGGTGCATAAATGGGGCTTAACTCACTGAAGTGTACGCTCGACCACACATGCTGCAGCAGTACGCCTTGGCCGTTTTGATGGCGTGTACAGACAAGTGGATCTGCAGTGAGGCGGAGTCTGAGTAGGCACGGTAACAGTTGGAACACTTGAAAGGCTTGTCTTTGTTGTGTTGCCTCTGGTGAGACTGTTGCAGGGAGAGAGAAAACAATTACACACGTTCTGACTCATACGACGCCACAAAACCTTTCGTTTTCTCGAGGGATTTGCGGCAAGTCTAGTCTTACTGTTTCACAAAAGCCCAGAGGTGAATGTGATATCATCAGTCACTACTACTACTACTACTACTGCAGTACTGGTCAGCGGAAGTAGTGAATAACAGGACCGTTGTACAGGTTGAGAGAAAAACAATGCACACTTTGCCCAGTGAAGGGTTTATAGGCAGAAGGGACCTCTGACAAGTGATTTACCTGCAGATTAGAGAGCTGAGTGAAAGCTTTATCACATCCTGGTTGGAGACATTTATAAGGACGGTCTCCTGTGTGGATTCTGAAGGACATGGAAACGGTGATATTGATTTGAACCAGAACAAGTACAGGCCTTTAAAAAAAATCAAAACACAGGCCAAAGACAACAACCTCTCAGCATCTCATCATAAATGGATCCACTATTTGTTGATTCAGGCAAGATTTTCAGCTAATCCTAGCAAGCTTTATACACTGGGAGATTCCTTCCATACAAGCAGAAAGATATGCTGTGCTATAAGCACGCTATAACACATGCTACATTCTTGCACAAACACTGTAATTAGTGAGCACTAGCCTCAAATGGCCTTATAAATACACGCCCACATGGATCATCACACCCAAAAGCTCCTTTGGCACACCAAAAGTCCCCAAGCATTATCAAAAGGTGAAGTAGGGCTAAGTTTGTTGATTGGTGAGTGTCATGTTGTTCATGGGATATCAGTTCTTATGCACAACATATCAAGGTCTCCATTGGACTGTGTATGCCATTTTGTTCTTAACAGGTGACATTTTAAAAAGCCTTATTCATGAATAAAATTATCTGAAAAAGCAACCTAGAGAAGTGTTAAAATGAGTAAAAACAAAAAAAAAGTTCTGTGTAGCGCCTAATTTAGGCTCCATCGTATGCAACACAATGCAGACTATCATAGTTTTTGAAATGAGGTTAGCATTTCTCAGAGTCATTACTTAGGAAGCTGATACTGAAAAATACTGAAAACTGAAAATCTACAACAACAGGTGGCTCCTGAACCACTGGTGGTCAGTGAAGGTATTCCATGTGGTCCCTGAACATGCATTTATTAATGTAGCAAACCAAGCCAATGAAGATTTTGTATTACGGAGCAGAACAAATAAATAAATGCTGACGATTACTGAGAAGACTGATCGAGTTCAAGAAATTTCACAGAAAAGTGTGTTACAGTAGATTCCCAGAAAGTTTGCCTGATTGAATCATCATTATTTTGAAATGAATGGGCCCATGTAATGATGTCATCATGTGTACACTCAGTACTGTACATATATCACTTAACCTGAGTTTGTTTTGGTTCACTTGAGAAACACTGACCTACAAAGCTGAAGGAGTTGATAAATAAAAGTCAATAAAAAATGAGACCTGGTGTGCTGCTGTAGATGGGAGAGCTGGCGAAAACATTTCTCACAGTAGGAACAGTGATAGGGTTTAACCCCAAGGTGTATGCGGAGGTGTTGAGCCAGATACGATGAGTTGGCAAACGTCTTGGTGCAGTGAGGACACTTGTGGGCCTTTGCTTCTGTGTGGGTTTTGGAGTGGAGCTGCATGTCGGACTTGGAGAAGAAGGTCAAAGGGCAAACTTTACACCTGGTGGTAGCAAAAAACAAAACAAAACAAATCAAATACAATAAACAAAGCAGACGCATTATTGTCTTATGTATACAAAACTTACCAATGAAACCAAATCATGGAACCTTTGGTTTGATTTGTGGCCAGTGTAATTTTCACACTACTTTTTGTTACTATTCGTGCAAGTAAAACATGGAATCCCATGGAACTCGAACTTCAGGTGCCCAGCCTGTGATCGTCATTTAATGAGCTCAGTCACTGATGCAGTTAAAGGAGAATTTCACCATTTTCACATGAAAATATTATCTTAATGGCATGTGTGGATTTATAGGCACAAGTGTAGTGCACCAAAGAACTGTGGGAATTGCAGTCCAGGAAATAGTGTCCATGAAATCATGAGACACTGAGCTCACTGCTGACATCTAACATATATAAAACATACACATATATAAAACCACACGTTACACACATAAACACCACCAGGAAAGTGTTCTAAATCTCCAAATCTGTTCATAGACTAGGCTAGATTTCAGTAAATGTGCTTATTTTAAGTGCTGAAGGCAAATCGTGTTAATTTATTACATACAAGTGTTCTAGGGGCATTAAGGCGTGCTGAATCCAAATCTGCTGTATGTAAAGCTCAAAAATGGCCCCTAAGCCTTCAAAATTGACAATTTAAACATGGCGGCCACCACCATAATGACGCATAATAAAATGATGTATGTTTGACTAAATAAGGTATAAAATGGATTGAAATGTTTTTTATGTTTTATGGGTAATACAATGACATATTCATATTTCAGATCAATTTTGAAGGTACCACTTTAATATCATTTATATTGTGAAAATTGGCCTCTTTGGTAATGAAAAACGTTTTTTTTTTCTCTTCATTTTTTAATGGTGAACAATTTCTTCATGATTTGCCTAAATTAGTGTTTACTTGCTTGCAGTAGACAGATGAACAGTGAGTCCCAATTATCTTCAGTGTTCTGGCAGGTGTTGCCAATTAAGTTTCTTGAAACTGCACACTTCAATGTACTTCATGTGTACTTTCCTGTAGCCGCAGCGTTGGCTGAAACCAGCCTTCTGCAAATGCATGACGTGTTCTCCCTGCATGCTTTTGGCATTGGTGGCAAGGAAAGCAGCCCTGGCACCAACGGACCATTCAGGAGCATCCATCCCATTTCAGTCATGGGAGAAAGATCAGGGTGTTGTAAGTGAGCTTGATTCCATACAAGAGCTTGATAATGGGAGCACATGATGTGAAACTTCACTGCATCTGAGGTTGGTGGCAGAGTCTCTTGCGGACTCCCCATACAAAACAACTTGACTCCACCCTATATCTTACATATTAATTTCTCTGCTGAGCTTCTATATCTTCCGTAAGAAGACCCTTTCCAAGGCCAATGAGGTCTGAGGGATGTTGCTGGAACACCTGTCAGGTTGTTTTCTTACCATGGCCAAGTATTAACTTGACCAGAATTTCATGCACTGGAGATACTATCCTTTGCTGTCCCAGCGTTAATGTAGAGACACTTAGGCCTACATTGCATCTTGCCATAGCATGCCAGAAGTAAAAGAAGCATCTTTATCATGTGCTGACACAACTAACAACTGTTTCATTTGAGCATGAATGCAGTTCAAACCAAGCCATGTGTCAGCTTCCTCATGGTCAGCACTGAGATGAGACTGGCACAGATCCTGGCATCAGGATCAGATTGCTGATGGTCATTCACTCCAGCAAACCCCCAGTGTTGACATATGTTGACATATTCACCAAGTGGTCTAATGCCAGGTGGCTTTTCCAGTGACATCACAAGTCACTGCCTTTGATGAGCAAGCATCTGGAATTGTCAAGTGTAAGTTTTGGAGGGTTTAAACTTTGAACTTGTTCTGTCAGTATGTTTACGAAAACATTGTTTGATTTCTCAGGACATGCCTGGACTCTACTTCACTCCCCACACACAGTCAAAAGTACTCCTATAGACTACAATGAAAATACAACACTACCATGAGCTGTTGTGGCCAAATACAATGAGATAATGCATAAGGATGTTTTAAAGGTTTACCTGATGCCCTGTAGAATCTACTTTGATAGTGTTTGGCTTGCCCTTGGAAACATTCACAACTTCATATACTGTAAAGAGGCAAATGTCTGTGCCTGTTTATGTTTTTTTCTTTTTTTCTATTCATGGTGATTTCAAAACCAGGTGCTGGTCACTGTGGAGGCTCAGAGACCTCAGATGTGACTACATCTTGAAACACACCATGATGTTTCATGACAACAATGCTGCCTTCACCAGAGTTGCGTTTGTGAGCATGGACACATTGTGTGTGTACTCATCTTCATTACATTTACAGAAAATAAAGCAGACCTGGTCTCTTACCTTTGAACCATCTGAATTAAACACAGTATGAACACTTCAGGTATCAGGGGTTTGCAGAAGTGACCACTGTCACTGATCTCATCCAGATCTGCAGGTCTCATCCCTGAGACCTGCTGACCGTGCTTCTCAAATGGAAACATTAGTTGTGTTAGAATGTGACATAGATGTGCTTTTTTAAGTGCTGCGTAGCAAGCACTTCATCAGACGATTCACAAGATGTGTGTGTGTGTGTGTGTGTCCCTGCGTGTGTCCCTACCTGGCTGCCTGCCTGCATGCGTCTGTCCCTGCCTGCATGTGTGGAGTCATGTTGATGTTGCCATGTTCAGAGAAACAAGCACAATGGGACGAAGTGTGTATTGTTGATGTTGCCATGTTCAGAGAAACAAGCACAATGGGACGAAGTGTGTTTTAGTATACTGTAGCCACACACGCAGCACTTACTTTCGCACGGGTGTGATTTTTTTTTTTTTTTGTTTTTTTTTTTACTTCTGGCATGCTATGACAAGATGCAATGCAAGCATCTCTACAATAAAGCTGGGATATCAAGCGATCTCAAGTATCTTCCATTGCATGAAATTCAAAAGTTGCTTTCTGCTCAAATTGATACACTACTTGCCGCTAAGACAGTGTGTTTCAATTCATTGACCACAGTATGAAAACAACCTGGCAGGTGTTGATCTCATTGGCCTTAGAAAAGGTCTTCATACGGAAGACATACGAGCTCAGCAGAGAAATTAATATGTAAGATATATGGTGTGCCTGAAGTTGGTGCATGCAATGAAGCAAGAGTCAAGTTGTTTTGTATGGGGCTTCCGCAAGAGACTCTGCCACCAACCTCAGATGCAGTAAAGTTTCACATCATGCGTTCCCATTATCAAGCTCTTGTATGGAATCAAGCTCACTTACAACACCCTGATCTTCCTCCCATGACTGAAATGGGATGGATGCTCCTGAATGGTCTGTTGGTGCCAGGGCTGCTTTCCTTGCCACCTATGCTAAAAGCATGCAGGAAGAACACGTCATGCATTTGCAGAAGCCTGCTTTCAGCCAACGCTGCGGCTGCAGGAAAGTACACTGAAGTGTGCCATTTCAAGAAACTTAATTGACAACACTTGCCAGAACACTGAAGATAATTGGGACTGAGTGTCCATGTGTCTACTGCATGCAAATAAACACTAATTTAGGCAAATCATGAAGAAATTGTTCACCATTAAAGAAGAAAAAAAAAAAAACGTTTTTCATTACCAAAGAGGCCAATTTTCACAATATAAATGATATTAAAGTGGTACATTCACAATTGATCTGAAATATGAATATGTCATTCTATTACCCATGTATGAAAACATAAAAAAAAAAAAAAAACATTTGAATTCATTTTACACCTTATTTAGTCAAACATACATAATTTTATTATGCTTCATTATGGTGGTGGCCGCCATGTTTAAATTGTCAATTTTGAAGGCTTAGGATCCATTTTTGAGCTTTACATACAGCAGATTTGGATTCAGCACGCCTTAATACCCCTAGAACACTTGTATGTAATAAATTAACACGATTTGCCTTCGGGGTTCATATTTTTCTAATATGGTCCCAATCTGTCCATTAATGTCTTTTTTTGTGTGAAAACGGTGCCTTTAAAAGGTCTATAATTGGTGTATGATTGACTTCCATTGCAAGTTAAATATTAAGTAACAGACACCTAGGGGCGAGACACAGCATCGAAAACACAAGGTGACAGCACCCTTTGGTTGCAAATAAATCATGCAGGAGCAAAGCAAACAGCGGAGGACGGAAGTGTACTTCTGGAGGTCCAAAGGTTTGCAAGATTAGCTCCAGCGACACCGAACTAATACTCCCTTCAGATTAGAGTGATCCTGCAGGGCAAACACCATAAAAGCAGAATCGCCGGCCAAAAGGAACAATGCACTCCTCGTCTCTCCTACCTGTATGTTTTTTGTTTGGCCGTGATGGTAACACAGGACTGGTCGTTGCCCGAGGCCAGGATGGGATACGGCACCACTAACAGAGGAGAAGATCCGTTCTCCGCTTTTATCTTTTTGCGGCCCCGCTCCGGTTTGGGAGGGGGCCCCAGGAGCCCGGCCAGGCTGCAGTTGCTCTTGCCGGGGTCCAGCCCGTTGATGCAGGACAGCCCTGAGATGAAGTGAGGCGAGGGCGCTCCGCACAGCCGGCTCTGGCTGCTGGAGGTGGGCGTGGTCGGGGTGATGACCTCCGAGGAGCAGAGGTTACCGGTCCTGGACGCCAACGCCACACCTGATCGGTACGGAGGCCAAGAGGGAGGGAGTCATTTATCTGCCATCCCTGTTTTTTTGGGGGGGGGGGCATGTCATATTAATATAGGTCAGGGGTGTTCAACCTTTTTGATACCAGGGCCCACTATTTATTCAGCATTCGGACCACCATGTGATGACATTTTTAGCCCCACAGACCCCAGAACTAAAGACATAATTTGCTTTTGTCCACAATACCAGGCTGGATTTGGGAAACATAACAGTCAAACATACAGTAGATCAAAATGACCAATAATCTTCTAATCTACATTCTCTAGTTGTGTAGACTTGGGCTAATTTACATGATTAATATTTGAACTCTTGAGAGTGTAAACATGAAACTTTTCCACCTATATCAGGAGTTTTCCACCAGTGATTCCTGAGAGGAATCCAGATGGTCCCTAGGCTAAATGATGGAAATGTTGGTTCACCAGATGTAACTCTGTGAGAGCCCAAACATGAAACCAAATGGACCCATGCAGGGAAAGTGGCTAAAAAAGAAAATCAACACCCTTGCATTTGTACACTCTCAGTTATGTGGGTTGTTGAAATTAAAAACGTTTAAAGACTGCTGCTCTATGTATGAAAAAAAAAAAAAACTACCTAGGGCAGCAGTCTTTACAAAAAAACAACATTACATAAATAGTTATTAGTTAACATTCCATTTATGATAGTTAATATTTTGTATAAAATATAATTTCAATAGTACAGCTGGAGTATAAAACATTACAGCAATGGCCCAGACTCTAATCCAGCATCAGTCTGGTGTTCTTGGATATCAGATAGCTCTAGATAAAAAAGACAAAAGAGAAAACAATCTTCTACATTCTCTAGTTGTGTAGACTTGGGCTGATTCAGATGGTGAATATTTTAACTCTTGAGAGTGTAAACATGAAACCATTTGGACCCGCAAGGGTCCATTTGGTTCATTTTTACGCTCTCAAAAAGTTACATCTGGTTAACCAACTTTCCATCATGTGATTACCTGACAGGTGGTTGGCTCTAGACGACGGTTGGTCGATGATTTGCCGCAGATGCCAGTCCTCCCACAATCCTCTAGCTTTAATAGCCGCCTTATCGTCCAGATTCAAGTTGACGTCTCCCAGAATACGTCCTGAAAATTGTAATAGACCATTCACATAAACAGTTACAGATTGTGATGACATGCATATAAAACATATGTACCATACCGTATGTATGTACATGTTTTAACTAGAGATGCACAGATATGGAAATTCTTGATCGACACTGTGTGTTTAAAATAGCGTTACAACAGACAGCCAATATCAATATATGCTTATTTCGTCTTTTGTGTCAGAGAAACTAGACATCCTCAATCAATACAGGAAATACATGTCCAGAATCTACAGCTTGGGTAGACTATAGATGACTAACAGACCAATATAGTCAATGGAAAATGTATGCTTGTCAACAACAGGTAAACATCGGCTACTGCCATCGGTCAGTTTTATTTACAGATAGCGATATTGACCAATAACAGCAGACATCGGCAAAACTGATGTGTGGACTGATATATCCATGCATCACTAGCTTTAACTCAGAAATTATTTATTTAATTTGAAGTTAATTTGTATTGTGTTCACTTTTACTTTGGAACTCCCTGTTACCTGCTCAAACGCACACTATTCACCAGTCATTTAGTCCTTTACTGCCCTAGATAAATAAAGCTAAATGGTGCATTCATATAGTACTTTTGTCCAAGGCACTTTACGTAGATTATGGAACTCATTCACGTCCCATTCACTTTCTCGGTCCCACCCCACTCACCTATGTCTATATATTGTTTAGGATCAGGGATGGTCTCAGCACTTGCAGTGGGGTGGGTGGGTATGGTCAACATTGTACATGGGCTGTGTTCACATATTTGTTTTGCGTTTGTCTTCAATCGGTGTTAAATGGATGCTCTAATGCATTTCCATTAGAAGCGCAAATAGTTTGACCAAGCATTTTGTTCGATGGGGGGTGGGTGGGGGGTGTATACAGGAGGACATATGCATCAAAGTTGTGTTCAGACACAGACAAGAGACAGCTGTTACCTTGTCAATGTATTGCTGAATTGTATGAAAGCGATTTATTCAAATTCACTATCATCACAAATCAAAGATTCGCCCATGGCATTCTGTCCATTCTCAGATTGTGTAGACTTTAAGCTAATTCAGATGATGAATATTTTCATTCATTCTTACGCTCTCAAAGAGTTACATCTGGTTAACCAGCTTTCCATATTTAACTGGAACTCTCTCAAGGACCACTGGTGGTCCCCGGACCACTGGTTGAAAACCACGGTACCCTTTCACGGGCCGGTCAGAGTCAGCCAAAGGGCCGCATTTTGCCCCCGGGCAGCATAATGCCCAGGTATGCACTACTAGACAGTGATAAACAATGTGTATAATTTCCGAGTGCCACACCTGTGACTGAGCTGGAGGCGGGCCGGGCGTGCAGGGCGATGTCGGGCTGAGACGGGTTGTGGCCGTGGAGCCCCGACGGAGTCATGTGCGGCGCCTTGGGAGGAGCGGACATGGCGTGTTGCTGGCCTCCCTCCGTCTGCTGCGTGCTGCTGGGGATCAGTAGGGGCTGCTGGGAGGACGGGGCGCTGCTGGGGGGCAGGTGCGGCGCTCTGATCTTCTCTGCCATTAGCTGCTCCTTGATTTTATTGATCAAGACTAGGTTATCCAGCTTGACAGCCAGGAAACAATGTAGAACAGTCATCAGTTCACAGTGTGTCATTCATCCATGCTACTCTGGTGCCCTCTAGTGGACGACACTTGACAATGGATTAAACTAAAGCAAAAAGAAATTGTAATCTCACGACTGAAAAAAAAAGTTTATTAGGTGAAGTGAGTAAGTGAGTGTGTAAAAGAACACTGATATGATATACAGTAGTCTCAACAAGATGTAGAATGATTATGTTTAGGTAGCCATAGGCTACAGGCAACCAATTGAATCTCAGATTGCAGGTGAGATGAATCATAGATTCTAATGCAATAGTTTGACCACTTCAAATACTCGTTAATAACGGTAAAACGGATATCTAAAGGCTTAGTTTACTGTCAGGGCATGACATATCATGATAGATGACTGAAATGACTGAAACAGATGTGCTGACTGAGAACTTTAACCCATGTGTGTGTCCAGAACTCCAATATCCATAAGGAGCAGGAAATATCCTACTATATGTGCATTACAATATTCTGCAAAAAATACATATGAAAAATGACAAAGATAGATTTACAAGTTCAAAACGACAAAAGCTTCTGCTTTTGTCGAAGAGATTTGGTTAAAGACAACCCCAATGAGAGTACAGGACTCTCATTGGGGTTGTAAATTATCGATGAATGTATTAATGATTCATTTGTTTGTTTTGATAAGGTTATCGATGGATTAGTTAGTTAGTTAGTTAGTTGATTATTGATATTAAGCGGCTTTTTATAAAAATCTGAGATTCTTAATTTGTTAATGTCTAACATAAAAATCTATATTTTGTTGATATCCAGGAACAATACAAAAGGCATATTATATTCCCTAATCTAATATATATTTGACCGATACAGGAAGGGTCAGGCAATGGCATCGTTTTGTGTGTTTCTCAGCCACACACGCACACAGACAACATTACATTCACAGAAAACCACCCAGCGTTCATGACCAATTTCTTATCGGCAATTTATCGGGGTGGCCAATTAATTGGGGTGGCCAATTAGGACACAGTATGCAAACACATTTGAACACTGTGTCCTGATTGATTTTATGGAGTAGAAAATAGGAATGCAATTGAGCTATTCTATACCATGTTGGCAGGCTTTTTTTTGCCAACAGCTTGTCGGTCTGGCTTTAGCCAGGCTAGTGAACATTCATAACACTGTTGGATCTCCTCCCCAGCATGATAACATGCACACAGAACATACACAGTCAGAAACACGCTCTCAGTCTCTTACCTGGCTAGGCATGGCAGTAGGAGGAGGCCAGAAATATGGATTGTTAAAGCGAGGTTCAGCCATCCTGGAATCAAGAAACAAGTGTCAACATGATTGTTTGGCTTCATGGCTGTAGGTCAGTGCTTTTCGACCTTTTTGCTACCAGGGCCCAGGCCTCGACACCCAGGCTTTCATTTTTGTCCGCCTTGTCCGCCTTGCGAGGGGCCGGAGATGACGACACGTTAGTGAGATCAAATCAGAGCGCAGCACTTCCGCCGTGGGTATCCCACGACACCCCCGCCCCCCAAGGCCAAAATCATTGAGGGCTAGACCATGCTACCAGTGCCCAGGCCCACTACCTATTCAGCGTTTGAGCTATGGACCACTATCTGAGGACATTTTAGACAGACCCCCAAAAACTAAAGATTTATTTTGCTTTTGTCCAAAATATGGATTTGGAGAACAAAAGAAAATGAACATTAATTGTCTAGTTGCGTAGACTTGGGCTAATTCAGATGATGAATATTCTTACTCTTGAGGGTGTAAAAATGAAAACAAATGGACCCGCAATGGTCCATTTGGTTTCATTTTTAAGCTTTCACAAGAGTTACATCTGGTTAACCAACTTTTCATCTGGTTAACCAACTTAGCTGGGGACCACCTGGAACCATCTCAAGGACCACTGGTGGTCCCCAGACCACTGGTTGAAAACCACTGCTGTAGGTGAATTATTCTAGCCTGCCACTAGTTCTCTGGAGAAGGAAATTGGCAAGAAATCCGCGGCGGCAAATAAATCCAGATCCTGTATAAGATTAAACTAAAAACCAAATGGCGAGATCCTAAAAACTATTATCAGCCACTTAGACCCAAGCAGTCACATTCTGGGGGAAACCTTTGTAGAAAACAACCCATCTACAAGCCTTGTAGAATGGCTATTTTCAGCAAAACATAGCAAAAAAATAGGGGGACTCTGCTCGACCACCTCTTTGGTTTAAACCCTATAAAGTTTTCAAGTTTTTTGACACCAGGGTCCACCAGGGATCACCTGGAACCCTCTCAGGGACCACTGGTGGTCCCCGGGGCCCGGACCACTTGTTGAAAACCCCTGCTATACGTTGACGGCCAGTCCCTCAAGGGTCCTTTTCAACCTCTTCTCAGCCAAATCTCCCTGTTTGAAAATAGACAATCTTCAAGGTCACCACACGTCACATTGTTCTGTCTAGAATAGCAAGGCTAAGGTTCATGTGGTAAGGTGATCTCACATGACCGGAGTTGCTCAAAGCTGCTGTAATGCCATAATGTGAGATGATGTCATGTTGTATTTTCTTTTTAAATATGTGTCAATTACAGGATTTCATCCTTTCCCCAAGAGCAAGGTGAGTGTTTTGTTTCCAGCCAAACTAAATCTAATGACAGAACGGGTCACTGACCTGACACTTAATCCCAGTCAAAAACCTCATCACAGTTGTCCACAGACAGCAGATGCAAGACTTTCTTGACCACTTACCGGTAAACCAACCCTGCTTCCTTAAAGGGGAAGTCCACCCATTTTCAACATTCTAATATGTCATTAGTATACCCTAGAGGTGCTGGGTGGACATGATAAAAAGGTTCCCCATTCTGTGTTCCCAAGAAATGGAGGTCTGAAGAAAACCCACTAACATGGTGAAACATCTTGATGACATCATCACGATGTATTTTCACCATGTTAATGGATTTCTTTAGACGCTTCTTTTTTTCTGAGAGCGTGCAAATGGAACCAAATGAACCCGTTAGGGTTCATTTGGTTCCATTTGTATGCTCTCAGAAAAAAATGTTGAAAATGGATGGAATTCCCCTTTTAAGCTGGGCATGTCATAATATGTGAAAAGTGCACATTCTGCTAAAATAGGCGTTCTATGAGTATCTATTGTGTGGATAGACCATTTACGTCAAAGAGATTTGGTAGAGGGAGGTATAGACCTCCCTATAGAACCCTGTAAAACAGTGAGACACCAAGGTATAGAATGGAGTCGAAATTAAAATGATCAACCTAACATTTTCCTCAGGATTTCCAACCACACACTAATGAAGGATAGCCGCATGTGCGTGTGTGTGCTTGTGCGCGTGTGTACATGAAACACTTATCTTAACACATTAACTGTTAAACGGTTATCTGTCAGTACAGAAATGCTCAACCAACAGGACTCAGCTCATAATCTGCTATGTGACTGAGACTGACTCCTCCTCTCCATATAGGCCCCAAAACACAACCTAATGTCAGGGCAAGCACTACAGGATCACCTCAGAATACAACGTCAACAAGACCCGTTAACTGAATGATGCATCTAATCTCAATTGCTGAGGTCAGTAATCCAACTTAATGTACAGTTTTATATCGCAAAAATCTGCCTTTATTGACCCCACCATGAGGGCAATTCATTCAGCATAGTCATTGGCGGCACTGCACAAGGACACGCATTAACAGAAAAAGTGATACAACTAGGAATAAAGAAAACAACACCAGTACAGTACAGCAATAACAAAAAACGTATTAGGAATAGGGTACCATAAACAAAAAGAAGACATAATTGCTTGGCCCTCTGCACTTGGACCAACTACAATAGCAGCACTCAGGGCAAAGATACGTTACATGATATGGACTGACTCCAATAGAAGACATTCTAGAAAAAGGCAATATATTTGAAATGGAAAACAAACTCTATGTAATAGTTGATCAATCAGATGTTTTTTTTTTCTTGCTAAGCCTACCTGTCTCCAAGGCAGAGAGAGTTGCTTGCTCATAAAACCGTGATCTTAATTTCTTTCTTTCCATAGATTTTCTGTCTCTCTCTCTTTTTTTCTTCCAAGCCTCGTGAATTTCTTTATACGACATTCTACATTGTGTGTCTTGGCAGCATTGACCATACCAAAGTCTGTTTGACTTAGCAGAAGCATAGCACAGTACATTTTTAAGAGCCAAGACAAACACAAACGATAGGTCCCGGCATACGAACACAAACCCCAAAGAATATTTCTCTAATGATGCCAATGGGTGTCAGTTTCAGGCTCTTTGCCTCTGGGAAACAAGCTGAAAAGTCAAGATAGTTGGCTGCTTCTGATATG
Organism: Benthosema pterotum; assembly: GCA_039105355.1. NCBI lineage: Eukaryota > Metazoa > Chordata > Actinopteri > Myctophiformes > Myctophidae > Benthosema > Benthosema pterotum. The sequence continues at coordinate 6,477,572 of CM076971.1, read as the reverse complement.
ACGTCTTTGTCTATTTTTTTCCCCCTTTGGGGGAAGGGGGCCATATTTCACTTAGAATTTGTTTTTGTTTTTTGGCAGTAATGTATTTTAAAATAAACATTTACTATGTGAAAATAGCTGGGTGATCATTGTATTAGGACCTACTACCAATCTATATACAGTAGCTACTGATTGTGAGACACACCAGATGTATCAACTAATAAATATATAGTACATTATTTTTTGGAAAAAACACAATAGTACATGCAAGTTTAAATGTGTATAATCCTATTAGTGGAATTGAATATAAAGGTAACATCTGGTCTCAGATTCCACGTGTGTTTATTGCCTGTCGGCTACTGATATTCATAAACACTGCAAGGAAAAAAAACAAACTTACACATTAAACATACCCATTTACTGTACAATGACTAAGTTGTCAAGTTATGTGTGTAGGACAGGTAGCCTATACTCTGATAACAATAATACCTGACACAATTTAAGCCCATAAGCTGTCTATGTAGAGCCTATAAATGTTTAGAGATGATTCTCAAATGTAAGTTATGGACATAGTCCAGAACATGAACCCAGGCATGTTGAGTACACCAGTGGTTTTCAACCTTTTTCATACCAAGGCCCACTATTTATTCATTTTAGGCCCACAGACCCCCAAAACTAAAGATTTCCTTTGTCCACAATTCCAGGCTGGGTTTTCAGTGAAAACAAAACAGTCAAACATAGGCCTACAGATCAAGATGACCATTAATCTTATCTTCTACATTATCTAGTTGTGTAGACTTGGGCTAATTCAGATGACGAATATTTTAACTCTTGAGATTGTAAAAATGAAACCAAATGGACCTTTTACAATCCTCTCAGGGACCAGGGACCTTTGTTGAAAACCCCTTGAGTACACCAATGTAACTGCCAGAAGCTAACCTACATATGTTGACACATTTGCATAATGGGACCATAAATGCTGCTTTTATATAGCCCTTTATCTAAGGGTCATCTTCAGTTACGGCGGCGGAAACCCTGCAAGGCACAACCATCAGGAGCAATTAGGGGGTTCAGTCAGTGTCTTGCTCAAGGACGTTGACCGGGTTCAAACCAGAAACCTTGTGGTTGATCCACCACTACCCTGACATAACAACCTAATAAATAAATACATAAATAAATAAATACAGTATATAAATAAATAACAAAATAAATAAATACATAAATAAATAAATACAGTATATATGGGTTGGCTAGTGTACTAATATATGTATGCTATAACCATGTACCATCCATGTTTGTAGCCTATAATCAGGCTAAACAATTCCTGAACCATTCGGGCTATCTACATATCATTTAAGCTACAAATTATCAAACTAAACGAAGTGCAAGATGACAAATTTCACAATCACAGTGAAATATCTGCACTTAAATGAGGTGGAGGAAGGTCGAAAACCCAGGGAAATAAAGTTGCATTAACTTTTCTTTCTCCATAGCAGAAAGCATTTATGAACGAGCTTTAAAAAAGCCAGCAGACTACCTAATATCACAATATCTAAATAAACCGGTGGTTTTCAACCAGTGGTCCGGGGACCACCAGTGCTCCCTGAGGATTCCAGGTGGTCCCCAGGCTAAATGATGGAAATGTTGGTTAACCAGATGTAACTATTTCAGAGTGTAAACATGATCATGTTTACACTCTCTAGAGTTAAAATATTCATCATGTGAATTAGTCTCCACAACTAGAGAATGTGGAAGATAAATGGTCATTTTTTATCTGTGTATGGACTGTTTTGTTTTCTGCAAAATCCAGCCTGAAATTGTGGACAAAAGCAAAAAAAAAAATCTTTAGTTTTGGGGTCTGTGGGGCTAAAAAATGTCATCAAATGGTGGTCCGTGGCTCAGATGCTGAATAAATAGTGGGCCCTGGTATGAAAAAGGTTGAAAACCACTGGATTGGGCTACTATGCTCATCCTCGGTGCGTCTGTGTCTTCTCGTCACAGCCTCTCCCTACAGTACATTCTCAGACTACAGTTTATTAAAAAAAATGTTCAGACAAAAGGAAAAACAAAAATGGCAGCCCCGTTCTTATTTTTATAAGCACACAGACAGGACGCCATATTCTGCAGATCCGAAATGATATAAAAAAAAGGCACATTTATTGTTGTGAACGGTCGCGGTGCGTTCGATATACGGTGCCGTGGGGTGCTCCCGTTTATTTGCATTAAGCGTACAGGATGATTGTTTACTTTGATTTGCAGGTTTGAATAGCCCGGCTCGAGGAGGAAGAGAAAAAAAAACAAACCCTAGACACTTCCTACAACAATCATCATGCCTTGCAACATGCATTGCATAGCGTTATTATTATTAGTATTATGGCAAAGCTGCAGTCCGTTACGTTTATTTATAGGGGTACAGGGGTAAATCGCTTCGTGGCACATATAACCCCCAAAATGCGTTGCACAATAATGGCAAAATACTGTCCCTTTTTCCTCCAAATACGCTCTAGAAACGGTTATTTTTTATTAGAACTTTTTACGACTCAAACAGAAACGATCGAGGAGAAACGACAGCGGAATGTCTCGCATGCATCTCAGGAAAAAAAAACATGTAAAGGAATTGCATCCAGTGGTGCACAATAACGTACCTGAACCTTGTTGGATATAAAGATGTATTTTTTTTAATGGTTAGATTGTTTCTTTCTTGCTTTGCTTTCTATAGTCGTATAGTTCAGACCTTCCGGGTCGCCTACTGTTCACTTCTGGGTGCTGCAGGTAGAAAATTCACTGAGCCCAGAGATTTGTTTTTTTAAACCCATTTTGTGTTTTCCAAGGTGTACCAAATAGATTATGTTTTATATTAATGTTTTTCAACCATTCTGATACCAGTGCCCACTATTTATTCAGGGACCACCCTTCTGATGAGGTAAAACTATAGAATCATAGTAGTCTGCCAGACAAAACTTAAACATCTTTTGTTTTGTTTTCCCACAATTCCATGCCTTAATTTATTTAATTTAGAGATATCAGGCAAACTCTGAGGATAACAATTCTAAATACGTTTTCTAATTTTGTAGATTCTTGAACGTTAATTATTTCAGATGTTTAACAATAATAATTTATTTAACCCATGGGAGTGTCAGGCTCTCAAGAGTTAAAGATCTATAATGATCCATTTGCCTAACAAATTAGGCCTACTTTCCATCATTTATTTTAGCTGGAGGGCCACCTGGAACCCTCTCAAGGACCACTGGTTGAAAACCACTGTTTAGCCTGCTGTAGAGCTATAATAGGCACATAAGTAAAGTAAATATAATACATGTCATATACAAGTCAAAGGATGGAGGTGATGTGGATAGATGCCACACATTTCCTCTCTGTAAACATTAATGATTGATCAATGATCATATGCTATATCCAGCCAATTGCGACCACACATATTGTAATCTTGCTATGTTTGATGCTATTATGCAGTCATTGTATGAGATTTCTGTCACCAGAGAAGTGATAGGCAGTTTCAGAATGTGTGTTAAAGACAACTAGCCTGGGGCATTCTGACCACAAAACTTCCAGGCAAGTTTCATCCGGTATTCGTTTACATGATTTTCGTTTAACGTGTCCATGGCAATGCCATCTAACTCTGATAAGGATTTGCTTAAAGGGGAACTCCACTCATTTTCAACATTTTAATATGCCATTAATATACCTTAGAGATGTTTATTTCCTAAAAATGGAGTTCTGAAAAGAAAAAAAAAAGCATTAACATGTTGAAATACATCTGATGTCATCAAGATGTAGGCCTATTTCACCATGTTAATGATTTATCTTTCAGACCCAGCTTTCCTGAGAGGGTACAAATGGAACCAAATGGACCCGCTAGGGTCCATTTGGTTCACATTTGTATCCTCTCAGGAAAATTTTGAAAATGGGTGGAATTCCCCTTCAAATTGTGTGTTGATCTTGTAAAATATTGAGAGAGAGCTATGATGGTTTGTCTGTGGGTTCCATGCTGTCTCTCCCCAGAATACAAATTTTAATATGCTACAAAACTTGACTTGTTTGACTGGGGTTCTTTCATGGTGTGGTTAAGGTTTCATAGTGCAGCTTTTGGGGTATTAGGTGGTTTCTCTGGTTGAAATATTTTTTCTAAAATTCCTCTGCTAAAAGGTTTGTTCCATGAGGTAATCTTGTTACTGAAAGGTTTTCATTTGATGAGTATTTAACAGTAGAATGGCTTAGACTCTCTGTGACTTGGGACTTGTCTTCCGGCTTTGTAGACAGCTGGTGGTCCTTCCTGGTTTACATGTGATAGAAATATTTCATATTTCTGAGGTTTATTGTGAATGATTTCACATATATGTCATACATTTGGTTTGTAACTGGGTCACGCTACCACCTTGTAGATCTGCTATTTTGAGAAACGTTCCACCATGTCTCTATACTGTGCCATCTTTACATCACATAAAGAACATCTTGCCATTATTTGTTTTCAGAACGTCCTAACTGTTTCTGATTGTAACCTGTTTATCAATACTACTGTGCGATCATTGCTTGATTTTTGTGTCGCCAATGTTGATATCTGTTCCAGGAGACACTTAGCCTAGGTCACTCTGATCTCTGAACCAGTTTCATCCAGTATAATCTTTTATTGTTTTTGTTTTACCTATCCATGTGTAACTATGACGACAATTCATTGTGATTACATTTGTCTTAAATATTCCCTGCATCCTTTGGGATGTTGGGAGAGCCTTTGTTCATCATGGTGCTTGTCTGTGCTTCCGTATTAAATGCTCTCCACCAGAATACGACTGGATTATTCAACAAAGAAACATGACTCCGTTGACTGGTAATAAAATACTTTGTTTGCATGTCATTTTTGGTCTAAGGGTCCATTTGGTTCAGGAGTGTTTTTCACTCATTTCATTTAGTTTTCCGACTGTCTGATAGTCGGTGGTCCTTTTCTAAATTTTGCCCAGCTATCGAAGGATAATACAGTCCTTTTCCTATTATCACTAATATATGGGTATTATTAAAAAAATATCCATCAACATGGTCCACCACATATTTTATATTTTGAGCTATGGAAGTATACAGTCCTTTTGTAACCCAATAGGTAGATTTTTTGGCTGTGAGCTGGCACCACTACTAAGACTAGTGTGCATATAGCATCCTCCTGTAGTGTAAACTTACTTTCAACCTGTCCTAATGGAAATAAAAGTCCCTCATGGAGGCGGAAACATTTACATTATGTACCGTTAGTGTCAGGCCCGGGTGTAACATTTACCAATTTCAATTACAGGACTTATATTACGCAAGTACGCATCAACAGGCACTCAGCATGCATAAAGCTAAAGATCTGACTCAGAGAGGTTTATGTTTTGAATGATGAAATAGTGTTGCTTTAGTGCTACGACAATTGTAGTTAGTTATTTAGTAGCATAGTGTTTCAAATAATTACAAGCAATTTAATTTGAAATACCTTTGAAATTTGTGTTGTTGTTTGCATGACATCATGTTTGGTGCGGCAGTCAGGTCATTTAGGGGGGCATTGCCCCCCATGCCCATAGCCCATGCCGGCCCTGGTTAGTGTTACATATGACACATGGTGCTGTAAAGGTAAGCAACAACAAAATTCAAATTGCTGTGGATGAAAACGTTGTTTACAAGGTGTGACCTGGGCTAAAAAGGTTTGAGAGCCGCCGGTGTACAGCATGACTCCCATGCAGTCCCTCATAGCATGATTGATATTTACAGGCAGTGATATTATAATCTAATCCTCTCAGGAGCAGCATCAGAATGAACAGGCTGGCAAAGCTTTTACTAATATGCTCTGTGCTTAGTTCAGCAGGAGATGGCAGCAGTGGGTTGTAATCCGCGGGATCACTTGTCTTGCTACCGGTACATTTCAACAGGGACAGAATGACCAGGTGAGTAACTTTATATTATATTGTAGTGCAGTGGTTTTCAACCTTTTTGATACCAGGGCCCACTATTTATTCAGAATTGGAGCCACGGACCACCATTTGATGACATTTTAGTCCCACAGACCCAAAACTAAAGATTTATTTTGCTTTTGTCCACAAATCCAGGCTGGATTTGTCAAACAAATCAGTGAAACAGTCAATCTTCTACATTCTCTTAATTGTGTAGTCTTGGGCTGATTCAGAAGGTGATGTTTTAACTCTTGAGAGTGTAAACATGAAACCAAATGGACCCGCAAGGGTTCATTTGATTTCATTTTTACGCTATCAAAGAGTTAACCAATTTTTTTATCATTTAGACTGAGGACCACCTGGAATCCTCTCAGGGACCACTGGTGGTCCCCACACCACTTGTTGAAAACGCCTGTTGTAGTGTATGTCCAATAGATCAGCAAACTGTGGGGGTACATACGAATATAATTGGCAAAACACCCACATATATCAGTTTAGTTCTGTTGATCAAAGATGGAATGCAATTGATTGATGCTCTGAAAATGCTTTCAAGGGGGGTACTGGTCCAGAAAGTAGATCTTAGTTGATCTTTGTCACCTGAACAAATACAAATGTTGCCAGAAGAAACATGTGCAACGGGACATTGCCAGGAGCGTAACTATCTGATCATGGGCCCTGGTGCATGAATATTTTGTAGGCCCCCACTCCATTGACGAGCAACTGCGCGCACGCACGCACGCGCGCACGCGCGCACGCGCGCACGCGCGCACGCACGCACGCACGCACACACACACACACACACACACACACACACACACACACACACACACACACACACACACACACACACACACACACACACACACACACACACACACACAGCGCTACACAAAAATATGATAGACCAAGGGGTTTCCAACTGATTGTGAACGAGGGACCACCACCCTAACTTAGAATCAATCTGGGGACCACTGCTGTGTTGGGTGGGGATATGGACTAGTATGAATGAATGAATGAATGAATTTTTTATTGACAGATAGTCAAGTACGCACTGCAACAAAACTGATAACAGCTTGGAGAATTACAGTACGTACAATTCAAGTCCAACTACATCAAATCTGACAAAGCTGATTGGACACACTAGTTAAGCATACACTTGTTTACAATAGTGGCCAACTTGTTCATTTCATTTAGGCATTCAAATACATACAAAACAACTACTTCAGTAAAGTCAGAAGCAGCAAATCATGGAGGTAAAATCATAGTGGAGGTAAAAAGGGACAAGAGAAATGTACAAAGAGGAGACGGGGGTGGTGGTGGGATTTTATATACAATTTTGTTTTACAGAGGCCAGTTTCGAATTGCAGCCATCTGTAGGTGGCCCTTGAGAGTGGTTTTGAAGGAGTCATGGGATTCACAAGTCTTAATGACTGTTGGTAGGGCGTTCCACATTTTGGTCGCATATGAGCGGAAGGAATTAAGTCCCTTGTTTGTGCCAAATCTGGGTTGAACATGGTTTGTGGCACTCCCTCTGGTGTTGTGGGAGTGGACCTCATTGACATTGAGGAAGTATTTGGAGAGGTACAAAGGTATTTTGGTAGAGTATCGAATCTTGTGGACCAGACCCATTGCGACAGTTTGTTGACCAGTGTTGTTACTATGTTTGTAAAGAAGGAGTTTTAGTAGTTGGCTACATCAAGTTTGTCAGTGATGAGGATTTCATCGCATTTGATGTTTATGTTGGAAACTTTGGTTTTGCTTCTACTACCTACCACTTTTGTACCACTTCCTACTGTATATGCACTGCACTGCACTTTCTAAGCCATTGGTGGTTGTCCACAAACAATTTCATAATCATAATGACTCAACAGGACAATCTGGTGCACTTCGCCTACTTTAGATGGTAACTCCCATTTTCTGTTGAATTTCTTGACCCCCAAATTATCAGTAAATGACTACATGGATGGTCATCATGGGGTCCCCATGTCGTTCAGTTCAGGAAAAAAAGGAAAAAATTAACCCTACCCTACTATGTTTGGTCAGGGACCACATGCAATAGCCCCACGGACCACCACTGCTTGTAAATAAATCCGCTTGTAAATAAATCACTATATACTGGTAATTGCCCCCCCCCCACACACACAGACACACAGACACAGACACAGACACAGACACACACACACACACACACACACACACACACAGACACAGACACACAGTGTGTGTGTGTCAGTGTGAAGTTAGTTAGTTGTTGGACTGGTTTTGCAGTGTTCTGTACAAACAACCACACCCTCTGAAACACACATGTGCTCTCTCTCCCTCTCACATAGGCCAGGTGCAAAGTGGAGAGACAGGGGGGAGAGTCTTGTTAACCTCAAAGGGGAGGAGGGACGCAGGCGAAGGGAAGAGCACATAGGATAAAACATTTGGCTCATTATTGACATGCTGCACTGGAGGCTCCTGTGATCACAGGTAAGCTAAACATTCACATTCTGCACTCACCTCTAAGAGCTACACACTAGGGCATTAACTAAATATTCGACTAGTCGATTATTCGACTAGCAAAACACTATTCGACACTATTAATTCATTAGTCGTTATTCGGTAATAATAATTTTTGATATATATTTTTCAATTTTCTGCAGCAGGCATTGTGGATGTGTGCTGGGGTGTTGGCAGTGATTGTTGGTTGATTGCTTATTTTTCATGTCATAATGTAACTGAGTTACAGTAGTGTAACAGGCATGCACTGTTTCAATGGGAAGTCCAGAATCACACATTTTATTAGCTAAAAAACAAATATATATCACTATAGACTAGTCGACAATTATTCGACTACCAAAGTAGTCGATTCGACTAGCAAAAAACGTGTTTGGTTAATGCCCTAGTACACACACACTGTATGTAATATTTCAATTAACTTGCTTATTGGTCGAGGTGTGGTGTTTTGCAGTTTCTCATTTTGATGTACACCTTTCATAAATCTGTGTGCGCGACTGTACTGTACTGTTAGTGTAAGACATACAGACCGAACTGGTCTGGTATCAACATAGAATAATGCGTTTGGGGTTTATAGTTTGCATACGTACTTTCACTTCCACCAAAGCAGTATTTAAATGGTCTGTTTGGCAAAGGAAATGCATTTGCATTTTGCAACTTGACTTTGCATAATTATGGCTTTGGGGAGTTGTACACCACCTAGTTGGTATCCGTGAAATAAATGCAGAGCGCAGTTTTTGAAATATTAATTTAACATTATTGTTAAATGTTAGCCTTCCTAGATTGCATTCCCTATAAATTACCATAATGACACATTGTATTTACTAATTAGGGGCACTTTAATATTGATTAAGGTTTGTAAAGACTGTATAATAGGGCACTAGTTTTATGGGGTTATGGTTCATTCGCTGCTGGGCTGTCGGTCAGGGAACTTTTGATGTATAGCTAGGGGCAACTTTGCTGAGGTTGTAGGTGGTACAGTAAATACAAGCATATAGGCTACAGCAGGGGTGCCCAAAAGGTAGATCGCGATCTACCAGTAGATCACACAGACCATGCAGGTAGATCACGACGGTCCACATAGATCTGTAACTCTTGAGAGTGTTAAAATGAAACCAAATGGTTTCATTTTAACACTCTCAAGAGTTACACTCTCAAGAGTCCATGCAATTGGAAAATGGAGAATTATTGTTATTTTGAACAATGTTTTGCCAGTTCTCTTTCACAATTGTGGACAAAAATGTGAAAGTTCTTAGTTTTGAGTGCAAGAGACTAAACTCAACATCACAAACTGTCAACTCAAACCCCAAATAATGTTGTCAAACGTCAGCAGTAGCATATACAAGAAAACCTTCCAATTCTCTATTTTTCATTTTAAGCGCATTATTCTTAAACACTATAACAGTATAAGTAACACCATCACCACGATTTCAAAGCTCAAACTTTCTAGGGGGCCTTGAAATGGATTTTCAGTAATGGAACAATCACATTTTTGATGTAGATCTTGTTGAGACGGTCATTTTGAAAGTAGCTCTCAAGTCAAAAAAGTGTGGGCACCCCTGGGCTACAGGCATTTGCTTCCGCTATGGAATGGATGGTAGCGTTGATGTTCAAGGTGAGAGCTCATTCTCTAAAAGCTTATACGTATTAGCCAGATGAACTTGACTGTGTCCAGGGGAAAGGTCAGAATGTCTTCTCAACTGTACTCAGAGTTTCGCTCGGTGACAGAGCCTGCCTGACTGGATCTCAGGCCCTCATTTATGAAAAGAGCGCAAATTTGTCTCCAAATTCCAGTGCGAGTTTTCTGCCAAATGTCATATGTCAATAATGCAGGAATGCTGCTCTACATCCATTTTGGGTGTACATCACATTCAGAAATGAGAGCCTCAGTGTCCTTGAGCTTCACTCTGAATCTCCTGATGTGCTGGTTGGTGCCTTGCATGGTATCCGCTGGCCACTGCCATCGCTGTGTGAGTCAATAATAATGGATTGTATTTTTACAGCACTTTTCTATGCACTACATGTACACTCAAATCGCCCACGATGGTCCATTCATTCATACATTGGGAAGTGAAGCGGAAAGGTGGGGTTCAGTGTCTTGCCCATGGACACTTCCGACATGTAGACAGGAGCAGCCGGGATTCGAACCACCAACCTATAGGTCATTGGTCAACCTGCTCTACCTCCTAAGCCACAGCTGAATAGGATGTGGCTTCCACCTTCATTGCGGAACCATCAAGAGCAGAAGTTCCCAACCACTGGTACTAACACCACTGCTGGTACTTTAGCCCAAAAGAGACAAAGGTGGAATGAAATGAAATATTTATATTGCTACTGGTAGTAGTTCTTCTGACCAAGTAATTGGTTGAAATAGTCTCTTCAGACGTGCTGAAATGAGCATGACGGCACTCCTAGCCGTTAATAGAAGATTAAAGATGAGAACTGATTAGAAATCAGTTTATTCACGATTAGACACTTTCATCAGCATCATTATTGGCTGAGTAATGGAACAAAAAAGGGCAGGTCCTGTAGCTCCTGTACTTTAACGTCCGTTATTATGGTGGTACTTAATGAGTGACAAATATTTACTGAGGTGGTACTTCAGTATAAATTGGTTGGGAACCAATGATCAAGAGGACCCTCTTCTTGATGGCGCAGTAATGAAGGTGGAAGCCAAGCAGGCAGCCAGGGTTGAAGGTGCTGTGGTCGACTGCCGTCCTCTACTGTTGACAGTTGACACTTTGCCGCTGCAGGTGGACAATAAAATTATGGACTTCCTGACCGTTAGTGCCGCCAGATCGTATCTCCACTGCACAATTTGCATTTTGAGTACTTCTTCAGAAACAGGTCTTGCAGGTGTGCGGATTGTTAAACCATGCATAGAATGAGTTCTGCTTACTTGCCTGTAGTGGTCCTGGTGGTCATTGGAGAGGCAGAGAGAGAGACAGAGAGACAGAGAGACAGAGAGAGAGCGGGAGAGTGGGAGAGTGAAAACCTGTAACGTTTAGGGCAGAGCAGCAGTCCAGGGTTCACTCCCTATTGTACACAGAAATATTGATCTGCACAGCCATGGGCCAAAAACATCTGGATAGCGCAAGCACCGCTTGTAAAATCATTTAAAAAGGGGTCCGAAAAGATCCTCTCACTTATACAGTGCGTGAGTATGTGATAGAAATATTTCATATTTCTGAGGTTTATTGTGAATGATTTCACATATGTCATTGGTTTGTAACTGGGTCGCGCTACCACCTTGTAGATCTGCTATTTTGAGAAACGTTCCACCATGTCTCTATACTGTGCCATCTTCACATCACATAAAGAACATCTTGACATTATTTGTTTTCAGAACATCCTAACTGTTTCTGATAACCTGTTTATCATTACTAATGCACAGTTATTGTTTGATTTTTATGTCGCCAATGTTGATATCTGTTTCCAGGAGACTCTTAGCCTAGGTCACGCTGATCTCTGAACCAGTTCCAGTATAATCTTTTATTGTTTTTGTTTGTTAGACTATTACAATTGGATTCGGCTCAAGTACTCTCTGCTATCGAAGGATATTAGGATATAGGATATATCCTAATATAAAATAATATAATATAGGATATTATTCTTAAAAAAAATATCCATCAGTATGTTTTGTCAAAGCATGTTTAAAGTTAAAATATTAAGGGACTCTGCTAAGCTTATTGTTAGTTGAGTTCCTGACATTCCAGAGATCTTCTGCCCCGAGGGGGGAAAAAAAGGAAGAACCAGAAGTGGGTGAACTTTGCTGATATATAATTGCTCTCTGTCCTGTGTTTTGTGTTTGTTGCCTTATGCAGCCATGGATGGTGTGTTGGAGGGAGCTACTGTGTTGTGTTTATGTAAGCTTGCCTGCAGCCTTCTCTTCCTGCCCTCGTTGACCGCGTGCCTCAGTCCAGTCAGCTTCTGTTGCTGTTGCCTGCTCCTCTTCACAGACTTTCTCGTCTCAGGTAAGAGTGTCCCTACATGCCCTTGCGAGCAACATGCTCATGCTGTACATCAAAGTGCATGTGAGGCTTAAGAGTCTTGTTTTTTTTTTTTTTGCACACATTACATCCTTTGATGCCATGTTATTGTTTCTTTGCCGTTGTTTCTGTCTTTGCTGACATTCAAAAGGATGTGCAACTGTTTCAAAAGTGCTATAATATATGTACTGTAATTTCTAAAGATTATCATGGTCTTTCATACAGTACTTCTAAGTGTCCTGTGGATCGCTGAGTCCTGGCTACCTGATCTGTGCCCGTCCAGTGACTTCCACGCCCTCCGCATCCTGCTGTTCCTCTGCCGTACATATGGGGCCGTACTGTACTTGACCCCTCCGCTGGTCGTCGTCGAGTCTGTCGGGAGACTTCTGTGGCCCCTCGCCCGTGGCGGTCACACCGCGGACAGGCGATGTGAGGACGCTCCGGCAGCATGTCCTGACACGGCAAAGGTGGAGGCCGAGGAGGCGAAAGAGGTCGACGATGTCGCAGACCAAGAGCGAGAAGAAGAAGAGTGGCTGGAGTGCCACGTCATTTGCTACCTGTGCTGCCTGGCGGTCTGGGTCGTCTCCGCCGTGCACGTGAGGTTTAGGTGGAACTTGGACGTGCTGGGGGCCGCCGCCTGCATGTACGCGAGCGACTCCAACACCCTCCTGGCGTGCCTACCGGGCCTGTTCACCGACGCCTGGCCCAGCCTCATGGAGCCCTGCTGGAGCCTGGCCTTCCTGTCCTTCCTCTCCCTCCTGCTGCTCCTGACCGTGGGCACGGGCCTCCAGAGGCGGCGCCGGGTGCCCGTTCGCATTGAGCCACCACACGCCAAGAACTATTACGGTGGCTGGTGGTGGCACCTCGTCCCAGGCGTTTTGCCCAAGCCTGCCAGCGGCGGGGCCGTGGTGTCCGCGTTGGTGTCAGTGCCAGTGCCAGTGCCGGGGCCGCCTGCTGCTGTTGACCCGGAGAAAGCACACAACAGCTGCACTGTTCACAGGTCATGTTCCTGGAGCGGCATGCAGATGCCACCGCGTCTCCATGGAGACCTCGTCTTCGTTTCATGCGTGTCTGCTGCTGACGGGGGAGGACAGGAGCACAAAAGGACAAAGGGAGGTGTACCGTTGACATATTGCACAGAGCAACTCACAGACCGACCATGCTGGAGCCAGTGTGGGTGGCAGCAGCAGAGGGGCTTTCCCTGCCTGGGGGTGAACATAATCACAGGGTTGGCGGCTGTGCTCTGCCTCTGCGTGCTGCCTCTGAACCTCGGCGTGAACATTCTACTGATACGAACCATAGAGACTGTGCTGGGAATGGCTATGAAGTCCCTAGTGGCTCCGGGGAAAAGACAACAACAGGAGAAGGGTCCGATTCTTGACACATAGTGGGGCCGACTACTAGGAAAGCTCTTTATGCCTGTGTATATGGATCATCTCATGAATATTGTATGTAATGCAGTATGTAGACAGCTGGTCTACCTGTCAATACTGGTTTAATAGAGTGCAAACAAGCCCCTCTCTAAGCAGCTATTCACATGTGTCAAGTAATCTGTTGGAAAGCTGCTGAAAGGTGCTGAGAAGGCAGGTCGAGGCGCGCGCGGTGCCTCCCACAAGCACAGACACTAAACACTGACTAAGACTGCAGAAATACTCATTTTGAGGTAGGAAAAGCATCGGCTTTATATTATAATTGTGCATCATGGGCTCGTGGGAATGGTGCGTTGACGAATCGAATGTATAGAGGACTACTACGGAGGTCCCCATGCATGACTTTTTTGTGTGTTATCCTTTTATCCTAAATGAGGGGTTTTCAACAGGTGGTTCGGGGACCACCCAGTGGTCCCTGAGAGGTTTCCAGGTGGTCCTCAGGTTAAATAATGGACAGTTGGTTGACCAGGTGTAACTCTTTGAGAACGTAAAAAATAAAACATGGTCACACTCTCAAGAGTCCACACAACTAGAGAATGTAGAACATTAATGGTACTTTTTGATCTATTGTTTGCCTGATTTGTTTGTTTTCTCCGAAATACTGCCTGGTGTTGTGGGGGAAAAAAAGCAAAAGAAATATTTAGTTTTGGGGTCTGTCATCAGATGGTGGTCCATGGCTTACATTCTGAATAAATAGTGAGCCCTGGTATGAAAAAAGTTGAAAACCACTGGCCTAAATGTCTGAACTCTGAATGTACCTACTGCTGTGTTTACATTTCTGACTAATAAAAGTATTCAATGAATTCTTTGGTTGAGATTGAGCCTAATTCTGGCCTCCTATATTGTACAGATTGCTTTTTAAAATATATTATTTAGGCTTTTGTTTACCTATGATCCTAGACTACTATCCCTATGCATTTGATGTAATTACATCTGTCAACCACTCTGGACACTCTAAAAGGCTCACACAACATGAAGTAATAACACAACGTGCCACATGCCACAAACTTTCGCTGTAGGCCTACCTACCTATCGCTTAGGTTACGGGAATTGCTTTCAAAGCAATGCAGCCACAAGGTGGTAAACCGAGACAGATGTGTGATGTAACTGGTGAAATCGATCCAAGACAAACAAAAAAAAACAATATAAACATCTCCAATGCACACACGTAGGCTACACATAATCGGGAAAAGGAAACCCATAAACCCCGAAGCTGTCACATGCGCTAGACCAGACACCTGAATACGGCACTATCACATTGCACCCACAAGGTGGCAGTCCAACACAGTGACAAACACTGGATGTGAGGATAGAATCTCAGTCTGCATGACAGACAAGCTATAGGATGAAACAGGAGAAGGATGAGGGGGATTCTGGGAAACAAAAGACCTGTTTTTGATGGAGCCAGAGGGGCTATGGCTGAGCATACAGATGAGTCTACTGTATATGTAATACCACACCTCATTCTCTGCCAAACTGACAGTCGGAAACTTGTACAGACGAATCTGCCGGAAACATAGAATAGGCCTACTAAACTGAGATTAACAAAAAACTATAATGTATAGCATCTACTGTGTTATGTGGACAGTTATTCATTTTTCCATAGGGATTTGGAGTGTCTCTTCATCCAATATTCAATCTTTTAATCGCAAAGAGCTCCAGTTTGAGATGCTTTAAGCACTACAGACTGCACCCCATTTGATTTTCTTTTTCACAGTAATCACTGCAACCTTAATCTACACCATCAGACATCAGTGTTCATTTAATTGAGTGTATAAATATGTAGATAAACAGCATTCTATTTGTTTCCTAGCAGTAATTTAACTGGATCCCCCTCCGCTGTGGTGCCTGCAGGGGCCTGGGGGTCCCACAGCACCACATTGAGAACCAATATAGAGAGAGGGGGTAGATTGAGTGGGTTGGATTTATCGTTTAAAAGCTGAAGGGATGACAAAATACCAAGATTCAATCCAGATATTGGGACTTCAATATGGCAACCTGCCTGCCTGCCTGCCACATCCTTTCTGCATTCACCTGCCACAGCAGATGATACATGACAAATAGGATAATGGCAAAGTATAGTGTCACAAACGCCAGGGACTATTTTTTCCCCCTGGCTGAATGGAGTTACCGGTATATCATTCTATTAAGTAAAGGAGCGATGGCACACGCCCTGAAGTGCTTTAGCTACTCTAGACTCTCAGCCAAGTGAATAAGCTGCATATTGCACCAAAACATGTGACTCACTTCTGCACGCTGCTTACATCAAAATGAAAAGGCTTCAGGCCGGGGTGCACTTTTTCACGCCCACATTCAGCATCTTGTGTAATCCAAAGTTACACAAAGAAAGAAAGAAAGAAGGCAGTCAGATCAGAAGTTCTATTAGTTATTAGGCCATCATCTCCAGAGGCACACTGGATCATTGTTCAAAACAGAACAAAACGGCAACTATAAGCTGTACTAAGTCAGGAAAGCATCCGTGCAATTTTATACTTTGACTGTTCAATAATAGTAGATATAGCTCATAGGCTGTCACGTTGTGCCATGCTATGAACTTGTAGATCTGTTTTTTGCATTTCTAGGTTGGGATATCCATTTTATCCAATCTTGCACCTCATACAGATTAAACATTTGAGTGGAAGTCGAATTGTTCCCCCTAAGAAATACTTTATTAAACCAACATGTTTCAACCAGATCTTCATCATCAGGGCTAAAGCACCCATCTCAATCGTCAAAATCACAACATATAAACTATTTAAATGGTTCAATTAATAATTCCAATGTTAATTTGATATTTGTCATAATGGCAATGATGACTGTCAGGTACTGAATTATTTTTTTCTTTTTTTAACGATTTATTTTCCTTTTTGCCTATTGATAGTTTCAACTTTCAAGTGAGGACAGACAGGAAATAAGGAGAGAGAGAGAAGGGGAGAGACATGCTGCCGTCATGAAGAGGACTTGAACAACCTGTTCAAGTCCTGCTCATGGACTTCAACTAGGCCAGCAGGCCTAGTTCAAGGTGCTGAACTCTGGTAGCTTTCTGTTTGACCTCTACTTTGCCACATACTTTAAGTAACTTAGCTCGAGTTTGACCGTAAATAGTTAAGAACAGATTCCAAGCTCCACTACGGAACAGGATTTACCTGACTGGCAAATAGTTTTTCCTAATGGTTAGTGTGTGTGTGTGTGTGTGTGTGTGTGTGTGTGTGTGTGTGTGTGTGTGTGTGTGTGTGTGTGTGTGTGTGCATGCATGCGCTTCATAGCTAGAAACAAGCATGCACTGAGGGCCTGGTGTGGTGCTCTTAGTAAAGTTCATACGGGGTCTGCCTCTGCCGTAACACAATTGTGCCGCTGGATCTTACATAACACACATAGCTGTGCATCCTCATGTAACAATATGAACTGTAGTGTATACCCAATGGCCTTCGGATATCTTTGATCTCACATGTGTGAACATAACGGAGCAACAAGTGAGATAATGTGATTGATGATGACGAAATACGAATGCCTTCATCCGGCAGCCAGACGCAGCCTTGCGGTGTATAGGGAGATGACAATGGTGACAGACCATAATATGGCTGCCTCAGGATGGTCACATGTCAGTTGAATTGGAGGGGGCTTTCACAGCAGTCACTGGTTGGTTAATGGACCCTTTCTCCTGAGGTTAAAACATCAGTGAATGCTGATCTGGCGGTGGGGAGAAAGGTACACCGAGCCAAAGATGATATAAAGATGGCTCTTTGCCTGGGAGGTCTGGACGTGAACAAAAGAGGCTCAATCTCAATTTTTCAAAACTGCACAGTTTTGCTGGGGAGGAAGGGGAGGGGGTGGGTGTAATTGTGATGCAACGAGAGTCAATTCAGCTGAATTACTATATAAAACAGCATGGTAGAGTATCAACACACTGTAGAAACACACACACGCAAAGTCGCACACACACACACACACACACACACACACACGCACGCACGCACGCACGCACGCACGCACGCACGCACGCACGCACGCACGCACACACAGTTTCAACACCCTCTAGTGACCCATCTGGTATGTATGACCACAGTGTTCCACTTTGTACAAGGATTTCATTAAAAATGTATGATGATCGATTCGCCCTGGCCTTTACGGGGATAGTTCTTATTTTATCCCTGGATTTGATATCGTAAGCCAATCCCAAAGGTCAAATAGTTGAAAACTGTTGTTTTAACGCAGTCCTGGTACTGGGACCCACTTTTAGTGGAAATGCATTAATAGTATTGTACATTGTAGACTGTGGGAGAACAAAACAGAAAGTATTAAATGGCCTAACACAGATCAAAATGGGGGCCAATTACAGAGAGAACCAGTGAAGGTGGAGAATCAGTGCATTCTAATGAACAGACATAAGCCACATCTCCATATCTGTGGCTGTTGTATTTCAATGAGACAGCACGCACACAGTGATCGCCCGCGCACCTCATCGATGTCAGAACAGAGATAGCCGTAGAACAAGCACTCACTTCACTTCAGGGCAGCAGTGCTGGACAGCGAAATCCAAAAGCGACCTCGCCCGCGGGCGCCCGGTTTCAAAAGCGGGCGCCCGCTTTCACAAAAACGGGCGCCCGGTTTCACAAAAACGGGCGCCCGTTTCACAAAAACGGGCGCCCGTTTTCAAAAGCGGGCGCCCGTTTTCAAAAGCGGGCGCCCGTTTTCACAAACTAGGCTATGCCTAAACCTAACTCTAACCCTAAACTTAACCTCAGTAAACCTATGCCTAAACCTAACCTAACCCTAACCATAACCTTTTGAAAAGGGCGCCCGTTTGTGAAAAACGGGCGCCCGGTTTCACGAAAACGGGCGCCCGTTTTTGAAAGCGGGCGCCCGCGGGCGAGGTCGCTTTTGGATTTCGCCCCTGCTGGAGAGGCAGCAGTGCTGGACAACAGTACTCAACAGTACTCGACCAGTCAATTACTACTCTCAGCTACAAGCTAAGTAGTTGGAAAAAAAGTTGCCCAGTCATGTTTGTACTTTGGTTAAAGTTTGGGTAAAGAATCGGAGTACTTGATTTTAAAATGCCATCAAAACAAACAAATAACCATGGTACAGTGTCGGCAGTCGGTACCACCGTTACCTCACAGCTAGAAGGTCTTCGGTTCGATTCCTGGTATGTACCCTCACAAAATAGTGCTCCTGGTCTATAGCACTGCTTCTCCCTGGTCAGCTGCGTCACCTGATGAGAGGATTACATTCAAGACAATTGACACCTAAAGCAATTAGAAAATTTAAAATCATTATACATACAGTAACTACATAGCAATCTGCTCTAAATTCTGTTCAGTATTTGAAATAGCACATATATGGTCAACTCACAATGTACATTTTCCCTAACTACAATATTTGTCATGGGTGAAGGTAATGAGTCAAAACTCAAGTAAAATCTACCACAGATACTACCACAAAAACAGTACTAAAGTGAATGTACTCCAAACTGTCCACTGCCTGCATGACTCTTCAGATCTCTGATGTTGAAGCATAAAACAGCACTGTATGGACAAGCACAGGCAGAGAGAGCATTTCAAATAGCATTCCTCCTCTGCTGCTCCTAGGAACGATTCCTACGATGTGTGATGATGTGTCTGTGCACGTTGTTGCATCGCCACTAAACCAGGACAGACTCACGACAATTAGGTTGCTCATCATTGTAATTTCTTTTTATTTTAAGTACATTGAAACGGTTTCCCCACAAACCTCTAGCGGCAAAAGCTCGCTATAAAAGGTACGGGTTTGTTCACACAACAATAGGTGCACAACGGCCATCATCAGAAAAAAGGACATCATTGTTATTATTATAAACAAAATGTTTCAGCCATCATTTTTTTTTGCATTACTATTATAACCGCCACCAATTACCCATCACGCAATAATTATCTTAACATCCAAATCATTCATGGAATCAACTTCTTCTTTAAGACAGACCCCACAGAGGTCTCGGGCCGGAGCACCAGACCTGGGCCAAGTAAACGATAACAAATCGACTCCAAGAGAATAATCGACATTCAGGATTTTACTGTAAAGCAATTGCCTGTAAAAGCAATTCTTTGTGTTTGTCTTATCTTACT
Source organism: Benthosema pterotum (assembly GCA_039105355.1). NCBI lineage: Eukaryota > Metazoa > Chordata > Actinopteri > Myctophiformes > Myctophidae > Benthosema > Benthosema pterotum. The sequence goes on along the minus strand of CM076971.1, from coordinate 6,457,644 downwards.
TGATAGACCAGGTGGGAGGGGTGTATCCGTGCAAATTTTAGAAACATTCATAAAAAAGTACCAACGTTTGTGTTACTGCCTGTACAAGCGTCTATCAATGCGGGGTCTGGGGAACAGCCACCGTGAGGACATTGAGGGGCGTTTCCCCTGCTAAATGATTGATAGTTAAATACCAAATCAAATGGAGCCCTACAGGTCTGTTAACACTTGAGTGTACAAGTCTTCAATGTTAAAAGTTTGAGAATCAATGGCCTAGGCTTTACACACTGTCCATTCTGGCACTCAATAACAGGATCTTATGCAGAAGAGGCAACCCATCCATCCATTCCTTCAAGCAGGTTACAACAAAATGCCAACAAGTCATTAATAATATCTTTATAGAACTATTTGACCCAGGTCCACAGTGATACTGCACAAAGTGTAGGTGGACTGACTCATGTCCGCTTTCGGTCCATTTAAATCCGACAAATGGACAACACGGACAACACACACACACGTACATTCAAACACACTATATAAGTACAGAAGCAAAGGGAGGGGAAGCTCTTGAATTTCTTGTTTAAGACTCTCTCTCACACCAGGTTCAAAACAATTTTCCTAATAAAAACACATTTATTACACGAGAGCCCTTGTGGAGGGCCATGTGGGCTGATGCAACTTAAAATTCAGCTTGAATTAAGTCTGAGAAGAGTGTGCCTCACATGCACGCGCACACACACACAGTGATGGATCTGGCTAAGGGACAAGGGCCTCTTAGCGCAGGCCGTGGAGTGCTTGTGTATAACCAGTAAAAGAACACGAGCACTTGAGTAGCAACCACATAACTGAGCCTCAGAGATATTATTAGGGACTGAACGGAAGTGCATTCATCGGATCACATCCCATGGAAATCATCCTCTCAACATGCCGTTTCACTCCATGAATATAAATCATGTAATTCAAAAACATTACAATGAAAAAAAAAGAACAGTTGGTGTCAACTTTCAATGTATTATCTCATCTTATTCCTGGTTTATGCTTGGTCATACAATGTTAACAGCACGGTAAAAAATAGCCGATCTACATGTTCACTGTCACAGTGCATCTCATCGCGACATGTCACCATGTATAAATCAAGTATTCAGGCCGGGGCTATTTTTAAGACTTTTTTTTTGCCTAGAATGACATGCCCAAAGTAGGGACGTCGGGTTCAATTATGCTTTCCAGACTTCAGCATTTGCAAAGTAACAACGTCTATGTTTAAATCAGTGGTCACTTCCCTCATTTGAACTGGAGGGCACTCAAACCATGACGACAACTCCACAGATGACTGAGACGAGGTTCTGATTCATTCATTTTGACTGGCCTTTTAACACAGAGACACGACTTTAACACATAATGACAGGAAGCAGAGGAACAGAAGCACGAAATGTTCCAGAGACCACCTTTCTTTTCTTGATGAATGTGACTCTTCACAATCTCGAAAGCGTCCGCAGCCCACCCATCTGACCACTTAACAGAGAGTGTCAAGAGGTGGGCCGGGTTTTTTTTACTACCAATGTAGTACAATTTAATTTATTGGCATCACAATGAAAGCTTGTTTTTTCAAAGGTTCTAAAGAAAAGAAAATACAATGTAATTGATTTTACATTAATGTCTTAACAAAAATATTATATCATCATTAAATTGTAGTGGTTTTTCCTAATTATTTGGTGGAACACAAAGTTGCAACACTCTCACATATGCCACCAGTTGTGGAATCGCTGTTCGAGAGTGTCAACAGTACGATCAAATACCCAAAGGCATACCGTGTGCAGAATCCAAGAATACTCACGCTTTCAGAGGAAAGAGCAGAAACCAACATACAGCAGCAGAAGAATGAATGCCTTAATAATTTGCGATATGTACAAACATGCAACAGCGACAACCAACATCCCAGAATAGCAGCTTATTCTCAGACAAATTATATAATACCCTCAGATCACTCACACACACACCCGCACACACACACACACACACACACACACACACACACAAACCGGTGGATGAAAGCTGGGACAGGCGAGAACAGGGTTGCGGCGGGGTTGGTGGCGAGGTCAATCCGTCTACCCTGAAGCCCGTTCAGTCATTAGCCAGTTTAAGATTCTTCGGACGTGCAACGTACGACGTCACTGATGTGTGTTTCAGTGCTCGATGTACACGAGCCTCGCGGCCGTCGGACCCTCTGCTCCGACGGCAAAACGCAGTTCTTGCTACGTGGTCGAGAGCTACGCTGTAGAGGAGCGTCACCATGGAAACCAGAGATGCAGGTGGAAGGGGTGGACTCCGTTGGCGTCGCCTGCTTTCTTAACTATGTTTGGCTTCTGGTGCAACTGCGACGAAGCATGCCTACATACGTTCTCGTTGTGTCAAAGTCCAAGAGACTTGGGACACAATAGGGACACAGTCCCCATTTCGTGGTCGGTGACACGACGAGGCGGTAGCCTTCCTCGCAGCAATGGACCCCGTTCACAGACATCCGCGATGTGACCCGAAGACAGCAGCCGAGAAAAAACAAAAAAACATGACATCATATTTCCCCCCCATCAGAAAAAAGGGGACTCACACAGTCTACACACACACACACACACACACACACACACACAAACGTGAAAAGTGCCGACAGGCTTGTGGAGCCTGACAGTGTGGCCAAAAGAAATGAATACAAACACAGCTCAGCAAACTGTACAGAACAGATAAGACGGTGTCCAGAGGGCCATGTCAGTGTCAGGAGTGGAGTTTGATAAGGAACAGCTGTGGCCCGTGGGACTGTGCGAGGTGTGGGCCTGCTGGGACAGTCCCTAATAGAAAAGGGACCCATTCTGGGTCACAGAGGCCCCAACAAGAGCCCAGGGGTCCTTCTGTCCTCATTACTCTCGACATCTTTTTAAATGGGAAAAAGGGAGAATGAGGCTCCGGTCCAGGCCACAGTGTATTTCAAAAATCCTAAGAGAGAGAAAGAGAAAAGAAGGCGGAGGGGAGGCAGAAAGAGAAGAAACAGCGAAACAGCAGCAGCACACACACGTCATAATACATAAAAAAGAAAGAAATATCACCATGTCAAACACCCTGTTAAACATTTCCTTTTAAACTTCTTTTTTTTTATTTTTAAAACCTATTAAGTCTTATGGATATGGAGATCATATCATCACTGTTTTTTTTTTTGTTTCTTATTTTTTTTTGGGCAAGTGTCTGTCTTCTTAAAGGCGCACAGTGTTGATTCTTAGCGGCTGCACGTTCTTGCCGTTGGCGTGGCTTTGGCCGGGGCTGAAGTAGGGGCACAGCTTGGCGGAGAACTTCTCCCGGTAGGTGTAGAGCCAGGACATGTCGTCGGCGTTGTAGAACACCAGCAGGCCCTTGGGGTAGTCCAGGTAGACGCCCACCTTCTCCAGCTTGCTCTTGACGTTGAGGCGCGTCCAGGGCTCCGTGCAGGCGCTGTACTGGTTGCCGTCGTGCATGACGATGCAATAGAAGCCCCGGCTGGGCTGGATCTGGATGCTGCCCTTGCGGCTGACCGTCTCGTTGGCCACGCCGATCATCCACTGGGTCTTCTCCGACACCATCACCTCCCAGTAGTGGACGCCGGCGCCGAAGCCCTCGGCGCCCAGCACCGACACCTCCACGTCGAAGCGGCGCGGCGAGTCCTGCAGCGGCTGCGGGTGCAGGTTGCCGTAGGCCACGATGGTGCAGTCGTCCGACAGGATGAGCCTCTGGTGCGCCGTGATGGGGTCAAGGGTCAAAGCCGCCGGCACTGGGTGAAAGGGGAAGGAGAAACGGGACAGTGTGAGCAGAGCGCCTCCTGCCAGCGACTGGCAGGAGGTGCTCTGCAGACAGTGTTCAAAATGCACTACTGGCACTTCCAAAGTGCACTAGAATGCGATAGGGGATATGATCATTAAATGACCACTAATCTTCTACATTCTTTAGTTGTGTAGATTTGGGCTAGTTCACATGATGAAGATTTTAACTCTTGAGAGTGTACAAATTAAACCAAATGGACCATTTGGTTTCATTTTTACGCACATTTTTCATTTCATTTTTACGCTTTTATGCCCAACTCACCAGCCAAAAAGCACTAGATTTTGCGCCAGGAGCTTTTCACTTTAATTTTGGCACTAGGGGGGTCTGAAAAAAAGCTAAACATAGCGACAATGCACACAAAGTTTGCAACACTTGGTGCATACGAAAGAAACGGCAGGTTAGTTTTTTTACCTAAAGCTAAATAAACTGTTGAGGTCAATAACAGATAAGATAAGGTAGCATTGATAAAAAAAAAGGTTTACTGAGTGGGATAAGAAAAAACAAACGCCACTTCAATAAGTAATGAGAGAGCTTAGACAAACAGCACGCCTATAAACGTATTTGCTGTGTCACTCTTGTACAGCCGTACAACAGGCTCACGTGCCAAGAAAACCTGATCTGTAAGAACGGCAGTCAAACATATGAGCCGGTATGTTGTTTGTTTGTGTGTGTGTGTACGCCAAGTGCGTGTGCTTGAGTGCATGCGCATTGCGCAAGTGTGTATAGTTTATTGTTTGACCGCACCTCAGGAAGACGAGAGGCTCGTTCAGGTGTCTAATGGATCCTCTAATCAACATAAACATATAGTTTATTGCTGCATGTATCTTTTGCTGCGTTCACCCACAACTACAACGCGACAACATGACCAAGCTAGATCAGCTACACTGTTGCCAGGACGCGGTTTTGAAGCCACACTGCGTAAAGAAAACGGCTAACAAACAGAATTATTAAATTTAACGGCAGCAGATTTTGTCATTGGATTTGTTAGGGAGAAGGACAGTGTAATTGTGAAACAAAAACATAGTATTGATTGACACTTCAGTGTGTCAATGGATCGCTTTTTTTGGTAGAGTCATGGCTGTGTGTCATGGCTGTCTGTCTCACACCGACATGGGTAGGCTTTCAATTTGCAGATTCATGTTGCTGGCTTTCATTGAAAATGACTTGTAGCCTGTTGCTTTGTCACAGCTAGTGTACTGTAAAGAGCACTAGTGTGTGTGTGTGTGTGTGTGTGTGTGTGTGTGTGTGTGTGTGTGTGTGTGTGTGTGTGTTGAGTATACAGAGTGGAGTATGTGTGTGTCAAGTATAGCTCATTTCTCGCATGACTATTTATTGTTCATTGTGGTGCACTTCTAAAATCTCTGCTGCTGAAGAATCCCAATCCTAGGTCTCACCGTGCCCTATAATATGAACAGTCAGGGAAGTTACTGAAGTCATTGATAGTGACTAAACTGAAAGCGTACTGTGGCAGTTCAAGCACATGATCATACCTCATCGTGCCCTGAGGGAGAAGATGGCGGAAGGCTTGTTCTCGTGAACCCTCTGACATTGTAATTCTTATATAGAATTTCAGCAAGTCAAAACCAAGAGTCATGCGATGACTTGTGGCCGAAACTGCACTGTGGTATGTTGTTATTTAATGTCATATAGATTAACTATGGTCCAGAGAGGGGGGGAAAGGAAGAGAGGATATAAACGACCAAAGAGTTCATTCAAAGTCAAGTGTTCCCCCGAGTCCATTATGAGCAGCAATGTCATACCAAGGTATGCAAATACTAGTGGAGCACAGAGCAGTAATTACAGCTGTGGGAGGTGAACGGCTCCCACAGGCCCAAAGCTGCAGTGGAGAGGATATATTATGTGGGTTAGGGTAGTGGTTCTCATGGTAGGGGGTCCACTGCCCCCACAGGGGGCAACTGGAAAGGAGTTTGAAAGTGGAAATAAAACAAATGAAAATACAATTATAACATTAGATTAAAATTTGATGAGATTGTGACAATTTTACCATTTTCTAGTCTAGTGGTTTAACTCCTGGCGCCACCCTGTCATATGGTGTGCTGCAAGGAGTCATGATAGATATACTGTACATTCAAAACCTTCCAGTATTTTTTTCCCCACTTAGACGTGAAACGGGAAGTAAACACGGCTGCTCTAGGAGTTGTGTTTTGGGAATTTTTTACCCACGATGCAGTCAAAAATAACTATGAGGATCTAAATGGATGGTTCCTTTCATAAATTAATGGATTATTTCGAGGAAAACAGCGTGGGATGTTTTTGTTTTGAAATGGATCCCAATGGAGTGGAGGAGGACATTATGGCATACGAGTGGAACGATAGCAATCTGCCTAACAACCAGGACGTTGTAATGGGGAGTCGTTTATATACATAACTAGTAGATGCACATTATATGCGGCTCTGGTGTCTGCCAGGAGGTGGCATAAGATGTGTGCCCAGTGCCACACACATACACCAAATAGAAAAAAGGGGTGTTTTATCATGTACATTAGTGCGGATCCGTTATATGAAGATACATTGAAAAGTGGTCCTTTAAAGGCGGGTACCATCCACTCTGGCGCAGCACGAATAAATCCGGGCTTTCAATTCACAAGCCTCGAGGAGCCTTTGCTGCGTGTCACTCCCTGACTCTTCTCCCGTCAATTGCCCACTGTACCGTCAATGGCCCCGAAAAGCCCTCCCCCTAACACTGGGTTAACCCTAATTTAGACAAGGAGCCCTGCTGTCAGACAGTGACCGCATCGCCTCCGAGCAGCACGGGGTTCAAGTTCAGCCAGTCAGACACCATGAAGCCACACCAGGAAGAACAATACCGGCCTGTGTCCATGCACTCCCATCATCGCAAAGCCATCGAGCCGACTCAGAAATCGAGTGGGATGGGGGGTTTTTGTACTGGATGTGTGCACTTCCTCTAGAATTTATATCAGTCAGCAATGCATAAATGAGCATGGAGGGGCTGGTAATGCGACTGGCCAGTGAGGGAAGGAGGGGGAGAGAACTGGAGGGTGCTCTTCAGTCATCGACAATGCCAGTGTGTGTTACAACACTTACAGTTGCATTATGAGTATGAATTTCTGCTCTTTACACAAAACATGCAGGCACAAGCACTGCCAGCTGGATGGGGAGTGAAAGCAGGCAGCAGTTTTTTTCCGAGGAGCCAACCTGTTAGTTACTCCCAAGAAAGAATTCAACACAGAGAGGGAAAGAAGAGGGGAGAGGGAGAGAGGGAGAAGGGGAGAGGGAGGTAGGGGGCAGAGAAAGACCGCAAGAAAGGGTTAGAAAGAAAGAGGGAGGCACAGACAGACAGACAGACAAAATGACTTTGTCCTGTCTCACTGGCAGCTACTGGTGATGAATTGGAACCAATTGTTCCATTTGGCAGCCGGTCAGGGAAGGCCAAGAGACCGCCGTGCCTCCATGCCAGGAGGGCTAGGCTAAAAATGAGAGAATTGATCGACGGAGTGGAATATTCCTCGGTGCATTACTTTAAGTAATCTTCTGTGAGATTGAGTGATGGCCATAGGCAGGGGGGTTAGCTCCTCCGCACACATTCCGACCCTCTAACACAGAACGGGGGTTCATCGCAGCCCTGCAGTTACCAGACATCCATAGCTCATCGGAGGACAATAACAGCTTACAGTGCAAGGCAGGCATCCCAGCAATGCTAATGCAGGTTGGGATTAGTTCTCACGCTGTGATATTTCATCATCTGGGTCAGATATCCTGCTGCTGAATGAAATTATAATGAACTGTCCAGAGTGACCCCGGCTGCATTCCTCACTTGGAGGATACGCTTGTTTTATATGAACCTGGAGAGGTTTGTGTTGAACTCCACCGCACCGTACAGTGTGCACTCATCGAATTACCCCCGCGGACGCAGTTAGGCCTTCTTGCAGACAAGTCATACAACGTGTATAATGTTCCAGTAATATCCTGTGATACATACCTGGCGAAATGTCCTGAAACAGAGACTTCCATATCGTGTACTGTAAAGGGCCCATGTACTTGGACGTCGGGAAATCTTCATAGGTCAGATTGGTCTCATGTATCTTCCCTTTAATCCTATGACAGAAAACAGATCAATGTCATTATTATTCTATGCATGTCCTTGGGTTTTGTTTTTGTGTGTGTGTGTGTGTGTGTGTGTGCGTGTGCACGCGCACGTTTGTTACTGCCTCAATTGGATGGATCTGGTTTGTGTCTGGGCTGAACGCGGATTCGTTGACATTAACAACTGGGGAAATGTGTTGTGAATGTCTATGGCCATCATTCCACAGCAACAGACATCATTAGCGAGCTCAGCTCAGGTCTGCCACTGTTAAGAGTATGTATTGTGAAACGCCCACACATAATATATAAGAAAATGGGATGAAGCAGGTTTAGGAGCATATTGGGACTCCGAGAAATAATATAAAACGTACTGTGAATTGCCAGGCTGATTAAAATGCCTCGCCTGAAAGTAATAATAATGAAAAATACCAAAAGAAAACCCACCAGAGATAACTTTTAGGATGGTTCAATTAAACCACCCCCGCAGATTAAACATTACGGCTGGTTTGCATCAGGCAAAGAAACACCATCTGCTCAGAGATTTGCCCGTTTCTGTTGTTCAAATGTTTTACTTTCTCCAAAATGTCTGAAACCCTGATGATTCAACGAGATGAACAGGCACCATCTTAACAATGATGATGATGTAGAATGTATAATAGCACAAATATGCCAACATTCTATTCTGAAAAGGCAATCTACAGTTTTCAACCATTTTGATACCAGGGCCCATTATTTATTCAGCATTTGAGCCACGGACCACCATTTGATTTCATGTTAGCCCCACAGACCCCAAAATTAAAGATGTATTTTGTTTTTGTCCACAATACCAGGCTGGATTTGGCATACAAAACAATAAAACATGACTGTTTTGACTGTTCTTCTATATTCCCTAATTCTATAGACTTGGGCTAATTCAGACAATAAATATATTAACTCTTGAGAGTGTAAACATGAAACCAAATGGACCCGCAAGAGTCCATTTGGTTTCATTTCCACAGTCTCAGGTCCATTTGGTTTCATGTTTGCACTCTCAAGGACGGATGACCTGGAACCCTCTCAAGGACCACTGGTGGTCCCCAGACCACTGGTTGAAAACCTCTGTTTTAGGGGATTCCAGGTGGTCCGCAGCTAATGATGTGTTAGATTGTTGTTATGCAGCTTGCATTTCCAAGAAGTCTACACAATTAGAATATTTAGGAATTGTTATTTTGATCAACGTTTGCCTGTTATTTCTCCTATGGCAACACATACTCGGGTGTGGAATTTTTATCCAAAGATATCAAAATATTCTAGGTTTTGGGACTGAGAAATCTCAAAATAATGATGGTCCGTGCCTCAAGCTATGAATAAATATTTTTGGACTAGACTCCTTCAGGCAAGGAATCCGTTTTGGGACTCTGTACAGTATGTACAGAATCTAAAATATCTATTTTTTCATGCTGCATTTTTTTTTTTTTTTTTTTACAGAAAACTTAGGTCAGGCTGTATACACCCTTGTCAGAATCTCAGTCAGGCCTAAATGGGTTAAAATGAAAACCACTGCTCCAAGATACTGAAAGTGTTATTGTTGTTGTCGCTCTACTGTACCGTACATCTGTCTGTTGTCTCTCTCTCCCTCTATCAACCTAACCGGTCAAGACAGATGGCCGCCCACCTACAGCACAGCCAGGGTCTGCTGGAGGTTTGTTTGTTGTTACTGTTAGATAACTTTCTTTCCTGGCTCATGGTGAAACTGTTTGTTGTTGAACTGAACTTTTTATGGAAGTGTCAAGACAACTGGGATACGTCAGAAGAATAAATAGGTGAAATAGAGGCCTTTCTCAGTCCCATACTCAGAAAGGAGCGGCCATCTTGTTGGTAAACAAGTGTGAAGTGTTCAATGGAATGCATTCTACTAAAACTACTACTACTAGCAGTACTACGACTAGCACCACTCCTCCTCCTACTACTACTACTACTGCTGACAGTACTACCACTATTACTACTACTACTAGTAGTACTACTACTACTGGCAGTACTACTAGTGGCAGTAGTACTACTACAAGCCCCACTACTACAGGCAGTACTACCACTACTAGCAGTACTACTACTGGCAGTACTACCACTACTACTAGCAGTACTACTACTGGCAGTACTAGTACTACTACCAGCAGTACGACTACTGGCAGTACTACTACTACTACTAGCAGTACTACTACTGGCAGTACTACCACTACTAGCAGTACTACTACTGGCAGTACTACCACTACTACTAGCAGTACTAGTACTACTACCAGCAGTACGACTACTGGCAGTACTACTACTACTACTAGCAGTACTACTACAGGCAGTACTACCACTACTAGCAGTACTACTACTGGCAGTACTACCACTACTACTAGCAGTACTACTACTGGCAGTACTAGTACTACTACCAGCAGTACGACTACTGGCAGTACTACTACTACTACTAGCAGTACTACTACTGGCAGTACTACCACTACTAGCAGTACTACTACTGGCAGTACTACTACTACTACTAGCAGTACGACTACTGGCAGTACTACTACTACTGCTAGCAGTACTACTACTGGCAGTACTACTACTACTAGCAGTACTACTACTAGCATCACTCCTACTACTACTACTACTAATGGCAATACTACTAGCAGTACTACTACTACTACTACTACTACTAGCAGTACTACTACTACTAGCACTACTACTACTACTACTAGCAGTACTACTACTACTACTACTAGCAGTACTACTACTACTAGCACTACTACTACTACTACTACTACTACTACTACTACTAGCAGTACTACTACTACTAGCACTACTACTACTACTACTAGCACTACTACTACTACTACTAGCACTACTAGCACTACTACTACTACTAGCAGTACTACTACTACTACTACTACTACTACTACTACTACTAGCACTACTACTACTACTAGCAGTACTACTACTACTACTACTACTACTACTAGCAGACTACTACTACTACATGCTAACAATAGCATGATAATGATAATATGCTAATGATAGCATGCTAATGTCAACATGCTAATGCTAACATTAGCATGTTAGCATTAGCATGTTGGCATGTTAGCATTGACATGTTAGCATTAGCATGTTGGCATGTTAGCATTGACATGTTAGCATTAGCATGTTAGCATGTTAGCATTAGCATGTTAGCATGTTAGCATTAGCATGTTAGCATTAGCATTTTAGCATTAGCATGTTAGCATGTTAGCATTTGCATGTTCGGGTTAGAATGTTAGCATTAGCATGTTGCTAGCATTAGCATTGGTAGCAGTAGTAGTAGTGCTAGTAGTATAGTAGTACTGCTAGTAGTACTAGGTCTGCTAGTAGTAGTAGTAGTAGTAGTAGTAGTAGCAGTATTGCTATTAGTAGTGGTACTAGTACTGCTAGTAGTAGTAGTAGTTGTTGTCATTGTAGTAGTAGGAGTGGTGCTAGTAGTAGCTCCTCTCCACCTGTCATCACATCCATTGCTGGTGTGTGTAGTTATTGCTATTAGTACTAGTATTAGTACTAGAAGTATTACTGCTAGTAGTAGTAGGAGTGGTAGTAGTATTGCTAGTAGTAGTATTGCTAGTAGTAGTAGTAGTAGTAGTAGTAGTATCTCCCCTCTGCCTGTCATCACATCCATTGCTGGCATGTGTAGTTACTGCTATTAGTACTAGTAGTAGTACTAGTAGTAGTAGTAGTAGTACTGCTAGTAGTAGTAGTAGTGGTATGGCTAGTAGTAGTAGTAGTGCTAGTAGTAGTAGTATCTTCTCTCCGCCTGTCATTGCATCCACATTCCATTGAATATAACTTATGGCTTACCATCAAGATGGCCGCCATCCCCTCAGAGTATGGGATATATAGGTCTCAGAAAGGCCTCTATTGACGGAACTTCAACTGACTATAGAAGCGCTTCTCAACGTCACAAAGTTCCAGGGTTTGTGAGCTCGCAGGTGTCTCATTTTCAAAAAAGAACAACATGGGACAAGTTTGGAAAATGGGGTCCGCAGAATTAATTTTGGGGGATCTTTGACAAGACAATAGGGACTTTAAGCAGACGACAGCGACGTCTCCACTGCAGCAACAGGAAGTCGATCCGTGCTAGATAGATGACCTTGCTTGCCGTAGCGAATGTTAGTACTACGGCAGAACCTAAACTTTAACGTAGTGTCCACAACGTCTGTTTGCACGTTTTTGTTTACATGTAATACTAATCATGGTAACCCCTCGAGGTTGCGGATGGCCTTTTGACAGCAATTGCGCCATAGCCCCGTACTTCGGCCAAGGGATGTTAGATGTTAGACGGCAATAGGTGTGTTTAAAGTCCCCATAGTTGGAGAACCACTGGAGTACTGTAAATGCTGTGAGCAAACCTCTCCGAAGTCACGGCCACACCCTCCAGGAAGTCGTGGCGTCCCGTCTCGCTGAGGCGCTCCTGCAGCATCTGGATTCCCTCCTTGACATCGCGCAGCTGCTGGCTGTAGCGCTGGATCTTGTGCTCGATGTCGGCGAACTTGCGCGCCGTGTCGATCTCCAGCTCCTCCAGCATGCTCTTCTGGCGCTCGCGCAGGAACCGGTGCAGTCGCTCGAACGAGTCTCCGATGGTCGCGCGGAGACTTTTTGCAGACGACTATATATGTTAAAAAAAAGGACAAAAGGAAGGAAATTTGTGAGACTTGTTCTTTGAGTGATGTAGAAATGCTTTTACAAGTAAAAGGTACTGGATTCAAAATTTGACTTGAGTAAAAGTACAAAAGCATTGTCCTCCAAAAAGTACTAGTAAAGCAATAGTAAATTTGTCAAAATGCTTAAAAACAAATTGTATATAGTAGAAATACGGAGTGTGTGATACCAAATGACCAAAAGTGTGTGACACACACTCACATGTACAGACATTTCAGCCTGGCTTACATAGTAATGTCTCTCTGCAATCGCAAAAAAAAGCACTGAGAAACTGACAGTCAAGTCAAGTTAAATATATATATAGCATACTGTACAAGTACAATATTTAAGTACAATTTTGAGGAGTTACATTCCACTACTAAATTCGTACAAAAAGAAATAAAAGCTTTCAGGCAAAGTTCCTGTTGATCTGCTCTTTCGCTGCAACATGAGGCTTTGAACAACAGTGGCTGGCTTCATTAAAGTGTTTCAGTCGCTACAGTGACAGACTCTTAATTGGACATGACTCCTTATCCCCGGGGCTTGGAATGTGCTTTAACAACATAAACATTATGTAAACATTTATTCATTCATTCTGCTCCCACGTGCATTGATTTTTATTTTCTTCTCAACGGCGTCTCAGTTCAAACCGGTGGACAAACGCACGGGTGCAAGCGTATTGTTTCGTCGAGGCCATTAGTACGTGTTTTTCGGAGGAAACTTAACAGGCGTAATCACAGCCTGTGCTGCCAGGGAAACCCCTGCGTGTGAAGGTGGGTGATTAGAAGAAGAACGGCAGAGACTAGGAAGATAAAACAACGCCATTAATGTGCTGACGGGGGAGAGAGAGCTGCAAGTCGAGGAGAAGGAAGAGAAGTTGCCGAGAAATTGATTTTGTTGAAGGGGGTAAATGAGAAGCCGGACATCAGAGGGAATGAATCATCAGAGAACTGAGCGCGCGTCAGAGATGGAGACGGAACAAAGGGCGCCCAGATGAGAGGGTGCTGCAACAGTCACCCAGAGAAGCAGCGGCAGACCGACTGACCAAGAGGAAATGCTGTGGCTAGTTGCGGGGGTGCAGCAGCACGACTACGCAGAAATACAACATTGACCATTCCAACTATTTTGCATTGCATGATGTTTTTTTTTTTCACATTTTTGTTCTCATGAATCATCCAATTATTTTTTTGTTTGACCAAATACCTCAATATCATTAAGATTACATCCTCAATATCATTAACAGGGCCTTTCTGTGTACAGTTTGCATGTTCTCCCCTTGTCCGCTACCCTCACAAAAACATGCAGTAACCATGGGCTCTAAACTGCCTCCCCCTTGCCAGCCTAATGGAGGGGACTGGAACTGGTTGGAATCAGATTGGAATAAGTTCCTTCAACACACAATGTCCAACCAGGGAAACTCTCCCCTGTCAGGTGAAAAGGCGGTGGCCCGACTCCTCATGCAGAGAGTGTAGAGCCCAGGATCACATTAGAATCTAGCACTGGGTGATAAAAAAATGGGTTGCAAAATCATGGGGAAGGAAAAAAAAATAGATTACATTGTAATGTAATCGGACCAGAACCTTGTCTCCTTGTTACAATAAACATATTTGCCCAATCCTAATTTTAGGCTAGAAAACTACATTTCTGTTCTTGCCGCTGCTATCAAATATGGCAACTTTAGTGTGTATAAACTCTGAGTTTTCAATCCAAGTCCACCTCACCTCCACTCTATTGGGTCATTATCAAACTGCTGGAGACTGCTGCGTCTGTGATTGGCTAAAGCGCTGACTCACCTCCACAACCTCCTCCCCTCACACACTAGCACCGCCTTGCCATGAGCATGACGTCAATTATTTGTGGACAAGAATAAAGTTCTGGACTGTCTGCAGGGCCAGTGTTGCCAACTGCCAAAATCCAAAATGCACTAGTGGCACTTCCAAAAAGCACTACAATGCGCTAGATGCTCGCCTGGAGTGGAATATGACCGTTAAATGACCATTAATCTTCTACATTCTCTAGTTGAGTAGACTTGGGCTAATCACATGATGAATATTTTAACTCTTGAGAGCGTAAAAATGAAACCAAATGGACCCTTAAGGGTCCATTTGGTTTCATTTTTACGCTCTCAAAGAGTTACATCTGGTTAACTGAACACTGGTTGAAAACCACTGTCATAGGAGGAGAAATTGTGAAAAATGAGGGTTTTATCTCTGGCGCCTGTCAATCAGTTTCACCCCAACTCACCAGCCAAAAAGCACTAGATTTTCCGCCAGGAGTTTTTCAATTATTTTGGCGCTAGGGGGGTCTGAAAAAGCGCTAAATATAGCGACAAACGCGCCAAGTTGGCAACACTGTGCAGGGCCGCATCAAAGTAGACGCAATGTAGAGGGGAAGAATAATAATAATAATAAAAAGCTATGATACACATTTTGATCTTTGACGAAAAAGTTGCCTTTAAAAGGATCCCTGGCTAATGAGGTAAATATGGATAACTACATATACATTATACTTGTTATTGGATCACGTCAGGGCAGTGTTGCCTACTTGGCGCATTTGTCACTATATTTAGCTTTTTCCAGACCCTCCTAGCGCCAAAATTAGTGGAAAACTCCTGGTGGAAAATCTAGTGCTTTTTCGCTGGTGGGTTGGGGCAAAATCGTCTGACAGGTACCAGAGATGAAACCCACGTTTTTCACCATTTTTCCTCCACCAGTGGTCAGTTCGTTAAAAGGAACCCTGGCTAATGAGGCAAATATGGATAAATACATTATACTTGCCCTCTATAACTTGAATTGAACATTTAACACACATAGAATAAGCTCTTTAGTTTAAAAATCGTTCATGTTTTTATCCCATGGGAGCACCATTTTACTGTGCCTGTCACATGACCTGTCATAGTGATGACGTCACAGTAGCTCTGCGTTATAGTACAGCTAATGGAACATTCCATGATTAAACAGTAATGCAACGTAAAACATTGATGTACAGTATATACAACTGAACTAGATGGACATAATATGTAGTTATTTGATGACGTATTCCATTAGTTGTACAATCTACTGTGACGTCATCACCATGTGACAGGCACAGTAAAAATGGCGGCCCCCATAGGATAAAAACATTAACTATTTTTAAACTAAAGAGCTTATTCTATGCGTTTTAAAAGTTCAATTCTAGTTATAGAGGGCAAGTATAATGTATTTCTCCATATTTGTCTCATATGCAGGGCTCCTTTTAGCAAAAGAGCAGAAACTCTACTAAAATAAGGTCTGAATTTGAATGAGGACTAGTCTGTGCATCTGTTAAATGTCTGCAAAGACCAATTTTCAATTTAGAACTCCTTCTCGCAAGATGAGCTGGATTCTGGAGCAATGTGACCCAAGGCTTCATTACTCCTGCCTAAAGAAAAAAAAAAAAAAATCAATCATCACCCAACCCCATTCGTGTTCCTTCTCAAACCAAGGGCAAATATTCTCTCTCTCTCTCTCTCTCTCTCTCTGTGTTCCATCGGGAGCCCATTAATATCCCTGCTGTGCAGACACAGAGGGCTGTGACATGAAGGTGGGATCTGTGTTCCCCTTGTCCTCCCACCTGGGACTGCTAATGACAAAGAGGAGAAACCAGATTGTGAAACGCAGCGACTCGGCATTCGCTTTAAACCATGGTGTCTGTCTCTCTGTCTGGCGGCTGGCACTGTGGTCGGCAGGCTGCAATAGGTTGCAGGGAAGGCGATCGCAGGGACATAGTGTCGTGTCCCACAGGCCTGGTACAGAGGAGAGACTGGATAGAGCCTATTCACAGTAGATACAGAATTTGATGGGTAGAACGGGCTGAACCAAGTGGAGGCAATAACATTGACTGTGGCCGTGTTTCATTTTAGATGTGGCATATACCGTAGAAACATCTTAATGAAACGTTTTTTACGATTAATTAATGTAATACCTGGAAAGCATATGGGCCCCATGTTTTCATCACTGTCAAAATCCTCTTTGTCATATTTTACAATTTTGGGGAAAAAAAACATTGCTTTTCGATTGTTCAACTAGTCGATGGGCTACAAGCTTGTATAATGGCAATTTGAACCATTTGAAAATGTTGAATAATTATTTAGTATTTTACGTCCACGTTATGTTGTTATACTTAAAACTGGGAAAGCGTCCATGACATTTCAGCCTTAGATGTTGCTCCGCATATAGCAACAGGAATTAAAAGGGGATTAAAATTTTAGGTTACGATTTAGAGGGCGCGTTCTGAAATCTGCCTGGGGTCTATTTCGGCTAACGATTAAACCTCTAAGTGTATCTGCTGAGAAAAGGCAGCGATGCTCCTCACCACCACGACTCGTCTTCCACTGCAACGGATCCCTAACTCCAGTTCTCGGGACACCCAGTACTGCTGGTTTTCAGGTCGTTCGACCGATTCTACAAGTAGTAGCCGGCTTAGAATTACACGGGACAAGGGCCTGGGAGCCCCTGGCTTGGCCAAGCCTCGTGGGAGGGAACCGGGCAGGGGAGAGAAACCATCTGTACATCCCTCCCCAGTCCCCAAGAACAACAGCACAGTTGGAGCCGTTAATTAGCACATCTGCAACACTTAATCGAACTGATCAAATTCATTGATTCTAACAAATAATTGTTGCCGCTTCAACAACTGATATTATTGATGCTTACTTTCCTAATAAAAGTCCTTTAACGGAAAATGGTATGGGTGCAGCTTCCGCAGCCATTTTTCGCCTACCTGCCAATTGGGAAATGTTACATCTGGGCCTGTAACAAAGTGATGTGTGCGCGTGTGCTTTCAGTATGTACATCATACACACTATGTACCGTACACAGTATACTGGGGTGGGCAATTATTTTTCGTAAGGGGCCAAATGAGATACAGAAAATATTGTGGAGGGCCAGGTCACAAGGCTGAACTACTGTAAATTCTGCTAAAGATAATGTCATTTCTATATAAAAGTAGTAAAATGGCAATGATTTTACACTCTGGTAAGAGTATATTGTTATAAGGCGGCTGTGTCTCAGGAGGTAGAGCAGGTCGGCCAATGATCCAATGGTCGGCGGTTCGAATCCCGGCTCCTCCTGTCTACATGTCGAAGTGTCCTTGGGCAAGACACTGAACCCCACCTTGCCTCCAGTGGATGCCACCACTGGTGTGTGAATGAGGGAGGTGGGGATGCTGGCGTTGACTGTTCACCGCTCTACTTCCCAATGTATGAATTAATGGACCATTGTAAGCGCTTTGAGTACACACGTAGTGCATAGAAAAGCGCTATCAAAATGCAATCCATTACATTACATGTTATTATTATGCATTGGAAAAGTAAGGTTGTTTCCAAAATCTCCAAAAGAATGGTATAAAACAGGTTCACAGCAGGAAACCTCTGTGTACGTGAATAAAAAAAAGGTATTGTATTGCATGTTGTATTTTCTCATTTCCAAGTACTGCACCCTTTCACAGGCCGGTCAGAGTCATCCAAAAAGGTCCACATTTGAGCCCCCGGGCCACATAATGCCCAGGTCTGCAGACAGTACAACACCAGGCTCTCAAAATGCTGCGTGATAAATCCTGCCATTGACATTCACTCCTGTATCCAATGTGACTGTGACAAAGCGTTGCTCATCGGCGAGAACATACTGAAAAATGCACCAGCATGGGGTGCGGAAGACACTCCATTGTCGGCCCTCTCTAAATGCATCAGAAAGACGGAAAGATCGATTTTGGTTCACACTGTGAACACCCACCCTCCCTCTCCCCGTCCGTCCAGCCCGTCCGGCCTCTCTACAAATGGATGTAAACTGTAATGAGATGGTGATGCTGATTTACTACGGGGGAGCAAGCAGATGGCTGAAACAGAGACCTACGGATGAATCACAGTCAGATAGTCGATGCCACAAATGGACTGAGAGAGCCCTGTGTCTGTCTCTCTGTTAGTTTGGGCTGGCAGTAGGTCCTGTGATAGCGCAGGACTCTGACTGACTGACTGACCGACAGACTGACAAGAGCTGCCGTGACACAGGACAGCCACAGCGTAAACAGAGAGGATGACAGATAGCTGTGACGGCAGAGACAGCAGCCACGCATAAACAGAAAACGTGTGACAAATATCTGTGACGGCAGAGACGCCCTCGCTGTCAGATATACAATAGCTCAACGTCACTACGGGGGAGAGAGATGAGACAGGGGAGGGAAAAGGAGAGGAAAAAGCTGCAGGATTGACGCACTTGTTGCCTGCCGATTAAAACAAGATGTCAAGATTAAAACGTCGGGCTCAATAATCCAATTTTCTAGTCAATACTGGCGTATTAGGCAGGGAGACAGATGGTGACAGCGATCGTGATCTTCCCCATTTGGTGTCGCACATTTTTGAGGCCAACCGGTTCTGTTAAGTGACTCAAATAGACCAGCTCCATTGAAATGAGCTTCCTTGTTTGAGGAGCGTTCAGCAGGCCCGGATGTAACATTTCTCATTTGGAGGGGGGGGGTTAGGGGAAAATGGCATGGGGGCGGCTTCAAGACGAAGCCGCCCACATACGCCCACATACGATTTTCATTTAAATTATTTAGTTCTGTGACCCACTAGATTTATATCTTGTACAGGACTTATATTAGGCAAGTATCAGCATCAATAATAACACGAGTTGTTGCTGTTGAAGTTGCAACAGGCACACAGAATGCATAAAGCTAAAGGTCTGACTCAGAGAGTTTTCTGTTTTGAATGATGAAATGCTGTTGGTTTAGTGGTGCCACGACTGTAGTTAGTTAGTAGCAGTAGTAGTGTTTCAAATACTTTTAAATACAAGCACTTTAATTTGAAATATCTTTGACATGTGGGTCGTTTGCAGGCCATCAGGTTTGGTGGGGCGGTCAGGGCATTTAGGGGAGCATTGCCCCCCCTCATTCCCATGCCTAGATCCAGGGGTGGATTGGCACATATTTTCCTACCGGGACAATTTTGCCTTTGCCAGGCCACCCTGGGGGGGCAGCTGGTTAACCAGATGTAACTCTTTGAGAGCGTAAAAATGAAACCAAATGGACCCTTGCGGGTCCATTTGGTTTCATTTTTACACCCTCAAGAGTTAAAATATTCATCATGTGAATTAGCCCAACTTAGTCTACACAACTAGAGAATGTAGAAGATTAATGGTCATTTTGATCTGTATGTTCCAGGCGAGCATCTAGCACATTCTAGTGCATTTTGGAAGTGCCACTAGTGCATTTTGAATCTTGTCCAGGCCACTAGGTGGCGCAGGCCACCGGGAAAACTCCCTGTACTCCAGATGGCCAATCCGCCCCTGCCTAGATCCGGGCCTGGCGTTCAGGTACCTTCGTCTCTGTGAGTTGTCTCTGCAGGAGCTGCAGGGCCTCGGTGTGACCCTTCTCACTCTCCTGCAGGGTGGACAGCTGTTCCTTCATCTCCCTCTGTAACACACAAACACACACACACAAACACTCCACATGAGCAACCGGTGGAAGGACATTAACACTCAGGTCCCCAATTTAATCCATTACACTGCAATCATACACTGGATGAGTAGCAGGTCAAAGTGAAGTATTGCATGCTTTGTATTACGAGAGTGTGTGTGGATTGGGAACTCATGTCACGTATTGGAAGTAACAGAGGCCACTGTTGGGCAGTAACTAATTACATATTGCTGTAATATTATTACATTTTACAGCATAAGTAAAGATATTACTCTGACAAAATGTGTACCGGTAATAAGTAATGTGTTACTCTGCCAAAACACGCCTCAATAATTATTACTTTTGAGCTTGTTGTTGCATGTGAAAATAGAACACATAGAACAGATAACAGAGATGCACTGTAGTTTGTAGATCCTAATCCACTATACTACACTACTACAGCATTCTGCACATAGGACATACTACAAGTTATAGCACTTGTACATCTCTATTCCTTTGTGGATAGGAGGGGGAACTGGGGAAAGTAATATTGTAATATGTAATATATTATTTCATTCAAGAAATAAGTAAAGTAATATTACTTTTTCTAAGTAATATTGCCCATATATTCCCATATAGCCGATCACAGCACAGTGGTCTCCAACAGATTCATAATGAGCCAATAGAGTGGAGGTGATGTGGAGTTGGATTCCGTTTGTACACACTAAAGTTGACTCTATTACCTCTAAATATTCTCATCTTGCAAAAAAACAACTAACGTCACTGAACGGTCACTTTTTCAAACGGCTGAGCTCTCATTCGGGAACAAAGTCCTACATGAAACAGTTTGCTGTGTTTGATTTATTTAGTCAAAGGAAGGAGCGGTTGTTTGATTTGTAAGGCGAATACACCCAGTTACCCTAGGCAACAAGTTGGCTATAAAGAGAAGCACAGACTCAAAGGTCCAAGTTCTCTTCAAGGTTGGACTCTCCTCGTCCTGGCAGCTCGGTGGGAGGTTCAGGTGTCTCAGACACCTTCCTAGCCCTAAAGGGCTTCCATGACTTATTGATTAAGGTAGACTGATTGTATGAACAGCTCGTCACAGCACGGCAAATGTCAAGTCCAGACCAGCACAGAGACGACGAGGAGGAGGAGAAGGTGGTGGTGGCAGTATGAAAAACAGAAAGAGAGGTTTTATTCAGAGTGTAAATGAGTTCTCTGGAGATGGCCGGCTCCGTCAGAGAAACTAGGTCTCGTCTCTAGTCGGGCATCCCCACTCAGTGTTTATCTCAGCCCCCTCAAGGATTCCA
Source organism: Benthosema pterotum (assembly GCA_039105355.1). NCBI lineage: Eukaryota > Metazoa > Chordata > Actinopteri > Myctophiformes > Myctophidae > Benthosema > Benthosema pterotum. The sequence goes on along the minus strand of CM076971.1, from coordinate 6,436,363 downwards.
CAGGATGGGCTCCTGACACAAATGGTTGCAGGTTCACTGGTCCCCTGCGCTTGCCCAAAGGCAATCTCATATATGTTTCACATGGCACAGCAGATGAGGATGCTTAGTCTCATCTTTTCAATGGAATTTAAAATTGTTAGTAGCCTACATCTATACAGTACATCTAATAGATACATTATTGCTAAGCACCCATCAATATGACAAACATCACTGATACAAATCCTGATATTGTGAGACCGCCCTATTTAACATGCCATATTACTCTTGTCTCTTTGTATTCCCAGCCTGCTTGCTCGCTAAATGTGGTCTGTGTGTCATGCATACGTGTGTCAACTTTCCTGTAGTCCTGAGGGACCACCACTGCAGAAGAAAAGCTTCAAATGGAACTGTCAATTTAGTAGGGTCATTAAAAACGCCCCGCCACTCATGAATACCAAAACAGAGAAGGACTTTTGTGTCAATTTCTTTTATTTTTTTTTAATAATTGCTTTTAGGAGGGTATGTAAAGGCCTGGCGTAGCATCAAAATTCTACCCACTTTGGCAGGAAAAACCATCCGCACAAAAACAACAGCATTGACATTCAGAGAATCCTTGACCTCAATTATAAGCTAGAAAATTAAAGGCAGATAAAATACGGGGCTGTTGGAAATAAAGCACTCCCCCTCCCCTTTCAAGGACGAGGAAAACAATCCGCGCTGCAGTCAGAGGGGGAACGTGACTCTCCATGTTAATAATAGGAGTGCAGCAGGATCAGCAGTCTCTCATCTGCGCTGGGTCAAAGGCCTATCCCACCGGCGGAGGAAGAACCATCATGGCCGTCCCGCATGTTGTCAGAGCCGTCTAGCCTCAAAGCACAACTTTCATTGGCGAAGGAATCCATTCCGTGTATAATTTATACACACTAGAGATAGCATTTTATGTAGAATACAGTATAGGCACCGTTTCATTATATTGATATATTCCACGGTTAGTGTTGTAGCTTACTTGATTCATGGCAAGTAGTCTTTATATATACACTGTACAGTACATCGCACTGGATTCAAAAGCATCTGCTAAATGCTAGGTATAGTACCGTATTTTCCGCACTATAAGGCGCACTGGATTATAAGGCGCACCGGATTATAAGGCGCACCTTTTAAAACTGTTTTCATATATAAGGCGCACTGGCTTATAAGGCGCAGAGAATAGAAGTTACTACAGTTAATACATAATAGAAGCACCTGCAGTCAAACAATCCATATATAAGGCGCACTGGATTATAAGGCGCACTGTGGATTTTTGAGAAAATTAAAGGCTTTTAAGTGCGCCTTATAGTCCGGAAAATACAGTAAGTGATTTCACTTACCGTAACTCAAATACTGTCATTGTTTATTTGTTTTCCTTCTTTTTTGGCTAATCTTCCCTACTACAGACTGTGGTGACCATATAAGGAGTTGCTGGCCTGTTGCACTTCCCCTCCACTGTAGAGTGTGTGCACGTGCACATCTTGTTAATGGGGAGACTGGAGGGTTTTCAAAATCGCTCAAATCACTGAATGCTCATTTAAATTAGGTTGTTATTTAATAGGCTGGTGGTTAAATAATAAAGTAACCACGTTTTGTTCATGTAAAATTTAAGTTAAAGTACTAATTCCATGATTTTAGTATACTTGACAAAACAAAGGAATGATTTTTTTTTATTTATACTGTACATGTTTGCTTGTTCCATGTTCTATTAATAGATAAACAAATCAACAAAACAAATCAACAAAACTACTGTCATTTGGCATCGGACCCAAAATCTGGCACGGGTCAATGTGGTTCTCGCAATTTATTTGGCAAGCCTGTCTCTACTCTCTCTAGACACGTCAATGACGTATATGAATCAACGTTTTGACAAGGCTACAGCCGGATAACAGCCGCTTAATAGAGCCATGGGCTTGAATATAAAAATGGCAGTTTGCATGCAAAGTTTGACGCTGAATGGTTCAGCGGTTTGTGAGATTAGCTCTAGACACACAGACAGCTCAGACGGCTGGCCTCTCACAGAGCCACAGAGGAACAAACACTGCTCGCAAATTCACAATCACTGCAACATAAGGGGTAAAAGAGACTATGCACCGTGCTGGAAACCCACAACTGCCACACGGTATTGTATTTTATCAGGGGCGGATCTAGGCATGGGCTTGGGGGGGGGGGTCTGCCCCCCAAACACAATGCAAAACAACCCAAAGATATTTCAAATTAAAGTGCTTATATTTAAAATGATTTGAAACACTACTACTGCTACTAACTAACTACAGCTGTGTCACCACTAAACCAACAGCATTTCATCATTGAAAACAGAAAACTCTCTTAGTCAGACCTTTAGCTTTATGCATGCTGCGTGTCTGTTGCAACTTCAACAACAACTGATGTTATTTATTATTGATGCTTTACTTGACTAATAAAAGTCCTGTAACTGTAAATGGTATGGGTGCGACTTCATGAAGCCGCCCCCATACCATTTTCTCTTGCCCCTCCTGCCTCCAACATGTTCTCCCCACCCCCCGAAACGGGGCATGTTACATCCGCCCCTGTATTTTATTCTGGTAAAATAAATTAGTTTTATATCGTGGAGGGACTGCTGTGTAAATGGGATTCCCCAGGATACATTTCATCAAAGTGGCACAGAAACCGTTTGTTGGCCTACATAAAGGATGCACAAATATAGAATTTGGGCAGGTATCCTGGCTGTGACTTTATTTTATTATTTCCGTGGTCAAATCGACCAATGCTAATATTTCTGCACAACTTTTCAGTGGATTTGGCAGTATAATTGGATTCAGTCATATAAATTGGCAGACAGGTATCCGGGTGGTCTCAAAATAATTCAGATTTCATCGCGTTTCACCACCAAAAAATAAATAATGAAACACAATTCTACATTTAATTTGTGTCCTCACCTCATTCACTTGTGAAAACAGACACTTGGAAAAGGGTATAATTATGCCATTTATTGATTGATTGAATAATTGATTAACAGACCTTGGGTAAAGGCCTACAGGGCCTGGGGATGTTTCCATTGTGGTCTTCTGCATAATATCAGAACCGGTCAGAACCAGAGTAGAAATGATCTGCAAATAATCATTCATCCCTAATTGTTATAGTTTTTTTAAACCCCAATTTCATCCCTCTGTCCTTCCATCTTTTCTTGTCTTTTCTCATATTAGCAGCTCCAGGGTACAAGGTGGAAGGGGTGGGTGTTGTGTGCCTGCCGTTGTGTGTGTGTGTGAGAGAGAATTTCATTCAAGATGCTTAAAATTCCACAAACTTTCCTCACAGCTGCTAGCTTTATTAAATTCGCCATTAAAAAGGCAGTTATTGGTTTCAAAGCGCCGCCACCAATAGAGGTGGGAACAAAACATGCAGAGAAGGTAGCTGAACGTATAATCAAAGCGCCTACAGGAGGGAGACGTGCACGCACGCACGCACGCACGCACGCACACACACACACACCTGTAAAAAAAAAGGCCAAGAAAAACTCAAAGCCGTCCTGAAGGGCATGTAGTATTCACAGGAAATATGCAGCTCAAATTCATTATTCATTTTTTTCCCCCCGCACTGAAAAACGGCAGCATCCACCCCCTTTCATCCACTTGCCATTATGATACCTGTGCACACCCAAAAGCACAGCAAGCAGCACCGGCATAAACTGTGATGCAAGTGATTTTTTTTTCTTTTTTTTTTTACACAAGGACGGTTTAGCATAACCTTCCTGGAGCCTCAGATTGTAATTCTGTCAGGTAGCAGACAGCCAGGGTAAATAGGCTGCCATGCACTGCAGCCAGCAGCAGAGCGGCAGCGAGCACACAGCGGCCAGGCTGCTGCCCGATGATGGCAGACAGGACAGGTCTGTCTGTGGCTTTTATGAGCCTCTTGTAAATCACCATGGGCACAGGGTCGACAAATATGCCACCCGCAGACAGCCAGTCCTTGCACCGAATAGGTGTGTCACTCACAAGGACACCACCATCATAATAAACACACGTGCAAACTTAAGTAGTTATCAGCCTGCACAGCCACACCAGGACGTACTCACACACAATCAGCCTCCCTGGGCTCTGTTACACAGACACCACGCACACACACACCTCTCTCCACACAGCTGTCTGGGTGTGGAACGGCAGAACAGCGCAGACAATGGCCTTCAAGCCTTAAAACGCTGAGTTCATTGACATCTCCCGACTACCTCTCACAGGCTCTGACACTGACTGCTGAGCTGCAGTGAACCGTACTGTATGATTCGGTTTGTTCAAATGACATCCTTGAATGCAGCCAGAGAACAGACAGAACAGAGGTAACAAGAAGATTTTGCATACTGTAGATTAGACTACAAAGCCGCCGATCTACCTGCCTTTGAAGGATCAAGTGGATAGGCTGGTTCCTATACCCCGAGGGCATAAACGCTGGCACTTTTTGACTTGAAATGGTTTGTCATTCTTGGGCAGAGAAAGTGTGACGAAAAAAAGCATATATATTAAACATCTAGTGTAACTATAGGGTGCTAAAGTTGTCTTTGAAAAGCCTAAGGAGCCGGTAGTACTGCTACAGCTGCAGTAAAAGACCGCGAGATCCAATAGCGTCCAATGACCAGTTCACAACCTGGTTGCAACTAGTTTATAGTTGCAATATAACCTTACCCTAACCCGTCCAGGTTGCAACGAGGTTGCAACTAGTCGTGACCGGGTTGCAACTAGTCACGACAGGGTTGCAACTTGCAACTAGTCGCGACCTGGACCAGTTGCAACCAGGTTGCATACAGGTTGCAACCAGGTCGCTGGTCACTACTGGATCCTGCCCTTCCTGGCTGCAGTGCTGTTTTGAATGAAGCTCAATTATTTACATTCCACTTTCGGTTAATCAGCTCTAAACGGAAAGTGAAACACTTCTGTTGCACGCTTAAACACGCTCCGTCCTAAATGTGTGACATGCTGCTTTACAAAGAAAAGCTTGTACTGTACACTGGAGAAGTGAATCATTCTGCCTCTCTGCCCCACCCAGGGAGGATAAATGACTCTGCTCAGCCTCAAGATGGGATTTCAATTACATCCGGCCAAAGAATAGATGATCAGTTCTCAAAAAATGACGAGGGGACAGTCGGAACACCACAACAGACCAAGCTACCACATAGTTTTAGAAGACCGCTGTCAAATAAATCCTGATCCTCATGCATTTGCATTGTCTTGCAACAAAAATCTACTGGTGCAGCACATTGTGTTTGTGTTGACAAGTGTTGTGCACCTGTAGATCTCTCTTTTTGGAAGCTGCCTAATAAACAGGCATGGGGACTTTGGGGAGATGGAATAGTAGCCGAGAGACGAGATAGCCAATCAGAAGTCGCGGCGTTGCCGAGAGTCCACATAGCCAATCAGACAGCTGGAGCAAAAACCATCCCATGGCTCAGAGGTTCTGCAGAAATAATACAGCAGCAGCCAATTAAATTATGTGCCATTTCATTGTTTATTGCTGATGTTTTCTGTCTTACCAGGCAGTTCAAGGCATTCACCCAAATGCTGCCTCTCTAGCCGTTACTACTCCACTCTCCACTTGTGATTCGATTAAATGACAAGAATGCCAGGTCAATGCAATGATTAGTTATAGGGAAAACCAACAGCGCCGTTGCCGTACCTGAGCAACAGGGTGTGGAAGCCCTCGTTCTATCTAGAGCTAGCTGTAGTCATCCAATCAACACAAACCAAAACCTTGGTTAACACGGTCAAGATCAAATGGAGGAAGAAGAAAAGACAGACAGTAGCTAATGATGGCTTCCTCCAGTCCTCTGACCCCAACATCCCCTGGACTCTCTATACTGTCTGCATTTGCCAATTAGGACGTGTGCACGGCACGCACGCACACACACACACACACTTCTCTTCATCATCAGATAACACAGGATGACAATTGAGGGGAGTATGAACTAGCCAGTGCATTGTCATGCTTCCCAAAGACACTGTGTCCCAACGCCCAGTGACAAACGAGGCAGGCAGTCACAAGGATATGACACAGGCTGCAATGAGAGCAGCGGCCATAAATGGAATGAAATTGCAGGTATGAGGGAGAGAGAGAGAGAGAGACCACTGCTAGTCTAGACAACACAGAACGCATTGCATTGTGTGTCACTGTGTTTTTAAAGGAACCACCGTTGTCAAAACACAGCCGGTCGACTGCTCGAAGCAACACATGTTGTAAACACTGAGCCGCACCAGCGGTCCTTGAGAGAGTTAAAATCTGGTTAACCAGATGTAACTCTTGAGAGTGTAAACATGAAACCAAATGGACCCGCAAGGGTCCATTTGGTTTCATGTTTACACTCTCAAGAGTTAAAATATTCATCTGAATTAGCCCACTTACTGTCTGCACTGTCTACAGTCTACACAATCAGAGAAAATAGAATAGGCAAACATAGATCAAAATGATCATTCTTCTGTTTGTGAAATCCATCCTAAAATTGTGGACCAAAATGAATCTTTAGTATGGGGCCTTATGGGGTAAAAATATCATCAAATGGTGGTGCATGGCTTAAAAGCTGAATGAATGGTGGACCCTGGTATCAAAATTGTTGAAGGCCACTGGAAGAAAGTCCCAATCTGTGTTTTGTGGAGTACCATGAAAGGAGCCGCAACATAACAGAAATCTATTTTTGGCACAATATCATGATGTTTTAGAACCATCAGCTTCTAAAAAAAAAAAAAAAAAAACATATTCCTGCCATTTAATATGGCAACACAGTGTTTTGCAGAGGATGTTTCTGAAGATGTCGCTCGCTAGCTTGGCCATTTCAAATGCTCTTAACCTAAAATTAAATATCCATTACCGTAGGGCTCGACACGGTGCAGGGCAACGGTGTTAAGAGTTACAAGCCGACGCTGGCCTATATGGAATGCCAACCACTGAAATCAGTCCTGGCAACCGAGAACTTTAATCCATGGTAATGTGCTAGTTAGGCCGTAATCGTTTCGCTGCCGGGTACACACATAATGATGAAACCGTGTGAAATTATATCCCATGTTATGTAAGCAGGTCGGACATTAAACGGATTACTGTCAGCCTATATGTAATAGCATAGCAACACTGAAACATAGAAGGCCTAACGAACGGTTAACAGTGTCACAACCGCCTGTGTCATTACATGTAGGCACTGATATTATACACTCACAGTCCATTCACGTCTGCATGTCAATTACATCCTGCTCATAATTCTAAGTCAACCTCACATTAATTGAACTCTAGTTGGTGAAACAGTGACAGTAATAACTGAGTCTCAGTGTAATAATCATACATCCTGAATGAAAATATTGAAGAGAAAACATAGTTGGCTGTGAGTATATACAATCAAAATCGTAAAGTTTGCTGCTCCGTATAGTGTACAACCAAAATCATATGGAAATATCATTTTGATGTGGTGTCATAATTAGACATAATATCGATATGGCACGCCGACACTTCATCTCTAAAAGATTGCCTACCCCTGGACTAGAGTACTCTACTCTACAGCACAACCTGTTGTTGTGCAGACCAATTTGATTTCCACCGTTGTGGTGCTGTAGGCCTGCTGCTATCATGTCTGTTATCTTCATAATCATAAAGCAGACTCTCTTGAAATAGTCGGGCGTAGATGTCAGCGTCATCATAATGTAGACATCTGACATCAGTTTTTTTTAATACATCGAATGGATGCAACCTGGGACGTGTCTTCAGTGATGTATCCCAAGCTCATTGGGGTTTCGGGTCTCTCGAACATCATACCCCTCACTCAGGTGACCCAGCCGGGGTTCATGACGCCCCGACTCACGTCCCAGTAGCTACCCCTGATCAGTCCCACAAGGGAAAGGCCAAGGCCGTCCAATCCACTGCCCCTGAAATACTCCGCCAAAACTGGGAGGTTCTGATGCGTGGAGGGACTAGGCTCTGTGGTTTGACACCTGTCCGTGCCCCTCCTACGTCTCACCAGGCCCAATCCTGCTCTCACCAGGAGGCACAGGACCTGTGCGTTGCACCAGACTCCCAGCACCGGACATGGAAGAGACTCCATGAGCGGTGGACAAACGGCCCTCCTAAAGGACTAACCAAGGGTTTTTTGGGCGTCTTCCTCACGGACGACACAGGCTGGGGCGCTAGCCCATACTGCTAACCCGGGTGCCGTCTACATTCCGGCTGCCACCCGTCTCTCGGTGGTCACCAAGTCTTTCCCTGGTTGTCACGTAGTCTATTCCTATGAGTCACTATAAATAGGTCGTCAAATAGACGTCAAATAGACATCAAATTGTGTGTAACATTTAGTACACCACCATGCCGCTGCGCACAAACCTCCTCCTTAATAGGTTCCTGTTTATATCCAAGTCTTATGTCATTGGCCCCCGTGGCCCAGACTAAAAGGAACAAAACTTCCTAAAAACACAACAGCTGAACTCATGGCAACAAAAGCAAAACAAAGAAAAACGCTGTGTCAAGCTATAAAACTCCAGTGTTTATTCCGAGGCATCAACTTGAGCTCAAGCTGTGTGCCTTGTATCCTAGCCGGTGAGTTTTCCCCTAGCATCAGCAGAGCCAACTGCAGCCTCTCTCCAGGGGAGACGCCATGTCCCCGAAGCCCGAGTACAGCAGCCAGCAGCCAGCTGAGCTGACTGCGCAGGAATGACTGAGGAGGAGGAGGAAGAGGAGGTGGAGGACTCCGGAGCTGACTGGGACCCAGGGCCATCTGCATGCACCAATCCAAAATAACACCCGACTGCCCTGCTGAGTTAGAGGCAGCAGACGTATAGCCACATCATACTTCGCTGAGCGCCTCTCAACGACAAGAGCGGATTCCAAATGTCAGGAGAAGTTATTTTCAGGCGGCGACAGTGCTGAACAACAACGTATGATAAACCAGGCTTGAAATGATGCTGGACAGCCTGCGGTAATGGTGTGTGTGTGCGTGTGTGTGTGTGTGTGTGTGTGTGTGTGTGTGTGTGTGTGCGTGCGTGCGTGCGTGTGCGTCTCGGCGGGGTGGTGTAATTGCTGACTAATCATGCCTAAAGTTATGCTTGACTTAAATAGTATTTTAATTTCAAATTGGATGCAAACAACTTTATCATTTAAATTGTTTAATGGAAACTATTCATATCATTGAGTCATAAATGAACATACACAAGTGTTTAAAAGACTGTTTGGGTTCTAATCAGAATCGGTTCATAGCAGTACAATTGCAAGTAACAAGAAAAGGTTCGTCACTCACAACCCAGAAAAGACAAGGTTTTAGTTTTGTTTTACAATGGCAAAACAAAAGCAACACTGTGCCAAGTATTAGCAGTCATCTGGGATGTAGTGAGACTACAATACAGTGCCAGACAGTGGCCACGCACCGGACAAGGAGATCAGCCTCACAGCCGTGTCGTGTGCCCAGCAAGCAGGATTATCGACTCTATAACAAGATTACTACCAGACAATGGCCCTAAAACAAAAAAAAAGAAGAACTCACTTTGTGCCCTGCGAATCAATCTTCCACGGATGATTTTTTTTTTGTTTTGTTTAAAAACGCATTGCCAGTATTCTCTCGAGGGCTTTTGGGGTTTCCTCATGGATGCTTCTCAAAGCACTTTCTTTGTTGAAAAGATGAACTTGAATCCTTGAATACTGAATCCTGTCAGTACCAAACTGTGTAATGGGTGTGTCCCGCCCCTTTCATGACGTCGCCCGTTCCTCATAGACTTTTCGAAGATGGTTAATATAAACACGATTACGCCACGGACAAAGCCAACTTGGGTCATGACAAATCGTGCCAACCACCACAATATTATCATGTAATATTAAATCAGCAAAAAGTAAAAAACAGCAGGATACAACACATTTTGTGGACAAGTTTCCCTTCTTAGAAATGAAACATTGTGTGTGCTTTCATGATTTGTCATTGGGGCGTAATCGTCTTTATATGAATCATTATCAAAAAGTCTGAGTAAAATGAATGGAATCCATTTCTGGAACAGGATTGATGTCACAAGGGGGCAGGACTGCTCAGCTCTACCGTTTCTGCTGGGTTGAAAATGAATAATGATGATGTGAAAAACTGTCACTTTCCAGGATCTGCAAGTACCAGAATCTACAAGCTCCAAAGAAACAAGTCTTGCATTTATGACGCATTTTGAGCGTGTTGATTTGCTACATTTGTGTCAAACTGTGAGGTAGGCCATCAATTTACAAAAAAACTCCACAAAGTTTTCATCTAACCATTTTAACCCGACTTCATGCATTTTGTGCATGATTTAATTACACAAGAAGAATAGCCAATCTACCACAATTCCAACACATTGTCCAACTGTCACGGATTGTGAGATTCGAGTCTATAGATCGGATATCACTGAATATCCACCGCAGAATAGTGATGCTAGATTTCATGCGGTTAAGAAGAAAGAGGAAAAAAAATCTGCATTCCCATCAATTAGTTTCCGGGGAGAATGTAATAATAGCATGCACACCCACTCGCAATTGCTATTCATTATTATGCGCACACAGTATGCACATTGCAGGTGCACAAACTCATTACCCGCCCCACCCCCCCACCTCCACCCACCACCCCACCCCCACCCCCCACCTTGTCATCTCTAGGGTACACAGTAGTTGGGTATATAAGCATATGACTTTAACAAGCATAACGCCCACCCAGCATCGTTTCATGCACGGGGAACCTGCAGGTATACTGTACGTATGGGGGTGAAAGGAGACGCAGAGTGTGTGTGTGTGTGTGTGTGTATATATACACACAGAGGCTGATGCTGCTGCCATACAGTCACATAGTCCTCCAACCATTAGAATGTAGGGCACGTCATGTAAATGATGAATGTTCAGAGCCCGCTGCTCCACTTCCACCGAGGGAAGGGCACCGAGTGCACAAATGTACCTTTTCCTCCTTCTGTTAAACCCTAACATTAAACATTGTAGTGTGTGTCAACTCGATAAATGGATGCATAAGTCTGAAATTGCTAATCAGAATGCTAATGAGCCCAAACGGAGCCCGCTGGAATGTGGAACGATGCATGCTGACGGGCTTATTAGCTTGTGTGAGTGAGAACAAATTGTGCTGCACCACAGAAGCAGAAAAAAAGTACTGCAACTAGAGGGTTTTTTGTGCAAACACAAAAAAAGGGTCATCGGATACATTTGGTATCACAACGCTCAGCGATAACATTGGTGTCACAGCGTTCAGTCAACTTCAGTGGTACATTTGGTTAATTAGGGGCCAAAATGAAACAAGGTCTGCTGCTGGAGATGAGAGCTACCTGACAGAGACATGGTACTCTACTACTCTCTTGGCTACATAAAAGTCAATTCATACTTTCACATGATCTACAAGCTGACCTACAAACTCACAGCATGCCTTGTCCGTGAAGCTGTGTGAGCTTGTAAATCTGCCATTTCCGACATGCAAAACCAGGCCCGGATGTAACATTTCTCATTTGGAGGGGCAGGCGAAAATGGTATGGGGGGGGGGGGGGGGGGGACTTCATTGCCCGTGTCGCTTCGCGCACCCATACCATTTTCAGTTAGAGGACTTAAATTAGGCAAGTAAGCATCAATAACAACGTCAGTTGCTGATGAAATTGCAACAGGCACGCAGTATGCATAAAGCTAAAGGTCTGACTCAGAGAGTTTTCCGTTTTGAATGATGAAATGGTGTTGATTTAGTGGTACGACAACTGTAGTTAGTTAGTACCATAGTGTTTCAAATCATTTTTAATTATAAGCACTTTATTTTGAAATATCTATGGAATTTGGGTTGTTTGCATGCAGTCATTTTTTGGTGGGGCAGTCAGGGCATTTAAGGGAGCATTGCCCCCCCCATACCCATGCCTAGATCCGACCCTGTGCAAAACTGTAGTGCGATGGGAGGATAAATTAAGCATTAGCGCAGCAGCAGCAGCCAGAGTTTCTCTACTGTCATAGCTGTTCCGTTTCTGATGTACTGAAAGAACAGTCTACTGTGTCTGCACCCTGCAGAGCTAGCAGTCCAAGGAATCATCTGTGAATCCTGGCAAAATATTCACAAGCAATAGCTTTTATTTCTGGAGATGGCATTATAACAGTGTCGACAGACTTTGTCTAGACGAGTGCGGGGCCCAAACGATCAGCATCCCATCCAAGATGCAGTGTATTCCCAGTCTAAGTCCATCTATGAGGAGCCATCGATCACCTCTGTCAGTAGCTACGGTATACACCAATCGGTGAATGGGCCATCCGTCATCTCAACAGGCAACTGATGAAAAAAAAAGTGGAACATGCTAAAATGAGCTTTGTGCCGCCTCCGACATTACATAATATCGCAACAAATCTGCCAGCTGTTCTCATAAATCAGCTTTCTAATTATTTCAAAAAAGGAAGGAGGCATTGACATGGGTTCCAAGTTATAATTCTGAGATTTTCTACTAACCAAGCAAAACTAAGTGGCATGGCGTTTTCTAGGAAAGCATTTCCTGCTAGGTATTTTTTTTTCCCCATACGGAGCAACAACGCCCTGGAAATGACCCTCGGATATCCTTTACTGCCAGGGGATTATCACCACGACTAAATATATGTTCACGTCCTTTTCCAGATCAAAACAGCTTCCAAGGATTAGCTGGGAACATGCCACATACCACCTTGTATAAAATGTGATGTTGCTGCATGCATGCTAGCAACAGACAGTGGGGATAAACAGATTTATTAAGACTCCTCCTTGTTGGCGGGCAGAATGCAGCAGTTTGTGTACGCAGCCTCTGAAATCATTTAGCTTTGCCAGTAGAGCCGATTATGATGCAAATCCAGACTTGAGAGTAAAAAATGTTTTATTTTACATTTTCGAAAATAGCAAGTTTACAAGCTTGTTGATCTGAGACGCTTTGGCAGCATACAGTAATTGCAGATGCCGACGAAAAGTCAATAAATGTCCATATCACCCAAATCAATATGTATGCCGGCTAGGCTCTACTTGCCAATTGCCAGCATCACTGTTCTGTCCTAATAAAGTCAAGTCTGTTTTTTTTTCTAACTCCCTTGACATTAACTTATCTCTTCGGGGACTGGAGGCTGTTTTGTAAACGTCACCAGACAGTACACAAACACATTTCCAGGCCTAATATAGAGCTTAGCCACCAAAGAGATCTGCCTGTTGATAAATTCTTTCGTGTATGATAAATTTTCTCTTCATTTCCATTTTCCAATTGATGGCATCTAGGTTAGTTGGGCCAACATCGTGCTGTACTGTCTGCCATAACATCAACTCAAAAGCCAAAGCCCATGACTGTCTCTCACTATAACAGAAAACTCTCTGAAAATAGACCAACCTTTTAACACATATCTCAGAAACTCGGAGTAAAAAAACGGGTCAGAGTGTCCAAGCGGAATCCATTTATGACCTCTAGCCTGAGGCTACAAAGCGTATAGTGCAGGAACCTCTGCTAGCGTGTCCAGGTGGAATGCCTCCTGAGAGAGGGGAGCCGACCGGAGGTGACGGGGCGAGGCCACGCGGGACGGCCTGACCACCGCTCTGCCATGATTAGTCTGACCCCGGCAGACCCAAATCCACCAGTGAATTAATGGGAGAGCAAAATAGCCTCAAACGAAAATGCGGTCAGACAAAAATGGTACGATTCAAATCATTGTACCCATGTCTGTGGAAATGTCTCTTTGTATAACTTGTTCTAACGCAATACAGATGATATTATTTACCATCCCATTATGAACTAATTATTGTTTTGCATACAGTTGGCACCAATAGCTTAATAGTTAGAGAGAGGCCTCAGGGAATCAGACGGTCCCCGGTTCGACCCCTGGCCCCAGTCCAAGTGTTCCTGAGCAAGATGCTTGGATCTTAACAGCTCCCCTGGTGCTGCATTAATGGCACCCACTGCTCTAATAGTTGGGTAGAATGGGCAAATGCAGGGAAACGATTTGCAAATGCCCTATGACAAAAACCATTAAATACACCCTGCCCTAAAAATATAGACCAGGGTCGCAACATAAAAATATATATCAAATGTATTAAATCCTAAATAATTAAATCTTATGTGAACTGAGGGGCCAGAGACATTAATAGTTCTTAGGCTTGACTGTGATGTGATGTCATTTCAAAAAGCCATTGAGACATTAGGGATAGCAAAAAGAAAAGGAGAATCATTTTGAGAATCAGAGTGCACATCCATGACCCATCATTCTTTGTTGTACCTGCATGTCTTTCTACTATGTGTTCACTTTCCACTGTACCTGAATGAGCTCAGTTAATTACCAACACCAATGCCAGTAGCAGGGCATAACAAATTAAATTGCAACACCCCTAGCCAGTGGGTAAGCAACAAAAAAAAAGCGTAACCAGGCCGATGAAGTTAAACTACAAAGACATTCAAACTACAGCTCAAAGTTCCATTGGCCTCTTCTTGTCTGTTCATTTCACTCTCACGGTACTGCTTCGGTTTGGGTCAGACTTCAGTCTGGCTCATAGGTTGTGCTGTACAGTGTATAAGTGACATCTCCTATCAACAGCATGTCTAATTGAATCATCCCTGGCTAATCGTCGACACAGAATTACACGACGAGATCTATGACCCAACCGACCCCCACGCCTCCAGAACAATAGCCTGGAAATCTGCCATAAATTCCCCCAGCTAATCAGCAACGCCAGGCTCAGCCTCAGTCTCAGGGGTCAATAAACACGCATTGAACTCAAAGTAGAGAAAGAATCGGCACAAGTGGGAAGAATTAACACGAATTACACAGCGGTCTTTAATCTAGTCACTTGAGCTTCTCTTTTGCAAAGTGACATTTGGCCCGCTTTGACCAAGTCCCTGAACGAAACATCTCCTTAGACGTGCCATTTGAACCCAGTTTCTCTCTCTCTCTGTAAGCCATGGAGTTGAAACATCTGTCAACACACCATCACTGGTTAATTGGGGGCTTTATGGGGGGTGGGGTGAGGGGGTAAACTGGACCTAGGCTAGTATAGCCCTCCTGGGGTACTCCGGTCAACCATATAACGCAACACATTGTGAGCTTGTTGTATTGGCAGATGATCGCCCACAGAACAGGGACACAAAGGTTAGCACTGGTGTGTGTGTGTGTGTGTGTGTGTGTGTGTGTGTGTGTGTGTGTTGGGGGGCAGATTAACTTCCCCTTTCCTTTCGCAGGATGACCTGCACATTCCTCCTCTGCAGTGACCCTGGCTGCCTCTCGCCTATTCATTGGCTGCTCCTGCCAGACCAGTTCTCTTGCGCGCACACACATTGCAAAAAAACCCTTAGCTCAGGTACAGAGCATTATAATGAAAATAAATCAAGTTTACATCACGTTAAAAGATCTTTCTGTAATTTGCCTAGTGTAGCAGAGACACATTTAAAGCCCTAAGCTCACTTTTTTGTGAATATGTGAAAGGGAAAAGACAGGAACAGAAGTGGAGGATGGTTGGTTTGGAACAAAAACAACAGATGCCGAGTTGGTGGAACAAAAAACAACTGATGGAAATCACAAGTAAAAAACAAAAAAGATTAATGTTTGGCAACTGCTAAAAGGTTAAGAATCTTGAAGAACAAAAGTCCATCTCCGGCGGAACAATACAATTATCTTTTTTAAATAAAATTATGCAGTAAGTAAGTTGACAAAGTTATGCCAACAGCTACAGTTATGCATTCCACTCGGTCGTTTCTATTAGCAATCTCTCAAAATATGTTGGCGTGGTACCCTGGCAAACATATGGTAACATTTTAGAGCTAAGCCCTTTGCCCAGAAGGCCTATGAGCGTCTATAATACATGCAATTCTGTGAGGGAGCAGTCTAACAGATGCACCAGCATTCCAACACAACAAAATACAAGCCAAAGAAATCTCCCCCATCTAAAAAAAAACATGAATTAGCAAAATGGAAGAAAATTGTCCACTTGTCCACCATTTTCTGCAATGACTGTGTGCGATAAACGCTAGGTGTGATAGACGCTAGATGACAAGGCATCATACAGATACACCAACTGGGCTAAATTGGCATCCAGCCTAGCCATTTCTCACCTTGGGCATTATCCAACACTGGTAACAGTAAGGTGCTGCAACAAGCCAATGTATCCCCCCCTGGATGAGGGGAATATAATAAGAAATGCCTACATTTCTGGCATTCCCCGTGGCTCTGTTTACACATGACTGAAACCTCTCCCCGCAATGCCACCTGTACTGATTGCCAAAAAGATTGTCGGGGGGGCCTTCTGGCAGCCATCTCCATCCCAGTAATTAACCAACAAGCTAAATCCCGAACATTTAATAATCCATGTACCACCTTATGAGTGAGAAGAGGATTAGAGGAGAGCAGAGCATAGGTGGAGCGAGAGAGATGCACTTAAGGGAGGGATGGAGGACCGGGGCAAGCCATGGAAGTCATGTCAGTCGTAGGTGCCCTTGAAATAGCCTGACTCATTACTGCAGTAGTGACAGCATGTGTACCGATGGCGTCCTCTCAGAGAGCTACGGCCTCGCACTGGCACTCAGAGTGACAGATTGCGTGCCACGGAAGCCTTGGAGCCAAAAATGAGTATGGATTTGTTTCCCCCACTGTCTTTCCTTCTCCCCCCCTTAAGAAGATGTGCACATGCACACACCCTACATGCCCAGTCTGCCCCACCAAACATGATGGCTTGCAAAACAACCCAAGATATTTCAGTGCTTATATTTAAAAGTATTTGAAGCACTACTGAAAATGGTATGGGTGGTGTGGGTGCGGCCCGTGTCGCTTCGGATGAAGCCGCCCCCTTACCATTTTCTTCTGCCTCCCCCCATTTGGGAAATGTTAAATTCGCCCCTGGATTGGAGGAAGGTCCCTCTCATTCTGATGGGACTTTTCTTCAAACTGAAACTAGGATTTGTTTTTGTTTTATTACCCCAGGGGCTCACTGGGGGAGCACTCCTTATATGATCATCACACACTCTATAGAGCTAAATGCATTGACCCCACCAAACATAATGGCATGCAAAAAAAACAAAAACAAATTCCCAACATATTCCAAATAAAAGTGCTTATATTTAAAATGATTTGAACACTATGGAAGTAACTACAATTGTGGCACCACTAAACCAAGAGCATTTCATCATTGAAAACAGAAAACTCTCTGTGTCAGACCTTCAGCTTTATGCATGCTGCGTGCCTGTTGCAACTTCAACAACAACTGATGTTATTATTGATGCCAGAAATTGATTCCCCATTCATTTTCTTCAGACTTTTTGAAAATAATTTATATAAAGACGACAAGTGTTGTATCCTGCCGTTTTTGCTAATTAGATGTTGCATGGCAATATTGTGTTTGTTGTCATGATTTGTCACAACCACGGTCGGCTTTGTCCACGGCGCAATCGTCTCTATATAGATCATTTTCGAAAAGTCTATGAGGAAAATAAACGGGGAATCCATTTCTGGAGCCGGGGCGACGTCACGGAAGGGGCGGGACTGCTCGGCTCTATAGTAGGGACGATTATCCAATAATATTTGAATTAAGTGAAATCACTATAAACAGCAATTACAGATTCAGATTCTTAAACATTATTACTATAACTTATTTAAATAATTTATATTATTTATGAAGGCATATTACACACACACACACACACACACACACACACACACACACACACACACACACACACACACACACACACACACACACACACACACACACACACACACACACACACACACACACACACACACACACACACACACACACACACACACACACACACACACACACACACACACACACACACACACGATTCAACAGTGTCTCACCATTCACCACCACCCCATGGAACACTGCTAAACACGTGTTCCACCCTATTCATACTGTAGGCTAGATATGGGAGAGAAAACACTGCCTGCCAGAGCTGGTGTGCAGCTTCTCCATTTGATTGACGGACCTCGCCAGAGGGACAGCGGTGCTATCAAGCCGCCAGCCAGCTCCTGCGACTGCTGCCTAAACCGTCTAGCTTAATCTCTGGACAGCCTCCAACACAACCCTGCATGCATGGATAACTAGGGGCTAAAGCGCCCGTTTCTTTTCTTATCCAGCGCCACGCCGCAATAATGACATGCAGCCGTGCATGTGGAGGTCCCGCGGGACGCTGCCGTCTAGGCCTCACGCTGCCCAGTGACAATCTTGATCATCATAATTTAAGACAGTGGTAAATGTGTTTTTTTTAAGCTATGGATATCCATCTGCACACTGAGCAATAAACTGAAGCCTCTAGTTTAGGATGGCGCCAGTTTGGCATGTCTGGCGATGGGAACACTGATCTCACCATCATTAACTAGGCTGCCTAAAAACAAAGTCATTATTTCCTAAACAACCAAAGTATTACAAGCTTCACAGGGCAACTACAGTGGCTAAACAATGAGCAGTGGCAATGAGAACGATATCCGCTTTGAATGGGTTAAAATGGGTTGTCATCATCATGGAAATGGTATCAGTCAGGTTTGGGACAAACAGTATTTAGCTTTAAGAGCAGTTTTGCTCTTATTATAACTATTATAAGCAGCAAGCAACTAGTAGAATAAAGCCCTTCCTAATCAATGCCTTAGAGCAGATGGCAGAGGCTGCAGTCAAATCCTCTTCGATCCGCCCTAAATATAGTCTTTACATAGAGAGACATACTAGCAATTAATCGTATATTAGGGTACATGTGTGGAAGTCTTAATGGGTTTGACTCATTTGATTGCAGCAGTATGAGTATCCAATGGGAGAGATCGATGTAAATCAGCATTAAGAGTAGATTTGCTCTTATAACTGGATTTAAGCAGCGTTTGATACCACCCTAAGCAACCGGTAGAATAAAGCCCTTCCTAATCATCATGCATCATCAGTTCCCCAAACAAATGACAGAGGCTATAGTCTTAGCCCTATGGAGAGACATACATGCAATTAATTGTATATTAGGTATTAGGCGATGCTTGGGTCAGACATCTAAAATCAAAAACAGAGAGTTCCAGGCTAAATCAAAAGATGTAACACTAAATTGCCAATCATAGTGACTTGCAAGATCTTCAGAGTAATGTGTTGCAGGTAACCCTTGTCTCTACAGCTCTGGTGTGCTGTCAATAATAAACCAGGAATGATCAGAAAACCAATTACACTCTGCTCTCTGACGTTTTTGGGTAAACAACAAGAAGGTGACATAGAACTGCCTCTTGCACTACTAATGGATAATGAAAGCCGAGGCAAAAGTGAAATTACTTTGCCTATGGCAAGACATCAGTCCAGTTTTTGGCATAGTAAAGTAATGTTTCATCGCAGGATATTTAATTGACAGAAGATTCAGAGTTGAGACCGCAGCTACAGTAACTCCATACTGTACAACACTCAGTAGTTCTACAGAGTTAGGGGGAAGAGTCATCTCAAACTGTAAGAGGAAAGGCAAGAGCAATACAAACAATAGACAATAGCTCTAGGGAACTACAGTACAGAAGTCGCATGCCACCAAAATAAATGGCCTCTAAAATTGTCCAGGCTCTATACAAATCAAAGGTACATTACACAACTTCTTTCTAAACGTTAATAATAAATAAAGTAAAAATAAAACAAGAACTGCACTTGCGAATTGTACACAACTTGGCCATGGCCTACTTGTGCCCAAGCAGAATGAGAGACCACTGCAGAATAAGTACACAGACACCTCCAGGAGATAATAATTATGACAATACTTAAAAAACACCACCACCTTCCGACTTCAATCAATAAACTGGAATGGATCGCAGCACCTAATTACGTCCCTCGGGGTACTCCGATTGGCCGGTTAAAGTGATGATCGTGACTCAAGTAAGAGACCCTTATAGTTAATGTCATGAGCATTACCTTGCTCCGCTCACCGCAACACACAAGTTTGCACTCTATACAGTGTTGATCTAGTTTGGGCAATGTATTACAATTTAGCAGAAGCTCTTAATTCAGCATGACTTAAAGTAAGAGAGAACAACACATGGTAATACATCAAATACATAAATACTCAGTAACTATGTGTAAGCAAACAACCTAGCATCTGTCTGGCAGTGAAACCTCTCTATATAATGAACCTGTGTGTACACTATGAAGACGGTGCCTATGTCTACAAAAATTGCTATCTAAATTACAAAATTGCATATGCCTGTAAGGTCGTCAAGGCTAGTGGGCCAGGGCTGTATTGTGTATACTAAAAAGTTTCTATTAAAAACCACCGGTGTGCTTCTGGGCACAACTGTGCCATGTACCGGTAAGTTCCACCCAACTCACAGCTCATTGAGAAGAAGGCATTTAAGAAAAATACAAAAACAACCAGTAAATTTACTTTCTCATGAATGTAACAAATGATTAATTCTGAGAACATTCTCTTCTACATGTGCAGCGCAGGCAGCACTGCTATTATTGATTTAAGATTTCATCACAAATAACAGATGAGAGAGAAAAAACGCCCCATCCATTTTGTTCTATTGACATTTGCGTTTCTCCAAGCTGCAGAAGAAAGAACAGCTCTACTTGTAAATGTCTGCGCACACAAAAAGGTAAGTGTGCCAAGCGGTTAGAGACTGTGTGCGCCTCTTCTTCCCGTTGAGTGGTTGCAGATCTGGGCAGCCTCCAAACCTCCTGCCAGCGTAGGAAATGCCACATCACTCTGCCTTGAAAAGAGCTCCAAGGATCGGGACAAGACACCACCCAGGAGAAAGAGCACCGTCTTGTACTGGGAGGAACTAATTACTTCTGCAGATTACAGCGGCGCAGGTCTGTGTTGTGAGTTGAATTAACACTGACACTTTCTGTACAACAGAGGTTTTTAACCTTTTCGATACCAGGGCCCAGTATTTGTTCAGAATTTGAGCCACGGACCACCATTTGAGGACAATTTAGCCCCATAGACCTCAAAACTAAAGTAAAGATTTCTTTTTTGCTTTTGTCCACAATACCAGGCTGGATTTGGGAAACAAAACAGTCAAACATACAGATCAAAATGACAATTAACCTTCCAGTTCTGTAGACTTGGGCTAATTCAGATGATGAATATCATCTTAGGGTGTACTGCTGTACATGTTTCTGATGCTTCGAGAAGATTTTAAATATTATCAGTTTGTCCAATGGGTAAGGGTAATGGAGAATACCCAACAAACCAGTGATGCCTTTCCAAATAACTGAACAGAGGCACAGCTGAGGTCAGTTGTTAGGAAACAAATCTCTGGTTTGAAGGGTGTTGTCCTGCTTATTAAATGGCTTAATAATACATTAATAAATAAATAACAATTGACAGAAATTGTACACAATATGGCTGCTTTTATTTATCTGCAGTCGTGTAGGCTACTTAGGTCCACGCAAGGAGGTTTGTTGTTGAGCGGAGCGGTCCGTTGTTGTGACATAATGTTGACCACTCACATGATCAGAACGCTGACTTCTGATCGGAGTATTTATTCAAGCCATATAATAATGGGATGCAAATCTCTCCATGAATTCAAGGCTTCATGCGGTGACTTTGGAAATTGGTTTGATGTCTTTATAGTTCAAAAATGCCTAAATTGAATTGTGATGCAACTGATGATTTTCTGCAATGCATACAGTACAGCCATAAAACACCACAAAGAGGACAATATAAAGAGCACTTGGATGGAAAGATTCTAACAATGGCCATAAGGGAGCAAATTACCCATTAACCCAGCGGAGAGCGATCTGGTACAGCATATTAACTTCCATCACTGGTGCAGGGTGATGAAGGGAGGGGCTGGCTGGATGTTCCATGTTAAATACATACTTTCAGAATGGTGTGAAGGCAGCACAATGAACAGTCAAGACCTTGGGCCATGTGAATGGGAATGATTTTTTTTGCGAAACACACAAAGACTGTGAAAGTGGCATACAAGAGCCTTACCACTTTACCATCAATTCCTCTCAGTGCTGCTCATACAGCTCCAACAGTCTCTTTCATGAGAAACTGCTAAACAACTTGATCATTAAAAATCAATTAATTAAAATAATACATTTTGATTTATGGAAAGTTGGATGTGGGGTTAATTTGGCCATTTAATTACAGGCTATATTTGATGGATTAGAGCAGAACCACATAATCACCCTATCTGTCAGTTTACGCCCCTTTCTGAAGGACTTCATATCTTGTAATATGTTGATTGATTGATTGAGTTCTATATTAACAGCTTGGAGATACAGTACACACGACTCAATACAAGAATACTATGAGAGGACAACCCAATAAAGTAAAACAGAAACTATGAGCCATTTGTAATGACGGAAAACGCAGACATGAACACAAGTCAGCCTCAGGGCAGGGGTGATTTTTCAATGCACTGCGTCATTCAAATTCTGTAAAAGGTCAAGCACAATATAAAAAAATAAATAAATAAATAAAATGTAACGGATTGTGGGTTGCTGAAGGTTGAGATGATGAACCTAATTTTGAGTAGCCAATTATATTTGGCTCTCCCCAATTTACTCATCCGTTCATCTCCACACTCATTGTCACTGCTGTTGTATCCTACCATTGAGGAGCCCTCACTGGAAGGGTCTTTATCCTACACCTCCCATCCAACACTCCCTGCTCGTTTGACCAACATCATCCACACCAGCCATTCTCTAAGTCCTTCCCCAATCCGTCCTCGTTCAATAGGCGCGTTAGTAGAGGGGACAAACAAGAAAGCTTGACCTGCATAGCAACAGTTGCTAAACTATTTCAATTTTCATTGGACCGGCTTTTGGTGTGGGGCTTAGTGAAGGGCAAATAGCGTTTGTGTAGACCCCCGACAAAGCCGGAAGAATTCACGCAGACTATTAAAGGGGAAGTCCACCCATTTTCAACATTTTACTATGTCATTGATGTACCTTCGAGGTATTGGGTGGACATGATAAAAAAGTTCCCCCATTCTGTGTTCCCAAGAAATGGAGGTCTGAAGAAAACCACTATCAAGATGTATTTTCACCATGTTAATGGATTTCTTTAGACGCTTCGTTTTTCTGAGAGCGTACAAAAGGAACCAAATGAACCTGTTAGGGTTCTCTGTTGACACTGACCTGTATCTCCTCGTAGGCCTCGTCAATCGTGGTCACCTGGTGCTGCTCGTGCAGGGCCGGCTCGTCGCAGAAGAAGCACACCAGGCTCTTGTCGCTCAGGCAGAAGAGCTTGACCTTCTCGTGGTCCTTGCAGGGATAGGAGCTCCTCTGCGCGTTCAGGATGGCGTCCAGCGGGAAGGCCGAGTAGCGCTCCACAATGTTGGACAACTTGAGGCTCGGGGAGAGGAGGGGGTCGGCGAAGGTCCTCCGGCACTCCGGACAGTCTCGTGCTCCGCGGGGCTCCTGCCTGCTCCAGTGCTCGGTGATGCACTTTCTGCAGAAGTAGTGCTCACAGCCGAAGCTGACGGGGTCCTGGTAGATGCTCAGACAGATGGAACAGAGGAGCTCGTCCTTCAGACAGCAAGCCATTTGCAAACACGGATACAGAGCTGCATCTAAAAGGGACACCGTTCTGGAGCAGTTACAACAACGGTTGGATGTTTGGTTTTCGATCGGTGCGATGACCGGGGTCGGCTCACTTCTGAGATCTGGAGGTGTTCGGTGTCATGCAAATGCCGACTGGCAGATCTTAGGATTTCACCACTCCTGTTGTATCTGGTGGGGGGAAAAAAGCACATTGCACACATTGCTTTTACAACTGAGGATTTTCTGTCATTTTCAGAGTTTGTCTATCTCAAATAAAGCACAGTTGCATTTTGCCTCATGTGGCTTCGACCAAAAGCCAGAATCACAAACTCTCTTTTTCCTTTGTGCTCAATAAAGATCCAGACATACTGATATTATTGAGACTTTACCATTAGCAAAACGACATTCCAGTTCTGTTCCACCCCTCTGTTTTAATTACAGCAGTGTCTGTGTTGTTCTAGTGCAGTGGTTTTCAACCAGAGGTCCCTGAGAGGATTCCAGGTGGTCCCCAGCTAAATGATGGAAAGTTAACCAGATGTAACTCTTTGGGAGCGTAAAAATGAAACCAAAATGGACCCTGGCAGGTCCATTTAGTTTCATTTGACACTCTCAAGAGTTAAAATATGCATCATGTGAATTATCCCAAGTCTACACAACTAGAGAATGTAGAAGATGAATGGTCATTTTGATCTGTATGTCTGCCTGTTTCGTTTCCCAAATTAAGCCTGGTATTGTGGACAAAAACAAAAGAAATCTTTAGTTTTGGTATGTGGGGGGCTAAAATGTCATCAAATGGTGGTCCCTGGCTCAAATGCTGAATAAATAGTGGGCTCTGGTATGAAAAAGGTTGAAAACCACTGTTCTAGTGAGATGTGCTGTTGCTCCAGTGGGATTCAGGAAGCACCTGCAACCTGCAGTGGGAAACTGTCTTTCCTCTGTCTCTCTCGGTCACTGACACATTCCTTGATTTCCTCCACTTTGGGATGGAAATTTTTCATTCAGTGGCAACAAGCAAACCTTTGACTAGTTGATTATTTTATTTCTACCAGCGTGGGGGTTAAAGTCGAGATGCCATCTGAACTGGATCCTATCGAGCGTGCTTGGTGTTTATTCATTGACTGGTTGCGCCTTGGTTATATATTTGCTACTAGCGGCATTTGTAAACACGTCCAAAACAGGACCCACGTACACCACGGCAACTGGGATACATACACCCGTGCAGAGAAGCAACACACACCGCAAACAACCAACCCGTTTAATAAAAAAAAGGCGAACACGGCACCAGTGAACTCCATAAAAAAAGATTATCATTATCAAAGCGGATTTGCACGTATCTTCTCATGACGAAGTAGTCATGATCTCCCTGTTTTAGACTACAATAATACTAAAAAACTGAACTCACCACCAGCAGCTCCCAAATCCCACCGACCATCAGCTCCGTCCACGGTTCACTCCTCCTTTCCTTTCCTTTCAGGAAGAACCACAAGCGGCGGTGGCAGCACAAACCCCCGTGCGAGCGTGTGGGGTGTTATATCTACTGATATTCGCGCACAACGTGTCACATAGAGGCTTGAATCAATATACGCGCGTGTCGTTTGATTATAACACGCTTTGCATTGCAACTGCTGTTGTTATATTCTAACTAGGCTGCAGTAAAGCGTTTGGATTGACCACATGGAGACGCGTTGCGCCCCTCGGCAGCAGTAATGCAACGGTCCAGTTCTCCTCTGACTGGCCCTCCTCTTTTGTAGCGCACAGCTGATAATCTTCCTCCCGGCAGGCGGCAGTCAGCGCCTTGCTTTTCTGTAATAGGCCTACAGCCTAGGCTTTTTAATACCAGGGCCCACCATTTATTTAGCATTTTAGCCACGGACCATCTGTGATGTTGAGTTTAATCTCTCGGACTCATGAACTAAGAATTTAACAATTATTCTGCATTTTCTGATTGTGTATATATTCTAGAAAATTAAGTAATTCAGATGTTTAAATATAATTTAACTCTCGAGAGAGTAAAATGAAACCAAATGAAGTGCATTTGGTTTCATTTTTACGCTCTCAAGAGTTACAGATCTATAAAGGGCCCATTTGGTAACCAATTGTCCATCATTTAGCTGGGGACCACCTGGAATCATCTCAAGGACCACTGGTTGAAAACCACTGCTGTAATACATCCTCCTACATCCAGCGTGCGTTCCTCAATACAAATGATTGACCACGAAAACTGTCCTGCTGCTAATATATTAAATTATAAAGCTTATTTGATGGAGTTAAGACTTAAGACTTAAGAAATCAGTGAGTGAACAACACAAAATAGCAAAGCGAAAGTACATTTTCATTTTATTCGTCCAGCTGTCCGAGTCCGATTTAGACCAGTAGGTGGCAGTAACACTGTACGTAGTACTAGGCCTACAGGTGAACTGTATGGAAGAACTGGTCTGGATACTTTTGCAAACAGCTCGTTTGCAGGGAATGACGTCAGTGCATCACCCAAACCTTTTTCATGTCATTGACCCCTAAATTGACACTTATTAGGCCATGGACCCCCAATTGAAAAGATATGGTTGGGACCATCCATTAGGGAAGATAGCTCGATCTAGCAGTGAATCTCTCAACTTTTTTTTAATGACAAGGACCTACCAGTTTATGAATTTGTCTACAGACTTTAATTTCATTTCTATCTCTGGGACTCACAATTTATAATGTTAATGAAACTCTGTGAGTGTACAAATGAGTATCATGGTCTAAGTGGCCTCTACCTGGGCACTTGGACTGGGCCCTGGTCATCAAATAAAAGTGCCTTCATTAGTAGAAGATTCAACACACGCAAATAAGCATTAAGCAATAAGTATATATTGACACACTGAATGCAGTTTTGTGTATTTGGGGGCAAATTTATTCTTGGTGTTTAGTTTGACCTAGTTTAGCAGTTCGTCTAACTGGGTCAGGCCTAGGGGCGCATACACCTTTTGATGACTCACATTTTCTTCTAACACAATTGGGAGGGCAGCTGTTACTATAAGAGCGTGTTTGGTTAGTAAAGTATTAACTGAATACATCACATCAAGCACACATTATTTCCCCAGAGATGTATTGAGTTGAGAGATTGTGCATCCAGTGTAGTTAGTTACAGACCTGCATGGGTCCATTTGGGCCTCACCTCATGAGACCCTGAGGGGATAAAGAACCACACAGCTGCAGCCTATTAACAGTAGGCTACAGCCTATGTACTCTGTTGTACTCTGTTGACACAGCATCTTAGTGTTTATAAGAAAACCTCTCTCAGTTATTCAGTTGCATTATACCAGGGGTTTTCAACAGGTGTTCCGGGGACCAGCAGTGGTCCCTGAGAGGATTCCAGGTGGTTAAATGATGGAAAGGTGCACCAGATGTAACTCTTTGAGAGCGTAAACACAAAACCAAATGGACCCGTAATTTCATGTTTACACTCTCAAGAGTTAAAATATTCACCACATTCTCTACACAACTAGAGAATGTAGAAGATTAATGGTCAGTATCTGTGTGCTTGACTGTTTTGTTTTCTCCGAAAGCTAGCTTGGTAGACAAAAGAAGTCTTTAGTTGTGGGGTCCGTGCGCCCCAAAATTGTCCATGCTGCCCAGAGACTAGTATGTAATAATGCAATATCCCACTCAGGACCAATCACCAACTTATGTTACACAGTCTTTTTATGTTTATTTACCATTATTTACAGTATATGTACAGTACATAAACATTGCAATAGCTGCTAAAGAATAAAGGTAATGCAGTGCTGAATGAGTGCGTATTGCAAAGGGCTGGATCTGTTCTTTTGCCCGAACAATGCAGGCTGCAGCTGATACAGCTTTTTCATATTCAAAAGTGCATTGACATTATTCACATTATGTCATAGACAATACAAAACATACAACATCTCCCACCAACTTCATTTGTTCATTTATCTTCAGTCGTCGTAGGGACGATATTTGATGCGTTTGACCTCCTTTATGCCAGTGATGGTCCGGGGACCCCCATGGGGTCCTTGAGTGAGTTTCAGCGGCTCAGCAGCTAAAAGCGGGATAATATAGGCCTACAGTACAGTATATAAAGAATATAATGATGCCGGGGTTCTCCCTGACATTCCTCCAGCCAACCCTAGTGGAGCTGGCTAAATCCGGCCCTGATTGTAACAGTATAAAAGTAATTAATGTATTTAAAGGCAGGTGTGTATTTTTTAACCATCATAATTTTAGGGAGCATTGGGCAACAATTGAACAGCACCCAGAGAGCTGATGGGTTTCATTGTCTTGCTCAAGGAAATGTTCAACACTAAGCCTTAGCCAAGGTATATACAGTATAAATGCAGGTAACGGCACTGGTGTCATTTTTGATATAATGCAATTCCAGTCAGTAAACTTGCCCACCAGCATATCAAACTCACAACGGACGTTTGTTGAAATGACATTAGAGTGTATTATGAGAGCTGGCTGGACAGCTCTTATGAACAAACACTATTTCTGAAAACTGAGACCCAAACAACCTGTACTTGTATGTCTTCTTCCTGAACCGATTATATGACAAAGGTCGCAAGCTTTCAAAAACAGTTTGTTCAGCTGCCCCAACCGGCTCCATTCACTGCCATGCATTTCCTCAAACTTCCGGTGCGAGGTTTGCCACGAATGAAGTGCCATGACGCATCCCTGGCGTCTAGAACGACCTTTCCTTCAGAAAGAGCCTCCTTGCACTAATCGAACCAGAAACCTTATGGTTCCAAAACAGCAACTCCATCTCCTGTTCAACTGCCACAAAATAAATTGTGTCACCTGTTGGGATATGATTGTTCATACATGATTCATGACAAAACTACTGAACTGCCACTTGTTGTGGGATGGTGAGGCGCTCCTCTTCCTCCCCAAGGGGCAGGTCATCGTCTGCCTGTGCTGCATCCTCAGCTGAGATGACGGGTCCCGCTGCACCACTACAGGCCCCATTTCCAATATGGAAAGTGATGTTGACATTCACATGGGAACTGCTGGCTGGGGGACTAATAAGCTGAGAGGTGGATGGAGGGAGGGCACTGGGCTGGTAACTGATGGACTCGGTGTTGGCGAGTAAGGGCATGGGCTCTGACAGTGAAGACTGTGGGCTCTGCTGTGGTGGGGTGGACTGTAGTGAGCCGATGGACGCGTCCTCCTGAGTGCTGTAACCCTCTATCCTTGTAAAGACACCAGAGATATAGATTTTGTCCAAACAAAATGATGTAATCATGTGATCATGTAAATGTCACTAGTATGTTCTCACTTTAACTAAGGTGATAACTTGGTAATAACCATGTAAAGACCATTGTAGAGACATTTACAATTTAAATTTAAGATTTAGACATTTAACAGATGCTCTTGTACAGAGTGACTATACATTGTGAACCTGGGACAAATAACATATACATCTAACAAATAAATATAATAAAAAGACTGACCAGATTTATTGTAGGCTTCCTCTGTTTTCAAAAGACACTGTTGTTCTGGGGATATGTTGGAGAAAGCAACAAGCTCGACGTTTGTTGAATTACATGGATTCACCTGTATCAGAGGAGTGACAGACTCTATTAGCAAATCATATAATGTATATTAATACATTAAGGCTGTGGTTCGATTAAACAAATCTATTATTTGAAGCATTGTAATTGATTGATCGAAACACATCAAAATTTGGCCTAGCAAGCTAAGTCAAATATTGAAGCTTTTTTTGGTCAATTAAACAGGTTGTTCTATGATTGTATACATTTCATCCAGTAAAAAAGGTTCTGTATTGCAGAATCTATGCATGATTAAAATTATTTTTCATTGTGCATTGATGTTGTTAATGCCATTGTTTTTGTAATTAATTCATCTCAATTATTCAGTTAAAAGGATCAAAGAGTAAACACAGCAAAGAAACTCACATCATTGTCCCTCTCACAATTGCCATTTGCATCCATTTTTGGAGGAAAGGTTTGGGCCTCTAGGTAAGACAGAGAGAGAGATATAATATTTACACATGATGTAAATCAGAAATGAACAAAGGTTGAATAATTGCAACGTACAACTCTCAATTGTGCAGCAACACAGAAGGAATAATGCAATGCAATGCAAATGTTGGATATTGTTCCAGGATACCTTCACCATTTATCGTGGTGGTTTTGCGGCGGATGTACAGCACCAGGACAATAATGAACACCATAATAACTCCAGTGACACCAGCAATTACTGCAACTAAAGCATAGTAAGGCAAAATTACTCCCAATGTGTAAATCCAGTCCACACAAAGTAAAGTACAAAACACTGCTTATTCACAAAGCTACTTCTTCATAACTTATAATAAACCTTTACAAACTAGCATACCTAATTGTGGCCCAGATGGCCATGATGGTGTGTGGGTTTCCGTTGGTTCATCTGGCATGACAACTGGATCAATGGCAGGTCTAGAGGGTGAGCTTGGCGCATTCGCAGTTGTGTGTAGATTTCTCGTCTGGTTCACAGTACTGCCATGAGGATCTGTTTGTATCCTTGGATGCAGGGTCGTATTAGCAACAACCAGAGGCTCACACTCTGTGTCCGAGGTTGCAGTGCCATGTTTCAGGATAGCCCTTCCTTGACAACTAGAGAGGAGGGGAAACAGTTCAGAAGATCTTAGATGCACCGCAAATAAAGACAGAGACAGTTCAGTAGGTATATTCAAGAGGCTTCATGCTGTGCTCTAGGGCACATACTGAATCTACTCTATGTGGGCATATTTAGTATGTGCAAGACCCTTGTAATTCACTGGTTAGTCTGCTGAAAAATTGGGTGGGGTATTTAATAGACTGTTTGCTTCTTAATGCATAATGGTTCCTGGTTGTTACTTATGTGATGTTTGCTCCCACCACTCCAGCACCACCGGGTGTGTTATTTCTGTTCCCTATGGGGGGTTCTTAGTGTATATCTACTGTATCTCCCAGCTCATAATGTTTTTAATGATGGTGTTTTATTGTGAATATGTTAAATGCACACTTGTATTCTGATTCTATAATAAATATTGGTTAAATCTTTCCGTGAGTTATCTATCTGACTGAACTATATCTCTAGCTCGCTATGTGGTTGGGCTTAACTCACTCTGTGTGATTCCGACAACGTTCGGTGTAAGAGGTATTATTAGAGAATGTCCCATCACGACATTTTTGACACCTCACATCAGAATCCTTTCCACCTGAAATACACACAAAAAGCTTAAATGTATATACAGTATCACACTCAATCTCATTTTATCCACTTACGTTGTACTATAAGTTATATATACTTTGCTGTGTGATTAATGCACTTTTTTTGAACATTTGAAAATGTTGACAAACATGATTTCACATTGTATCATTAATGTTAATAAGTAATGAAGATGCTGTATCCTCCAATCTGAAGAGATATCAATGGCCTCCTGGAAAATGGTGAGCATTGTACCTTCCCTAGAGACGCCCTCCCCAGGCTTGCAGGATCTGTACATCTTACAATCTGTACAGTATGGGTCGTCAAAGTCCATGATGCAGTACCACCCAGTCTGACACACACATTTGGGCTTGGTGGTACTGTTGCACTTCTGGGCATATTGCAGACCCCTGCCTGTTCAAAAAGAAGAAGATGAAGAAGTAGAAGAAGAAGAAGAAGAAGAAGAAGAAGAAGAAGAAGAAGAAGAAGAAGAAGAAGAAGAAGATCAATAAAGATGATGTTTCACATACAGGGGCTACCACAGTAATGAACAGGTAATATATAGCTGTGTATAATAATGCTTCCACCCACCCGCTTTACACTCAGTGCATCTCTGGCAGTTTCGAGCATAGTTAAAATTTTCCAAGTATTGGCCGGGGTCACATGCTTGACAGACGCTGTCACTTGTGACACTGCACTTTTTTATCAGCTTCATCCCTGTTACAAAAATAGAAAATTGATTAACAGAAACAATATGTTTTGCAGACGTCAGACTCATGGTGCTGTGGAGCTGAGCAGTCCCGCCCCTTTCATGATGTAGCCTGTGTCCCAGAAATGAATTTCTGTACAAAGTTGTACACAGGTCGCTGCAGTTATAGGTAAAAACAGGAATTGTCCTGTTATAGTGTCACGTGAGGAAAATATTTGAAAAAACAAAAACAAACTAACAAACAAAATAAAATAAAATAAAAAGAGTAGCATGCCATCCTTGGTCTAATGAAAATATGCACACTTTGTTTGTGATATGTGTCATTTTGTTTAAAACGGACTTTGGAGGAGCTTTGGAAGCCAATCTTAGCCAATCAGGATGGAATATGGGAAATGGTGCATTGTTGTAGATGGTGTATACTGAATTATGTGATGTATGGATGAAGTGTGTATGAGTAAGTAGAAATGTGTTTTGCCTAAATACACACACAGAACAAAACATTCTCTCTACTGTATGCCTTCAGCCTGGTGGAGACAATAAATAAATGGAAAAATGTGATAGCTGATACATGTTTTTGCAGCATGATGAACAATGCTCTATTATTTGGTGGAAGATTTTGTGGAATGCTACTTGCTTTGACGGAGCACATTTTTTCACAGTGCCTTAGTCATTAAGTGATATTTAATAGTGAGATAATCTTTTGCTTTTACAATAGGAGTTACAATTTTAGACAGACAGGAGAGGGGACAGAGACACGCAGCAAAGATCAAGAACGGGCCCTAAACCTGCAAAGGCGCAACATGCTTTCAGGCCACTAGGCCAGCCAGCGCCCATGAACTTAAAACTTTTTAACAGGCAACGCCGGTAAGGCACTACCGGTATGCGAACTGATCCCATATACACTCCATATTTGGGCATACAAATATGGAGGGTGTGACACACACACACACACACGCACGCACGCACGCACGCACGCACACACACACACACACACACACACACACACACACACACACACACACACCCACACACACACACACAGATCTAATCTGAACACTTCGACAATATTGCCCAACACAATATTGTCTGCCCTCTTTACTAAAGTCTCTATAATTGATAAGATTGTATATTAATCCGGTAGGAATCAGGATGAGCTTATTCATCTCTTACCAGGGGGACACTTGCTGCAGCACAACTTTTCATCTTCCGATGGATATTCTCTCTTTGGGTTCTTACATTCTCCATCATCTGCAGGATATGGTAGACTAGTATATTCCTGCTGTTAAACGGAAAGAAAGAAAGAAAGAAAGAAAGAAAGAAAGAAAGAAAGAAAGAAAGAAAGAAAGAAAGAAAGAAAGAAAGAAAGAAAGAAAGAAAGAAAGAAAGAAAGAAAGAAAGAAAGAAAGAAAGAAAGAAAGAAAGAAAGAGGTTGTAATTGAGCAGCTCATAGGGCAAACTCAAATCTGCATGTGAAGCCTAGGCCCTACTGTTGGTATAAAAGTATTCATGCGAAATGCCCCCATTTCAGGTTTTCAAATGTTTCTGAGATATTTTGAAAAGAGCAGATCTACAAGCTCACAATGTGTCACATTGTGAAAGTGTAGATCAGCTATATTCAAAGGGCAGAATGTATATCTGGTTAATATATGTTTTGGGGACCACTAGTGGTCCTTGAGAGGGCTCCATCTCGTCCCCAAGGCTAAATGATGGAGAGTTGGTTAACTGGATGTAACTTTGAGAGTGTAAACATGAAACCAAATGGAGCAATGCGGGTCAATTTGGTTTCATATTCTCAAAGTTAAAATATTCACCATCTGAAATTGCTTAAGTCTACACAACTTGAGAATGAAGATTAGAAGATTAATGGTCATGTTTTCCTGTTTTGTTTCCAAAATCCAGCCTGGAATTGTGGACAAAAACAAAAGAAATCTTTAGTTTTGGGGTCTGTGGGGGCCAAAATGTCATCAAATGGTGGTCCATGCAGGCTCAAATGCTGAATAAATAGTGGGCCTTGGTATGAAAAAGGTTGAAAACCCCTGCATTAGATGATGATGTTCTGATGTTGAGGCATTACAGTTCATACTTTCTACAAAGCCGTGTCCTCCCGGGGGCGGATGTAACATTTCCCAATTGGGGGGGCAGAAGAAAATGGTAAGGGAGCCACCCCCATACCATTTTCAGTAGTGTTTCAAATAAATTACAAGCACTGAATTGTCTTGGGTTGTTTTGCATGCCATCATGTTTGGTGGGGCGCGTTGCCCCCCATGCCTATGCCTATATCCGCCCCTGTGTCCTCCCCATCAAAGAATTGCCTGTCATAGCACTGTGTTTCTTGTACAACAGGAAATAGAACCGTCTATACACACAACGTGTGGTTTAGCATTTGACAGTAAGAGTTGTACGGTCTAACTGTCAAACGATTGAGAGTAGACATTCTTCCTGCTATTGTGAGAAACTTGTTATGTTTTCCCTTCACCTTGGCCGCATTCCTAAACCACTACACTGTTTCTCTAGAAGTGATAAAAGTTAATTTAGACAGGAAGCAGCAGAACACAAGGACATGGGGTTATTGCCGGGGTATCCGTTGTTCTGGGACTGCATCAAGTGCCAATTCATTAAATGAATAGTCATGCAGGTTGAACTATTATTTAGCCTGTGGCTGTTAATTTCCTTATAGCTTGCTATGAATGCATGGTGTAGTAATATTGTTATTACTGGAAGTGGACTTCAATCTGATTAAATGTGATACAGCAAATCCCCCACATTCCACTGGCCGTTTGCCAATACTAGCCTGCTGGTGATTGGGAGTTGTTCATTCCCAAGTATTTATAAAGATAGGCTACAGGGAAAGAAAGGGGCAGGGGGTATATTTTGGTATGCTTATACACTAGAGCACAAAACTATTCTATGAATACAATTGATATTCCCTTTATAATGAATCCAATTGAAAAGTACATTTTTGCTTTAGGTTAGCCTATTTAGAGTGTGTGTGTGTGTGTGTGTGTGTGTGTGTGTGTGTGTGTGTGTGTGTGTGTGTGTGTGTGTGTGTGCATGTGTGTGTGTGTGTGTGTGTGGGGGGGGGGGGGGGGGTCGTTAAGACAGCACAAGTTCTTCAGGCGTCTTGGAATAAATAGGACACGGACGACGTTAATGTTTTAACAGTAATCCTACTGTGTGTGTGTGTGTGTGTGTGTGTGTGTGTGTGTGTGTGTGTGTGTGTGTGTGTGTGTGTGTGTGTGTGTGTGTGTGTGTGCGCGCGCGCGCGCGCGCGCGCGCGCGTGCTGTCCCCCCAATCACCCACACAATTAAACCATCAGAAAGTGCAAAGTCCAATAAAGTGTAAACTACTAGCCTACTACTCCCATTAACGCAATCCAGCGAATGGGAATAGAAAAACTGACAACTGTATTATAGCCTATCGGATTATTAGCATACACTTTAACATTCCACCCCCCAACCGCGACCACACAGTAACATCACTCACATCACCTGTTACAGTAGCCTACAGTAGGCTATACGGAGAGTGAGTGAAATCGCTACTGCCTGCTCTACTTTCATTCAAATAACGCTCCCAATTGATGATACCTGGCGCCCTTGAAGGACAGAGAACGGTCACCGGCAAAGAGACAGCTTACCTTCGTCGCTATAGCATTCAGCAGGATCGCAAACAGTACCCACGTAGAATCCCTCATAGCTTTAATCTAACTATGAACTAAAGTAGGCTATAACGACCTAAAGTTGTTGTTGTTGTTGTGCAGTTGCTGCATGATGTCCTTCTTGCACTTCATTTTGAGCCTGTCATGTTTTCAAACCGTCAAGTCAGTCAGTGCACACACAGTACTGAATGACAACACCCAGCAAGGTGTTTTCACTTCCCCGAAAACCAGACAGGGCTTTTTACTGTCTAGAGCCAACAGAGACAGGAAACAAAAAACGAGCTGCCTCCTGAGCTACTGGTCAGAGGAAGTTGATTGGCAGCACCTCATTTTGGTCGCGCAAAGGCATAAAATAACGATAACACATACACACTTAATATTACCTGTCTGACAATTGTGTGGGTGAGTGGGTGGGTGTCATAAAAGTTACCAACGTAGTTTATGGATGTTTCAAATCTGATCTGAATTCCTTTATGGTAAAGCAGCTTTTTTTTCAACCAGTGGTCCCTGAGAGGATTCCAGGTGGTCCCCAGCATCCAAATGGACCATTATAGATGTGTAACTCTTGAGAGTAAAATGACACCAAATGGTAAGGGTCCATTTGGTCCTTATAGTTTTGTCCGAGATCCTTATAGTTTTGAACTTTTGATCCTTATAGTTTTGTCCGAGAGACTAAACTCAACATCAAACTAAAATGCAGAATAAATAGTGGGCCCTGGCATGAAAACCAACGTGGTAAAGCATTCTATGTAGCTTGTCATATACTGTCATAAGTTGACTGTGGGCATATGACAGTTAGTCACAAGTATAATGCAAGCTCCGGAAGTTATATGCTCATAATGTAGTCTAGTAAACCAAACACCCTGATCCTGATTTCACTTCTGTGTGAACTGTGATTTCACAACCCATTGATGCAAGTTTTAATCCTATTGTGTTATGCATAGCCTAGCATTGCATTCAGTGTTTATTCAGGGTTCACTCTAAAGAAAACAGAAATGGAAAAGAATACATTTATTTATGGTCTCGTCTTCTGGCCTTTATGTGTGGTAAAAGAAGCTATAGACCTACTGTAGCCTATTTACTATAGCCTATATTCTATGACAGGTCTTCATTAAACCTGCCAGCCCTGAGGATAACTGAAACTGATGATCGAATAACCAGCTGCAGGCAGGAGAAATAGAAAAATCTATGGTAGTATCATATATTTTCAATCATGATTCATGATCACAGAGCCAAACTGGGATCAAAGTGTGAGAAAGAAAAGCCACTGTCTCAGGATCAAAGCAAAGGAAGCTTCATTACATAGTATAAACATGCTTTGACCTCAGAAGATCCTTGAAATAATTTCCTTAAGTTGTTTCTCACATAACTGATATTTTAGAAGCATTGGAGAATGTGAGGGTGTATTATCCAACAAATAGAACATCTGTCTGTCTCAAAAGTAATTAATTTAGTCGGTTGTGAAGAAACCAGAGATGGAAACTTAGCAACACTAACAGCTTATTTTTCAAAGCACCTTTTTTGTCGGTGAAACTCAGCCTACACATAAAAACTAAATGTACTTCTCAGAGGGTGACAGACCAAATAAATTTCCCCTCAGTGGGCGAGACAGTCATACCAAAACTATACTACATTTAGGCTTTGAACATGCATTGCTTAATGTTTTTGTACCAAACTTCAAAATAGTGACAAAGAACTCTGACACAATTGCATTGTCTCTGTTTCAACACACTATGACAACTACAGGCCGTCACATGATGGCAGGCCAATCAATTAACCTGCATGGAAGTCTACTTGTGAGGAAGTAGAAAAACTGGTCTGTTTCTTCTTTTGGTCATGATTTATGCTTTGTTGTATGACGAATACAAACCGGTATTAGATGGTCAGGTAGGCCTAGATACAGTTGAACTTAAGTAACAGCTTTGTGTGGTTGCCAGACGTGCAACTAAGGCAGCCATCCCTTCTTTAGACTTGCTGGTCTCGCAGTTAGCCTGGGTGGGCGTAATGTAATGAAATGGGGAAGCTAAAACACTGAGAGTGATCCAAAAGAAATACACGTACAAGGAAGCATGAACTACAGTAGGCTATAACCCTAAAAGCACTTCCTTAAAGCTAATCCAGTCTTACAAATAATCACACAAGTGAAATACAGTAATAAACATTGAAACAGTTCAATGTTTTCAGATACCATGTTCTCGGATATACCATACTGTATGTACTGTATATTACCACTATGTCACATATAAACACAGTATACAGTCATTCAATGTAAACATTCTAGGGCACATATCGACTTTATTTAATTCGAATTGGGCCATAGAACCTTTAGTCCAACATGTTGATGTGCAATTCATTCGCTGCTAGAACTCCTATAGTAAGCCTAAAATTACCTTCATGTTATATAAACTACAAATGAAATACATACATAGTTAACGTTACCAATTTACACCCAGATTATTCCACCCCACTGTGTGAACGACTGTTTTGGTTTAGATGAAAAATGACAATTAAGACTAGAAACATATTCTGATCAACATGAGGCAGTGGTCAAAAAATGAAAAATAACCATATTCAAAGTTGAAGGCAGCTTTGACAAATAACTGTACACACTCCTTACTTTGCGTAAAACGAGTGACATGACAATAAAGTTAGACTTTGATATGTGTTCATTTTCTAATTTTATTCAATTATTTCCAGTGTAACACAACCAGGATGCAGACTATATAAAAGAAATATGTAAGAAACATTGACATATAAATTTAAACCCAGAACATTATAGACTTTATCAAATTGTAGGATGTGTTAGTTTGGTTTTCTGAGAGAGTTGCTGGAAACGGTACCGGGCCAATCGAGAAACATCCAAGATTTGGTCAGTGCGCTGTCTGCCCGGTAATCTGGACACAGATAGTTCCTGAAAAATGATAAAGAACTGCGTGTGAATATATCATATTGCACAATCACAATCAATTCAACCTTCATTTTTGACATATTTTTGTTCTGCAGTATTTTACCAAGTGATCCTTGTTCTGTGACTTTTCCATGGGACGACCAGCAGAGGTCTCTGTGTCTAGATTGCTCCTTAGGTCAAGGGTGCTAGGCTGTGGCAGGGTGTTTTGGCCTGTATTTGACCAACCTGACAGACAGTGCTGGAGAATTGCAGACAAATTGATGAGATGAGTAATGACATAGGGCTAATAATAATCCTTACAAAAGGTAACAGAAAAGACTGACATTGGAAAATGTCACAATGATAAATAATAATGAAATACGTGAGACTTTTACCACTCACCGATGGTAACCCCAAACTATCAGAGGGGTCAAAACTACACCGTCGATGGGGTTTGTATTTGTAACTTGGCAAGAGTGTGGAAGAAGGAATGCTGACCCTGAGATACAAATAAGGAGAAAAAAAGATTCCACAAAAGCAAAATAAGATTTTGTGTATGAGTTAAGTGCCTTAAACATTACAAATACACAATCATGTCCCTGGTTAAAAAATTCAAAGTGTGCCATTAGACACCAGGGGAGTAAATAAACCTATACTTGAAACTACAACCTCTACTGTATATTACAGTATGAAAGCTAGAGCAGAAGAACACACATCTAAGACAGCTTCCTTCTTGTTCTTGTTGTTACCTTCTTCTATATAAAAACCCGCACTGCGAATGCACGTCTCAGTTGTGTCACATGGGCAGGTGGCATAATCCAAAACGGAACGCCAACGACGCATGAAATCGATTTCGCACAGCTTGAGAAGTGTCCGCATTTGCACATGGAGTATGTTTCACGCTTCGCAAAGACGCGCACTGATACCGCTATATGTTTGACAGGTATTTAGGGCCAGGAACCAAACCCCCTGCCTGTGACGTGCTTTAACAGCAGTGTTACCTAATAAATGCTGGTTCTGCAGTAGTATGAGGCTGAAGGGATTTGGGCTTTTTGCACACGGGACAACGCTCCTCAGGATCCAGTGGAATTGGGAACAGTCTGCTATTAATCCTGTAACAGTATGTACCTAGAATAGCACAGAAGACACAAATCAATTATTGAAGAAAAATAGCAAAACTGTTTTGACAGAAAGAAAATTGCTATAATACAATTCTCACACTGATGAGTGTCTGTGTGGGCCTCTTGTACAGCCTCATCGATTAGGAGCGGTGGGACTGAAAAGTCATCCTCAGGAAACCTATTAAAAGGACCAGGCACAATTTAACACATGCAGATGCAGATTGCAGATTGGCATAATATAGTCACAGCCGGGCATATCATGGTGCCCCTCCAAGCATGGCTCTTGAACATTGTCATATGGCAGCTAAGTCTATGGGCTTTTTAATGGGGTTTGTTTCTTTAAATGTTTGTTTAGGGAAGCAGTTAAACAATTCTGGACAACTTTGAGATATCATATGGCAAATATAAAAAATATGGGCACCCTTCATTTCAAGGGTGATTTCTCATCCATGACATATTTCAGTGTGATATTATAAACATTGCAAAAGTATTATGCAGAAGATAGTGACTATATAATAACTGGACCATAACACTGGACCAATTGGACTCCTAACACTGGACCAATTGGAACCCAGGTCTCTTTCCCTATCCCTATCCGTGTGTGTGTGTGTGTGTGTGTGTGTGTGTGTGTGTGTGTGTGTGTGTGTGTGTGTGTGTGTGTAGGAATCACCCTTCTTGTTGCCTGTGGACACATTCGTCTTGATTTACTGATCGAAAAGTAAGAAGGTCATTGAAGAACTCATCAGAATGCTCTAATAAGGAGCTCTCCACGTCCAGGATTCCTTCCAGAAAACAAAACAAAACAAACACAAAGTCAGAGTTATTCTTGTATAAGAGAGAGCCTGTGATGTGACAATTAACATCATGTGTGTACCTGCTATCCAGTCATATCCGAGTAAGGGCTGCACATATTGCCTGTCTGAGGCAGACATCTGTTCGCGTGTCGAAGTCTGAAATCTGACTCTGTTAGCAGTCTCCCTCTACAAACACAAAAACATTTGGGTAATGTCAGGTATCAGTAGGTATCAGTGCTCATTTCATTTGAAATCAATTGCAATGGTTAACATTTTCATGGGTAAAGAATTCGGTTCAGTTCAAAGCACCATCTGGTGGTCAAAATGGATGAGAAAATAATAATACAACTAGAAAAAAGGGCACAAACAAGGGCATGTCTCCACCAGGATATGGGGTGTTTTTGGAAAGTGGTATTTCTTTGGGAATGTGTGTGTACAGTTTCACTGCAATTGGATGCTGTGTTCATGATTTACAAAACAGGCCACTCCTGAAAACTTTAGAAGTCAATCTTAGCCAATCAGGATGGAATAATGAGGAAAAAAAAACAAGGCCAGTTGTAGTGCCACCATGAGGCTGATTTCAAGTGGAATTTCTTCTGCCATAGTGGTAATGTGCATGACATTTTCCCCCTCAACCTGAACTACAGTCTGCATTCATGATTTCAGCATTTAGTTGAAAATGGACAAATGCTTGACAGCTCTATGACTATAGAGAATCTGACTTGCCTGATGTATGGATAAAATGTGTAAAAGTAATATAAAGAAATGTGTTGTGCAAAATGTGCTTCCTTGTGGAGGCTGAAGAATTGGGGGCAAAGGTTCATTGTTGGTTACAGTTGTAATGATGTACCAATATGCAATGCACATGCCACATAGCACTTTAAACAACCAAGTGTAATTTCTATGCTGCTGGTCTTTGCACTGTATTGTCTTCTTGCATGTATGATGACGTCTGTATACAGTATGTAGAGCATGAGCCAAGACAAATTCCTATCAACTTGTTGACATGGCAGCAATAAAGTTCTTGGATCTTGAATCTTACCACTCTGGACTCATTTGTTCGTTTTAATGGATCAAGAAACAATGCTGTTATGAAAGGTATCATGCACAAGTAATAAATTACAGATCATGTCTCTTACTCACCCTTTCCTTGTCTCTGTCAAAGAGTTGAGGTCTGGGATTTTGTTGTCTTGTGTCATCGGGTCTTCTGTTACCGTCTTTGAAAAGGTATGGAAACAAGTGATTAAGAAGTCTGTCCTTAACATCAATTCACTTCAGTGGACTAATTATTAGTTACATCAGTGGTCATTTTTTAGATTCAACTGATTTTGAACCCATTCAAGGAATCTAAAAAATAACAGGTCGCATCTTTACCTCCTGTATGCTCACCCGTAGCACTGAATACATGACTGTCAGTGTCATTATCATGACAGTCATGCAGTGACTTAAAGGTAGGGGAAGTGATTTGAAATTCATGGTGTAGTACCAGCCTGGTGCACTAGGGGCCCCCAAAAGTAGCTACACTATGTGAACCTGCTGCTCTCTCCTGATTGGAGGAGAATTGTGGTGACCTGGGGAACTTTTATTAGCTCCTCTGCTAACGTGGGGGAGGGGGAAACTCCATATGTGGTTTCCACACCTTATAATAGAGCATTTTAACAGAAAAAAAAATTTTTTTGGGTGATATCTGACAAAAGTGAAATCACTTCCCCTACCTTTAATAGTTTTACGCGGGTCGCTACATTTACATTCAAAACGTGTACATTAACATTCCGATTTCAAATATAAAGTACTCGCACATGTTTCTACGGGTGTTAGAGACTTGCAGCGCTCGAAATTACGATTGCAACGTGCCGCGTTGTTTAATAAAAGCATTTTTATCCGTGCTTCCCGGAATAATTTTCTCGTGTTGGGGTAAGTTTGGTACACACAGAGATGCACACCGGGAGCACACGCCGTATTAGTTTGTATTGGCTGTGCGGTCAGCGTGATTATATGTAACACACCCAATGTTCAAAGTGCTACGCTCCTCCCCACCGATAGGGGCGCATTCAATTGAAAGCCAATGGCGGAAGAAAAGCTCGAATAACAATGCTTTTTAATAAACAACGCGGCACGCTGCGATCCTAATTTTGGGCGCCGCAACTTTATATTTG
This sequence comes from Benthosema pterotum, assembly GCA_039105355.1. Taxonomy (NCBI): domain Eukaryota; kingdom Metazoa; phylum Chordata; class Actinopteri; order Myctophiformes; family Myctophidae; genus Benthosema; species Benthosema pterotum. The sequence goes on along the minus strand of CM076971.1, from coordinate 6,394,418 downwards.
AAACCGCCTCGGAATGTTTATGTACACGACGGTTTGCTCGTGAAGTACGAGCGCCATGCGATGCATGGCTAGCTCACCCGCAGCTCTGGAGACTCCATTTGCTCCGCTTGTTTCAGAAGCTTTGGTGAGGGCTGCTCTAACAGATCCCCGCAGGTCGCCGTCAAACAGGGTCACCATTTCCTCAGGTTGTTGTTGTTGTTGGTTGTGGTCCATCGTCTCCTCTGCTTCAGATCCACGACGTCGTAGAGAGACACGGATCCGATTCTGTTCTGTGGCCGTTCTTCCATCTGTGATGATCGGATCATCGGCACTAACTGGAAGGACCTGCTGCTGCTGCTGGTGACTGCAGGTCAGATTCTGCAGTGTTTCACCTCGCTGTCTCAGCTGCACCAGCAGTTCTTTGTTGCGTTCTCTCAGAAAAGCCAGACGGTCGGATGATGAAGACATGGTGGCACTTTTAATTAACTCGCGATTTTACGGGGAAAAAAAACACGTCAATATACATGACATGTATGTACGAAAGCTGCGCTAAATCAATTCGCGTTTGTTATTTAAAGTTGGTCAACTCCCCAACAACGCGGTGACAACATCCGTTTGATTGGATGGAAACAGTTTACCCACAATGCCACGCGAGGAGGAGCAGCAGCCGACTCCATGTAGCCCCTGACTGCAGCCCGCAGATCGGGGCGGTGCTCCTCCTAGGAGGAGTGGGTGGGGTTGCGGGAGGAGTGGGTGGGGTTACTCCCTATGACACCGGTTAGTGATTTATCGTAGAGCTGTGGGGTCTGAACGGCGGAGCTGGGTTGGGAAGGAGCGCTTGTTTTATCCGCCGGCTACTACTAGTAGGGCGGGGCGAAGGAAGTTTTACTGAGGTTATGGTTAGGGTTAGGTTAGGTTTAGGCATAGGTTTACTGAGGTTAAGTTTAGGGTTAGGATTAGGTTTAGGCATAGCCTAGTTTTATTGGGGTTGTGTCTTTATGGTTAGGGTTAGGTTAGGTTTAGGCATAGGTTTACTGAGGTTAAGTTTAGGGTTAGGATTAGGTTTAGGCATAGCCTAGTTTTATTGGGGTTGTGTTTAGGGTTAGGTTGGGGTTAGAGTTAGACGATGCTTTATGCGGTTACTAACCCTAACCATAACCTCAGTAAAACTATGCTTCGCCCCGCCCTACTAGTAGTAGCCGGCGGATAAAACAAGCGCTCCTTCCCAACCCAGCTCCGCCGTTCAGACCCCACAGCTCTACGATAAATCACTAACCGGTGTCATAGGGAGTAACCCCACCCACTCCTCCCGCAACCCCACCCACTCCTCCTAGGAGGAGCACCGCCCCGATCTGCGGGCTGCAGTCAGGGGCTACTCGGCGAAGGAGAAGTTAAACACTATGGTTGAACCGAACAGCAGAGGACGCCATTGTTATCCTGATGTGAACATACAGGTAAGGTAATGGTATAATGATATATCTAACTTAGTGGTTTTCAACCTTTTTCAGAGCAACTATTTATTCAGTATTTCAGTATTTGAGCCATGGATTGCCATTTGATGACATTTTAACCCCACAGACCCCCAAAACTAAAGATTTATTTTGCTTTTGTCCAAAATTCGATGCTGTATTTAAAAAAACAAAACAGTCAAACATACAGACAGCAAATAACTCAACTGGCTCAACAGGAATGCCACGGGGTCAAAAAGGTCACTGAGCATTCCTAAGTTTGGGTAATAATTACCAACTTTGTTACTTTGTGCTCAGAAACACAGTTAATTAAGTGTGCACACACAACATGCACAACATACACACAAGGTTTAAGCTCTGTTGTGAAGTTGCTGTTTTCAGGCAACTAGTTTCAGTCACTGTCTTGGCAGTTGGAGAGAGAGAGAGTGAGTGGGGCAGAGGGAGGTAGGATGCCCGCTCTTCACGTGATTTGGTGTAACTAAGCTGATGTCCTTAAACAAACAAATAAATAAATAAATGACAGCAGAAGAGGACATCCCTGGGCTCTTCTACACTCCACGCACAAGGTTAAAAGTACTCCTATAGAGTCTATAGGAGTATTTTCATGGTAGTATATATGTAGCAGGTGGCTACAGCCTCTGTCGTGATGGCCTCCAAAGTCTAGTATCTGCCCCCGGACCAAGGGGATGTCCTCTTGGTCTAGTGGTTAAGATGTTGGACTTTCACGCGGGAGACCCGGGTTCGAATCCCGGGCGTTACATTGGTGCCGTGACCCGGATCGGGTTTCCCCGTGGAAGGAGGTCAAAAGGGAGGTGAGTGTAGCAGGTGGCTACAGCCTCTATCGTGATGGCCTCCAAAGTCTAGTATCTGCCCCCGGACCAAGGGGATGTCCTCTTGGTCTAGTGGTTAAGATGTTGGACTTTCACGCGGGAGACCCGGGTTCGAATCCCGGGCGTTACATATAGTATAGACTACCATGAAAATATGACAATATCAATCAAACTCTCCCTCTCTCTGATTGATTGATTATTGATTGATTGAATAATTTACAGTGAAGAGTACAAACAGAAATCAGAAATCAGCACAGGGTACAGTCAGACACACAAGCTAAATGAACCATGGGCTGTTTTCTGCCTCATGAGTAATGAATAAAGTTCTGCTCTTTTTAAAAATTATTGACCCTTTTAGTTTTACAATCTTATTATTATTATTATGTCAAGTACATGTACACTTGTGAACTCACTATAGGGATGACCATAATCTTTGATGATTGTGTGTTGTTGTTTTGACACAGTGTCCACTGTATGTCTTTGGATGGAGAGAGGGTCACATCCACTGATGTGCTTGGCGGTTTGCAGGGTTTTTTTTGCCCTTTTCCCCTCTACGTTGCTTCTACTACAGCTGTTTCCCTGCAGACGGGGACAGTCCAGAACTTGTATTGTTGTCAACAAATCCTTTTCGTTGGGCCCATGACAAGGCGGTGCTATATAGTGTGTGGGTCGACAGTAGTTTCATAATGAGCCAATAGAGTGGTGGTGCAGGTAGAGTTAGTTATGCAGTGAGGTAGAGTTAGATTAAAATGTGTTTAAAAACACAGAGTATGTACACACTAAAATTGTAAATATTACCTTTAACGTCAGTGAAGTTCCCATGCCAGGTAGGGATGCCTCAGAGTAATCACTAATTTAATAAAAAATACTACTTCTTAAAAAATGTTTTTGCTAATCCCACTGCCTCCCCAGCATCCACCTGTAGGCTGTAACCTTTGTTAATTGCATATTGCCATTTCCCCTTCCAACCAGTATATTGAAGAGCCAAATTTAACTGGATGTTAGAATGACATAATGGTGTGGTTGGTGTCTTGTTGTTCTCTCGTTCGGTGCAGAAAAAACCTGAACATGAATTGAATATCACAGGGGTCCAATGAGCAATTTAGAGATGTGTGCCATTGAAAGCCGCCTATAGAATGTCTGTGGAAGAATATAGTGCCTAGATAGAAGATTATGGTTTCGATAAAATGTATCTATGGTTGCTAGGTTGGAGGGATGCTTTTTATTAATAATTAAATACAAGTAATGGGACCCATAAAAATGTGTCTGTAACTCACAAGTGGGCCCAAACCACACGTCTGGGAACCACTGCTGTCTGTAGAAGGCCTCAGGACTTTGACCCATGTTGTACTTGTTCAGTCACTTGAGAAAGCTGAGGCGTTGTGCTTTAATTCTTTACCACCCATGGTGTGTGTCCCAGGTCGGTTTCTCAATGATCCCCAGGAATGGGATGTCACTGACCACGCAACACCATCACAACAATAGTTTTGATCTTTCTGCGGCTTTTGGGAGTTATCTCACTGTTAGAACATTTGCCCATGTCATTCATTCCCATGAGTAATATAAACTTGAGACAGGGCCGGATCTAGAGGAGGGCAGGGGTGGGCAGAGCCCACCCAAACGTGCATCCTGCCCACCCAATGAAAGGTAATATCAGTGTTTTTCAACCAGTGGTCTGGGGACCAGACCACTGGTCCCCAGACCACTGAAACCAAAAGGACCCTTGCGGGTCCATTTGGTTTCATTTTTACACTCTCAAGAGTTAAAATACCCATCATCTGAATTAGCCCTAGTCTACACAATTAGAGAATGTAGAAGACTAATGGTCATTTTGATCTGTATGTTTGACGGTTTTCCCACAAATCCAGCCTGGTATTGTGGACAAAAACAAAAGAAATCTTTAGTTTTGGGGTCTGTGGGGCTAAAATGTCATTAAATGGTGGTCCATGGCTCAATGCCGAATAAATAGTGGGCCCTGGTGTCAAAAAGGTTGAAAACCAGCGCTTCATATGAAAAACTTTGGAGTTGCCCACCCTGCCATTCTTCCAGCCCACCATAGAAGGGGTGGCTAAATCCGGCCCTGACTTGAGAAAGCCGGGCCAGGCATAGAGGAGACCTCAGCCTGACACTAATCGCAATTGTGGCCTCGAGATCTCCGCTGCTGACAAACCGAAGTCATGACAATGATACAACACATGGTATAAATTAAAGTCCTTGTTGGTATTCTGTTATCGAAAGATTCTTGTTTGAGTAGGCCTATTATGTTAAATAAATATCCATAGGAGTACAAATGTCCCGTTTCCCATACTATAATATATTATCAGAACAAGAACATAGACAAAGCTTAAGCTTGCAAAAGAAAGTGAGGTTCATGGTGAGAAGGCTAATTAGGAGTCGGACAATTAAATGCAAATCTCAAAAGTCGCAATATCAACATACACTCAACAACATGGTTTAATCGGTCCTACACAGCATCCATGTAGGACATAAACGTCATGCTGTTTTTGAAAAAGTGAAAGTATTTGTACAGTATGTGCATTATCGACTGAGCAGCCAGGTGAGATTAGTTTATCCACAATTAAACCTATCCATCCGCGGCTGACGCTAATCATAGCTCAGCGGGGGGGCAGAGGGTCACAGTCGTAATCATATGTATGACCCCCCGCGAAGCTGATGGTGCAGAACTGGTGCTCTGTATTCTGGTCACGCCTCGTTTGCATTGAGAGCAGAGGCGAATCTAGGCATGGGCATGGGGGGGGTCCACCTTCGCCAGGTGGATCTGACTCGGCACGAACCCTGGCGAGCCAATCAGAGCGCGTTTCTGCATAAAAACAAATGACGCAAATCAGCAGAGACCCAGTTTGTAGTTTTTCGAAGCTAGGCTAGCTAACAGGGCACTGGTACTGGGGACTACAGACACTGCGTACTACCGGCGCCTGTGTTCTACGTGGCAATCAGCGCTGCTCTGATTGGTTAGATTCTAACCAATAGAAGTTGAAATCCCACACCTGGATAGTCAAATCCCATCGCTAATGATTTGAAACACTACTTCTGCTTCTAACTAACTACAGCTGTGTCACCACTAAACCAACAGCATTTCATCATTGAAAACAGAAAACTCTCAGAGTCAGACCTTTAGCTTTATGCATGCTACGTGCCTGTTGCAACTTCAACAACAACTGATGCTATTATTGATGTTACTTACTTGCCTAATAAAAGTCTTTTAACTTTTTGCGCTACGGACGATGAAGTCGCCCCCATACCATTTTCTCTTGCCCCCCCTAATTGGGAAATGTTACATCTGCCCCTGATTGAGAGGTGTCCAAGCCAGTCCTATGATGTGATTATCTGTACTAGTCAATATACACTGTGGAGGTGCGCTTATAGTGATGGAAAGTTAAGTAACATTTACTCAAGTAAAAGTACAAATTTGAGGTATACGTTTACTTTACTGTAAGTGTTCAAAGCTTTATACTTCTACACCACTACGGGCCCTATTTTGATTGTCTTAAGCAGGGGTTTTCAACCTTTTTGAATACCAGGGAACACTATTTATTCAGTATTTCAGCCATGGACCACCATTTGAGTACATTTAAACCACAAAGACCCCAAAAGACCCCAAAACTAAAGATTTCTTTTGGTTTTGACCACAATTCCAGGCTGGGTTTTCACGAACAGAACAGGCAAACCTACAGATCAAAATGACCATTAATCTTCCACATTCTCTAATTGTGTAGAATCCTTAATGAAATGGTGTTAATTTAGACAATGAATATATGAATATCCCCGGACCACTGGTCTTAAGTATCAGGACTTCAGGACGTCAAAACTTGGGAGGTGTGGCAAAGCTGTTTGGCTGTTTTTATTGGCCAAACAGCTCTGCCACACCTCCAAGTTTTCACTCAAGACGTAAGACCTAATATTTAAGACAATTAAAATAGGGCCCAATGGCCCATAATACATCTCAGAGGCAAAACTGTGCTACATTTGCAGATGTATTATTGTTGTTTATACAAAACAGGCAATAGCTGCTTATAAGCCCTGTTTTACACTTATACAAGCCCACAAAGTTCAGCATTCTTACTTTGTGAGTATATTTTCGAGCCATTATGTATTCTGTACAATTTGGAGCAGGTGTCTTTTACTCATAACAGAGTCTTTGCTACCTTTACTTAAGTAAAACATCTGAGTACATCCTCCACCTCTGGTTGCACCCTATTATCATTAAACGCTAGCAGTCATGAAGTCATACTCCTCTCTGTCCGTCTAATTACACTCCCACGGTCTCCACACATTTACTGCCTGCTGCCGGAATGCTTCATCGTTCATTAGGCACGGATAACAGACAACGCAACAACACATGCCAAAGAAACAAAACAAACAAACAAAATTTGTAGGATTGCAAACATGTAATTAAAAGTTGCATTAAAATGAATTGGGTTATCTGCATCATGTTATTATAAGACAGGGCCAGGAGCGATATAAAAAAGGACAGTAGCAATAATGATTGGAGCAGGGGAGGGGAGCCCATAATAGGAATGAAAGCAAAAGTTAGCAAAAAGATATTTGTGCACTTATTTATTATTACTTTTCATAACCTGTAGAGGGCGTCCTGTGACCCTAGAAAGCACTTTCAAAACTGTGCTCAATTGCAAGAGTAGTGGGATTGATAAGTGAACTGGAAGAAGTACACAGATTTATTTTTACCTTCATTTTTACGTAAGGGCTTATGCTAGGACTATGTAACGGTCCTCTTCCAGTCCAGGGCCGGATCTAGAGGGGGGCAGGAGTGGGCAGAGCCCACCCAAATGTGCATCCTGCGCACCCAATGAAAGGTATCCGTGGTTCTCATCAGTGGTCCTGGGACCACCAGTGGTTCAGAGAGGTCCAGGTGGACCCCAGCTAAATGGTGGACAGTTGGTTAACCAAATGTAACTCTCTGAGCGTAAAAATTATTTTACACTCTCAAGAGTTACAATATTCATCACCTCAATCAGCCCAAGTCTATACAACTAGAGAATGTAGAAGATTAATGGTCATTTTCATCTGTATGTTTGACTGTTTTGTTTCCCAAATAGAGCCTGGAATTGTGGACGAAAGCAAAAGAAATCTTTAGTTTTGGGTCTGTGGGGCTAAAATGTCCTCAAATGGTGTTCCGTGACTCAAATGCCCACCCTGCCATCCTTACAGCCCACCCTAGTAGGGCTGGCCAAATCCGGCCCTGTTCCAGTCCTCATCCCAACAGCCTTCTCCCTGTTTCCTGTCAACCTATATGCCAAAGCGTGGCTCTCGGGATAAAGAATGTTATGCCTGAATTGTATTGTGAACCGCATTCCAACGGTATATATGGGACAATTTTACATTCAAGTTTTTTTTAACCTACTATTAGGTTAAATGTTGATGATAGTTAAATAGAAATGTTTAAATGAGATGCATATGTACGTATATAGCCTGTGCAACAATAGTCAATTTAAACTGCTCCTTGTTTTGCAGGGGGCTCGTGGTGGATCCCCTCAAGGACCCCTATAGGGTTCCCTCCCGCCAGGGCCCCACATTGTGACAACTACTTTGTTACATAACCAAAGGTGAAAAAAGTTAAGGTCAGTGGAGGTGCGTTTCATTTCTTCTTTCTGGTGCTCGTTAGGTTGAAATGTATACATATGCTGCACATACTTTAATGGAAAGCAGTGGCCCAAGGAATGAGTTAGTGGTTTTTACAGAGGAACATTGCTGCATGTACTCAGACAGTATACTAGTCTGGCTCACCGTTTCCTTCTCCTTTTGTCGGACCTGTAATTGTCTCTTTTGTTTCCTCATAGTGTTGTCTTTGTCACACCAAAACCATTTGCTACAAAATGGAAAAGGAAAGGAAAACATAGCAATAGCCAATGTACACATTGCTCCTGTGTGCACGTGTCAAATTAAGCTCTTATTTTCTCATAATTATTGTTGGCTGGCTATGTACGTCATCCTCAAATTCTCTAACATAAATTGCTTTTAAATGGCTCCATACCATAGTATATTGCCAGGTTTTTCAACAGGTGGTCCGTGGACCACCGGTGGTCTGTGAAGGTATTCCATGTGGTCCCTGAACATACATTTAGTAATGTATAGCAAACTAAACAAATTGTTTTTTTTCTTTTTTTGTATTTTCTTCCATGGAACAGCACACAAACGGTTTGTGTAATGTTCCATGGAAGTGTGTCAATGTTGTCAGTTACTGAAAAGTGATGGAAATTCCATAGAAAAGAGAGGTAGAAAAGTCTTTAAAAAGCCACCATTCTCTGGAAATCATGTAGTCATAATATTCTAATGTCATCACGTGTCTAATCCATCAGTACTGTATCACTTCACTGACAATGCGAGTTTAAAGGTAGGGGAAGTGATTTCACTTTTGTCAGATATCACCCAAAAAATATATTTTTTCTGTTAAAATGCTCTATTATAAGGTGTGGAAACCACATATGGAGTTTCCCCCTCCCCCACGTTAGCAGAGGAGCTAATAAAAGTTCCCCAGGTCACCACAATTCTCCTCCAATCAGGAGAGAGCAGCAGGTTCACATAGTGTAGCTACTTTTGGGGGCCCCTAGTGCACCAGGCTGGTACTACACCATGAATTTCAAATCACTTCCCCTACCTTTAAATGGAATGTTGGATACAATTAAAGTATCAGAATGGAGTAAGGGTATTCTTATTGAGGCTGGGTGGTGGTCCCTGGCTCACATCACTTGAGAACCCCTGGTATAGTGGACTAAGAAGCCAAATAAACTAGACAGCTCCCTCTTTTTCATAATGTAGAGTTTTCTGCAAAAAAAAAAAAAAAAAAAAAAAATCCAAAAACAAAGTTTTAAAAGTGCATAACGCTTGGTGTTCAGAAATACTGTGAACATGCAGATTTACAGTGGTTAAAAAGTGTAGCACCTGCTCATGCCACAGTAGACTTTCATAAGCCCTAGCTGCCCTGTCCCCAGTGTCCACCCCAAGGGTAGCACACTTTCCAGCCAGGCTCAAAATCTCTTCCAAATCAGGCATGCAAGGCATGCCCTATGCAGTGGAAAAAATATGTGTGTGACATTTATTTTTCAAAACAATGTTTTATCATATAGGAAAGCTATTGGTGAAGAGGTTTGTCTATCACATGTTATGCTTAGCTGCGATTGGGCCATAGCAGTTTGGGGAGGGGCTTATGTCTATAGGATCTGGCCCACATCACACCAGCAGACAGCGGCTCCAGGCTTGAAGCTGGCACGCTGGTGGCCAAGTTTGGTACTGCAGGCGGGTGGAATTCATGCACGAACGCCCCGAGAGCACGCAGGCTCTTTTGCTTTGTGCACGCGTAAAGGGCAGTTTGTATTTAAGTTGTTTTCTGAATAAACCAGCGGCCCTCACGTCATATACTACCTCTCAAAACACAACAGATGTATTATATGACAGATAATAAGCTCAATGCAAACCCACAAGCTTGTTTTTGATGCTTTTTGATGTTTTTTTCCCTTTGCTCGTTCGCGACGGCGCTCGTTCATGGTTCCCATAATCCCTTGCGTCGGGCGCGTTCATGGAGAAATACTTCCGCATTGGGGCACCAAATTTTGGTGCTCAAATGCGGAAATAGGTGCACGTCCGGCGGTCTTCCGGGTGCTTCAAAGCGCCAATGAGCAACTTGTATTGAAATGAATAACAAGGGGGCGGGGCTATCGCTCCAGTCCGGTCTCTGTTATTTTATTACTCTATGGCCCACATCCCCAGAGAACCTCTCCAATGTTGAAGCTGCCGTCCCTAGTGGTAAGAGTGTGAACTGCACACGGCCTGTGGATTCATGACTACGAGACCCTGTTCCCCTGAAGTTTAACATTGGGCACTCGTACATGTGCACATTCACTTCTGGCAGTCTTCCGGGTGCTTCAAAACGCCACTGAGAAAATTGAAATGAATGGCAAGGGAGCGGGGCTATCGCTCCAGTTACCTCTATATTTTATTACTCTATGCTATGGTCTGACAGCGTGTTGTGTGTTCCTGTGAATTTTCACTTGTATCTATCAATATAGGCAAAACATACACACACACACACACACACACACACACACACACACACACACACACACACACACACACACACACACACACACACACACACACACACACACACACACATTAAAATGAGCAGTTAAAATATTTTATTTATCAATAAAACTGCAAAGGAAGTGCTGATTTCATAAGAATCCGACAAAGCAGAGGCATGACATGAGATAATAAAATAGGGATGTGTATGAGCCAAGGGATCAGATGGAGGGGGAAGCGGGGCGTCAGAGTGTGTGTCAGGGGTGGGCATGTGGTGGTTTTGCTGATAAAAGCGACAGAAGTGGTCGATTGTCCCTGCTGCTCTGGCGATAGCAGTGGATGCCATTAAGATAAGGAGGATTAGACCCAGGTACATCCAAAACGTTGTCCTGACTGCCAGCACCCGCGGGACAGGTGGAGAGGTCACATGGTGGGTGTGAACTGTCACTATGCAGTTTAAATAGCCAGGCTTTTTCCAAGAGGAACACAAAGACTGGTTCAATCAGGTCTAGTTGACCGCTGTGAAGACTGTGAACCTGGCATAGCCACAGCATAAGTACAACGTTTGAGAATAACACCTAACATATCTCCTGGAATTCAAGATTTCAAGGGGTACCCTATAACAGCTCCCTGCTTGAGCATTATTCTGTTACAATTTACTTTCTTCCACCAAAAATTATCCCACCGAGCACAAGTGTCTAAAAAACTAAAAGTGAAAGTTTTTTAGGGATCTAATCAATGTCTAATCTAAGATTGGCCTACACACAAGGCAGCCAATGAGCGCAGCCCCAGACCTGATTTGCTGGCATGCAGCCAATGAGAACACTTACACCATACCTGGCTACACCAGCCATTGTCTAATCTAAGATTAGACCTCTAAGAACTTGCACTTTTAGACCTTTTATAGACATTTCTTAGATCTGTGGATCTCTCTTAAACCCATTGTCTTTAAACCAAACTTTACACTGAGCTAACGTGTCTGAACGAATGAGCAGCCGCCTAACACATGCACCACCACCAAGTCTCATAGTTATGCAGCCTAACACACTAGGGGGAGAGCTAGTACAGTACAGTACAGGTCCAGTACAGCACCACTCACTTCAGACAGGTCTAATGTTTTGACTCTGACTAGACCAAAATATTGAGGTACGCCCTGTACAATCGTGGTGTTGGTATGATAAAACATGTAATGAAAATATTTTCACAAGCACACTTGTCCCAGCCAAGCAGCACTTTTTGATGTATATACTGTGGGGGTTATGTAAACCGTGTGGCCAGTATTAAGCACAGAAGTTTTGTGCATGTACAGTATATTATATACATTTGGTATCGTATGGAGATAATGGAGGAATCCAAGCTGTGTTTTGCCATTGCATGCCAGGCGCACAGAATTTATGATGTTAAATAGAGCTGTATGTATTACAATTTGGACACAACAGAGAGAGAGAGAGAGAGAGAGAGAGAGTGTGTGTGCGCGCGTGCATGCGTAGACGGTTGCAGTTTATTGCTATAGTATTGTTGATTGTGATTGTGATTTTGACTCATTCTTTTTTTATTAATAAGCAGCTTTAGGAGATTTACAGTACATTGCAACAAGTGCAACTACAACAGAGCTGATGACTGTGAATGGACAGTTTGGACACTAGTTAAGAATACACTTGTTTACAATAGCCACCATCTTGCATTTCTTACATTTCATCAAACCATTAAAGACATACAAATAATAATCAGCTTCTGTAAGGTTAGAAGCAGCAAGTCATTTTGGAATGACAAGGGAAAAGAGAAATATACAAGGGGCAGTTACAAATTTCAGCCGTCTGTAGTTGCCCTTTGAGAGTGGTTTTGAAGGGGTCAAGAGACTTGCATGTTTTAATTGCTCGTGGTAAGGCATTTTTGGGGTTGCATAGGAGCAAAAACAATGACGTTCCCTTGTTTGAGCCAAATATGGGTTGCACATGGTTTGTTGAACTCCCTCTGGTGTTGTGGGAGTGGACGTTGTTGACATTAAGGCAGTATTTGGACAGGTACATGGGTATTTTGGTAGTGTATCGAATATTGTGGACCAGAGCCATTGCAAGATTTTGTACTGTGTACCTAAGCCCAATCAGAATGTCAAAGTGGGCAGGGGTGAGGTGGGTTGGGGGAGTGAGGCCAAATAACAGGCAGAACAGGCTTGTTTTGGGACGTCTGCATGTAGCCTTTTCAGGGCCTTGAAGGCATATTGGGTTTTTGCACCTATTAGTGGTACCAATAGGTGCAAGAAACCTTGCACTAGGTTGAAGAAACCTTGCACTAGGGCCCCTGTTAGGGTCCTGTTAGGTCAGGGGAGCCCAACCAGTGTTGGTCCATATTACTTAGGAAAGTAACTTCTTTACTTTACTCGTTACCCCTTAGACAAAGTAATATCATTACTTTACTTATTACTGGAATCGAAGAGTAATATATTACATATTACGTTATTACTTTCCCAAGTTCTCAACTTTTTCACAATTGTTTTCAAAGACAGTTGAGGTCTTGTATTTAAAAATAAATACAAAATATAGCAGCAAGCGATTTGTAGTGTACATAACTGTGTGCAGGATGCTGCGTGTGGACTGGATCTACAATCTAGTCCACATCTCTGTTGTTATAGTAGCTTGTAAATCTGTTCTATTTTTGCATGCAACAACAAGCTAATTTTAAACAAGTAACTTGGCGTTACTTGCAAAGTAATGCGTTACTTATTACCCATTTTTGCAGAGTAATCTCGTTACTTTACTTTTTGGAGCAAAAGTAATAATATTACAGTAATATGTAATCTAAAATTAGTTACTGCCCAACACTGGTTAGGTCAGGGGAGCCCAACCAGTAGATCGGGATCTACCAGTAGATCTCGCCTGATCACGAGTAGATCTCGGAAGATGTGGGGGGGAAGAAAAAAAATGGGGTGGAAAAGAAAAAAGAGCGATTTTCGCGCACGTGTGTGTGCGTGCGCGCGCGTCTGTGTGTCTGTCTGTCTACGAAGCGGCTCATTTGGAGGATTGTTGTCTGCAGTCTGTGAATTATGCCAACAGTATTGTTCTGCAACGTGTAATGGACTTATCTTATTATGATTGCAGTTGCAATGGCAGTGTTTGACCAAGTCTGTACTTAATGTTGTACTGTTGTAGGCCTACTTATGACAAGTCTGTTGTACTTTATGCTTACCGGTATATGGACATAAAGTAAAGCGGTAAAACAAAGTAGTGTTGTGTTGTTGTGAAGTTACTGCAGGCTGGCAATGATGCGTGTGGTTTGAAATGTTGATATTGGACTGGTAGATCCCGGAGGGGTTGGCTGCTGAAAAGTAGATCTTGGGTCAAAAAAGGTTGCGCACCCCTGTGTTAGGTGTTTTTGTTGACCAGTGATGAGATTATATTTTTATCTATTTTTTCGCCAATGTTGCTCCAACCATTTTCGCCCGTTTGCCTGGTATCGCCAGATTTGCCATTCCCAGAGACAAATAAAGGACTTCCAGAACATTGTCTACTGAATGTTTAGTGATAATATAGAATGATTGTCCAAGCATTTTGTCACTAAATTCCGCTACAGATAATGCTCTGTCATTTTTATTTTCTCTCTCAAGGAATTATAAACTATGTGATTAAGGAAACTGGTTAGTCTATGGTGTCATATGTAGAGACTAGCAATAAACCAGGGAAAACACAATTAACGCATTTCTGAAAGAAAGACATGCGAGGGAAGCACACAAACAATTAGTTTTGGCTCCGCTGCTTTAGGATTTGCAAGCACTATATCTTTCTAGATGAATTTATTGTGAGGTTGGAATTGGGTCCTTTTGCTGATGTTTTGCTGGGAAAGCTTTTTGGATCCGTTAGTAACAAACTGAAACTATGCAATGATCTTGGCTATTCTGCATGTGTCCAACTTTACGATGCGTTCAAGGGAATTTTTATTTCCTCCGCACACACAATTAACAAAAACACCAAGTAAAAAAAGAAGAAAAAAATAAAAACTAAAGCCTCACTGAACAAATATGCTTCTCTCCATATGCCCATAATCAACTATCAGCAAATAGTACAGTATAGAGCAGAGGTGAGCAATTATTTTTCCCAAGGGGCCAAATGAGACACATAAAATCTTGTGGAGGGCCAAGACTAAAGGCTGAACTAAAGTCTGCATAATATTAATTTAATTTCAAGATAGAAGTAGGCATAAGACGAACCATTTTGATACCAGGGCCCTCTATTTATTCAGTATTTGAGCCATGGACCACCATTTGATGACATTTTAGCCCCACAGACCCAAAACTAAAGATTTCTTTTGCTTTTATTCACAATTCCAGGAAGGATTTGGGAAACAAAACAGGCAAACATAGATCAAAATGACCATTATTTTACGTTCTCTGGCTAATTCAGATGCTGAATATTTTAACTCTTGAGGGTGTAAAGATGAAACCAAATGGACCCACAAGGGTCCATTTGGTTTCATTTTTTACGCTCTCAAAGAGTTAAATCTGGTTAACCAACTTTCCATATTTACCTGGAACTCTCTCAAGAACCACTGGTGGTCCCCGGACCACTTGTTGAAAACCCTTTCACGGGCCGGTCAGAGTCAGCCAAAGGGCCACATTTGGCCCAGGTATGGTATAGAGTATAGAGTTCTCCATGGGCAAAGGGGCATTGCATTTTTCAGGAAGTGGATTGTATAAATGGAACTAACTCGGCTATGTTCTGTTCTGTTAAAAGCCAAAAATCAAAGACACATGCATATATCAAACAGAACCGTGGCCCAGAATTATTTGTTACATCTCTCATTTATCTTTACCGAAAATATTTGTTTGGGCATTTGAAAGCTGGCTATAATATTCAGAGGAAAACCAGCTGTGTAAGATATGGAGAAAAGTCCTGAACCCTGTTATATTTTGTCCTGTTAAAATTATGGTGATGACTTAGGGGAGTCACCGTTCCATTAAATCATTCAATAAAACCCTGAAATTCAGTTTGGAAAAGCGAAGACTGGACTGGCTGTTTAATGTGTTTAAGCTTGCTAACTTAAAAAAAAGATCCTGGAAAATTCGATAATAAAAACCTTATTCCTAGGGTTAAGACCTGAAGACACTAGACCTGCTGCGGAACGCAGATTACTCTGTCCGTCACCATATATGGCCGTCAGTCCTTCACGTTTTGTGACACACTCCATATATGGCCATCTCCATTATAAAGGTCACAACTCTAACCTCATCAAACACCGGATTTTATTTATTTATTTAGATTTTGATTTTTTTGCAAACACAAAGTGGGACAAGGTTGTTCCTTTTGGTGCTCTTTTTGAAAGGAATGGGCTCCAGGAATCCTTAAAAATTAAATCTCTCCCCTCCTTGGGTAAATTCAGTGAAATTATTTCCAGCACTTGCCACTTTCAAATAACAAGTGTTTTTTTTCTTTTACACTTTCTAGTTTTCAGTATTTATTGTCTTAGTGCAATCGTGCACTAAGAAGCCTGTATCTTAGTATCTTAGTGCATCTTATTTGTGCCCCTGAATAGGTCCAAATAGGTTCAAGTGGTTAAGGAGTACTTTTTTCCCCCATTCATTATTGCACTGTTATGCTCAACAGCCTGGTTTGAAATCATCATGTTACAACCTCACCCCTAGACTCCTAAAGGTTTCGTAACAGATACTTGTGACGGCTGATGGCCCATCTTCCACTCATCCGCACAGGGGTCTGTGCTTAGTTGTCTATCTGGGAAAAAAGAAGGTCCTGATTCATATTCTGTCCCCAACTATGTGTGTCAAAGTGTCCCTGAGCAAGACTCTTTACTGCTCCACCCAAGCAGTCACCATGACCATCAGAGCAGCCTTCAGCTGATAATTAGATTTCCCCTATGGGCCAACAAATGTCTCCCTCCCTTTCCCTCCCGTTTGGGAGTACCACCAGTTGAAAACCCGGGTTTTCAAGTAGAAAACCCAGGTTTTCAACTGGTGGTACATGGACGACTGGTTGTCCGCAAAGGTATAGCGCATGTGGAACCTGACTGGCTGTGCATTTACTAGGCAGAAATGCAAAATGCAAAATTGCAAAATTGGGGGCACAGTGGTTGGTGCTGCCGAATCACAGCTAGAAGGTCCTGGGTTCGATTCCTGCTAGGGACACTGCATCATGTCCCCTAAGGTAGATACCCTCACAAAAACATGCAGTAATCCTGGGCTCTAAACTGTCTCCCCCTGGCCAGCCGAGGCGCATGATGGAGTAGACAAGAACTGGCGGGAATAATGTGTTCCTTCCACATCCTACGTCCAACCGTTCTTTTCACCTGTCAGGTGAAAAGAAGGCAGGTTGGACTCCTCATACATTGAAGGAATCATGAGGCCAGTCTACTGCTTCCCCAGGTTGGTGGAGGGTGTGTAGAGCCCAGGACCAACTTAGGAATTGGCACTGGGTGAAAAATGGATTACAAAATTGTGGGAGAAAAATTCTAAATAAATATGAAATTTTCATTTTATTATTTTATTATTTCATTTATTATTATATTATCAACCACTAGTTGAGAAACAATGCATTGAACTGGCGCCACCACAACCGCCAACCTGACAGTCTGTACATACCAGACAGAAAGACTGGCCTTACCAACCACCCCTGACCAGAAAGAATCCTGTCTCTTATTTCATCAGGGGCTACAGCAAGTCCTTGTTACCTAATCAGGAACACACAAGCATGATGTTTCGCCTTAAGAATGGGGACAATTTACTTTTATTTCTTTATTAAATTTAAATAGGATCCACATGGGGTGTATCTGGTGTTGATGTTTCTCAATTCTCCCTCTGGAAAAAGAGCCACATCGAAATGATAAAATCCCATTTGCTGGAATGAAGAACACGTTCAAAGTATAGAGTCCACTCACTGGACCATGCAACCATAGTGCATTTGTTTAGTTACCACCAAGGTTTGAGCTTCTCCACTTGTCTGAGGAAGAGCAGAGATGTGGACTATATAGTCTCTGCCTTTTTCTTGTCTTTCTACCGCAGCAGCAATGTATCAATGCAATATACTGTTTAAAGAGAAAACAAGAATTGACTCAATTGTCAATTAATTGGCAGCTGCTGTATTATTTCTGCAGAATGGACCTTTAGCTAACCCCCTCCCCAAACTACTATGGTCCAATCACAGCTAAGCATAACATGTGATAGACATACCTCTCCACCAATAGCTTTCCTGTATGATAAAACATTGTTTAAAAAAAAATTGCCACACACACATTTTTCCACTGCATAGGGCATGCCTTGTTGATGGATTTGGAAGAGATTTTGAAGGTCTGGTTCCAAAAATGAACCAGTATTTATTGTGTTAAGTCCATGATATTTACTGTACATTGGGCCCATTGGCCCGGCTGGAAAGTGTCCTAGGGTGGACAAGAGGGCGGGGCTTAGATAAAGGTCCATTGTTCTCCAACCTCTGAGCCTTGGGATGGTTTTTGTATCAGCTATCTGATTGGCTGATCTGGTCTCTTGGCAACGCCATGACTTCTGATTGGCTATCTCATCTCTTGGCAATCCTTCCATCTCCAGTCTCCCCATGCCTGTTTATTAGGCAGCCTGCAGCTGCCAAAAAAAATCCACAAATGATATGATATGAAATGAAGTCATGCAGTTGAGGGCCCAAATATGCTGGATTGGTTGAACATGTTATGTAATGCTTAATCCAACAATATTTCTCAGGGGATGAAACTGACTACTAGGAAATTGTACTCATGTTGTAAATTAATTAATGTGTATGTCCAAATGTGTAACGGCTGTGGCTCAGGAGGTAGAGCAGGTCGGCCAATGATCCAGTGGTCGGCGGTTTGATTCCCGGCTCCTCCTGTCTACATGTCGAAGTGTCCTTGGGCAAGACACTGAACCCCACCTTGCCTCCAGTGGTTGCCACTGCTGGTGTATGAATGTGGGAAGTGGGGACGCTGGCGCTGACTGTTCGCCGCTCTACTTCCCAATGTATGAATGAATGGACCATTGTAAGCGCTTTGAGTATACACGCTGTGCATAGAAAAGCGCTATAAAAATGCAATCCATTATTATTATTATTATAACATATAATTGTTATCGCCACTTCATTGACCATGCAGTCCCACGGGGGGTAGGCCTATATATGTTGCACCCTCCTTTTTTGTCTCTACACATTATCCATTTTATCCATTTTCATCACCACTAAACCCCTTATCCCTAAACTTCTTTGCTTTTTTGCTAGTTTGAAAAACGTTTTTGAGCAGTTAAAATGGCCAGTCTACAAGCTCACAACACGTCAATGTAGACTGGCTAGGTTAACTATTCATTTATTTATTTTTTTCAAACTAACATTTTTCAAACCATAAAATAAAGCAAAGAAGTTACCGGTAGTTATAGGGGGGTTAAACATGTGACGAAAATGGTGCCCTATATCTCTTACCTTTTTATATCTTTTTCTCTTTGCTGAAAAAGGTTTTCACCATTGTTCACCTTGACTGAATGACTGAATGAGGTTTTTATACATTTTTGTCCCTGAAATTAGGACATGCTTGCCAAAAGGGACACTACGGTTTGTGTGTGTTGTTCAAATTGTGCCTCCTGTAATTTAGTTTTCTTCTCATTTGTTCATAATGGTTGCCTGAGCTGCGGCCTACTGCAGCTCAGACAAACCTTTCCCTTATCTGTTCGGAGATTTCTCTTTCCAATGCTTTTAGCAAAGTTGTGCAACCTTCTCCATCAAATAGGTTACAATTAGCCTCATCTAAAAAGCTTTCAGGCTTGTTGTTCAGACCCTGCGATCACCAAGAGGCAATTCACTCGGCCTGTGTGAGCGCGAGCCTTTCACTTAGAGCAGCTATGTTTGTAATAATTTTCCTATTAAAGAAAGATTCCGTATACCGTGGATATTACGACTTGCAATAACTGAACAGTCTCAAACCAAAAGTAGTAATGTGACAAATGATGTCAATAAACAACTTGTTTTCTGCTTCGGGTTTCAGTGAACATGATGTATTACATTACATTACATTAAATTATGTGGAGCAACAAGTGTGCAGAAGCAGAGTGGCAAACACAGAAGCTGAGATAAAAAATGAGCTTTGCTGAGTTGGCTCTATATGCTTTCAAGCAAGAAACTATATACAAATACATAGACGGAGCAATTCTAAAAAGTTATCAGACTACTAAAAGGAACTAAGGTTCATGTTTAAGTATATTACAGTATGATGAGAGATTAAATATGATATAATTGGTGGTTAAAGAGTTCTGGGAGAAATGTGCTGTACGTTCCCCACAAAGGAAATTCTACAAGTTTCCCCGTTCCCCATAAAAGTTGACTTTACGAACCCTTTTCGGTTCTGTGCTAAAGGGTAACATAAATGGACAGTAAGAGTTGTGTCACTCCTTTTGTATTTCCAGTGGTGCACTTACCACCATCCCATTGGGATGATGGTAAGTTCAGTGGGAACTGGAGACACAGACCTGACAATTCATCACTCACATCATGCTCTCTCTCACTCCATTCTCACCTCTATGAGTACATACAGCTCAACCTCTATGAATACATGGCTCACATTAAACAGTGTTTCCCCTGAGGATTATAGACACAAGCGGCCGTGCGTGTAGTAACGCAGATCACTTCAGATCACGCCGCTTCTTACTTCATACCTCAATTTAGAAGATGACCAAAGTTTAGAAGGACCTATGTTTCAGGGGGCAATGTTAGACAAATACACTTTAAGTCTTCAGACTATTAACATCCTGCTCAGCGTAACTATGGTTTAAGGGACATTTCACCATTTTTTTCAAAAGAATATGTCACTGACATTTAGAAGATTATTGATTATTGTTGTTGTTGTCTATTGTTGTTTGTTTTTGCTCTGTGACTGTCAGGTTCATGTTGTCACCACTCATTAATTCATTAATTTGTTTTGTTAACAATATAATATAGTAAGTAATGTAATATATAGAAATATAATGTAGGCTATTTGTGAACAGTGCTGACGAAAATATCTCTCATCTGAAATTTACTTTGAAGATGAGCTCCCATCATAAATTACTCAACACCACCACCTGAGCATCACAGTCAACAGTGTGACTAGGAGCATTTTAACCAGCATCCGATGGGTCCGGCTTTCTCCATAAGATTAGATAATTAGTGTGGTTAATCAACCTGATAATGTGTTTGGGAGCGATGCCATTTCATTTTGACATCAGGCCAAGGTTCGTATCACCACCAGCAGTGCCACAAGAGCACCAGTCCCTCCCTAGATGAGCATCCTTCTATAACAGTGGTTTTCAACCTTTTTCATCCCAGGGCCCACCATTTATTCAGCATTTGATCCACGGACCACCATTTGAGGACATTTTAGCCCCACAGACCACCCAAACTAAAGATTTCCTTTGCTTCTGTCCATTAATCTTCTATTGTAGATTAGGACTAATTCACATGATGAATATTTTAACTCTTGAGAGTGTAAAAATCTCTGTACATCTGGTTAAACAACTTAGCTGGGGACCACCTGGAACCCTCTCAGGGACCACTGGTGGTCCCCGGACCACCTGTTGAAAACCCCTGTTCTATAACTATAAAATACAATTTTAAAATAATGTATTAAAAGTAGCCCATCAATGTTAAGTTTCTCAAACAGCAAAACATGCTGTGCACGAACGGGATGCAAGATTTGCATTTGTAAAAATCTTGTCAAGATCGATCGAAAATAGCACAAATAAGTAATAAGCATTGGCTATTTTCAAAATACTTCAAATTGGTTCAACTCATTTTGATGTCAGTTAGCGAGAACCACTGTTGTAATAAAAGAATGGTTATGTTCTGTATTTGCAGTGGTTACTGCATAACTCAACAATGCTCTCTCTCTGTTGTTTGTTTGTTTGTTTGTTACATTCTGTCTTTGAGCAGGTTTGTGTTCTAGGCCTCCAGACAGGAGGGTATAGAGATAGGAGAAAGCGAGGTCAAAGGTGAATGACATTACACCACTGATCACCAGCCAAAATATGGATATAGTGATCGACCTACTGCCCGGCGATAAGCCACCGACAGGACAACGTTTCCCAAACTTGTGGTGAGTATCGGTTTCATTCATTCCTTGGCTAAATGTTCCCTGGGAATTGTTTTGTTGTTATGTCGATTTCAATAATCGTGTTTGCTTTAATTTAATCCGTCCCGGAGGGCATGCAATGCCATATGCAGTGCAGAATCAAGAACGTTAATTTAACTCTGAAAATCTAAGAACGTACCCGTGTGAGGATGCATTTGTTTTAGACGAACTCTCTAGGATTTTGCTGCTGCGTAGCGTCTTTCTTTCAGGGTCCCCCTTCCTAGGACAAATACACAGAATACACAGAAGAATTGTGAAATGCTGTGTTTTATTTCCCTTTTCCGAAATTCTCCTTGCTTTTGTTTGTTCTATCTCGTTCGTTTCTGAGAACTTCCTAGAACTATACATTTTTAAGCATCCCAGGATCTGTCTGTCAATAGTGAATATAAAGCGAAGTGATCTTTAACTGCTAGCCCCGACCTATAGCATCTTATATTAACTCACTGCCACTATCCGTCACCCACGCCACATGCCATTGTTTCTTATAATTATCTTATATTCACTATCAATCCGGTTGTCAGCCTGATAACCATCGTTTCCCATTTTCCATCCTGCCAATCTCTCCTCCCCCATCTCTCTCTCTCTCTCTCTCTCTCTCTCCCTGTATCTCTCTCTCTCTCTCTCTCTCTCTCTCTCTCTCTCTCTCTCTCTCTCTCTCTCTCTCTCTCCTCTTCTTCCTCTCTCACCCCCCCCGCCCTCCCCCCACCCTGTCTCAGTCTCTACCTCCTCTCCCTCTCTTGCCTCAGTAGTTCCACAAGCCGCCCAGCTGAGAGGTTATTCTCTCCTTCATCCGGCAGCACAGTCTCATTTCTCCACACACCAGCTCTGAGTGGAAGCTCAGTAGGGGTGTCTGGGATATTAGCACGCTGTGGGGGGACAGCTCAGGGACTTCCAGCATCAACGGGAAAAAAAAGGTAAGCTTCGCCTTGTGGGGCATTATATTTTCAAGCACTGGGAACGGGATGATAATAATAATAATAAGATGAGAACGTTGTTAGTTTGAAGTCTCTATTTCAGTCGATCTGTGGCCCCCGCACACAACATTTTCAAAGTCGAAGAAGACTCAGCGGCCAAAACTTAGCACAAATTGGCAGTACTGCACATGCCGTATAAGTTATGTGCATCATAATACCGATGACACATGTCTAGCAGCTTTAAAAATTAGTGAGATATGATTTGATCTACTCTGTTATGCTCAAGTATAACACCAAATGCACCAATCACAAGTACCTAATCCTATCTGGAACACTGAAACGTTTAGCCACATAAAAAAGTATTTTTTTGTTTCAACATCCATTAGATGAGTTAGGGTTAGGGTTAGTTGTGTATTGTGACTTTTATTTCCTGATTTCTGGGATTATATATTGTATGTTTTTGCACCGTAATGTCCTGAATTTTGAACCACACATGCTGTGTCAGAGAGAGAGAGAGAGAGAGAGAGCGAGAGAGAGAGTCACAGAGAGAGTAGGCGAGGGAAAGGGAGAGAGCAAAGGGAACAAAGCATATGGGAACATTAAAACATGTGATTACAATCACGATCTACAATTTAGGGCATTTAGCACACCCTCTTTATCCAGTGACTGTGCAGGATCGTGGCGTGAACCCTTGGTCCACAAATGACGGCGCAAAATGGTCACACAAACACGAGTTCAAAAGGCAAACATCACATGTGATATCATATGATAACACTTTATACATGGTAACAGTCATCTAAGCTACAGTGCAAGCGTCACATATAGAGAACACCACCAGGCAGCCAATCAAATATCCCAAATAATCTCTCAACATTAGTCATTGTCACTCCCTTTTGTAGTCATTGTCAGGCAGTGACAATGACAGATTGATTTTTTTTTTTGCAGTGCGTCGGTGTAAAATGTGTCACAGTTTCCCCATAAAGAATCTTCGGCACAAACTATCGACTCTAGGAAGAGAGAAAGTTTTTTTTTTGTTGTTGTTCTGCATGAACATCAAGCTGGGCATGGGGTGAATCTTATGTGCACCCATGTCCATGGTGGCAGTGCTAGATCATGATGTGCCCATGAGTATTCATCAGGAACAGCTTAATGGGCCACAGAAGCACGAACCTCTGATTTACTGCCTGATCCCCTGTCAGGCCTAATGACAGGGCAATAGATGCTGCTCGTGGAGAAACAGGTGCCGGGAGTGAATGGATGCAAATAAGTGTTGCCATGGGTGATTGTGTGTGTGTGTGTGTGTGTGTGTGTGTGTGTGTGTGTGTTTCTTTTTCATATTCCCGCACAAATGCTCATTTGCAATATTGTTCACACCTAAGTAGTAATTATGGGAAGATAATGGCGCTCTTGATGTAAGGGTTTAGTGTCCGGGGGCCTGGAGTGAGTGGGGGTGGGGGGGGTGGGGGGGGGGGGGGGGGGGGGGAATTATGTGTTCAATTCCTCCACACAAAATATAATGGTTTTCGTGAGACAATATAACGGTCAATTTGCTCTATCGGGATATGCCCGTTTCTCTCCTGAATAACTGTCACACTCGTTAAAGTCCTTCACAATGAGGTTGTCCCCATCATCATCATCATCATCATCATCATCCACAGCAGATGTGGCTCAGCGACCAAGAACAAATCATCTCATCACATCACTCATATATGCATTGATTGATTGACCTTCTGTCCTGCAAACACGCTTGCCGTCCCGGTGACTCTTCTTAATTGCCAAATTTACGCTCCACCACCGCCATGAAGGTGTCACCTTTTGGCAAACCAAAAATAGCAGATCTACAAGATGCCAAACGTCTGGCACCCAGCAAGTATTATTATTATCCAGACCAGCATCAAGTAACAAGTATTAGTATCCAGCAAAGGCTATTTTCGGCGTGCGGCACCGTCCGTCAATGCTGCGACGTGTAAATTAAGGCTTAAATTATGGCCTTACAGCACAGTGTAGCCCTGTTGTTGGAGAAGTAAAAGGATTATCCACAGTAAGATAAGCTATTCCAACAACTCTACTAACAACTCTTTACCGTGTGGTAGTGTAGGCTGTGTGTAACCAGTTTGTACCCTAGGTGTTTATTTACCGTGCACTTTAATGCGCTCACTCAATTCCAGGTCATTTGGCACAGCGACGTGTTACGCACACACACAACACGACACAACACACACCAGTGATCCAGCAGCAGCTCCTCCGCGCCAGGCTGGAGACCCGCGTGTTGGAACGTCTCATTCCACAGCGACGTGTCCCAGAGGAGAATGGGCAAATCTGAAAGTCAAACGGACATCATGGAGAAATCAACCAAACCCGGGAGGTGCCGTTGGACCGTGGCTGAGATCAGTCTGTCTGTGCTGCTGTTGGTGGTCAGCTGTGCCCTGGCCGGACTCATAGTCCTGTATACGTCCGTTATAAAAGGTAAGGCCCATGCATGCAGGCTCATTTACTGTTCAGTCATCACGTGTTTTTGACCCCCTAAAAGACACCCCTGATTGTTGTTGTTGTTGTGAATTTTCAGGTGACATTACTGTTTACTATAGACCAGTGGTTTCCAACCGTTTGCACTCCACGGCCCGCTATTTATTTAGCATTTAAGCCACAGACCACCATTGGTGACATTTTAGCCCCACAGAGCCAAAACCCAAAGATTTCATCCGTTTTTATCAACAATTCCAGGATGGATTTCGGAAACATAACAGGCAAATGCTCTCTAGTTGTGTAGATTTTGGGTAATTCAGATGATGAATATTTTAACTCTGGAGAGTGTGAAAATGAAACCAAATGGACCTGCAAGGGTCCATTTGGTTTCATTTTTACGCTCTCAAAGAGTTACATCTGGTTAACGAACCATCCATCATTGGGGTCCACCTGAACCCTCTCAAGGACCACTGCCATAGACCATTACTGTGCAAAATAATAATAATTATACATACAATTATTTTTTTAGGTACTGTATGTATTTATTATCAAAATATTTAGCTGCCACTCTGAATATTAAACTTATTACATAACACCCTCATTAAATAACATAGTTTCCATATAGACAGGGGGGGCTGAATATAGGTAGCTACTGCTGTGTGAATAGACTTTTATGTAGCTCTCTTGCGTCCCAATACAGAGCAATCCAACAGGCCAGGTGTATCAAGGGGCTCCTCAGTTGGAGGTAAGTACTGCCTCTGTCTGCTCCCATGCTGATAAACTACTTAAGCTTACAACTTTATTTATGTCAGAAGGTTCATCGGTTAGGCAGTATAAACAAACCTACTACTCCCACTAGAGTAGCACAGACTCAGCTCTCAGCAGCACTGACTGCATCAATGAACAGGCATCCAGTACAGTATCATCAAAACAGCAATAAAAACAAGCATAAAGTCTATCCTGGCATGGCCAGACTGATATCACTGTGTAGGTACTCGTCTGGAATGAGTGTGTGGAATCTGCATGTGTTTCCAAAGGGTAAACTAAATAATTAAAAATGTATTTTTTTTTACTGGCAGGTTACACCAGGAACATCAATGGCTCATGGGGATCAATCAATGGGTTGTGCGGGTCATATGGGGATGGTGCCTTTTTGATAGATTGAGTAGTATAAGGAATGGGTTTTTGAAACAAAAATCAACCACAGGACCATTATTTGATTCATCACAAACGTGCAGACTGACTATAACTACTGTAAGTCATTTGCAAAATTCAAGACATGCCTGTATCACTTCTTAAACTGTCTTTGACCGTCTTCTCTCCATGCCCCCTGGAGTGAAATATAGATAAAGAGAGGTCATCTGATGTGTTCTAAGGATTTGTTGTAGTGGAAGTCAAGAGTCCAACCAGTCTGAGTCAATACCAACATATTTAGAGAGTTTGTCCACAAACAGATCGCTGAAAGGATAGCTTGGAATGAGTTTTAACCAAAACACATTTAGGGGGCCAGGTGCCTGTCACGTTAGAACTAGTTGGGGACTAGTTGTTTCGCTTTATGCAGATTATTTGATCCTGTAAATTTCCAGATTCTCAATTCCTTCCCCTGCTGAGTGAACTATTTCCTTTAAAGCATTGGTAAGTGATTTGAAATCCATCGTGTAGTACCAGTCTGGTGCACTATGGGCGCCCAAGAGTAGCTACACTATGTGAACCTGCTGCTCGCTGCTGCTCGATCCTGATTGGAGGAAATTCACCCTCCAAGCTGGGGAACTTTTATTAGCTCATCTGCTAACATGGGGGAGGGGAAAACTCAAAAGTGAAATCACTTACCTACCTTTAAATGAATCAGCACCTAATTATCCTCTGCATACTGCGACTGTGGCTCAGGAGGTAGAGCAGGTCGTCCAATGATCCATGGGTTGGCGATTCGAAACCTTCTCCTGTCTACATGTCAAAGTGTCTTTAGGAAAGACACTGAACCCCAAATTGCCTCCAATGAGTTGGTCGGTGTGAGCTAGCCACCACTGGTGTGTGAATGTGGGAAGTGAGGACGCTGGCGTTGACTGTTTGCGGCTTCATCTCCCAATGTATGAATGAATGGACCATTGTAAAGCGCTTTCAGCACTTAGAAAAGCATTATAAAATGCAATCCATTATGTACTCAAGAAGACTTTGATCGTTGGGCGATGCTGAAGATTTCTTTGGCTGTCCAAAATTCTGTTGAATATGCTCCTGAATATACAGTATGTATATTTTTTTCCCAGTGAGTTTAAGCTTTATTTGGGATGGGAAGATGCCAAGAATACACACACAATTCCTATAAAAACTAAAAGTCCTGGGGGGAATGGCCATACTGGATGTGAGATTTTACTACTGGGCATCTTAGGTTCATACAGTTCTGGGTAGAATTTGACTAATTTCACTCTCCTCCTATGTGGCTTAAAATAGCAGCTGCCTCCTGTAGAATGGGCTCACTATCTGCACTAGCTCATGCTCCCCCTCTAAGTACACAAAAACATAATAGTTAAAACATCACTACAAATTCAATTTCAAAACACTTTCACTGTTGGCTCCAATATATGCTAATCACAGTTAATCACAGTTTCCCTCCATTTTTGATTGACAATGCTTTTGATATTTGGTCTAACAATGTATTAAACATTTATAGAGCTTTACATTGACCACACCTTTGCTTCCTTTCAACAGTTATCCCAATACTTAATTACAGAATATTCCTTCAGTTTCCTGGTCATCCCCCTGAGACATCGTTAGACATTTCCAGATCCATTACCAGACTTAAAGGGGAGGATTCCCTGCATTTATAATGAGATCTATTCTATACGTTCAGTCTCTCTCAATTCCCAATTGAGATTGGGATTGGGGGAGGAGATTTCTGAAGTGATTTGAGGGGATACTAAGGTGTCTTTCATCTGTGCTAGACACAGACTGATGTAGTTTAATATTGTACATCGTGCTCAAGGTTCGACTGTCTATAATAAACGTGAATCCGACCTGTGACAGATGTCACCAAGCACTGGCAAGTCATGTACATATGTTCTGGACCTGTCCTGTTCTGCAGTCAAGACAAATAAGTAGGCCAGTTGGGGACATCTCTTCTAACTCCTACACTGGTGCCTGTAGTCAGCAGTATCAGACATCACACGGGAATCGCTGCTGATAGGATGTCCCGCTTCCCGTTTTAGTATACCAAACACATCCAAAACACATCGAACATAAGCCAACCTCTGAGACCGGGACGGGCGGGAGATGTAAATCCTGGGACATGTGCTACGCTAACTTGTTGACTTTGGCTCCTCCAGGGCAGCGCCATCATTCCAACATCAACAACGTGTGCACAACAGCAGAGTGTGTTACAGCAGGTACCGTGGGACCTCTTTGCTTTCTCCCCCCTCTTTTAATTGGATTCACTTCTGTCCATCTGTTCTTATTTATTAAAAAAAAGCGACAGCCTTATTAACTGCATAATGGTTTGGCCTCTCCTGTGTTTCCTTGCGCCCCCCGAAGCTGCGCGGCTCTTGCAGAACATGGACGCGTCTGTGCAGCCCTGTGAGAACTTCTACCAGTATGCTTGCGGGGGTTGGCTGGAGCACCATGTCATCCCAGAGACCAGTTCCCGTCACAGCGTCTTTGACATTCTGAGGGACAAGCTGGAGATTGTCCTCAAAGGTCAGTCGTGTCAGCATTGTTTCCGCTGCGACACGCAGCTAATTTATGCCACTTTGTCAAACGGTGCCAAAAATAGCATATTTATCTACAAGCTGGGCAACAATCACAATGTGTTGCGAGCCAGGGTTATAATAGTTAACTAAAACTAACAAAAAAACGATAACTAAACTAAAACTGTAATGTGGGTTCAGAAACCTAACTAAAACTAACTGAAATGATACGCCAAATACCCTTAGTTATAGTTTTTATAAATAAGTTTCTATAAAGTGTTTAAATCCAAAATGTTTTGGTGACCAGCATAAGGAAGAGGTGCTTCTAGATCTTCTATCCACTAGAAGATCCACTGGGGGGTAAAATTTGCAATGTCCAATCTACTAAGAAACTCAAAGCAATGGTGGAATACCAACCGTTTCCTACTTTGGCACATTTTTAATCCTATACCTGACAACCAAAGCACAGAAAAAAATAAAATAACTAAAACTATGACTAAACTAAAACTAACTATAACTAAATAATTTCACCAAAATAAAAACGAAATAAAAACTAGCAAACCTGCTCTAAAAACTAACTAAAACTAACTGAATTAGAAAATAAAATGTCAATACTAACTAAAACTAAACTAAAATGAAGAATCCATAACTATAATAACCCTGTTGCGAGCATGTGCATCTGTTATTTTCCGGCGTGTATCGCTGTTGTATGTGTAATAAAAACATCTCAATTAAGCTTGTCGTCAGGGTCATGGATTTAAACGTTGTGGGCTGTACCCTGTTTTATGTGGAGTTCAGCGGATAGACTGTGAGCTTGTGCAACCTGTGCAATGTAATCGCTAGTCGGTTATTATATAATACGTGTTACGCGTTAATTGCGAGTTTCACTTTCTTTACATCTATTTCTATAGTTGTGTGATGAAGGTTCTCTTTGTAGAAGACGAGAAAACGCTCAAAGCACTCTGTTCCTCTTTCTCTTTTTGCAGGAGTCCTTGAGACGGAGAACAACCAGGACAGGCATGCCATCCGGAAGGCTAAAACACTGTACAGCTCCTGTATGAATGAGAGTAAGTCTCATTCAAACACCAGCTGTTAATAATGTGTGTCAACTGCCGTGATGTAAATAGGTATCTAATGAGTCCGGGGATGCAGGGAGCGTCTTTTAGATGAGGCCCAGAGACCTTTGATTGAGTGCCACTTCAGAGACGTTAGGAGTCATATTTTGTCATTTTTACAAATTGCAGAATTTATCTCCCATTTCAGTTTACACGGTTATAATGTGTTTATATTCGTGTAGAAATGTAGGCCTATCTGAAAAGAAATGAACATGGTGGATTAATATTACTGTACATGTTGTTTAAAGTATTGCGTCCTCGCGATGCAGAGATTGCCGTTCAAAAGCATCCCTGATCTGTAAATTGCGTATCTGGATGCAGGATGCAGTGGATGTACATCACTGTCATCTGTATGAGGCAACAGACTATACAGAGTGTTGGTTGTTGTCAAAGTGGGTGGTCTGTGGACCTCTACGGGTCCTTGATGGGGTTCCCGGGGGGATCAACAGCGACATGAAGAAGTGTTTAAACCCGTTTGAAGCCCTATTTTGCATTTTAGCAATTTGAGAATACTGATATCTGTTGTTGTGTTTTGAGTGATGTAATCCACTGTGAGCTTACACATCTGCTGTTTTTGAAAGATTGTTGACAAATCTCCTTATCTCCCTGGCACGCAATAAACCCCACAATCAAACGGAGGTGTGCGGGGCCAAATACAGAGATCGATTTCAGCGTCCTTGACAAGAAAATGTGTGTGAACCACTGATATGGAGCATATGTCTGTTTGCTGTTTCTTACATGTGTTGAGTTTCATTGGCGTCTCTGCCGACAGTGTCATGAACTGTAGTGTTTCTTACATGTGTTGACTTTCATTGGCGTCTCTGCCGACAGTGTCATGAACTGTAGTGTTCTTACATGTAGTGTTGAGTTTCATTGTTGGCCTTGTTTTCGCCGGCAGGCCTCATAGAAGAGCGTGACTCCCAGCCCCTCCTGACGCTCATCGATAGTATCGGAAACTGGCCTGTCGCCTCCGAAGACTGGAACACCACTACAGGTAAGGTAACGACAGAAAAACGAAACAACTTAGATGACGACACATAGATAGTGGGTGAGAACAATGTCTTTCATTATTCTCACCCTCACGTTAATACAAATTGAAATACACATTTGGAAATCTTGTTTGAAAAAAATGAAATCTGCCTAGCGATGATGTCGGCGGTTATCTGGTTTTATCAGGAACATTAGTGAGGAACAATAGACCTTTAGGTAAGACCCGCCCTCTCCCCAGTGTCCACCCAAGGCTAGGACACTTTCCAGTCGGGCTCATTCATTCCAATGTAAATATCATGGACATTACACATTAACGTCTGGTTCATTTTTGGAACCAGACCTTCAAAATCTCTTCCAAATCCATCAACAAGGTATGCCCTATGCAGTGGAAAATGTGTGTGTGACATTCATTTTTTGGAGAGGCTCGTCTATCACATGTTACGCTTAGCTGTGATTGGACCATAGCAGTTTGGGGAGGGGCTTACTGAACGGTCTATTATGTATTATAAGATAGGCTGCAAACAGATGAAGTCATCCTTCAAGTAAATATAATTTGTTACTGTCCACCATTGGAGTGTTTTTCTCAATCAGGTCTGTGTGAGTGGTCTCTTAAAACTGCGCAGCTATTTGCAGAGCTCTTGTGCCTCTGTAATTAAATGGAGTAGAGGACCTTGGCTCAAACAAAATCAACCACGCGCAACAGCCATCTGCGCATGCGGACATATATATATATGAGTATATCCTGCGTGTTTACTTCCACGAGAGCCTGTTTGTTTTCTTTAGGAAACCATGTACAGTACGTTGGTCGTAGTCAGTAATCTCGGGCCGCTGTGTCTAAATTAAGAGATAATTTCTACCTGTTATCACAGAGAAGGCAGAGTGGAGCCTCGAGGACACACTGGCGACGCTCACCGCTCAATATAACAAGAAGACTGTGCTGGAGTTGTACGTGTGGACGGATGACAGGGACTCACTCCGCCATGTCATTTATGTAAGGAGTTTGGACAAGCATCACATGGAGCTTAGTTACGCAATGTCTACAGCGAAGGCACAGTCATTACAACAGGGTGGTCATGATCCAAGTTCTTGAAAAGGGCAGTGCATACTGCATACACATTCACCGTGCCCAGTGCAGGACAAAGTGACAAACACCAATACATCCAAGTATCAGTCTATGACAGTGGTTTTCAGTGGTTTTCACCTTTTTCATACAAGGGCCCACTGTTCATTCGGAATTTGAGCCACAGACCACAATTTGAGGACATTTTAGCCCCACAGACCCAAAACTAAAGATTTCTTTTGCTTTTGTCCACAATACTAGGCTGGATTTCAGAGAAAACAAAACAGTCAAACATGCAGATCAAAATGACCATTAATCTTCTACATTCTCTAGTTTTATAGACTTGGACTGATTCAGATAATTAATATTTTAACTCTTGAGAGTATAAACAGGAAACCAAAATGGACCCCCTTCGGTTTCATTTTTGCACTCTCAAAGAGTTACAGCTGGTTAACCAACTTACCATCATTTAGCCTGGGGACCACCTGAAATCCTCTCAGGGTCCACTGGTGAACCACCTGTTGAAAACCCCTAGTCTATGAAAACAAGCCCAAACGAAGCGAATACAGGCCACATGTACACTTTGAACCTAATTCTGTATACACCAGTTATTTGAAAACAGATAATCTTACAATGTGTTGCATCATGAGCTTGTATTTTTGTAATTTTCAAAGACAGAGCTTGAGAAAATCATGGTGCAAAATATTTTCAGATCTGTACAAATTTGTGCCAGCTTGACCATGTGAAAAGCTGTGAGAAGCACTGATTAAATCAACATTTACAAAGAAGGCCCAAATAAAGCACAAACCACAACCCACAATTTCTGATATCTTCAAGCATCTTTACAGGATAACACGACCAAGGTTCATCTGCAGAAATGAAAAGATCCTGAAGATAATGAAGATCCTTATGTGTTTGTTTATTCCTAATTATCAGATTGACCAGCCAGGACTCGGGATGCCATCCAGAGACTATTACTTTAACGATGGAAACTACAAAAGGGTAATGCATTCATTCCGATGGTTGTGCTGCCAACATGATTTTGGTGTTGAAAAATAGAATAAAATCAATAGGGTCCTACTTTCACTTATGCCTCAAGCAGGCCCAATCAGTATAATAATGATGATTGAATGAACTTTATTTGTATAGCACTCTTCTCAGCAAAGAGTGCACAGAGTGCACTCATATACATGTAATCATAATAATAATTCATATAGAAATGTTTGTAGAAAGGTAGGTTACCAATGGTTTTCTCCAAGCTGTAGCAGTAGCTACAGGTCTACTGTATGGAATTATTTTGGCAGTCAGACATTTTCCTTCATTTTATCAAATGTTCACAAATAGCTATTTGCCCTTTAATCAGGCTTAAAGTTGTTAATTTGTTAATTTTCTCTTCACCCACAACTGTGTGTCAGGTACGAGAGGCCTACCTGCATTTCATGGTCTCCATTGCCAAAATAGTCCGTGAGGACAGGAACCTAACTCAGGATGACGACGGTGTTTGGGAGGAGATGATGCAGGTGCTGGAGCTGGAGACAGACATTGCCAACGTGAGTCCCAGACACAACAGGAAATTTAACGGTGGAAAAGCGGGGGCAAAAAGGAACCAATCATGACAAGATGACCGATGAGAAACGTTCTCTTCTGCACTTACAGGACCAGAATTCACAAGTTTTAGTAAAAGGCAAAATATCAACAGAACATTTTTAAAGGTATATTAGTGATTTGGGTGATTAGGAAAGCCCTCTGGTAAGCGGATGTGCACATGCACACACTCTACAGTGGGGGGGGGGGTGCAGCAGGCCAACAGTACATACCGTACACCAAGGCCCACCCCCACTCGATCCTGATTGAAGGAAGACTCCTCTCATCCTGATTGGACGAAAGGCTTTTCTCCCAAAGCACAAACTGAAACTAGGGTTTTTTTTTATATCCCAGGTGCTCACTGGGGACAGGGAGGAACTCCTTATATGGTCACCACACTCTATAGTAGGTAGGATTAGCCAAAAAAGAATAAAAAATATTTCAATTAAGTGAAATCACTTACTATACCTTTTAAGATTTGATTTTAAGAGGCAGACAGCAAAGGTTGGCATGGGGCGGGAATTGAACACGCAGCACGCTGTCAGGACAAAGCATACAGTACACCGCTAGGCCACTAAGGTCAACGGGCCGTCCCAGAATCCTTTTGTTGTGCTCAACACTTTTCACTTGATCAAAAATGACCATTTCAGCTGTCTGTTATAAATTTTTTTTGAATGACATTTGTCAAAAGTGGTCTTTGACAGTATATAATTTTCTTTCTCCTGTTTCCTGACAGGCTACATCCCCGGCAGAAGAGCGTCAGGATGTCACCGTTCTCTACAACAAGATGACACTCAGTGAGCTACAGGCCACGTTTGGTTTTAATGTAAGTGTGCTTGACTTTACAGTGCCCCTCAAATGACCAAGTGCAAATTCTAATTCATTAAACCGCTAACAGCCTAGAGGCTCGGAAGCTCAAATTCATGGAATGTCTGGGAAATATTCCCTTTTCCCCATAAACAACAAACAAAACAACAACCAAAGTGTCCTAAAGTCTCTGACCTACAGCAGTCTGGCCTTGTAATTAACCACTAGGAGAATATTCTGCGAAAACAGTAGATCTACAAGCTGACAATGTGGAGTGTAGTTCGGATGTTTCGGTTGAAGAGGTTTGGTATAGAGGGTTAAAGTGTAGAGCCCTGGGGAAGCCCAGTCATCAATCATTTCAAGTGTAAGTGGTTAACCTCCATCACTTTGAGAAATACTTCATCACATCACATTAAACTGTGGTTGTTCTGACAGTTTCTTGGGTGTGAAAGAATAATTGTGACTGTGGGGCAGTGGTGAACAACTAATGCATTTTCATTAATTTATTTCTCTCTATACTTTACTCCTACATCTCTGATTCATGTTTGCTATTTACAGTACTTGACAGTTTACAGTTCACTTAGCCTCGACACCCAGGCTTTCCCAGGCAAAAACGGAGAGCCTGGACTAATCTGTTAGCCGCGGTGGCCTAGAAATGGGAGTCAACCTTTCAGGGTGGGCGCCGCTCCAAGTGATGTGATGTAGCACAGCAGTGGAGGGGCGGAAGGGGGAGGAGCTCACCAACGACACGTTGATGAGCTCAAATCAGATCAGCTCATCTGCCGTCCAAAAACGGACGGCACCCTGCTCCACCTAGACCATTAACATTTCAGGTTAGGCCAGGCTACAGTTTACTTGACAGACAATTACTTGCCAGTTATTACTAGTGACTTAAGTAAGAAACGAAATCTTTTGTTAATAACCTAAACCTGTTATTACAGGTTTAGATTATCATAACATAGCTGCACTTCACTTGAGCCGTTTGAAAAGAGTTCATCTACAATCTTTTAACTCATCAGGTTGTGAGCTTGTAGATTGGCTTTTACTTTTGCACTTCAACCAATTAACCCTAGCATCCTTCCCATACTGGGAAAATTTAGCAGAAAATAGAAGATTGACAAGATCACAACACATTGCGACATTTCCAAGATATTTGCTTGACAAATAAATAAATAAATAAACTTCTTTCCCTCTTTAGTGTGGCATTTTATGACTAAAGAATGAAGCTTTTTACAGTGTTGTTATGTTATGTGCCATAAAGTTTGTTTTTTCTAGACATGGAACTGCTTGTGTATTGTCATCTGGAACTTGTCAGAGGCTGTACACATTTCAGGCTGTCGAACCATGTTAGAAACCACCCATAGGCCATGTTAAAATGTTTATAGGAAAATGCTATAAACTTTCATGATTAAAATGTCATCTATAGGCTAGAACAAGGGTTCTCAAAGTTTTTTGGCTGGGGGGACCCCAGAAATGCTTTGGACATGCCTCATAGCACTGTATGAGGTACAGTATATGAGGTCAAGCAATGGGAACTCATGAAATGGTTTTCATAGAGGCATGACATGGTTTCTTCAATCCTTTTTATAAAGCTGAGAGGGAAGACCTGGATTGAGCAATTGCCGTAAAAAATAGTCAATCGTATTTTTCTTACTATTTCACCATTCAAACTATATCCAAACTATGCCTGTTTTCCTTTGAACATTTCGAAAAGAAAAATAAAACAAGAAAAAAATATATGTTTATTTCTTAAATATTTATCAAAATAGGTGATCGACAAGCCCTCAATGCTTGTAGATCTCTCAAGCGAGTTAACTTAGCTAATTAACTCGTCATTTTCAATAGCCTTAATATAAACATAGTTTGAAAATCTCTGCACGACACAACTATCTCTTGTGTGGTTCTAACAGAGACCTTTCTTTCATATTATATTGTGAAATTGAGTACTTGTTCCACCAGCGGGTTCCATTGAGAGTTTCTTTGGTGTGAAAGGATATACGACCGTGGAGGGACAGTGCGGCGTTGAGTGTTGCTTAAAACAAAACCACGAACAACAATTTGTCCCAAATTAAATAAACACATGGTTGGATTCACTCAATTTCGCTGGGGAGGTCCCATGCATCTGCTTTTGATATGAGCATAATAATAATATGGTCCACAATCTATCCAGCGAAATGTGGTCTCTGCATACTGTCCTGGCCTCAGTATCAGTATCAGGAGCATTGGACGCTACAGGGGCAGTTAGCAGTTGTTTCTGGCACTTGGGACGCTTAGATCAGGGCCAGGACGTGATCCGAACACCTTCTGTTTCCCTGTTACCAAAACAATACTCACCACCAAGCCCATCTTAATGGACATACAGAGAATATACAGAGAACTTGTTCTCTGCTGGGGTGCTGGGAAGATAACAGGGGTTGACACTAAGGTCTCGGAAGCACTTGCCCATTGGGCAAGTGCAAGTCAGGTTCTACTTGCCCTCAGGTCATGGTCACTTGCCCCCCAAAAATATATTGTAAATTTTGCAGATGTAACTCTTGAGAACGTAAAAATGAAACCAAATGGACCCTTGCGGGTCCATTTGGTTTCATTTTTACACTCTCGAGTTAAAATTCATCATCTTAATTAGCCCAGGTCTACACAACTAGAGAATGTAGAAGATTAGGTAATTTTGATGTGTATGTTAATTTGCCTGTTTTGTTTCCCAAATCCAGCCTGGAATTGTGGACAGCTAGAAAGCAGGGAAAGACACAGAGGCAGAGTGCAGTGACTGCCTTCAAGACAAATTTATCTTGTGTAGTGTAGTGCACTAAGTTGCACATGCACTTGCCCGATCGGGCAACCAGGTAGCAGTCTTCACTTGCCTGACCATTTTTTTTTACTTGCCCCGGGCAAGCGGGCAAGTGTTAGTGTCAAGCCCTGAGATAATGTCTCCCTTTTCAATATGAATGTGGTATAGCTGGGGCAGGGCAGGGCAGCCTCAGTTGATTGGCAGCCCAGCTGAGCTAGGTTAGAGTCCAGAGTCCAAAATAATATTGCTCTGAGGTGTCCACATATGTGATTGTAGTGATGCGCGGAAGCAGGGATTGAACCTGGGACTCCCACTCGCCAGTCCAATCCACAACGATTCGAGCCAATAGGGCTTAGCCTGATTGGCAGGGCTGTTGTGGCTGGCTCATAGCTGGGTGCTATATTAACCCCCTCAGTCTTTGGAGCGCGTCCCTTCACACTGCGGACCGCCGCACACACTATCCCTCATCTGGACCCGCAAGGATGTAGAGACGGGTATATTGGGTATATACTGTATACCCGCCAGGGGTTGACACTAAGGTCTCCGAGGCACTTGCCCATTGGGCAAGTGCAAGTCAGGTTCTACTTGCCCTCAGCTCATGGTCACTTGCCCCCCAGAAATATATTGTAAATTTTGCATTTATGTAACTCTTGAGAACGTAAAAATGAAACCAAATGGACCCTTGCGGGTCCATTTGGTTTCATTTTTACGCTCTCAAGAGTTAAAATTCATCATCTTAATTAGCCCATAGTGGTCACAGACACAGTGGTCCCTGACCCCAGAAAAAACTAGTTTGGAACCAAATGAACCTGGGAGTGAGATGGGTAGAGATGGCTAGAAAGCAGGGAAAGACACAGAGGCAGAGTGCAATGACTGCCTTCAAGACAAATTTATCTTGTGTTGTGTTATAGTGCACTAAGTTGCACACTTGCCCTATCGAGCAAACAGGTAGCAGTCTTCACTTGCCCCACCATTATTTTTACTTGCCCCGGGCAAGCGGGCAAGTGTTAGTGTCAAGCCCTGCCCGCACTCCAAATCCTGGTGACCCTTCCAGACTGTAGTGATAGTATGTGGAAGCAGGGATTGAACCCGGGACTCCCACTTGCCAGTCTAATGCACTCAGTCGCCCCTATTGGGGTGTCTGATTGTGTGAACCTACCATTGAAGTGTGTTCCCTAAGTCCGTTCATCTATTACTGTTGTGTGACGGAGGAGTGGCTTTTATAAACATCACAAACCCGGAATTTTCGGGCTGGATGCATTTTGGGTTTTTATAATATCTACTATTTTGTCCATAACTCATCATGACTCGGACGCGGTTGAGTTGGCTCAACTTTGCAGCGTTCAGCACGGCAATTTGCTCGGCTGGCACCTCACTCAGTGGTGCTTCACGATGTGCAAGTTCGGCAGAGACGGCACCGCTCCATCATTGTCGATGGTCAGTACCAGACTTGTGGTTAGAGTGTCCGCCCTGAAACTGGAAGGCTGGGGTTCGATTTTCAGCTACCCAATGCCCTCCTGCTTGGCACTCAGCATCAATCCAAGCGCGGCGCACGCTGCAGCTCACTGCTCCAAGGGATGGGTCAAAAGCAGATAACCAATTTCACTGCTGCAACGTGAATGACTGATCATACAACTTTGAATTTGAGTCTTACTGTATATGAACATAATTATTTCTACTATGAACATATTCTACTATGGTTTTTGGTTCTATACGTGGGTTACCGTACCTATGGAAAGTGTCTCTGTGTTGTTCATACGACTTGGGGTGAGACTATGTTGGTATAACTGGCCCTCTCTACCCACTCAGCTGACCCCCCTCTGGTCATTAATTTTTTATGTCCTGTGGGAATATGATTTCTCCCTGCTTCTGGTCACACTGGAATAAATACATGCAGTTCCTTTTCTGAGAAATGTAGATTCCTATAGACTGTCTGACATGTTTGATATTTATGTTTGATAATATCACAAGTCAAACAACTCGGTGACAAATGCACGTTCACCCCCCTGGCTGGCGCCCCCATATATATTTTGTTTTTTCTGCATGCAGGGTTTTAACTGGACACGGTTTGTGAGAGGTGTTATGTCCAGTGCCAGTGTGGATGTCCAGCAGGAGGAAGAGGTGGTGGTCTACTGCTCTCCCTACCTGGAGAAGATGAACCACGTTCTCGCCAGACATAGCGTCAGGTCAGAAAAAAAAAGTTTGGAAACAGCTATTAAATGATCATAGTATTATATCAGTGGTTTTCAACCGGTGGTCTGGGGACCACCAGTGGTCCTTGAGAGGTCAACCAACTTAGCTGGTCCCCAGCTAAGTTGGTTGACCAGATGTAACTCTTGAGAACGTAAAAATGAAACCAAATGGACCCTTGCGGGTCCATTTGGTTTCATTTTTACACTCTCAAGAGTTAAAATAATCATCATGTGAATTAGTCCTAATCTACACAACTAGACGATTAATGGTCATGGACAGAAGCAAAGGAAATCTTTATTTTGGGGGGTCTGTGGGGCTAAAACGCCCTCAAATGGTGGTCCGTGGCCCAAATGCTGAATAAATGGTGGGTCCTGGGATGAAAAAGGTTGAAAACCACTGTATTATATTGTTGCTGTCTGGTAGAAGCCTTGTATCTGCATACAGGAGTGTTTCCCAAACTCTTTTTCAGGGCACATTAGGTAACGATATATGGCAGAGACCCAGGCCATAAGTGAAGACTTTGACGGTGGTGATTCTCAAACCATTAAATTTAATGGCATTTCTACTGTATCTCTGGGCCCCCAATTTATGCTATGAATTATGAAAACAACGTCAATTTAAAGGTAGTAATAGTAAGTGATTTGGGTGATTTGGAAAATCCTCCCTCTGGTCGGAAGATGTGCACATGCACACCCTCTACAGTGAGGGGAAGTGCAACAGGCCCCACAGGCCCCACTCAATACCTGATTGGAGGAAGGCATCCTCTCATTCTGATTGGACGAAAGGCTTTTCTCCCAAAGCCCAAACTGAATTTTTTTTACCCCACGGGCTCACCGGGGACAGGGAGGAACTTCTTATATGGTCACAACACTCTATAATAGGGAGGATTGGCCAAAAAAGAAAAAACAAAAAACGACAATATTTGAATCAATCACTTACTATACCTTAAAGTCTGTGAGTGCACGGATGAAACCAAATGGACAGGGACAAGGTTCCATTTGGTTATAAACCGGGGACACCCTGGAACTCCCTCAAGGACCCCTAGGGTCCCCGGACTTTGGGGACAAGTCCGTACATACAGTAATCTTTTTTTGGACATACAAGGTTTCCACCTGACAGTATGACCTCCATCTGACTTTCTATGCTTCCAGAACTATGCAAAACTACCTCACATGGCAGCTCATCATGGACCGGATCAGCAGTCTGAGCCGTCGCTTCAAAGACGCCAGAGCTCAGTACAGAAAGGTAAAGGCAAGAAATGGAGGTACCTTGGATAAAATCAGACATGTATGTTTTTATATGCAGATGCTCATCTGTGAAGATGTGATTCTAGGGAGCCGTATAAGAGACCATTTGTGTACAAGCTCACGGCGCTTGTAGATATTTGAAATAGCAGATTTTTTTAAAGAAACAGCGACATGACATTACTTACACTGTGTGTGTGTGTGTGTGTGTGTGTGTGTGTGTGTGTGTGTGTGTGTGTGTGTGTGTGTGTGTGTGTGTGTGTGTGTGTGTGTGTGTGTGTGTGTGTGTGTGTGTGTGTGTGTGTGTGCGTGTGCGTGTGTGTCAGTCTCTATATGGGACCACAGTAGAGGAGGCTCGGTGGCGTGATTGTGTGCAATATGTCCAGAACAGCATGGAAAACGCTGTTGGGGCTTTATATGTCCGAGAGACCTTTGCTGGAGAAAGTAAACGCATGGTAAGTTTCAGATAATTCATATTCTTACTACTTACCGCCCATCCTTTAGAGATGGAACAAAAAACCTTTCTCAGCCTTGAAAGATATATGAGGAGTCCCAGCTGTGCGTCACTACTAGCTTAGTTTGAGCCTCTGGGTGTGATTAATTAAATTGATCGAACAAATAATTGATTGATGATTTAAATGTGTTTTTGGCATTTGACATTGGATGATCATTATGTAAAACACTTTTACATTACATAGCAATGCCAGTTTTAAAGTGGTTTAGTGCAGGGGTTTTCAACCTTTTTGACTCCAGGGAC
Organism: Benthosema pterotum; assembly: GCA_039105355.1. NCBI lineage: Eukaryota > Metazoa > Chordata > Actinopteri > Myctophiformes > Myctophidae > Benthosema > Benthosema pterotum. The sequence goes on along the minus strand of CM076971.1, from coordinate 6,353,390 downwards.
CACCATTTATTCAGCATTTGAGCCACGGACCACCATTTGATTACATTTCCACACCAAAGACCTAAAATTAAAGAATTAGTTTGGTTTTGTCCACAATTCCAGGCTGTGTTTTGCCAACAAAACAGTGTAAACTTCTTAATTAAGTGGTGCTAATTCAGATGATGAATATTTTAACTCTTGAGAGTGTAAAAATGAAACCAAATGGACCCGCAAGGGTCCATTTGGTTTCATTTTTACACTCTCAAGAGTTACATCTGGTTAACCAACTTTCCATCATTTAGCCTGGGGACCACCTGGAACCCTCTCAGGGACCACTGGTGGTCCCCGGACCACCTGTTGAAAACCCCTGGTTTAGTGCATGGTCAATGCGCTGGAAATATGTCAAATTAATTCATTTAATCCAGATGTTTTATGCAAAATATTTTGGGGAATATTTTGATGATTGTGCAAAGTGATTGCAATTAACTGTTTTTACGTAAGAATTGTTTCAGGCCTAGATATGGTCTGAAATTTTAGATAAAGCCTTCACAGAAGACATGAAACGAATCAGTGCTAAATTAAGTTAACAAGCATTTTGTTTTTTGTGTGGTTGCATATTTGAAATATGTCTAATCTAATCTAAGAAGTTTCAGGAGTTTAGCCAGGAGTAGGCTGCGCTGTGGGCATTGCTCTTGTTTTTGTGAAAGTAACCTTGTTTTTCTTGTTTTCTGTGTTATGCCAAACATGTGTTGCATACAAGCGAAGTCTGCTGGGTCGCAAGACATGACTCCCTGACAATAAACTACTATGACATATCACATCAATAACCAGTATCATGTGTACAGGTCAGTGACCTCATCAGTAAGATCCAGGAAGCATATGTGGAAACCCTGGAGGAGCTGAGCTGGATGGACACTCTGTCTAAGGAGAAGGCAAGGGAGAAGGTATTTCCTAATTGTTTTATCCCACAATTTTCTGCCTCTACTGCCTCGGGCTCCTCTGCCAACCTAGGGAGAGCAATGCAGTGACTTCATGCTTCCTTCAAAGCCCAAGCGGCTTCTTTTCATCTGACACGGGGGAGTTTCCCTGGTCGGATGTAGCGCATCCATCAGGCATCCGGCTGACCTGGGAGGGGGTAGTTTAGAGACCAGGATTACTGCATGTCTTTTGTGAGGATATACCTACCCTAGGACAGGCGTTCTTGGACAACGTTTTTGGCTGGGGAACCCAGCAGGAGCAGGTGCATTGGCCATGTCTCTTGACATGACGAATGCAACTCCAACTCCACCCAGAAAGCATGGCTTTTTGAAGACAAGCTCTTCACATTTAGTGAACCTTACGAAATTTTCTTTTTTTTTGTTTTCCACATTTATTTACATGTTATCTTACAAATGTTATCTTAAATTGTATATTTGTTATTTGTTTGTTTGTTAATTATTCACATCTTATAATTATCTATACTAGATTGTACTATACCTGAAGAAGGCACAATGTATTTTCAGATGATTGTGGACAATTACATGCTAATCTGGGGTTCCTTGATGTGAAGTAATGTGGCAACCCCTGGTTTAAAGTTAAAACAACAATAGGAAGCAAGCCCAAATAGGTTCTACATGTACACTTTAGAAACAAGCCCAAATAGCATCAACCAGCAACTATTTGCAAGTGACTTTACAGGAAAAAAAGCAGACATGGCAGCAGTGCCTGAAGGAAAGGCAAGCACACACAAGGAGTACCTTGGCAGGGAAAATAGTCAATAAATGTTGCTCATAGCATGTCGAACAAGCAAAATTTCTAAATTTCTACATTAGTATGAACAATGACTATTAACCACTATCTACAAAGCATATTTAGCTCAAGTGGTCAAGAGAGGATTCCCACTTTTATACATACTGATTTTTAACCACAATTGGTGCTGTATGTCTTGCAGGCATTGGCCATTAAGGAGCATATAGGCTATCCAGACCATATTTTAGAGGACAACAACCAGAAACTTGACCAAGAGTATGCCCATGTAAGTAAGGACTCAGTGCCCCTCCTGTCCTCAATGCACAATGAAGCACTACATGAAAGATTCATTGTAATCCTGGACCATGTTTTCATTGTCTCTTCAATTTCAGCTAAATTTTAGTGAGGATAACTATTTTGAGAACACCCTTGCGAACCTCGAAGCTGAGGCGCACAAGAGTCTGAAGAAACTCAGGGAGCCGGTTGACCCTGATCTGTAAGTATAAGCCAGGGGTTTTGGACCAGTGGTCCAGGGACCACCAGTGGTCCGGGGACCACCAGTGGTCCGGGGACCATGAGTGGTCCTTGAGAGGGTTCCAGGTGGTCCCCAGGCTAAATGATGGAAAGTTGTTTAACCAGATAATAACTCTTTGAGGGCGTAAAAATTAAACCAAATGGACCCTTGCGGGTCCATTTGGTTTCATGTTTACGCTCTCAACAGTTAAAATATTCATCATCTCAATTAGCCCAAGTCTTCACAACTAGAGAATGTAGAAGATTAATGGTCCGTGGCTCAAAAGCCGAATAAAAAGTGGTCCTTGGTATCAAAATTGAAAACCACGGGTATAAGGGATTGCTGGACAGACGGCCCTTCATGTTGTAAATTACATAGAAATTCAGGGGTGGAATGAAAGTACATCAACTCAAGTACTGTATTTTATTTTAGTTTTTTTTGCTACTTGTACTTTATTTAGGTATTTCAATTTCCAGTACTTCATCCGCTACATGTTGGATATATTCACTATGTGAAGTTCAGACACGCAACCAAACAAAATCTAGATCTGTATTTATAAATATATTTTATGTTCCCTAAGGTGGATCATCGGCGCTGCCGTAGTGAATGCATTCTACTCACCAAACAGAAACCAGATTGGTAAGAAATTATTTTTTATTTTTTCCAGTCCAGCTTTAAGGGTTCCATGTCCAGCTGTAAGGATTTGTGCACAAACAAACTTTGAAGACGAGACCAGTTAGTTACACTGTTACTGCATCATGCGGAATTAAATTAAATTCTGGATTGCAGACACTTTCATACATCAATGCATGTGGGAGCTTGGTGTATGGATCCCAAATTGTGTACTCACCAATGTCACAGACATCCGCCTGTGACATTAGGGAGTGCACAATTTGGGCCCCTGGGCCGCCCCCAGCCAAAGCCTACACCGAGCTTTGGCTGGAGCTTCTTTCTTCCCAATGCAGCGCATATTGTCTGCACACACTCATCAATTATGACGTATAGGCCTGCGATATTCAGCCGCATTTCAGCAGGATTTACTTCAAAATAATAGGCAAAACAGGTAATAATAGGCAAAATGACTAAGCTAACTAAGTGCAAACTGTTTAAACACTTGCAGTAATGTACGATATCATGATGGTTTAGGATTCAAAATTAATAAGCCCATTGTTAATAACACTCATAAATACCGTTTGCACCACTGTTATTCACTTTTTTGTAGGGGGCCTGAGCTTGAGGCTCTTAGCGATCAAGCGGACACTCAAGCTCAGGGCCCCCTGTAGCCCCTGGGCCGGGGCCCAACATGCCCGTTGGATAATCCTCCCCTGCCAATGTACTGGTATTGATCTTTCTTTTACAGCACTGGTGCAGTCACTAACCTGGAATGAGATTCCGCTAAGATTACGTAATAGTTGATATATTTATGGCTTTAAATGGCTATATAAGAATCTCCCGCTGGGTGGCTCAGGGGACAGGTCTTTGTGGCCACTGATTTGGCTGATGAAGTACTATCTGGGCTTCCACATGCAGGCCTTTTTTCTATCTTTTTCTCAAAGGTTTCCTGTTTTCGTCCAAAGATCCATTGCTTCAATCCCCCAGATAAAAAAAAAAAACATATGTTGCTGGTGGTATTTTGTGTTAATCAGTTTCAGTCTCTGCTGTCAGATTCATGTTTCAGAAGTCATCCATCAAGCTCAAGGTCTACACGGATCACAATGAAGAGAATTTGTGTAAAAAAAAAAAGTTCAGATGTAACTCAAGTCCAGCTCTCTACTAGGACTACAGGGGTTTTAAGCGATTATTAATTCAATTTCAACTGTAATTGTGCAGTTTTTCCTGCTGGGATTCTGCAGCCACCATTCTTCAGTAAGCAGCAGCTCCAGGCCCTGAACTTCGGTGGGATAGGAATGGTTATTGGACATGAGATCACACACGGCTTCGACGATAACGGTAATCCATCACTGGCGTTTAATAGACGTCATGACTCACGACTCCAGACACCGGCCAATTCATCATTTTAGGAGATCAGAAATAATAGATACACTTTATCATAAATTGCTCTTTGTCATTTTTCTCTAATCATTTGTTATCGTCCGGCGGGGACCGGTCTGATTCATCACAACAGTATTGTCCGACTCAGTGTGTTGCATCATGTTTTCAAGAATACATTTAGACCTGTTTGGGTTATGTTTGGTGTTGCAGGGCGTAATTTCGACAAGGACGGAAACATGTTCAACTGGTGGAGTAACTACTCGGCAGAGCACTTTAAAGAGCAGTCGCAGTGCATGGTGCAGCAGTATGGCAGCTTCAATTGGAAGCTTGCGGGTGGACAAAACGTGAGTAATGCTTACTGGACTTATAGGCTCCCGCCGGTGTTCTCGCATACCAAAAACAGCCAAGCTAAAAGCTCACTGCGGGTCACGATGCGACGTGTTGTAGGCTTGGAGATATTGCTATCTTTCTGACTAACATGTATAAATATATGCAGTATGTTATTTTTTGGAAATAAGCCCAGGGGCTGCTCAATCAAAGATAGAGCCTCACCTCTGAGTCCTACAGTGAGGGACAATAGTTTAAGGCTTAAAGGTAATAGAGGCAACTTTTTAGCCAAAATCAAAATAGATATATAGCTATATTTTTTTGCCTTTTTCCTCTCTATGTTGCTTCTACTTTGATGCTGCAGCTGTTTCCCTGCAGACTTGCTTTCTCCTGCAGACAGTCCAGAACTTTGTTGTCAACTTTGTCGACAAATCATGAAAACAAAACATTCGTACACAGCACAGCAGTCTCCAGCAGTTTCATAATGAGTCAATAGAGTGGAGGTGAGGTGGAGTTAAATTCCGTTTTTAAACAAATCTGTTTACAAACACAGTATTTGTACACACTAAAGTTGCCTCTGTTACCTTTAAGTTTGACGCGTGTGTTAACAAATTCAAAGATGTCAATTCAATTATTTTCATATAGACATACCTGTTTAGATACCGCACTTGATGTTGGACATAAGGACATGCACGTTTCCAGTAACACACAGCAGACAAAGTGACACTGTCAAAAACTGTTTGGTCTACTCTCTCCCCATTGGTGATGGCACTCTCCCCTGAGTGCCATCACCAAACTGTCAGGTAATATGGTTACCAAGGTAACCACCCACCCTCTGATTGACACCTGATTGACATGACATTAAACATTAAATACACAAAACAAAATGAAACAGGAAGGCAATTTGGCTCCAACACAGAGCATTGTGGTGGCACAAAAGAAACGAAATAAATCCCTCCAGGACAGTTGGGAAGCATTCCGAGCATTCCAAAGGCAAATCAATAGGAAATAGAACGGAAAATACTACTACTAATAATACAATACAAACGTAATAACCATCTTTGATGAATCAAATACCGATCTTACTTTAGTTTAGTTGGGGTCTAGGCATGTTGTGTGGTGCACCACACTATATGGTCTGTGTGTTGTGTTAGAATGTTAAACAGGCCCCAGGTTGCTCAACTAAAAGAATGAATCAGGCTTAAAGGCTCTCTATGGGACACGTTGGTTAGATAAGTACCATGTAAAAATGTTTTGTCTCGGTCCCTAATGTTCGACTATTAAAACCCTCTGAATGAATGCCTGTTTGTTCTTTCTTGTTCATGGTTGTCTCCGTGTGACTGCAGGTCAGTGGAATCAGCACACTGGGAGAGAATATTGCCGACAATGGAGGAGTTCGTCAGGCTTATAAGGTTGCCTTTTTGTCATCATCGCAGCATGACAAAACCACATGCCACAAATATGAGAATAACAATTATTCTTGAAACCCCTGCTTAGCCACACATTTTTCTTCCCTAAACATTGAAATGTGTTTTTAATGTGTGTGTTTGTGTGAACTGCGTGCCTCCACCTGTGTTTACAGGCCTATTTGAAATGGGTGGAACGAGAGGGAGAAGAGCTTTCTTTACCTGGTTTAGACATGGACCACAGGCAACTTTTCTTTCTTAACTTTGCCCAAGTGAGTAACAGAAAAAAAAAAGCAAAATAGGGAATTTGCGATTGCGGAATACATCAGCGGACAAAGTCCTGATTTAAACCATTTCTCCATTTAGAGGTGCCAAGAACAAAAGCCCACAGGGGACTTGTTTTACCCCCCTACACGGTCGGTTTTTAAGGGAGGAGGCCAAAAAAAAAGAGTCAAACATCCGCAAACGGGGAGCTGAAAGGTTCACCTCATTCCAGTTAATTTCTACACTATGTGGGCACTGTGGATCCTGGGGGGATCGGGGTCCGGAGGAGCGGCCAAAGTAAAGACCACTGTGGTTCCAGATAAAAGAAAACACAAAGTCTGTTTGTCAGTCATGGACACAAAAACAGGTCAAATAGCCAGCATAAATTTATACAGCCACTAGCCAGCATATATTTACATAACATCCACACTCTCAGTCTGTGTTATTAGGCCCGAGTTTGGTGCGTGGAGTAAAACAACCAAAGGTGCCACTGAAATGTCATGTTTCAAGCCATACACATTAACCATGCATAAAATCTGATACGTGGAACAGAGCAGATGTCAGTAAGAATAATGATTATAAAGTCTAAGATTTAAAGTGCTATAACAGATGGTTTGAAGAACCACAGGAGAGAGAATGGTCTGTCAGGGTCTATTACTGTTTTATTTGGAGTATTTCTTTGCAATTGCCACTGTTTTCAAGCTGAAGGAATACATTTCTCTTTCCAGGTGTGGTGTGGTGCCTATCGGCCTGAGTATGCCAGCCAGTCCATCAAGACAGACTCGCACAGTCCCTTAGAATATAGGTTAAAGACCTTTAATATGATTATCCATTAATAAAATTCACGAACAAATTTACGAGGATTTTTCTCCTCCAGCATACTCATACTCGTGCATCTCTCGTTTTCAGGGTGCTTGGATCCCTCCAGAACTTTGAAGCTTTCTCCGAAGCATTCCAGTGCAAGAAAGGTAGTCTAATGAATCCTGAAATTAAATGTCGGGTCTGGTAGAAAGCTGTCCTACTTGTATTCGATACTCGATCTGGTCATGCCGACTCAAAAAGAACAAGGTTAACGTGTTCAACCCACAGAGAGAACTCTGCGTCCAGTGCATTCACAAATTAGATTTTAAATGCAAATGTAGTATCATGGATTGGATATCTATAACATCTCAATTTAGAAGTATTGTCTGTGGATGAATAGGTTACCTGTTCTTGCTTATAAGTGGTTTTACTTTGTGCTGCTGTGAGTGACAAGTGGCTCTGTGGGTGGAAAAGGCTCCATAGAAAACCAATGCCTTCTAGAATGGTTAAAGCCTATAGCTGGCCGAATGCTTTTTCAGCCTTTGAAAAAATGTAATCCCTGAAAATAATCTCTTGTGCTGATTCATTGCCATTTGGCAGTAAATTGCCTCAATATCCTTTTGTGATATTATTGTTTTTCTTTTTTTTTTAGACATTGTGCCACAAAAAACATAAGAATAATATGGGAATAGTGAACAATCTTATTCTGACTTCAAGTATGAAACAAATGAATGCTCGTCTTAGTTTACCAAAGTAAGGCTAGAGAAGAATTAGTTACTCTCGGTGGTTTTGTCAATTTACTGTTGAATGAAACACTTTACCTGAAGACTCTAAGACTGTTAATCTTTGCAGCTTTAAGTGTAACCTTATTGTAAAGCTGGCAGCTTACAATACTTTTTTTACAGCTAGGGAGTGGATTTTAAATGTACAAAGCTCCTTAGTCATTTCTGGCAGACACCATGGATTTGTTTCCGGTTGAGTTATTTCTTTTTGTTTTTCAGAAATCATGTGTATTCTAAAACTGGGCAGTCAATTTCAGGAAAGCGTGTTTCGGTAATACGCAAAGTTGTAGAAAGAACCCAAAGCTTATAACTAAAAAAAACAATATATGACACAATATAATGACTAACCCTTGATCCAAATTGTTTACAAAACAAAACATGTTCACCCGCATAGGCTATTCTTAGTATGATCACATTTACACAGGACGCGTGCCTAAATGGCTATAATTGGGAACAGTGCCTGGACATCCTGTTTATGATGTCACCATCAGCAGCCTTTCCTAATAAATGGACAGAGTGTGGTAATAATGCACATGTCTCTCATAACCAGGAACGTCATGTCTTAATCTGGCATTCACACCTAAAAGACAAGACTCTGAATTGGGGGAAAAACCTGCCAGACACACACACAGTTTATAGTGCCTCATCATTCCCGCTCCATAAATTAAGAGCCTTCACAGGACATTGAGGATCAGGGGCTCAATCTAGAAAATAACGTCTAACTTGTTCTGACAGTGATATCAAATGCCTCACTCGTTAAAGCTTGGGTTTTTTCCCATCCAGAAGTAGTTGTATCCCACAAACTCTATATTTTCTATGGAACAAGACTAGTTTTGACCGCAAGATCTCCCTGAGAACGAATCAACTTGTGCTGTCTTTGGGCTCATAATTACATGAGACCCGCGCCCTTAGGGCAACACCAATTATAGGTTGAATGTAGGGATGAGCCAACGAGATGAAAAGAACCGCGATTGGACAGCCGACATACTGTATGAAATAGAATACCCCCTCATCTCTCATTGATCAGTGGGGTATAGATGAAAAGATTACATGCAGCATGTTGTGGCCGCTGTACGCTATGGGAAATGGGGCTTGTCATTAAATAGCTGGCTGGGGCCAGGGCCAGGACTGTTATTTTCTATCTCTGATTAACAAGTAATGACAGCAGAACGAAAGGAAAGGCCAGAACACTGAAGAGATGGCAGAGGAGCCATCGGACTAAAATGTTCAATCAAGCTGCTACTGTCCACTGCTTGTGTCTTGGATTTTTGGGGATGGAAGAGAGGGGCTTTTGAGAAGACAGCGAGAAAACCCTTTTGTGGCGAGCTCTATACCTTGTTCCCTCGCGGGTCAACGCTCACAGTGAATTGTATAAAATGAACACGACTGTTAGGTCTCAGAGATTTCTGAACTGAATGTGCACATTGAAGTATAGTATATATTTACATTATATTTCACATTATCAGCATAGTTACTTAAAACACATTGGCAAAAACTGTTTTATCGTACAGTACAAGGAAAAGACGATAACCTGTTACTAAGAAAGACTGTTTGACATGTATACTGTTTGAATATACTGAGTGTACTGATATAGTATGTTGCCACAACATCTCTGCAAGATAAACTGAGACGAAAAAAGTATCAAAACCAGAGGCTAAACGTACAGTAAAGCCTGGATTTGGGCTGTGCAAGAGTGTCCTGGTTTTAATCACTTAAGCTTTATTTTATACTTATACAAAATGGACATGCATAAAAATTAACACCTCTATAATGTCACAATAAGATATTACCATCACAAGCTTGATATTGATGTATCTGGTCGAAAATGTTGTGAAATTTGATTTGAGGTCTAAAGTATCCACAGTGAGTATATCCTATAGTTAAAAAACTGTAACTCCCTTTGCCATTTTATTATTTTGCAGTTACAAAGAGTCATTCCGAGCCCACTGTACTCCTGGACTAAACGGAAATAAATGACATAGACTCCATCTAAGTACACAACACAATCCTAGTCATGTGGCTACTAATATTACTACATAAAACTCAATCAAAAGATAACACAATATTACACATGTGAGAACGATGCACAGTATGCCTCTCTACATTAAGTACTGTATCTGGAAAAAACTCAAGCCCGGATGACCGGATCCCGAGTCTGTGGGCTCCTGGGCCTGAGACCACCCCAGGGCCACCCCAAACGCATTCCGGAACCACAGCTGGAGCAAACCTACCCGGTGCACACTGCACGGCACGCACATCCAACATGCACACAGTCCGATTCGTGCTCTTACTATGTTTTCAAGAAACCAGAAAATCTGAAAGGGGATTAGCCAAATACGTTACAAATCAACTCATTTATTCTAAATTCACGGTTAGGCTTTGGTGCAGCGCCCAACAGTCGGCCCAATTTTATAGAGGGTAGCTGGCCCCCAACACACACTAGCAGACATCTCTGATGTCTCAAAAATATTTAAAAAATTTAAGAAAACCACATTGAAGTCGTTTGGGGGTTTACGCATTCCACTCTCTGTAATAAGAAGTAACACATCATAGACACATCTTGAACCCACTTAGCAGACAGCACTCTGCTACTGTACAAACAGGATGGCCACCCAGCATGATGTTTGTTCCGATACTTAAGAGCCGGTACACTGTGCTCTCTCCCATGTGCAATATTGATTGTTGATTGAATTGAAATATGTAGACTGCACACATTGGTACGCGTTCGTCCCATGACTATGATTGTGTGTATAAGCGTCTGTGTTTAGTCTGAAGAAGAGCATCCCTAACTGCAAAACAAAATATTGGCAAAGGGAGCTGTAGTGTGCTGATGTAGTTTTTGCTTCTTTGAACTCAGTTTTTCTTCAGAGCCAACACTTGCCTTCAACAGGTCAGATATGTGCTGCTTGTTGCTCTGATATTTGATTTTGTCCATATCACACAGCCCTAATAGGAAGGCAACATAAATAGGCTAGAATATTTTAAGAGAAGCAGTTTGGCCTTTTTAAAATTTTGTCTAGTTTTCCCCAAAATGAGGAAACTGTTCAAAATGACTTCTATCACACTGTATAACGAGTGCGTAACGTACAATGTGATGTGGTAGATAAATGCTACATGTTCAGTACTTACACATAAATTCAATTTGGGTAAGAAACGTTCCTTACCTTTGTACTAGCTTTATAACTTTGTGGTGAAATCGTGTCATTTTGAATTAGAAAGAGCAAATACTTGTATGACAAATGTTACTGTATAAAATGTAAACATGTTACTGCCATTGTCATAGCACACATATACCCACCAAACCAGAGAAATGTTATTTATCTACATGAATATTTATAAAATAAGCTCATTGCTTTCCAGAAATACACAAGTAAAAGACAGTATATCAATGTTCATGCTGCTATGTAATTATCTAGACTGACAGCTATTTTTGTGACTTAAATATGTAATTATTGCAATTAGAGACTCTACTACTATGATCTCAAATGTATCTTTTGAATGTTTCATTATAATCTTGTACAATTAAAGTACAATATTGTAATTGTATTACTGTATAGACTAATTTCTACTGTGTAGTACCTTCCTTTTCATGCTGCCTGGCATTTTGTGATGCATAAATCATTTGCATAATTTTCACATTGACAAACATGGGCACTTTAAATAGATAAAAGAACAAATCATGTTAACATGTTATGTAATTTAAATTATAATAATTGTCAACATTAGAGATTCAGGTTTAAAATAATCGATCAAAGTATTAGTAATCATTGAAGGCGTACTACATACATTTTTATCACAAAAGGTAATTATTATAAGTAATCATAACCTAACGGTAACATAGGTTGATTTAAGTGAAGTAGTGCAACATTACACAATCGTATCAAACTCAAACATACTTTTATGACTTGTTGTTTGATGAGATCCTAGTTGTCTATTCCAACTTCTCCAAGGCTGGCAGGTGTCCACACAGAGCATAGATCATAATGTACAAACATCATCATTGCACTGCAGGGGAGAGAACAAAGGGGTGATTGAGCGTGACCAATAAATCTATGATGCATGCCATTTGTGTCAAGCAGAAACCTCTTATCTCATCCTGTTATTTCCACTATGTACATAAGTGCACTACATTTTGTACATGCTTTGTCACAACAGACAACAGTTTCACACAAATGTAGCAAAAATAGCGAATCTACAGGTATAAAATAAGAGCAAGAGTTTTTTTTTGCTACTTTTTTCATTTGAATTCTGCGCAATGATTTGCTGTCGGGTTCTTCCCGACAGCAAATCATTGCACAGAAGTCAATATGCAAATGTCAATATACGAAAGTCTCACTGGGAATACAAAAAGTAATTATTGTTGGGTTAATAAATCAAAAATCAAATGCGATGTAATGTATCAGTGAGTAAATTCATTGATGTAGTATAAGGATCAGTATAAGGATTCCATCTCTGATGCTGTTTGACAAGGTCATGGAGCAAGACAAATGGACTGCAATCACAATAAAGAGATAAGATGTACAAATAGAAGAGAGAGCAGTACCTTACAGTGACAGAGGACCTTACTAAATAGCTTATCAACGACAACTTCAACCTATTTGATTCAGCCTGTGGGATTAAATGGTAATTCTATGGTAGATATACTGTAGGGAGCTTAATCGAATGCTACGTCAAACTGTCTTGTTTGTTGTCGTTTTGTTTTCCAAATACAGGAGAGGGCTATATGGTAGTGTGACAGTAATTACATGGATGTAGACAACAACCCAGGCGTAGGCAACCTCAGGAACGGGTACCGCCATTGGCGCGGGAGGGGGTAATCAGTGGCACAGTGGCCTAAGTGTGACAGGGAGGATTTTACTTCATAATGACGCCTTTTAAAACATTCAGTCAATTTAAGTCTCCTCACATCTGCATGCAAATGACCTCCTACACCAGGGGTTTTCAACAGGTGGTCCGGGGACCACCAGTGGTCCCTGAGAGGGTTCCAGGTGGTCCCCAGGCTAAATGATGGAAAGTTGGTTAACCAGATGGTAACTCTTGAGAATGTAAAAATGAAACCAAATGGACCCTTGCGGGTCCATTTGGTTTCATTTTTACACTCTCAAGAGTTAAAATATTCATCTGAATTAGCACCACTTAATTAAGAAGTTTACACTGTTTTGTTGGCAAAACACAGCCTGGAATTGTGGACAAAACCAAAAGAATTCTGTAATTTTAGGTCTTTGGTGTGAAAATGTAATCAAATGGTGGTCCGTGGCTCAAATGCTGAATAAATGGTGGTCTCTGGAGTCAAAAAGGTTGAAAACCCCTGTCCTACACATAACCTCCTTCTTCCTAGTTATCATGCAGCCTATGGCGTTTAGTTGTTTTGTACACCTTGGAGCATGTAGTCTGCCTCACATGCCAGTTCACAACATTGCACAATCACATAGTTCTGGCTCAGAGCACAATTTCAAAATGATAAAATAGATTTTCAGGCATCATGGAAAGATATAGTCATAGTTTCGACCAGAGACCCCCCCCCCCCCAGTTCTCTGTACTACCTTCCTCTCCCCCTTGCACACTAAATATCTTCACCAAAAATAGAACTACAAGCTCACAGCGCATCACAATGAAACATGTTGCGTGCTTGTAGACCTGCCACTTTGGCCCAAAACATCACAGAATACGGGCGTTAAGGTTACATGAGGTCTAAATGTGTTTTCATTTCCCTTTTATCGTCTCTTGTATGTCACGTGACTTGAGACTGAAATGTGTATCAGCAGAGGCCTCGTAAATAGAGTTTATTGAATCAAACAGCTCCCACTATGGCGTCTCCAAAGCTCTCGCCCCTGTGTCCAGCAACAGGAGTTCACTTTCAGTAAAGCCTGTAGCCTCATGCGACTTAAGGCGTATTACTTCTTCAATTTCTTCTGACAAGTAAAGCTTCAGGGAATTTTAAAGCCCAGGAATTGGATGCAAAAAAATGAAATAAAACAGTTTGTGTTCTTTAAAAATAAAGTGAATCTTGCACAGAGTCAACAGGGTGTCCTGTCTTTATTATGTTCTTTAAAAATAAAGTGAATCTTGCACTAAGTCAACAGGGTGTCCTGATCTGGATCATTCTTTATTATGTTTTAATATAGGGGTCAAATAGCCATAAACAGTGGGAAGCCATGCTAGACAGTTATTTCATCATGCATTTATTGAAGGACAGCTTTGACATATATTCCACCCTTGCAAAGCCAAGACTGCACACATTTCATTACTGTCTCCTATAACCAGACACAGAGGGGGCCATCTAATTTCAAATGTCACACCATTGTATAGCTCCATAAGTAACGGAATGTTACGATTCACAGTGGCCTGTCCAGGTGGGTGCATGCTGATTTCACCGCGTCCATGCATCACAGATCCTCAGCCAGAAACCACACAGGCCAGTTGTTGTTGGAGACCAACCCATGCCGCATTTTGGGGTCTGATGTCAATCTCCAAGTCCTATATTACAGATACTGTATATCACCAATGTTTTGCAAAAAATAAAATAACCTTTCATCAAAGAATATTTCACTTTTTAAATCTAGTTTTATCTAGAAATTAACTTTAAAAAAAAGGTTTTGATACGTAAATGTTTAAATGGAATATATGGAATGTCAAAACAATTCTGCTCCAAATATGAAGATCTCTGGGTTTGATCCCAGATGTAAAGTTTGCTGGCCGGCTCCATATGTGCAGAATGCAGATCTAGGTGCTGATCTAGTTTCCTCCATGTACCAGTATGCCTATCCAGGGTTTGATGAGGTCAGTATTGTAATCTTCATATAATATGGAGACGACCATATAAAGGAACGTTTCACGAGGCATGATGGACCGACTAGTCTTCATTTATCTTCATTATATGAAAATGACTTATAACCCAAAATGAGAACACCAAATTGAAAAACAGTGGTTAAAATCGGGACATATTGGCTACATAATTGCACATACTGGCAACGGCCAGACCGACATATCGGACTGACCATTGCAGTTGGCCGTTGAAGTGACTGCAGTTCTGTGGTCAAAGCAGTAACCAGTGGGCCCCCAGCATGTCCGGTTACTGGAACAATATCTCTGACCACTGATGTCACTGACTGATGGCATTGTGTCGTACTGTAGGTGTCTGGTGAGTGACCGACAGTAAAATGTCTTGTGGAGCAAAGACAAGAAAACTATGCAGAGCATATACATTTGCTATTAGTTGTTGGTTATTAGAATGAAACTAAACTTTCTTACACTGTCACTGATTTCACCTTTGTAAAGTTTATTCTGTTTCATGGCCATGAATTTGAATACAGTTTTGCTAATCCACAAGGTCCGTTGGTGAACATACAGTGTGCCATGGGCACAGAGTCGCCCTTTAGACTGAGTTATTGCTTTGACCGATGGTGTTCCGCTGCATTGCAAACAGCTGATCTACAAACGTACAAGCTCAAGTCGTTCTTGGCACAATACGACCCACTGATAGCCTGGAATTATTATGACATGACTCCATGCTGGGTGTTCAGCAATTTGCTTCAAAATGTAGCAATTTGGTTCGTTATAAAGACTCCGGGGAACCAATTATCCTGTACACCACATTCCGGTCTATTTTTAATTCCCATCATTCATTCATTTCAATGTTTCACAAAATTAAACAAAATAGCCTCCTGGTTTTATATTTGCATACAGTATTGCATCTAATTCCTCTATAAGATAGATAGGAAGATAATTACGTGATATCACAAACGTATTTTGATGATGTGAGAGTATGCGAGGTTGAAGTTCATTGTCATTCTGAATTCTATAATAGTGGTAATCCTTGGTAATCTCTTTTGTCTAAGACAGTGGCGAATCTGGTCTTGGCATAGAATGCCAATCATTTGTACTTTTTTTTTTTAATGATGAAGCCAGATGAAACAGATACAGCCAAACGTCTTAAAGCTACTTACTCTTTTACTCTGGCAAAAGTTATAGTACTTAACCTTATGCACCTCAGCTTCTCCCAGTTTCTGTCTCACTAGTGTATAATTAGTCCTCTCCTCTCCTCTCCTCTCCTCTCCTCTTCTCTTCTCTTCTCTTCTCTTCTCCTCTCCTCTCCTCTCCTCACATACTTCCTCTTCATCTGTCCGCTTCCTCTCTCCCCCTCACCCCTTTGCTTGTGGATTCATGTCGCCATCAGTGAGAATGTAATTAACGCTGTATAAACTCACACTCCGGTAAGGCCTGCGGCCTGCCACTAACTTGACATCCGGGGAGTCACTTCACACAGTATCTCTCTGTCTCACACTTTGCACGTATGTACTGCCATAATTCACCTCCAGCTGCAACTATGACTGCGGATTGGGCCATCCACCCCAGAATCTGGGTATGCCTGGGAGTTTGTTTCTTACCGCAAAATTGCTTGCTTAGGGTGAGAACTCTGCTCTACATGTAAAGTGATTCTTGTGATTTGACAATTTAAATTGAATTGAAAGAAAAAAACGTGTTTGTGGGATACTGGTGAAACTGCTATAAGGTCCTATTGCATACAAACTAGATGAAATAGCAGATGTAAAAGCTCACAATGCAGCATGTGAGCTTTTTGGAAAACCCATTTAAAAATGCCAATTTTATAATGTCATGCCCAAAATAGCAACGCCAGGTTTAAAATGGATAATGTCGATATTGCCTGTACACAATTTGTCTCTTAACAACTCTTATCTTTGAACTGCAGGTTAAGAGCAGATATACCCAGTAGCCAAGGTTCCGCTTTGTGCTGTGGTAGTCTATTATAAAATCCCTTGTATGTAGTACACCTGCTGCTCTCAATTACATTCAACAAGAACGATAATAAATACACTCATATTAATTTTGTGAAAACTGGTGCAGGTACTGATGCGTGAAATAAACTGCACACTAACTTATTAGTATTGATTAGTACCTTAACCAGTCTATGGAGCCTACAGTATGGCTTAAATAATGGGATTTGACTGTGGGGACTTTAGAAAGTGACTTACCACTGGCATCTTTCCTGCTTGTGCACTGGATGAGACACCGAGAGCCTTGCCAATATCTTCTAAAGGCACATAGTCACCTGGTGAATCCTGTACAAAATGAAGCAGGACCTTCTCCCCACCTTGAACGTGCAAATAAATATTAAAAACTCCATTAGTTTTAGGTGTGATGTAATGTTAGCTTTGATTCTTCAAACTGGCACTTCAACATATAACATATAATACTTCAGTGCCCTCTAGTGGAGATAACTCAACAGGGAAATTATGTGAATCCACATAAGCAGTTTCAACAGTGCACTACACACACACACACACACACACACACACACACACACACACACACACACACACACACACACACACACACACACACACACACACACACACACACACACACACACACACACACACACACACACACACACACACACACACACACACACTTTAACTCATCCATACCGACACAGACAGAATAAAAAAGCAAAATGTAAGAAATATGAATGTAACTGATGAGTATTGAACAGTTATTTGTACACATGTACAGTATAACTCTGATTACCATTTCAACAAGCAAATCCTCTATTCTATATGTTTATCCCCACATACAAGATACCACTTCAGATAGTATCCCCCACTCTGGTGCATATCTCAGTTGAACTTCAACCTTCCTACCCTGCACCTGGGACCTACCTTTGGACACAATGAGCATGCCTCCACTTTGTAGCAGATCTCCACTCATGTTCCCCTGGATTCCTACAGCATTAGCCTGAAAGAACATGAACAGTTGTAGTCTGCCTTTCAAACTGATTAATACTTGTCGCTGTCACTGACGTAAGTGTGCAAAATGCTAAAACAATAAAAATAATAATAATTTTCTGACATCATGTCAACTATAGACAGTATGCCTAGTTTGCCTACACTGTTGCAGCACGGTTTTCATTCATTCTAAACACTGTGGAAAAAAAGCTTTTAAACGTTCCCTTTTTTCAATCAAGGTCCAGGTTTGGTTATTAGAAAAAGATGAGTGTTATTTTTTATTATTATTTGCTGCTTTTTTCTCTTGGGGATTTTAGCTGTTTTTGACAGGCAGCAGATATGTACAGTATATACGGGGCTTAATATGTACAGTATACAGTATATTTTCGTTGTTTTTTCAACTCAGTCAACTCACCCCCATGTGCATACTCTCCATATGAACACACAACAAAAATATATTCAACGTGATGAAAACGGCACAGTTACATACTTTGGCAATAACATCTCGCACTTTCTTCCCCAATGCAGCTGGGACGACACTTAAGGCAGTGTACCTGAGGGAGGAAACCATTAGCCATGAATTATGCATGAATTATGGGGTGTAGTTTCTGCATGGTGAACATAGTTTGACCAAAAAACACATGTTATTCAACTTCAGTACACACCTAAGAAATACAGAATGAATCTTATGAGACTATAGATGATCACACAACATGCATGCATTAGATGCATTTATGCATGCGTGTGCATCACCAATGCAATACAAACACACACTGTCATATGCACTGGACACAGGTCTGCTTACCTTTTGAAGCCTAAATCTTTGTAGGTTTTCTTCTTCTCGTCAATGTAAAGAGCTACAGTATAAAATAAAAACAAGAAAATTAATTAATTAATTAATAATTGTTTGCTTATGATCCCACGATATGATACGGCGGATTTGACGTAGCGATAGCATCCCTATTCTACAGTATCTATATCTACTATACAGTATCTTATATCACGCTATTACTCAGACCAGATACAAACCTGATATTCCCATACATATTTGGAGAGACCCTCTTGGGGAAATTGGGCCTTATCTTTACTTCCTTCACAGGTCTTAACACTTATAAAGTTCTCAAAGTTTTGACACCGGTTTGAGACCGATTCGATATGGATATTACATGTTTACGGACAATTTTGATACACTACCGATTATATAGGCCTTGTTTAACTCAAATTTCCAAGTAAAGGTCTGGCTTACCTCCTTTAAAGAACCCTCCCTCGCTGAATTCTTTGAGGCCAGTCGGCTCTGGTCCGATACCCACCAGCCCTACACCGTTGGCCTTGAGGTCTGGCTCCAGTTTGCTGATTTCTGATGCCATCCATCGGCATACTTGGCAGCCGAACCTTCGCAAGAAGAAAAGCACCACTGCCTGGTTCTGCCATAGAGACTGCAGTTCAATAGTCTGGACATAGAAAGGGGCAGTTGACAAGGTGCATAAAACAATTAAAACCACCTACAGTACATCCGATGTAATAATAAGCCATGCCTACACCACTGTAGATGTATCCAAACATTATCACTGTAGTTGCTCTGTATCAGTGGTTGCCAAACTTTGCCATGTCAGGGACCCCCAAATTATAATATACCTACCCCTGGAACTTTCTCAAAGACCCGAGGAAAAACAATGGTGAAAAGCACTTTTGACAGCAGTACCCTATTTAGGCCTACCCTGCATAATTATGATAATTGCGCCATCCAGAGGTGGGCACGTTCAACTGCAACCAATATAAGACTGTTAGATAAGTTTGGATCGTGACTTCCTGCTTCTCCATGGAAGGCAAAATTAACCATAATATTAATTAAACGGCCTCGACACGATACTTTTATCAGAGCAGGCAACTTTAGACTGATCAAATTTAGACTGATGAAATTACATGAACAGAATGTATCAAAGGTTTGAGCCTGCTAAGCTTCCCTACCTCTCCAGTAGCTGCACTCTTCAATACATTCGCTCCAACTTTTGCCATGTCGAACATTGCCATATTTGAATGAGTAACTAACAATTGAAGAATATTGAAAATGGTTTATAATTTTGCTAATCTTCACAAATATGTCTAATGTTGTGTATTTACGTTAGAATAATAGGATGACTGGGAGCAACTCCACACACACATCGTCATGTAACTGCATCTTGACACGCCCCCAACAGAGCCATCTAAGAGAGAAGATTTGCAACATTGAGGGGTTAAAACTGAACGCGCCAGCTCTGCACTTGTGCGACAGTTTTATAATGTTTATTTTGTACAAATACAGAAAGATCTAAAATAGAAGGACTTGGGATAATTACAGCTGGGCCGTTGCCATAGAGTAATAAAAGGCTGTTGCCTAAGTCAATTTGGATTTCTGCCTATTTCCGGTGCAGGACCTGTCCCTATTTATTGTCCCCTTTCTCAATATAAGTCTATGTAGAATGTCCGCCATTGGACTGGCCTCATGAAGTGAACGGAGTTTGCGTAACTCTGTCTACACCCAAAGCTCAGGGTTGGTGTTCCAGGCTCAGCAAATCACGGGACCTTTACTGACTGGAGGCGGGGTTTGAGAACACGTGCAAACAATGACACAAAATTAAATGTTTGTTCCTTGATTCAGTTGTAAACAAACATGTCTACTGTACTTCTCTCTCTGCTACTGTACATTGTGAAGTAAGTATTAATAAACAACATGGGTCTCTAAATCTAAATAGCACTAAATCAACCAAATCTTCTGTGCTGCTTTGTTGAAAGTCCATTATAGATGTTGGGCTCAAAGGTGAAAATGTTTATTGTCTAACCAGGCAACCAGCAGTGGGATGTACCGCTCAAGTGCATACAATAAAATGTATTCCAACTTAAAGGGGAAGTTCACCCATTTTCAACTTTCTAATATGTCATTATAATCCCTAGAGGTGCTGCTGGGTGGACATGATAATAAAGTTCACCCATTCTATGTTCCCAAGAAATGGAGGTCTGAAGAAAACCACTAACATGGTGAAACATCTTCATAACATCATAACAAGATATATTTTCACCATGTTAATGGATTTCTTTAGATGCTTCTTTTTTCTGAGAGCGTACCCATGGAACCAAATGAACCCATTAGGGTTCATTTTGTTGCATTTGTACACTCTCAGAAAAAATGTTGAAAATGGATGGAATTCCCCTTTAGGTATAGGGTATACAGGGTATAGGCCCTATACCCTACAGCATTACAGAGGTTCCTTTTGTATACAGGCCTAGTAGGCCTAGACCTACATTTAGTTTTTTGTTTAAAGTCAACTTTTATATTAGAGTAGCTAATGCGTGAGTGAAATTGAAAAACAAAAATGTGTTAGTAAGATATTGTGGTAGTTTGTCTGCAATAAGAAGCGGCTTGGCATAAATTATTGATTCTTTCTTGAGTGATACTTTCATCATCTATTAGATAATGGAGCCTCCGTGTCCCCTTGAGACCAAGAACGCTACCATTTCAGCAAAACTTTCAAAGCATTCATGAGTATAGAGACTATAGTCTACACTAGGCCTATAGTACACAGTCTACAGTAGCCTAGTGTTTCTATAACACATCTGAAGTTCTGCTACAATTCTCTGTTTTCCATTTGCCTTTTATGGGATTTTGATTTAATTATTTTGCTCCATGCCTTATTTTCTCTATAGATGTTTAATTTAGCCTAGGCCTAGCTATTGATACCCTCCCGTGTCTTTAATAACAGTTTTAATTGTATGCGATTGTTCTATAAAGTGTTTCTTTTGCACTTAGTAGGAATGCTATATTAGTATTGATTTGTTGCATAGCACTTTGTATGGCCATGTTGCTGAAACATGATAGCTTACACAAATAATCTCGCCTTGCCAGCAAAAGGATATCTCAATGTCTCTGCCTATAGCTAATTAAGATGCCTTGTTGTTGTTGTTTTTTTAGTATGTATAGATTCTGCAATGTTAATCACAAGCAACAAGATAAATGCTCACTCCAATGGGATTTGGATGGGACCTGTCCGTGGTGCTATAAGGTTGGACATTTTCACGGTGTTGGCATCAAAATCAGTTTAACCCAAATCTGTATTGTATACATCGTGGCAAGTATGCATATGATGCCTTTATTTACTTTCTACATGACCATAACTGAGTGCATATAGGTCTACTGCTAATTTAAACATGTGAGACATTTGTTTTTCACAGTACTATATCTGCATATTCCCCCCTAATGTTTTACAGGATTTGATTAAATCAAATTCAGTTAAACATTTAAAACTATTTGAAAAGTCTTGACACAACATGATTACAGCATGAATCTTATCTTGGTTCCCTGCTGATAGGCTATATAGCACAAACACTTTTCAGGCTGGAGGCTCTACTATTACAGCCAAATACTATAATAAATAGCTATTTGGGGGTCCTCCTGAACCTGAACTCGAAAGTGTTAGCTCTCACACCAACAGTGGTGTAAATTGTGTATAGTGTACTGCTGAGGAGATGAGAGCTGTCCACTCCGCGGTGCTGATGCTGCAAGTCTAGCACGCACGGGGTGGGGGCGCGACGTCACGGGAGGGACCGGGATCTGAGCGAGCGAAGGGGGAGAAAAAAGAAGAGGGGGAAGACGGGACGATAAGGAGAAAGCAGAGGGGGGGATGATGGACTGCATCAAAGGGAAATAAAGAAACATGAATCTCCTTATTCGTCTGACATTTTTATATAAAGCATTAAATATGCACGGTTGATCTGTTTACCAACAACTATAGGGCTACACTGTATGCCGCAATAAATGACCAGCCAACCTGATAAGGTAATTATCTTTCGCGTTTCAATCTGCACGTCCTTTCCTCGTCTATTATAGCCTATAGGAAATAACTTTATTTCGACTGTAGGCTATAATGTTCACCTTAAGAGCCAGATGTCAAGTCCGGCAGAGATAGCGAGCACCATAAGCATGTAAACCAACAAATCCTGGCATACATACAACCGGCTATAATTTGGCTATACTAATAGGCCTATACCTAAACGTTTCAATATAAAAAAAAATGTGCGATCATTTCACCTTTCGTACCATTGTAAACATGTCTGAGAACCATAACCACACTCCCCATGCAGCGGTTGCCCTTTGTTTCCGATTCCGTTCATCTTCCCCCATGAAAAATTAAAATGGAAACTGTCTAGAGAATGACTCGTGCGGTGCCGCATACTGCTGCTGTGTTGAGCCGCTGCCACGCCGAGCACATGGGTTTTGCGCACCGCACTCCACTATCAACATGCGCATTGGTTGCAGTGCTGCTTCGTGCCCACGCTGCCAATTCGCTGCTGCCTGATAGTGACTGCAGTGTCCTCAAATGGTTATAGGCTATATCAATGGTTTTCAACCTTTTTCATACCAGGACCCACTATTTATTCTGCATGTTTAGCCACGGACCACCATGTCTCTCAGAGCCAAAATTAAGGATTCTCAAGTTTGTGTCCACAATTTAGGAGAGATAAAATGGCAAAACGTTGGGCAAAATAACAATTCTAACTGTGTAGATTCTTGAAAATGAAGTATTTCAGATGTTTAAAATATAATGTAACTCTTGAGAGTGTAAAATGATACCAAATGGACTTGTGATGGTTCATTTGGTTTGGTATCATTTTACAATCTCAAGAGTTACAGATCTATAAGGGTCCATTTGGTTACCAACTGTGCATCATTTAGCTAGGGACTATGTTATGGACACAGACAGTAGGCTAATGTTCACATCAATTATATATATACAGTATATACAGTAATTGCGTTGCAGTCATTCTCAATGTAGCACCTATAGTGTCAAACAAGCATTTCACTGACAAAGTAAGGCTGATGTTATCATCCTACTGTTGAGAGTGCTCTTTTCTCTCTGTGCTGCAGAGTAAGCTGCTGGGTCAAGAGTGATGTCATCTCCGGGCATGGGTACCTCCAGCGACCCCCTCTTGGCCAGCCCAGGGGGGAGGTCGACAGCCGCGGCTCCTCTGGAGGGCATCTGGAGGAGCACGCTGCCCAAGACGGCCAGCTTCCCCACGTCCACCACCCGGCACCTCAGCCACCGCGCCAACAACTTCCAAAGACACCCCAAGCGTCGGAAACTGATCAGGCCGTCGCCCCCTCCGCCGCCCAACACGCCCTGCCCCCACGACCAGTTGGACCTCAGCGAGCTGCCCCCCAGGCGGACCTTCCCCGAGCTGCTCTTCAACGGCTGCGTCCTGTTCGGCATCGAGTTCAGCTACGCCATGGAGACGGCCTACGTGACGCCCGTTCTCCTGCAGATGGGTCTTCCGGACCAGTTCTACAGCCTGGTGTGGTTCATCAGTCCCATTCTGGGTAAATGAAAGGGCAGTGCATGGGCATTGAGATGCCGTAGCATATTGAATGCATGCATATTGAAATGCATGGATCGGTTTTCATTGTGAGATTTTTTTTTTGTTCAATAATATCATGTATCCAGAGTTGCACAATGAAAGCTAATACCCTGTGATTGTGACTAAACTATATCTGCTTGTTTTGGCTTTAAGGGTTCCTTGTTCAGCCTCTCCTTGGAGCTTGGAGCGATCGGTGCACATCCCGATTTGGACGCAGAAGACCCTTCATTTTTGCTCTGGCCATCGGTGAGAAAACCCCCCTCCCTCCCCTCCCTCCTCTCTCTGAGAGCTTCCATTAGTACACTGTAGGTTTACTTTGCTAACACATTTGCTCTGCCTGCTTCTTCACTCTAATAGGAGCATTACTTGGACTAACTCTGGTGCTGAATGGTCGGGACATTGGCGGTGCGATAGCAGATACGGCGTCTAACCACAAGTGGGGCATCGTCCTGACCATTTGTGGAGTGGTCCTGATGGACTTCAGCGCTGACTCAGCTGACAACCCAAGCCACGCGTACATGATGGATGTGTGTGGTCCCGAAGATCAGGACAGAGGGCTAAACATCCACGCACTCCTGGCAGGTCAGAAAGAACTACACTGAAGTATTATGCAAATTTACATTTACTTTGTTGTACTTTGCAATGTTGGTGTTCTAAGCATTATGTTATAGTACTTTAGCAATTGAAAAATATCAGAAGCTCATAGTGCGCCAACGAGTTGCACGCAATGTGCTTGTAGTTTTGCTATTTTTGAAAAATTGTGAAAATGTAGCACAAATCTTTGCATACTATATATTATTTACCTTTGCTTCTGGTGGATCCCTAGGAAGACATGTTTGCAGATAACTAGTAGTCATAAACTACAATCTAGCGTCGGGAATTACTAGAATCTAGTGTCTGAAACTAGAATCTGATGACATAAATTAGAATCTAGCACTAGGAGCTACAATCTAGTGTCGGAACTAGAATCTGGCATCAGAAACTATAATCTAGTGACTGAAACTAGAATCTGGCATCAGAAACTAGAATCTAGCGTCAGAAACTAGAATCTAGCGTCGGAACTACGTTGTAGAATCTAGCAGCGGAAACTAGAATCTAGTGTCAGAAACTAGAATCTTGCAGCGGAAACTAGAATCTAGTGTCAGAAACTAGAATCTAGCAGTGGAAACTAGAATCTAGTGTCAGAAACTAGAATCTAGCAGCGGAAACTAGAATCTAGTGTCAGAAACTAGAATCTAGCAGCGGAAACTAGAATCTAGTGTCAGAAACTAAAATCTAGCGTCGGAACCACGTTGTAAAATCTAGCGGCAGAAACTAGAATCTACTGTCAGAAACTAGAATCTAGTGACTGAAACTAGAATCTAGTCAGGACAAAATGGGTTAATCAAACTATGAATTTATTGGATTATAAAATGTGTGCATGTGTGTATGCGTGCATGTGTGTGTATCTTGCATTTGTCAATTCACAGGACTGGGTGGTGGATTCGGCTACATTGTGGGTGGAATCAACTGGGAACATACAGAATTTGGAAAGTCAATGGGAGGTCAGCTTCGGGTCATATACATGTTCACTAGTGTAACCTTGGTGGTCGCCACAGCAATGACTCTAAACAGTATCCCTGAACGCCCCCTGCCAAAGAGCCAGCCGCAGAAAACCTCTGGGAAGAACCATTTGAAGAGCCCCAACCTCCCCCTCCCTCCTTCGCCCCCTGTACCCCCAGGTGGCTTCGAAGGGGAAGATGAAGAAGAGCCTTATAGCTACCAGTTCTCTGACTCCCGTCCACGCCATGTTGACCCCATGGGTCACTCGTGCAGTGCCAATGCGCGCCTCTGTGCCGGCCTCACTAGTCCAATTTCCCCCCTTAGCCCCCTGACCCCAAAGTATGGCAGCTTTATAAGTAGGGATAACTCTCTCACCGGCATCAACGAGTTTGCTTCCTCTTTGGGAACCTCCTATATAGACAGTGTTCTGATAGACTGCTACACAGGTGAGCGGACACCACAGCCCGTGGAGGCTGACTCTACAGCCAGAGTCCTGCCTCCAGGGGACTCTCCTCCTCATCAGGGGCCTACACAAGAGCCGGAAGGGTCTTCTGCTTCTCTGGGAGATGCTCAGGCTGAAGGAAGGACTCAGCCAGGCACAGAGGCTCAGCATGGAAAGCTGGAGCTGCCTGAAGAAGACGCTCAGAGTGGAACTAGCTCTCAGCCCGGAGAAGGGTCACAACGAGGCTCTATCCTGAAGCGGCCCCAGAGTCTTGCACTAATGGAGGACCCACTGGCAACACAGACTGTTGGTCTGGAAAATGGACGCAGAAGGACAGTGACCTTCAGTCAGCAGGTCTGCCATGTTTCCAATTACTTTTTCTAAGAATTCTGTTCTGGAATGTTGATGAATACTCAGTGAAATGCATAGGCAAACAAGCAGCAAAAATACAAATGATCTACAATCTCACGCTTATCATTGTTAGCTTGTAGATCGACTATAGATTGGCTAATTTCGTCAGAGATTTTGTCTAGAGGGACAAAAGGAGAGAGCCAAGTACAGACCCCACAAGCATACTGTTCAATTAAGTATGTATACTTTATACTGTAGGGTTTAAGTGTTTTTATTTTCTTTTTTCTTATAATTTCAGTTACATTAATTTAATTTCATGTACAGATTCAATTGTTATCTATCAAGAATTATTATTCCTGGGATAGGTTATATATACACACACTATACTGCATATGTTGGAGGATACATCACTGTTTTCATTTAATGAAGGTGGCAAACATTCTGCTGAATGGAGTCCGCTATGAGAGTGATCTGAGCGAACATGTGGAGACAGCAGACTCTCAGATGTCAATGAGGCTCTTGTGTGTGGCCATCTACAGAATGCCTCCCTCACTACGCAGCCTGTGCACTAATCATTTTTTGGGTAAGTAGAAAAGGTCCTGATTCATAATTGACTATGCATCATGTTGCGTGAATCCAATCCATCAATGTTACTTTAACTCAAAGTGAAAAATCACTTTTAACACAGAGTGTAAAGGCTTCCCAACTTTTTGTATTTCAAATGCCACATGTAGGGTACTGTAACTCGTCCTGTTGTCTGGTTTGTAGGCTGGCTGTCCTTTGAGGGGATGCTGCTGTTTTACACTGACTTCATGGGGGAGGTGGTGTTTGAAGGAGACCCCAAAGCGCCCCACGACTCCGAGGCCTACCAACGTTACAACGCTGGGGTCAGCATGGGCTGCTGGGGCATGTGCATCTATGCATTCAGTGCTGCCTTCTATTCAGGTACAGAGCAGAACCACCTTGCCATTATCTTGGGTCTCAGTACTGTGCCTGGATATAGAAATTAAATGATCAGGGTTTGATTAAAAAGAAAACACATACTGTAGGTCTACTACCATTTCTACCATTTTTCAAATATAGTCCTATACTTTCACATTAATAATTCAATTGTTAAAATATCACAGTCTACATACAGTAATTAAAATGAAATGCATGTATTAAATCCCCCCCCACACACACACAACTTGAACCCTGGCAGTTGTTACCCTAGTTTCCTTCCTGAATAAGTGCAGCGTGCACCTATTATGGTACTTTCCTTTCGCCTTTTGCTTCTTCTAATTCTCCTTTCTTTGTGTGCTTCCAGCCATACTAGAGAAGCTGGAGGAGCGTTTCTCTCTCCGGTCTCTCTATTTCTTTGCCTATCTGGCATTTGGGTTGGGGACGGGCCTCGCCACGCTCTCCAACAACCTCTACGTGGTACTGTCTCTCTGTGTCACCTACGGAGTGCTCTTCTCCTCTCTGTGCACGCTGCCTTATTCGCTTCTGTGTGAATACTACCAGAGCCCTCAGGTCAGTCCACCGACGTGCTGTAGATTTATGCAATCCGTCCGTCTTTTTGTTATTGTCAGGGATGCATTTGTTACAGTCGGCTAGAGACATTTGTGCACAGCTTTGCAGATGACATGTGTATCTCAGCTTTATTGGCACATCACAAGGGAACAGTGTAGAGGTATTAAGCTCTCAACTGTTTAAAACATTAAAACAGCCACAATACAGAATAGAAAAAGAACCAAAGAAAGCAAAGACAGATGGCAAGACACAGTATCAAATATTATACCTAAGGTCCATGGTCAAAATAGGAATTAATATCACAAATCATCATCACTCACTTATCTCTTGTGCAAGTTAGGAAAACACAAGAGAGGCATCAGCTAGGTACCGGTAGCTACTGCATGCCACATAATGGAATCATGTGAGATCAGTAATAGATCAGTAATCAGTAATAGTAATAGCAAATACCAGTCTGTGTGAGTTTGTGCCTAAGATTGCAAATATTGCAACCGTATAGTACCAATGGAGTGGATTCAAATTACACATTAGTCACATTAGTCCTATGTACCGTAAGTGACTAATGCTAACTGGAATTGCCTTTCTATATTTGTGCTTGTCTTAGTTTTGTGGCTCATCTGAGGAAGGGACCAGGCGTGGAATGGGGGTGGACATCTCTCTGCTGAGCTGTCAGTACTTCCTGGCTCAGATCCTGGTGTCGGTGGCGATGGGACCGCTGACCTCGCTGGTGGGTGGGGCCCAGGGGGTGATGTACTTTTCCAGCCTGATGTCATTCGTGGGCTGTCTGTACTCATCCCTCTGCGTGGTGTACCACCTGCCCCCCGCTGAGGGTGAGCCCCCCGAAAGCGAGACCCAGCCACTATTGGTGCACATTTAGAAACAGGCCCTTGATTTACCTCACACACGCACTTATAACCACACATTCTTTCACACGGTCACGTATTGTCTCTTTTGACCTTCACAGCCCTGGTAGGACAAATTATTGTACATGTTGCTGCACACTCTAGCATAAACACGTATTGTTTGTTTCACAGTACTCAGCACTGCTCCTCTCAGAGTTAGACAGACAGAGAGACAGACATTTGGCCACCACTCTAATATGTGTACATGACCAGTGTGTTTCATACAGTGTGTGCCCATGCGTTTACTTTCTAACCTTTCCACCAAAATTTGTGATCTTTTTGACTGTGGTATGGTAGATTTCTGCAAGTGTGTGTGAGTGTGAGAGTGGGCCTATGTGCAGTTGTGTGTTCAATGAGTAAGCCCTAGCTAGGGGTATGCCTGTATGAATGAATGCTAATGATATGCTGCTGTATGTTTGATTTCTCTGCTCTGAGTTGACCCTTTCATCGTCTTTCCTTGCTCGTTGGGTGTTTAGGATAGAAGTTTAACCGCTACTACATAAAACTAAAGCTTTACCCTCTCTTTCTATCAGTTGCATAATGTCTGCATGAGTTACAGTAGTCCCCTGATGCCATGCCTTAGTCCTTTGTGTTGGTCATACTGCCAAGGGAATGTCTACCTGCCTGTTTCTCTGAGTTAGCATATTATTATTCCACTTTAGGCAAGATTCAGTGCCTAAATGAATGTGCTGCCAAATGGCCATTGTTTCTGTTTTGTTTTAAACATTGAATGCCACACGTCAGTACTCACTCACTAGACTTTTTTTAGCATTTAATCGAGCAACACTGATGCTGCAAACACATAGTTACACATTCACACAGTCAAGGAGCAGCACTAATAAGCATTACATTTCCTTATGTGAAAAAAAAAACTTCTCAGAATGTGTTGAGCTGGATGACTTTTATTCAAGTCCCCAGCAAGAGTAGCTGCAAACAAACACTTTAAGGACAGATAGCCATGACCGATAGCCAGGGCCACACACACTTGCATGCACAGACAGACACACACAGACACACACACACACACACACACACACACACACACACACACACACACACACACACACACACACACACACACACACACACACACACACACACACACACACACACACACACACACACACATGTACACCTACTGTACAGGCAAGCGCACACACACCCGCACGTTCACAGTGAACTGTGTACTGATGGCAGATGATCTGTGGGCCATCGCTAAGCCATGGACAGCAAAGTGAGCTGTCACCCTGCCCCTGGCCGTACCATTGTAATGACAGTGATTCTTGTCATTATCAGGAAGAGAAGTTGAAACTGGGGTGTGAGTCAACATTCAGTCGGAAACCGAACAAATCAGAAGAGCAGCAAAACAGCTGTATGGCTGGTGACAGAAAGAGTTCTCAGAAGATTCATGTGAACTATGGGTAACCGTGAAGCTGGACGACAGTGAGAGGAAAGACTTTTGGGTCCCTATTGACGGCTGCAAGTGCAAATTCTCACCATAGGGCATGCTGTAGGTTGTAGTCATCTGCCACTACACCACACCCAGCCACTGAGCATGAGGCTCACACTGTAGTGCAACCTTCTCACAATCAACATCAACAGGAAATATCAACGTTCATTCATCCATCAATGCTAGATATTTCATCATCAGTGGTTCTCTAATACCATTATTGGTGCAAATACATTATTTTTTTTAATCTATTGCACCATATCAAGTAAGCTTGCTTTGCATAGCCTGAGCTTTCTTGTAACACAATTGGTAGAGCCTTATTTCAGGCATTTTACAAAAAGATATACATCTCTATTATTGCCTGTTTTCAGTGTTCATTTGAAGTATTTTACTGGTCTCCACAATGAGCACGCCCACATTTTCGATGGCATCATCTGGTGATGTCTCAGCAGAAGTGTCCATCATGGCATCCATAACTGACTACTAGATATGCCATGCCCAGTGTTCCTACAGAAACTGGAGTTCATGGATTATGCTGTTCCAGCCTGCTTAAGAAATATAATATTTAAGAGTATTTTAGTGTGTTCTCTGATGCCAGCTATAGTTCGATTTAAACAGTGTTTACTGTAACAGCTACTTTAATTCAGGGTTGAGTTGAAACTAAAATGTTCATTTTGCCACCTTGGACTCCTGTCTTTTATTTACAGTATTTGAACTGTGAATTGAGCCAATATATATATATATATATCAACCCAGTTAAATCATACCCTGCAATCTCAAAATATGCCACATGAGGGTGCTATGACATTTGAAAACAGTGCCTTCCGAACCTCCAACCCCCTTTGCTAGAATACAAGGACATAGTTGCATTAAAGCCATTTTTCCATGTTCTCCAAAAGGAGGTCAAATTAGGTGGAATCACCCCATGTCAATGATCTATAAATAGGTACTTAAATGAAAATGAATTAACACAATAGTAAAAAGACAATGTTTTTTATTTTCTCTCTTTTTCTTTTAAATCAGAATATACAAAGCAGTGGCTGAAGTAACCAAATGTTCTTGTTTCTGGAAAAGGCAGTATTTGACACAAAACTGGGTTACCCAACCATTAACATAGTAAACTCATTGAACAAAATGTAGAATATAAATGGTACAAACTTGCGTGGAATGCATACAGAACTGACCAAAGCTTTAAGATTTAAGAGAGGTTAATCAACATTGCAGAAGCCTGCCTCCACATAACAGGGTCAAGCAGTCTTTATCATGGAGGAGGTATGAAGACCCTTTATTTTCACCATCTGTTATGCTAAAAGGATTAATCACTAGCAGCTCAACACAAGGAGCAAGGCTTAACTAATGATGTTACCCCCAATTAAAACTCGTCTTTGGTCCTTAGTGAATCTGAGAGGTCAACATGAGCCTTTGTGTGGGGGAGCAGCTGCCTAATAAGAATCCAACTGGTCAGCAGTAACATAGTAGACTGTGCTTACACCATATACTGATATATAAAACCTAATAAAAGAACTGATTTCATCATGTGGCCCTATTTGCACAAGAAAAAAAAAAGTTTGTTTTATAGACCAATAAATAACATCTCATAAAAAAAAGGAGAGGCCACTACGTTTCAAGACTCCAGTGCAATGTGATAACGTGGGAGCAGACAAAACAAAAATAATCTCACATCGAAAGCACAAGCTCTACACTATTGTTGACCAGGCTGTTAGACAGTGCTGAACAGGGTGAAGCAGGACAAAGAGGTCTTTAGGCCTTCACTTCAGCTTCCTTTGCATCTCCGTTTTCTTCTGTCTTCTGCTTTTTTGTCTCCACCTTATCCTGCAGAAAAATAATACTTTAGTTCAGGGAATATGTACATTTTGAGTGATGGTTCAAGGTGCATCTCTAAATGTTGATTTAGAGCAAAACAGAAAAACACTATGAAGTATAAATGGTATGCACTCGGCATTATATAGTTGCTAATATTAGTAGGCCACTAAAGTTACGTACCTCCGGTTCCTTCTCATCCTCAGCTGCACGCTTCACAGGCTGTGCATCAGTCTCGTCAGCAGGGGGCGCCTCCTCTGCTTTTCCTACAATTGACAGTTTCACATGAGCTACTACCTTCAGACTCATATTTCACACATTCATCCCACAGGCATAAACGGGTGATGCACACACACAAAAAAGACAACTCAACTTTTCATTAACATAACCCAGAGAAATGATTCTCAGGTACGATAAAGAAATAAAGCATCTACATCTGTTCAAGAAAAAAAAAAGTTCCTGGAGGGTGGGCTTACCATTCTCTTTATCTTCCTCTTTCGCTACCTCCTCTGTAGCTTTGTCATTGTGTTCAGCACCGTTCTGAATAAGAAGAGGAAACGGTTTAGTCCACTAACTAAGGTTATATACAACGTTTGGTTAGCAATGTTACATGACCGAGTTGAAGTGGAATGGAAACTATCCAAGGGAGGAGTCAAGTTTAAGACTATTACAAATTTTAACTACAATTTCAGACCAATCCTCCTGCATTGCTTTTGCTGCCTCCCTGGGGGGTGTCCTCTCTTGCCCTCTTGAGTGTAAAAATGTACAAATTTGTACATTTTTTTTTTCTCAAGAAAAAAAAAAAAAAAAAATCATTAACATGGTGAAACACAACTTGATGTAATAAAGTTGTGTTTCAATCAAGTTAATGTCACCCCCCAGATCTCCCATTTATAGGAAAACACAGATTGGGGTGAACTTTTTTTTAATCATGTCCACACAACATCACCAAGGTATATTAATGACATGGTAAAATGTTGAAAATGGGTGGACCTCCTCCCCTTTAAACTTGTAGTAAAACCCAAGGCTGTAACATCTGTGCCATCATTCCCCCAAACAAGCCCAAACCCAAACAAAGCGGCTGCCGGCTGGCTGCTGGTGAGAGCAGAGCAGAGCCAGCAGCCAGCCTGTCTGTCTGTCTGGAGAGAGAGAGCAGCAGCTTGAAGGAGAGGGGGCGGGTCTATGGACACCTGCATATGATGGGGGGTGCTGCTGCTGCTGCTGCTGTTTTAAAGACAAAAGGCCATGAGGCTTTCCTCGTCGTCTCTCGTCAAGGGACTCAAAAAACTAAGCACTGACTACTATACTCACGGTGCCATTAGCAGGTGCGTCTTCCTCTTTCTTCTCCTCCACTTCTTTCGTCTCTTTCTTCTCTTTCAAGTCCTGAGAGAGAGAGAGAAGAAAAAAATGAGCTCTCAGTGATGTGATGACGTACAAATCATAGTTCAGAATTCACTTAATTCCCTTTAAAATGGTATATAATAAGTTCTGAGAATTGACAGGGTTACTCAAGTCATCTCAGTTAAATTAAATATAAGTTTGTTTTTTAGGCGACATGTTTCGTACACTTCTAACTCAGGGGCTTTATGAGGTGTTAGATGTCTGCTTTAGAAGTGGCTTCCCGCCCACAGCTCACCCACTTCCAGCTGTAGAGTCAGTCTCTCTCTCTCTCTTAACGCTTTGTGGTCATTCATTTTAGCATTCAACATGAGCTTTTTTTTTAGTTCATTATCAAACAAAAAACGTTTAGGTGGTCGTCAGGGGAGCGACAACCATTTGTGATAAAACATTTCTATGTTCGGGCTGACTAAAACGAAAGAAAAAAAAATATATATATACAGTTTCTGCGACTAAAACAGAATGACCGAATGCTCGACGTTTCCTATCACTGCGCCAACGTCGACAAGAAAGAATTTTACAAGTAAAGTTTGCCAGCAATAGGTAGTTAGTTTTTAACTAAACTAAATCTTAACCACGTCAAATAATTATGAATGAAAACGCACCTTTGCGGTAACCTCTTCTTTGGTTGTGGTCGTGTCAACAACTGCGGTATCTGTATCAGCCATTGTAGTTGTTTTTGTGGGGTAATTAATAAAGAATAAAGTCTCGTTTTTATTCTTAAAATGTTTGGTCCGTGTGGTGATGATGTATCCTGAGAGGCCGCCGGGAGACAAATGATGAATACCAGCCGCTGCTTTTCTCTCGGTGTGAATACCGCAGGTCTGCGATCAACGCGATTGGACGGCGCGCGGAATGCGGGCCTCCAATTGGACGCATGACCTGTCGATCACAGTCACATAATCCCGCCCTAGCTCTGGTCCAGAGCTCCACTGCTTCTGAGTCTGACTTGCATTGGAGCTCTGTTGATCTCCGCGCATTCGGCCATTACTGCACCCGACCAGCCTCTCTTCTCTAGTGGATATATAAAGAACGTTTTAACTACTCACCAAAATAAACACGTCTTGTGTCATTAGAAAGCCTACTTACCTTAGTGGTCGCACTCTTAGCCCCCCACCACACGGATAAAATGGACTTTTTGGCCAGAACACGATCGTTTTTCACTGAAGGAAAAATATTTCCTATGGAACTTTTCTATTGGCAATATCGGTAGAGGGCGCAAATCCTGGTTGTTTTTCCGGTGAAAAACGATCGCGTTCTGGCCAAAAAGTCCATGTTATCTTTGTGGTGGCTGTCTCAGAGTGCGACCACTAAGGTAAGTAGGCTTTCTAATGACACAAGACGTGTTTATTTTGGTGAGTAGGTAAAACGTTCTTTATATATCCACTAGAGAAGAGAGGCTGGTCGGGTGCAGTAATGGCCGAATGCACGGAGACCAACAGAGCTCCAATGCAGGTCAGACTCAGAAGCAGTGGAGCTCTGGACCAGAGCTAATCTCACCCTGCAAACTCCGCCCGGCTGTCTCTCGGCCGATTGGTCCACAGAGCTTTAAAGCGGCACTACTGTCAGATTCGTACGTCGACCGCACTGCCGTGTCGCGCACGATTCCCCACACCAGCGGACATACAAGCCCACCGTGCCTAAGAAGATGCGAGGCGCTGTGGGCTTGTAGGTCTGGCTGTTTTCGGCGCGCGACACCGTCGCGCGATAGGCTATACATTCATCTGTAAAGTGTTAAAACCACGACGTTACGAGGAGTCATAGAGTATAGACAGAGTTACGACAACTCCATCCACTTCATGGGGTCAGTCCAATGGCGGCTCTTCTACTTAGACTTGAATAGAGAATAGGGACAACAACTAGGGACAACACCTGGAAACTGAAGTAGGCAGAAATGCATTGGACTCAGGCGACTCAGACAACATTGTTACTGTACAATACTGTTGACATGTTGCCATGCATAAAATAGCTCTCATTTGCGCCGCCCTTGTTGAAAACAATGCATTTCCAACTTTGTCCATATTCGGGCTGCATGTATAGTTTCTGACCCGTCAATGTCGCAACTCCTCTACTAGATGGCTCTGAGGAGCAGCATGCATTTTCCACCTTGATGGAGGTTGGGGAAGCTTTGCATTTAAGCAGGCCTTGTGTTTGTAGACAATCAAAATTAATGACACAATCATTATTAACTACATCTTGAGATGTGTTTTATATGAGGCTTATGGCTGGAGCCGCTTGACTGCGCACGCATGGCTTCTTTTGTCTATTTTTTTTAGAGGGGGAGAAAGAGGGAGGGAGCAGGGGTGGACTGGGAGCTCAAAACGTACCGGGCAATTTTGTCTCAGAGCGGCCCTCAGAGCGGCCCTCTGAATCTTTATGGGGGCTCCGGGGCCTGAGCCCCCATGAGAATTTAAGACATAAGGGGCTCTGGGGCTCGGGCTAACTAAAATTAGTTAGTTAGTTTTAGTTAACTATAAAAACCCTGCAATAGGCAGTCTCATTTGAAGAGGACAGAGGGCCGCCAGCACTGATTCGTGGGCCGGTTTTGTGCAGATTTTTTTTTTTTAATTAAAACACGACATTAACGGCCCCCGGGGGGGTCGGCCCACCGGGAAAATGCCCTGTATGCCAGACTGTCAGTCCACCCCTGGGAGGGAGAGAGATAATGAGGGAGGTCGGAGGAGGTGTCAAGTTACACGAGAAACAGTAATTTGACGATCTTGAAACCATGAAACCACTCCTCCTTTTCTATATTTAACCTTAACAAAAGCGTGGTCCTGGTGAAATGTGAGTTTCTTTAGGCTTTCACTTGTTCAGCAAGTGTCTAGCAATTTAATGAGGCAAATAAAGATGTTAAATAGTTTGAATTAAGATGACACAGATTAACTACAAAAGCATTTGTAATACAGACAACATGATGTGCACTGCATGTGAACGAACAACCCATTCTTCAAATGTTCTACAGCAGGGTATGGAATTGGCCTAGATATTAAAGTTGAATTCCACCCATTTTCAATGACTGTAAAATGTTGAAAATGCGTGTAATCCCCCTTTTAATCTAGAAGGATTCATTCCTTTATGGATGGTTTAACACAGGTGGTGTATGAGGTATTTCCTTTTTTTTTTTTTTTTCAAGTGCATCATTTTACATGGCATATTTCGTAGGCGAAAAGTTAATTTGTCATACAAAGCCTGGGGACAAGGTCAACTATTAGTGTTCTGCTGTCTTATAATTCCTGAGGCTAACTAGTAAAGACAGCAATTAGCACATGGTCTGTTCATGTATGAGTGCATGTCAGGCTGTGTGAGAAACCAGCAATAATGTGATTAGTTCGTTTACTGGATTTTCTAAAGATGATTGGAAAAGGGAAAAAAGGGGGGAAAATAAGTAATGTATTAATTCATTGCAACGTTTCACACCATTTGCATGTCCTAATATGCAAACCATGTCCTCAAAATGTAGGCTAGTATGAAAGTGTTACCTAAGGTTATTTGAGGGGAGGTGGAGCTTGAGACCAGAAGATTCAGCTTCACTTTCTCTCTTATGTAAGTGGGATCAAACATGGGATTTTACTGGTTACAAAGATTTTACCAGTGTTTACAAATTTAATTACTAATTTAACCGTATTCCCTCGTTAATTAGAGAGCACCTGTTGTCTTGTTTGATAAAGGTGTTTTATATAACAAGCCAAAGGATAATACTTCCTTTTTCCAGGGGTTATCTAAGGTTATCTTCCAGTGTCTGTCTGTCCTCCTGTTGCACTGCTTACTTATCTAGC
Organism: Benthosema pterotum; assembly: GCA_039105355.1. Lineage (NCBI taxonomy): Eukaryota > Metazoa > Chordata > Actinopteri > Myctophiformes > Myctophidae > Benthosema > Benthosema pterotum. The sequence continues at coordinate 6,316,267 of CM076971.1, read as the reverse complement.
TGTTAAACCCAAGGGTGTGGCTACACACAACAGGACTGTGTGGGAGTGTGAGATTTTGTTTGTAAAGGTTGAACACCTGACAAATGATTCCTTCTTTCTTTTCTGCAGTCTGCAACACCTGAACGGTGCCTTAAAGCTACTCTCAGTCCACACTCTCAATGTCCCATTCCCAGGTAAGACTCTCAATGTCATGGCATCTCCTGAACCGTAGCGAGAATCGAGATGACCCGTGACGCGTGGAGAGCTCGTCTGACCACAATGTAGAGAGAAGTGATTATGGATTTCATCTGATCTTGAATTATTCTAATTTGAATGAAACCACAGTCGGCAGGACCTCCATGGAAAGAATCACTGTTGTTTCATATGCAAGCAAGTAATTCTTGCACGCTGAAGTGTTATTCAAGGTCATCACTGGCGTATTTCTATAATATTATTCATGTTCTCGTTACGATCGTGTCTTTAGGCTAAAAAGATATTTCTAAGTGACATTATTTTAGCAGCTAGTTTCAGAATCCTGTCACACTTAATCTTGATCTCCTCATTTATCATCTCACCACCATGCCAGGATTTAACTTAAGTCACTGCATGAATGTGATGACGCCTCTGAACACTCCTTAAGCCATCCACCTCACATCTAACAGAAATATAATTATGAACTGTGTAATTACATGCAGAGATCAAAGGGGCGTGTGTGGGTTATTCTCAGCTTGATGATTACTCTGTCTCATATCAAGGAAGGAGGGATTTGTCCCCCCCGTCATTCCAAAATGACAAGATGCCATGTAAATCATAATGCAATGTCCAGACATAACAGTTTATCTCTCATAAATCTGGAAACAAAAACGATATATATAAAATGAAGATAACAATAATTTCACTTTCATTTATTCATTAGAATTCAGGCAGAGATGAGTGAAGGCCATGCATGAATATAAAATCATGAATGATATATACATACATTATATCGGTACACTTAAGGGGCCGAGCCTTCTTGGCACCATGCGCACAATTACACTGGTGCCCTTTCATTTGGGAAACGAATCCCATGTGGGGACCGCAGAGCACTGAAGCAGACGTCTACAATCTAATGGTCTCAGTGTGTGTGTGTGTGTGTGTGTGTGTGTGTGTGTGTGTGTGTGTGTGTGTGTGTGTGTGTGTGTGTGTGTGTGTGTGTGTGTGTGTGTGTGTGTCAGAGCCATGGGAGGAGGAATAGTCGGCCAGTCTAAAAACAGCAGACGGTATTACTCACTGTGTTTCTGTAACTGGAAAACTGGAGAAATCAGAGAGGGGGAGTGTTTGTGAGATCATTTCCTGTATTGTGTGTGTGTGTGTGTGTGTGTGTGTGTGTGTGTGTGTGTGTGTGTGTGTGTGTGTGTGTGTGTGTGTGTGTGTGTGTGTGTGTGTGTGTGTGTGTGTGTGTGTGTGTGTGCGTGCGTGTGTGTGTGTGCCCACTACCTCAACATGTTTCCATGCACCATGGATCTGAGAAATCTCTTTTCTATGCAAAATGTTAGGTAAAAGATGTGAATTTAATTGTTGAAAACAGTAAAGACAAGTATTAAAAAGTATGCATGTGATCCGTATGTTACAATAGTTTGCACTTAAGTATTATAGGCCTATATATGTAATGCAAACTGACTGCATCTCCCAAAGTTTCCTCAATGGCAATTTATGATTCCACTGAAAGTTTCTGGCCTAGAGAGAATCGACTCTTTGTACTCAGATTGCTTCATGTTCAAAAAGGTAACTATTTTATAATACGTTTCCATAGTCTGGGGGAAAATTTCCGTAGCAAACAAACTTCATGTTAGCAGTCTCTACTAATACAGTCAAAACAGTACCTAAATTGATTCACAAAAGACTGCAACCTGACTTGTGGAATGTCATGCCTTGGGGGGACATCAATGAGCAGAGGTCAGGATTAGGCAGGGGAAGGGTCTCCATAATTGGAACATTTTGGTGGGGGGCAATCCGAGCTCTTTTGTTTTGAACAGCGGTGTTCTTCATGGTCTGGCTAGCTTTCTCTGACTCTCAACCAGGTCGAGCAGCATATCAGGACAACAAAATTGACCCCTCCTTCGGATCATTTCATTTGTATTACACAAGGGAAGCATAATTCAGCATTTAATTTAGCATCGTAAACCAGCCAATGAACAGGAACGGTAATTACAGTAGATGCAGCCAACTGCTCTTTTTATGAGGAGAAAATGTGGATTTATGGATAAACCTAACGGACACACAGTTCCTTTCCTTTTTTATTATGAAATTCCTGAAGACTATACAATTAATGAAGCTATTTTAAATCCAGGGTTTATCAAAGATCAATATATTTTTGTGAAAATCTCCCATACAATAACACATGGCCTACAATGTAAGGCATGTGTTAAACTAGTTATTGAACAACTTTTGACTATTAAGAGCAGGCAATAATGATATAAACATTAGTTGAAAGTAACAAGTACACTTGTGTACGATTCTGATGTACCTCCTACTACTCCACTATATCTCAGAGGTACTTTTGACTCCACTAAAACTTGACCAGTTTAATTACTGGTATGTTTAAATGTTGGCACATTTAGATTATTAATAATGAAATAAAATGACTAATAATAAATTATCCAATAACATGATACCATACCATATATGCATTTGAGTTGGGCATTCTTCATAATGGTTATTTTTTTACTTTGGCTACTTTAATAAGTATATTTTAATGTAGCCCCAATACATTTCCTCACTCCCTAGAGGGAATGTATTGGGGCCAATTTCAATGCTGAATTAATACTTTTGTACACTTGACATAAATTCTTTATTCTAACATCCTCCCTCACTGCAACTTGACTCCCAATCACCCCATGGCCACTCATGGCTAAAAGTCAAGGAATGCAATCTGTTCTCATCCTTAAATGCCTGTATGTGACATATGGACATGAAGCATTCAAGCATGTCGACATTGACTTAAGTAAGTGATAAAAACGTGTTGAAACTAATTATTAAAATAATTATTTTAAAAAGGGGAAAAAATAAAGAACACTATATTCAAGGATGATACGAAATCTATTCTAATCCACAAGTTTTTGTCCCAGGAGAGAGATTATATTATCTATCGAGCCTCATACCAGCAACATGAATCTGATCATCAATACCATACGAATAGCCTACTAACAGTGATAGAATGGAACTTATTTTGCCCTGTATGAGTTGCACCTGGTCCTCCTCACATCATTATTTTAATTCACCAGTCCCCAAACAATTTCAGCTTGTGCAACACATAAAACATTTTTTGCAGCTTTACAATTTCACGATGTGAGTTTGTAGATTTTGAGCTTGTAAAAAAAAACAAAAGAGAGGAATAATCAAAGCAGGATCGTTACTTAAGACCCATAAAAACAGATCTGTGACCCATAATGGAATACAACCCTATGTTTGGGAAACACCACTGCACCTCTTGGCTCCGCCTCTACAACTGTCTTGCCAGAGGAAAGTGGAAATTTCCAGTAATTCGCGTGGCTTCTTATGCATTGCTCCTCCTCTTTAAAGGTTTTCCCGCCGTTCATTCTACCTGCTCTTCTATTTTTTTTCCTTTTTTTCCTAGAACCTTTATTTAACCAGGTTTATCCCTTGTGTATTTACAAGAGAGACATTTTCTATTTTGCTGACTTCCTGCTTGTCGGAAGATTATCATCATTCATTGAACAATATCATTCACTTATAGGTATGCCCCTCTAGTTTGCTACAAGGGCATTCCTTATCCCTTTAGTTATAATGCCAATTCACTTTCTATGAAAGATCTTTGATAAAGAGTAATCGATCACATTTCGATAGAAGTGGATCAGCCCTGCATGCCCTACAACTTTGTTTAACCACTCATGACAATGTGAGAACAACCGATCTACAAGGTCACAGTGACTGCGTGAGCTTGTAGATTGGATGTTGTCGTCACATTATTATTATTATTATTTTCTTTAATTTCTATTATTTCACACATAATATTGGATAATGACATGCCCAAAGCCCCCAGCCCAACACCCCCTGAAAATGAGATGCTACATGTCAAGAGGTTAATCCTAATTAAGAATTTCCAAATAGGTATGATAATGGGTATGTTTAGTATAGCAAACCAATATTTTCTTTGTATAGATTTTTGCAATATAACATTTGCTTGTATGACCATTAATGGACAAGGATTGATGTGGAATCACAGAGCAGATGGTACATTTGCATCTCCTCAGCTCCAGCTGATCAGACATTCTCTTTTGGTTTACAAATACCATCCAAAGACAGACAGCCGCACGCGTTCTCACTGAGAACATCTAACATAATTCAAGAGATTTCAAAATGAGAAAGGAGTGCCCATAGGTAGCACATTAAAAGTAACTTAAGATGATTGTTTATGGACAACTACCGGTATAAATCATATGTCTTGGACTGTTGGTTTTAAGACATCTTCCTCAGATAAGCCAGAGATAAAACAAATGAGACAGCTGGAGTAGAGAAGTTGATGGTATGAGGCGCGCTGACCTCAGTCCCATTGTGAAGCACCAACAAAGAGCCATCTGCATGGTAACCGAAGCTGAGATGAGGGACAAACACACAGGGGGAGGACACACACACACACACACACACACACACACACACACACACACACACACACACACACACACACACACACACACACACACACACACACACACACACACACACACACACACGTACGTACGTAGGGGGATGGGGTGAGGTTCGGGGGTAGATACAGACCTGTGAAGTTTCACAAATAACAAATACATGGGTGGAACATTTAATAAAACCAATTGATTTAACCGATAACATTTCAACATTATAGGTCATTTCAAACAATTCTCCACAAAAATTCTACAATAGAAGAAATGGCAGGTCTACAAGTTCTCAATGCGTTCCACCTTATAGATCAGCTATTTGGGCTATTTTTGAATGACAAGTGTACAATAAAGTATACTACACTAATCAATATATTATATTAGGACATGCACCATCAAAACAGCCAGTGTATGAATAAAGGACCTCAGACATCTCCCCTCACAAAGGAAACAAACAGCGGCCATGTGGAAGGCACTGTTTGCTTAAAATAGTGGATAAGACCTGACATCAACATGCCTAATCATGCAACAGTGCGCCATATATATTTCCTGCCAGCTCCATGACGAGACGAAGTGAACTGAAACTTGGACAGCCTACTTGAGGCTAATATTTAACCCAACCCTAGGCCTCCTGCAAGCTGGGTATCACACTCACTGAGTCCCACAATATTGAAATACTTTCCAAGCTTCATTTTCTTTATGTGATCCCCCCCCCCGTGAGAGCTAAATTAAATTGTGGCATTTGTTGGTTTTGTCCTTGAAGCAGTATTTTAAAGGAAGACAACCTACAGCAGCACAACAAATATGTACCGTTCAGTGCATTTTATCCCCCCCGCCCTCCCATAACAAAGAAAAAAGTAGAGATATGGGGAGAAATCAAAATGGTGAAAAGAAGGACAAAATGGTGTCAGCAGCATCCGTAAAAATTACAAATGATCCACAGGTATAAGAGCTGGGAATCAGGATTGCTTAGCAACAGCAGTGCAGAAGTCTTCTTGCAGCTTGGGTGCATGGGTGCAGAAAAAAACTGTTCGTGCTGCCGCCCTGTGGACATCATGTGGATGTTTATATGGTATTTGCTTGTGTGTATGAAATATGTCAGTGTGATTCTCAACCTTTTGCATTTCAAGGACCCCCAGCTCTGATATGCACATTTCTTACACTGTAAAATCCTCAGTGCTACCGTGAATCTCAGACTGTCGAAATGGAACCAAATGGACCCGTAACAGTCCATTTGAAAACCCTTGGTGGTCCCCCGGACCCAATGTTGAGAACCTGATGGAGGTATCGGAGCTATAAGTGGCGCGACTCAAACCATCCACTTACTGCACAAATGGAAAATGATTAAACTCATCATCTGAAGGAAAATGGATGAGAAATTGGGTGCCTTTCATGAGGACCGTTTGAAAATAAACGCAGCTGTCTGATTGGTTGTAAAAATGATCCAGACCTCATGGCCGGGTGGTTGCTTAGCAACATGCATTGGTGGGAAGGGGAGGGGGGTGGAGGGGGGGTCTTCAGAGGGAGGTAGTGTTCTGGGTACGGGCAGACTAGGGAAATACCTGGCACAATTCCCAAATAAACACACTGAGAAGGGGGGGGGGGGGGGGGGGGGTGGGAGAGAGGAAAAGAGAACGAGAAAGATTACAGAGGCAGAGACAGACAGAGCGAGAGGATATGGAGTGTAGAATTGAGATAGGGAGATTGAAGACAGAGAGAGAGAGAGGAGGGGGGAGGTTACAAGGTCCAGACAGTATATAGAGAGACAAATGTTATTTAAGCTACACATTGTTAGGTTTGTTCTTCTGCACATTTTTTTTTTTGCGCTGCCGGAAGTATATCAATGCAACGAACATTTGGAAGTGATGGAGTGAAGTAGGTTTTGCTAACATGACGTGCATTGTTCCTCTGCGTGCTGCTGCAGTTAAACCACCCTGATGCAGTTGTTTTACAGAGAGCTTTTAGAGAGTGAAGGGGGGCAGAGAAGTATCGACCAGCATCCCAGGAGGTTGGACAGACTGTTGTGCACTTAATAAGTCATATAGAGCAGTGTGACCAACAACCAGGAGTTCATATGAGGTAGATAAGAGCGTTTAAGTGTATGTGAGGGACAATTAGACCTAGGGGCAGAAAAAGAAAGAAAGGGATATGCTTGTTAAGGGTGGGGGGTAAGGAGGTTGACTATTGGTGGTCTGTGCCGGTAGGTAGGGCTTAGGGAAGGAGGTGGGCCCCAGGGCTGGTTTGTTGTAGGTGGCAGTGATGGAAAAAGTAGCCTAGTATTTGCATTGTTTTACTTGCGTAAAAGTAGCAATAGCACAATATAGAACTGTTGTAGGTATTTAGTATTCATAATTTACAATGTACAAAACTTCAAAATGTACTTTGTACAATGCAACAAAATTAGAAAGTACTAATTAAGCAGAATGTCCTGTTTTGCAAGATTTAAAATGTGTATAAAACAACTCTACACAATTTCAAATGCCACAAAAATATATAGGGCTGAAGTGGTTTATTTTGTAATTATAATGAAAATGTTCAAAGTAATTATGACTAAAGTTGTCAAATAATTGTGTAGTGGAGTAAAATGTACAGAGATGTACCTGTGGAGCTAGAAGTAAAAGACTTGAAACTTGGAAATACTACAGTAAATAATAAAGTTAAATAAAACTAATACCGAAAAAAATGTACTTGTGTAGTGTACACTACTTGACAGTACTTGAGTAAGTGCACTTAGTAAATGTAGTTAGTTACTTTACAGCAGTGGCAGGCGGACTCCACAGGCAATGAGGAGCCTTTTGTCAGGAGCAGGAAATGAGGTTCTGTTGTGATTAAAGAGAAGGTTTCTATGGCAATGCAGTGAGCCGTGTGCACAGAGAATTTGTTGGGGAGTGGAGGGGGCTAAGTGAGAGCAGAGCCTCCATCTCCTCTCTCTCTTTCTCCCCTGCTTTTTCACAGCACCCTTTTATCTTTGATAATCTGTTTTCATTGCCACACAGTTGAGCCTCAGGGACGATTATCTTGAGCCGAACGAGTCATAAATGTTTAAGAGTTGCAGTTTCACTTCCCAAAATGCACTGGCGGTGTCACAAGTAGCCTGGACAAAGTCATAATCCTTAATAACAAAATTCTATTTATAAATGACAATATACATTTGTGTGCTCTTTGTGAGTTATCCAATCCCATTGAGTATTCTCTTCTGGATAAAAAGCATTACATCATTGTGTAAACTTTAACCCACTTAAAGCCTATAGGCCAGGGACCCCCAAGGGTTTACATGAGGCCCCTTCCATTTTTCTCCGAGAACATTCTAGAAGCTCACAATGCATTAAGCTGTTATTTTTTGCAAAATCATTGTCCATTATTGCTGAAGGTTAGTAAGCCTATTGTGAAATTCCCAGAATAGGCTATAGTAGAGTTCAAGTGGTTCAAATCTAATTATAGTCATACTCTTTGTTAGTTGTTTTACAGAACTTGAATGAAAGGTACACAATACTTTGATTAAAATAGCACTTATCTAAAATAGCACTATCTCAAGTAAAGAGGAAGTTGTTCCTTGTACAAATTTATGCCACTGACATGTTTGGCTGAATTAATTAAAATGTGGAAACATGGTCTAAATTAGATTACTCACAACTACTCACTAATACTTATTATTTCTGTTTCAGAATGAAATATTACACAAGAGCATAAATTAGGTGGAAGTCCCCCATGATAAACCGCCTGAAACTGTAAAATGAAACCATTGTCTGCCAAAATGTGAATGAGATTTAATCATCAAATTCCACCAGGAAATTACAATAAAAATAATATACAAATGACTGTTTAATAAAAAAAAATGACATTTAGAAATTCCATTCCAAATGATATGCATCCCCCACTTTATTTTAGGAGGGATGAGGGATACATAATCAGCTTCTTAGCATAATGATTAGCACTGTAAACGATCACTGTAAATTTACGGTGGATTTTCAACAGTATCTTACTGTTTTTCACAAAATCTGTAAAATACTGTTAAATTGTCATCTCTTTCCGGTAAATTCACATTTTATGCTGTAATTTAACTAATATCAGTAGAAAGCGTTATTTACCAGTACAATACTGTTAAATTAATCATTCCTTTCCTGTAAATTAACAGTTTATACCTTTATTTTACTAGAGACTGTAATTTAACAGTTTAATGCAATATTTTCTGCCAAGCCATGTGGATAGGCCACACCCACATTTCCACTTCAAATTTAGCCAGCAAAGGAGCCTTCTGTAGTTTAGTTAACCAATATTAGAATATAGCAAACTAACGGACATCACAAAAGGACAAAAGAGGAACCAAAAAGAAGTCTGACAAGTTAAGAAGAAAAGAAGAATGATTTAAGGTAAGGAAGTTCCTACAGCCTATATTTTCTATGTTTAGACATGCTAGCTGCTAGCAACATTGCTCAAGCTACACAACTTGTCCCCTTTCCTGAAATATCAATAGGTGAGCAAGATGATATCATGTGCTATGTGTACATATTCTTGCTCTGTTAATGTTAACATAATTTATGTGAGGCACACAAGGAGCCACATTTGCATACCCAATGCTTCTTTTAAATGTGTTCATTCTGTATGTCAGACATTTACAAACAAACAGTTTGTAACATATAATGTGTATATTGTTTCCCAGGGCTTGGGGTGGGGTTTTGACTGCATGTAGTTCACCCTCTTACAGCCCATCTTGGAGAAAGCAGAGATGCACTGCTGATTGTGCTAATCTGAGTTGATTGATTAATTATTGTTTAATATTGTACATACGCTACAACATTATAACTTGTGTTCTACTTTATTTGAACTTTTCAGTGGTCTGACACAAGTGCTAACCTTGACCCATTCATCCTACTGGCCCAGTCATTGACTTTTTCTGCTCAATAGGTATGTATTTTGGTGTACATGTTATGTATTTAAATGTATACATATGTGTACATTTTTTTATATTACGTTCATTTTAACATTAGAACCTTTGATCATGCTGGTGAAGATGACATACCTTAAAGGACCACTTCACCACTTTTCAACTTACTTTAATGTAATTGGCCCTCAGTAATGTTCATGATAAAATACTGCAATCTTTTCTACTCAGTCTGTGCCTCAAAGGAGGGCTGTGGGCAATTCACTAACCAGCCTAAATCCTGTATTTTCTATTAGCTTCAATTTCCCATCGATGATGCACATGGTGGATGGGTTTCTGAATGGCCCACAGCTCTCCTGTGAGACACAGACTGAGTAGAAAAGAATTGTGCTTTTTAATCATCAACATTAGTGAAGACCAATATGAAGGCAGGTTAAAAAGTGGTGAAGTGGTCCTTTATTGTATTTTAAGTCAACAACATACATTCTGCTCAACTGAAAATGAAAAGAAAAGTCTTCTGTCCTATAAGTATTTTCATCTCCTCTCATTTTTATGTCAGGGACAGGGAATGATGACAAAAGCCAGTGGATGATGGACATCCGGGTCAGGATTTGCTGGGCTCTTGGTGCGGTGTTCTACATTTTCAACCTTGAGTACCAAGACAAAGCCTTCAGAACCGTGGAGTTCATTCAAAGGTATGTATTACCTATAAACATCATAGGTAATGCAAGCTCAGATTGAGTATATTGTAGACTACTGTATATGTATACAGTATATTATGATTAGGGCTCTTCAATGACTTTAGCTGAGAGAGATCCAAGGACCCACACTAAATAAATAAATAAATAAACTTTGTTTCGCATTAAACCTTTTTTTTCACAGCACTGTCATCAGTGCAATGTAAAAAAAATGTGAAAAAAATCGCACCCGTGCTCTTGTCATACGTGTAAGCACGTCTCCAAAATGTTTTTTTTTTATATGAAATCTCTAGCAATGTCACATTATTTTGGACAAATTGTTTTTCTTATTTTTCCATAGGGGTCTCGTCGGTACCACTCCAACGACCATCTCCAACATGAAGGGGAAGCTGGTGCAGAAGAAGCCAGTGAGCGTCAACCCACAAGTAGCCACACTGCTGAACTTGATTTTGAGTGGGAATTCATTGGTATGTCACAGTCCCAGCTACTACTCTAACAGCATGTAACGATTAATATTCTCTTTTTTCTCCCTTTTTCTTTTTTTGACCTTTTGGATCTAAAGGCTGTCACCTACTGTAGCTGCAACATTTCTGTAACTCTACACTACTGGTTTGCGAGCTCTACGTCCTTCCCTTTAATCCTACTTTAATCCTTTGCAGATATTCTTCATTGTTTTGCTCAAAATGTGTATTGTTTGTTTTACAGGAACTGGTGATTGAGGAGTCAAGTGATGAAGCCAAGTCAACGCCTCTTCCTTTATGCATAGCTACCCAATTTCTCACATTCACGTTAAGTATTTGCACTTGAACTGTGTATTACTGTTTTAAATATTTTGTTGTTGCTGCATGCTAATATTTCTATGCTGTGCCCTGATGCTGTGCTGTTTTAATGTTGGACTATAATGCAGAAGCCTTTCTGTATTTTCCTGTGATTCAGGATTTTACATGACAGTTTGTCCATAGAAATTTATTATTTTACTTTTACATGTATTTCTTGTATTTTCATATTAGTTATGTTTCATATTAGTTTGTAGTTGTAATGGAGACTTGAAAGCAACTTTAAAAAATAAACTGTTGAATGCCTATACCTGTGTGTTTTGTCAGAATATGAATTTGTATATTTGTAGACTTTTATTGTGAAAAAGGAATAATTGAATACGTTGTAAAATTACAGTAAAAATGATAATGCAATATGCTGTTAAATTACCATAACCACACATTTAATTTACAGTTATGTACTGTAATGAGGAAAAACTGCTTACTGTTAAATTACTATAAACCCCCATGAAAATGCAGACATATACTGTAATTGAAATAACGGTATATCTACTGTAAAATGAATTACAGTAGATGTACTGTAAAACAACAGCTAATTGCAGGCAACTTTGTTGCCTGTAATTTACTGTAATATTACAGTTAAATAATTCTTAGCATAATGATTAGAATTGTAAAAGGATGTGCTGCCCCCAACCTCTTGGATTGAGCATAGCAGTATATAGGATGCAATGAAGTGAACTGCCGGGCCAAAAGGGAACACAATTGTGCTGTTGAGTAGATTGCATAGTGAAAGCCAGATGGCAAATCACACATCAAAAGGACAGCTGGTTTCCAGAGGCGGAAAAAAGACAGTCTTTATGGCTCCAAAGCTAATTAGTTCAAACTAGACAAATCACATGGAAACTGTAACAGGCCGTTATTGTGATGCGTAACAAGTTGTGGTACAAATAAATAATAAAATTACCTTTAAAAATTGTAATTGCGTCGTGTCTGCAATTCAAGCTTGCTATTGGAGCTTTTTCCTCCCATTAGACATAATGGTTTAGCTAGACCTAATTAATTTATATTAGGCAACAAATGCAGGTGCTGCTATAATGCCGGCACTTTCTAACAGAAATGGTGTCTTCAAAATGGTTTGAGCATGGAGGCTGGTGCTGAACCTTTTTAAAGAGACAGTTCAGATAGTTAAGTTGTATGAAATGCTGTCCATGAATATAGTGGTGTCAACTGTGGTGGGAAAAAGTAGTTCCACGTGGTGGAGGAGTCAAAAATGAAGGAAGGAGGTCCTCGTATTTCAGAAATAATTCAACAATACAAATTATATTAGGGGTTCTTTTTTATTTATTAATTTACTTTTATTGCGTGGCCCCAGTGACCTCCACAAAATGACCCGAACTACTCAATATTGACCAAAACCAGAGCAGAACTCCCACCGCAGGACTCTGGCAATCAACTAATACAGTTGACACCACTATAATAATGTCAAGTATTTCATAGAACTTAAGTTCCAAAAATCTGAACTATCCCTTTAAAGGTCCGAAATGTCCCAATGACACATTGGGTTCAATGGCTCCAGCAGGCCACAGGTTCAGAATTGCCAGTCTAGGTAGATGTGTTGTGTTTACAGTAAACACACTGTCAAAGCCCATTCCGCAGCAGTGATTCCCATCTCAACTAGTCATAACTTGAAGCAACAACTTACAACATTATTCAAAAAAAATATGCTGACCTGCAACGTGTCAGTCTGTCAGACCACTGCAATTTCCTGCAACTGGTTGCAAGTTGCAACTAGTCATTGGGTGTTGACTGGGCTTAACATTGACAATGGAATGGCTCCCTGGAATGCAGTCTGTTGTTTGTTGGGCAGGTTACTTAGTATCTTGGAGCCTTTGGTTCTTGCCTGTTGGGTTGACTCTTCTGTCCAACGAACCTACGGATGATTTCAGCCAAATCAGAGGATATGCAAACGGCTGTACGTGCTCCTTATTGTTTAATGGCTTTCTTTGATTTCATCACTGTATCATGCTGCTTTGCAGTTTATTTCTACTTCATAACAGATTAATCTTTACATTAAAAACAATCATGCACTTCTTGCTGCACTTACTGGTCACGATTCGTTGGCGTAGCTGATCCTGAGACAGAGGCTGTTCTTCATCGTCAGTGATAGGAGACTCCTCCATATCATGGTCCACTCTGAGAAGACACACACACACACACACACACACACACACACACACACACACACACACACACACACACACACACACACACACACACACACACACACACACACACACACACACACACACACACACAACTAAGCATCTCTATGCATTTGGTAACGATTAGAGTACTTCGGGTTAACCCGAGACCCGATAAAGCCCGAGCACCGACCCGGCCCGTGGCCGGTTCCGGTTCCGTTTACAAGAAATGACATCCGGGCACAAACGGGCCGGTTCCGCGATGTCGCGGGTTCGTTCAGGCCGGTTCCTGCATGTCCCCTGCATGTCCCGGGTACAATCAGGCCGGTTCCGGGGCGTCTCGGACCTCGGGTTACACCCAAAACCCGGGGATTGGCCGCCACAGCTGTCAATCACCCTCGTCATCCCCCCTTGTTCTCCTCCGGCCAGTGAGAGGCGAGCATTGAGTCACGTGACTTTAGCATAGCAGGAAGTTACTGCATACGTCATCATCACAACAACAACACCCCCCCCCCCCCCCCCACACACACACACACACACACACACACACACACACACACACGAAGACGGCAACAACTTAACTATCGTGATAATAATAATTATTAAGATAAGCAATAAAGACTATGGTCTGCTGCTGGTGCGACAGAGACCACAAAAACAAAAAAGAAACCACTCTTCCACAACGGAGATATGAATTGTGTGATCTACCATCACGAGACGGCAGTTATAATAGTTGACTATGGATTATTATTTTTATTCACACACAATGGTGGATGGCTAAGAAGAAAAGTACAGCTACTACTGGGATTCAACATCTAAAGACGACGTGGATTTATTTTCTATGCTGTGAGTCGAGTCCGTGTTCAGCATGGTGTTCAACCATGTACAACTAACAGTAAGCTTCCGTCTTATTCATAATATACTAGTAGAACTCATTAAAGCGTTCGGACATTTCGGGTACTCGGACATTTACGGTTCGGACCCATGATTTCAATAATAGCACCGGGCTCGTCTCGGAGCCGGGTTAAATCGTCCCGGGCATTCAACGGTCCGGAGCCATCATTTCAACAATAGCACCGGGCTCGTCTCGGAGCCGGGTTAAATCGTCCCGGGCATTCAACGGTCCGGAGCCGTCATGTTAATTATAGCAGCGGGTCCAAAGCGGAGCGGCTCCGATTACGTTCGGGTATGAATCGAGTCGGTTCCTTGAAAATGGACCCGTGAAGGACTCTAGTAACGATTAAGTGAAATTTTGAGGAATCTGAGCTAGCACAGCACACACCTGCTGACTGGAGGTTGAATGGTAATACTTTGCCTCAGCATTTCCGGATTCTGGCCTAACAGAAATTTGACCAGGTCTTTTGGATTATAGTCCTTATCAATATCCTGTAAGACACAGACAGATGATGAGACATTAGACTGCACAGAGAAGAAGAAAGCATAGCAAAAAATGCATCTAGACAAACAAAATGTATTTAGCCTATATGCAGTTTTACATACACATTTAACCACATGAACCCCACCATCTCTTTACTATTCAGCAATAATCTACTTTTGATGTGTTATGCTGTGAGATTATACTGTGGATTGCAGATACGAGTTTCGTCAAGAAGAAAGAGGGGGTTGGGGGGGACTGTAGGGAAGAGGACATCAATGTGTCCTACCCTACACATCTGTGGAAAACCTTTAAGACCCAATTACTGAAATCCGAAACATTAAATAGACCTAGACCTTGCAGCATTGATTCATTGCTGTAGGAATATGCAGACAATATCCAGCCAGTATACAGTTTCTTCAGAATAGGATTTAATCCTGTTAGTATAAAATGCATAGCACATTGCCATAGTCATTATTATAGCAGATTATTAGGAGTCCACTAGGACCATACTTGTCGTTTACACGGAGACGCTTGCGAGTAAAAACGATAAAATATTTTATCAGAAGTGCCTTTCGTTTATATGGTGACGGCGTTTTTGGGGCTTGAAAACGCAAAAATCTCAAACCACCCTTGAAAGTGGAAAAGTTGTATACGCTCCAGCGCAGCGTCTCCGTCTAAACAGGCCAAAACGCAAAACTGGCTGTTCTGCTCACGTTGTCTAGGCAACGCAGGCGCTTTGGGCGACTCGTGTTGAAATATGAACAATATCAAATACAAATGTAAGCCGGTTACACAAATATTAGCAATGCGGCACGCGGCACATGAGAGAGAGAGAGAGAGAGAGAGAGAGAGAGAGAGAGAGAGAGAGAGAGAGAGAGAGAGAGAGAGAGAGAGCTGACAGCGCGTCTCAAATGTGGTCTTGGATATCGCATAATAAGGTTGTCTGCACATCAAGAGGATACGATGGTAGAACGCGCCTCAAAAGTGCTCTTGTACATCGCGTAAGATACGATGATTGAGGCTTGATGATCAAATATTTGGTATGGGCATAAGGGCATTTAATACTATTGATTGCAGCTGCGTTTCCAGTTCATCAATGCAAACGAAGCGCTGTTGACTACGCATGTTTTAGTCGCTGTCTGACATGACAACAAGTTACGGGGATCCCGGTATTAAACCCTACGCCGGACCCTTCCAGGCCGACCCAGAGCCGGTCGCGAAGCACCGCCGCGGAGAAAGTGCGCCCGGCGGGGGCACAGGGCAGCGCGCCCAATGGATTTCTACACACTTTTGCGTCACCGTATGCACACAGATTTCCTCATGAGAACGCTCGTCTAGACGCGAAATAATAAGTGAAGACGCGACGCCACTTTTGCGTCTTCTGTTCACATAGTCTCCGTGTAAACGTAGCCTAGATTAGAATATACTCGTCGTTTCTGGTAACATTATTGACCACTCATGTCAAATGGCAAGAGTTAAGTTAGGTAAAATGTCACATCACATGCCAGCATGTAGAACTACTGTTAGTAACTACTACTGTGGTTTAAGAGCAGAGATGTGAATATATAGCTGACCTTGGAGTTGAGGAAGGCTTGAACAGTGAGCAGCTCATTGGTCTTTTGTTCCACTAAACCCAGGTAGGACATGATCCCTGCAGAGGAGCCCAGTGTGTCCTCCATCACAGAGCGGTCACACGCCATGTTAGACAAGATCCTGTTCACCTCTAGTAGTGGGGGGAAAGCAAAGACACATCCATCTGTGTTAAAAAAAAATAAGCTTTGCACCCACTGGCCTAGTGGTCCAGGTGCATGCCACATAAAGGCTTGACAGTGCTTTGTGTGTTCGTGTCCCGTTCATGATGACCTTTGCTCCACGTCTCTCTCTCCTTCTCTCTCTCCCACTATCCTCTCTATCTCCACTAAATCAAGGGCCGGAGTTCAATGCTATTGAACTCCAGCCCTTTGCCTTTGTGTGTAAACTCCATTGTATCCACAAACAAATATACCGGTAATATAAAATGTGTAAGATTTCTTAATTTTGCTGGGTCCACATTGAGATCAATTTTGGTTTATATAGAATCAAATACTGTAGCTTGTGTGTGTGTGTGTACGTGTGTTTTGAGTATCATCAGAGACCTGCTTTGATCTGTTCCAGGGTTGTGCTTGTGACACCGGCTTGTGCTTCGTTCTCTGCTGCTTGCGACTCCATTTCTCTTTGGTTTTCGTCAAAGTCTTTCAGCGAGGCTTGATGTTGCTGCTCCTGTTTTAGATCTTCAAGTCGAAACTGCTCCATCTCAGCCTGGGTCTTCAAGCCAAGCACACATACGGTAACATGTCAGTCGTGAGCAAGACACAAATGGAAGGTACAGTACCCCACAGTATATTACTGCACGGTATGCACAGCATATTACAATACGGAAACAGGAAGGCTCGGCCCAAATAATACTCGGCCCTGAGTCGCTTCATGGGATCAGTCCTATGGCGGCTCTATCGTCAAGTTGTGTTTCAACATGTTAATAATTTTCTAGGGGTGGGACTCGATTAAAATTTTTGATCTAATTAATTTGAAGCTTTGTAATTAATTAATCTCAATTAATCACATACCAATATTTGACCCAAGAAGCATTTTTTGTCAATTAAAACAGGCTCGTGTAGCATGTGAGAGTTTTTCTAAATCAAAACTGTGTCGACACTGCAAGTTGGTTAACCAGATCAAAATTTGGTTAACCAGATGTAACTCTTTGAGAGCGTAAACATGAAACCAAATGGACCCTTGCGGGTCCATTTGGTTTCATGTTTACACTCTCAAGAGTTAAAATATTCATCATGTGAATTAGTCCAATTCTATGCAACTAGAGAATGTAGAAGATTAATGGTCATTTTGATCTGTATGTTTGACTGTGACATTGTTTCTGAAATCCAGCCTGGAATTGTAGACAAAAGCAAAAGAAATCTTTAGTTTTGGGGGTCTGTGTGGCGATTAAAATGCGTTAATTTTGTTAATCGCGTTATTGTTTCTGTGATTAATTAATCTCAATTAATCAGTTAAAGTCCCAGCCCTAGTTTCAACATGTTAATAATTTTCTTTTAGGGCCTATTTTCCTGAGTGTACAAATGTATATATTTACAAATGTATACATTTGTACACTCTCAGGCAAAAGAAATGTCCCTCTTTTGTTACTCTTTCATGCTGCAACAGCCCTCCCGTAAACTCAGTTTTCTGACCCCTCAATGTTGCAACATTTCGGCTGGTCCGAGTATTATTTGGGCCGAGCCTTCAAGTATTCTTACAGTACAGTACTACAAACCTGGGTTATCTGATCCCTCAATGCCACTGCCTCGTTGTTTTGCTCATTTACATAATTGAAAAGAGCAAAATTGCGGTCCTCGACTGCACAGAAAAACAGTACAAGAGAAGTCAGCAATGGGGGATTTTAACTGCAGGTACACTGTTGATGTATAACACTTCTAGGTAAGGTTTTATTTTTTTGTTGGTGTGGTGGGACTGACCCTGGATGAACCTGTTGACCACCATGTCTAGGTCCTCCTCGCCGGTCACTGCCTGGATCCTCTGAAACACCTCCTCCAGGGTTTCCACCGACTCCACTCCAGAGTCTGTCCTCTTCTGCTCAGACGCTATCGCACATGCACACGCATGCACACACACACACACACACACATGCACGCGCGCGTGCGCACACACACACACACACACACACACACACACACACACACACACACACACACACACACACACACACACACACACACACACACACACACACACACACACACACAGGAGGAATGGTTATACTGTATAGAGGCTATGCTTGTGAGAATCTTACCCGAACGTTATGTAGGGGTGCCTATAACCTGTCTCATGAAGATAGGAAGATAGTGAGTTTGTAGATTGGATATTAATGGTATTGTAACTATCCCAGTTGGGTTTGGTTAGTGCATAAGTACATACAAGTGTTTGGTTGATTTCACTATGAATGAATATAATAAAAATGCCATGTTAAAAAGTTTCTCACAAATCAAGGTAAAAATGCACCCTGTGCAAGAAATGTCATGTGACATCACAGTCAAGGTCAGAGTTGACTGGTGTTCCTAGAAGAAAGCTGTATGGTTCTGGGAGAATCCTAGAGACAATTACATATTTTGATCTTCACTGGTTCAAATGCGCACACGGTACTATATTCAAAATCACTACTTGATCTTGTGACAGCTACAGGTATAGTTCAATGTTGAAAATGAGTGGTATTCCACTTTAAATTAAGTGGTTAATAAAAAACATGTTTATTGTACACAACTGCAGTTAATCGGGTGCCATGTGCCAGTATAGGATGCTGCCAAAATAGACGTAAGTAGTGCATCTTATGTCCTCCATGTTCTTGTTGTCGTACTTCGTCTGCGTGCAGTATCCAGTCCGTCGTCTGGGCTGGTCCTCTCACTACACTTGGTGGTCATGAACTCCTTGAGGCGCCGCTCATGTGCAATAACCCTTTCAGATTCCTTTATCTCGGTGTTGTACTGGGCCACGTCCTTGACGGCTTTTTCCTTCATCATGGTCATCTTCGACTGTGCCTCCACCCTTGGAAGGTCAGCATTCAACAAAAAAAACAGAAAAAGAAAGACACCATTATCCACCTTTCAAGCTAATGTCTCTACTTGATTTGGTTGATTGTCTCAGTGGCGCCTCACCTGGCCTCGTAAGCAGCTGTCGATAAGTGTATCATTTCCCCAGTCACTTTGCGAGTCTCCTGCAGTTCCTGTTACATTACAGAATACAGACGTACCCAATTCAGAAATCCTGCCTCTACTGGTTAAGATTATATTTACAAGCTTGGACCATATCCTCATTCTCACTTCATGTACTTCAAGTACTATATCAGTGGTTTTTAACCTTTTTCATACCAGCGCCCATTCCATTTTAGCCACGGAACACCATTTGTTGTTGAGTTTAGTCTCTTGGACCCAAAACCAAGGATTTTCAAGTTTGTGTCCACAATTTAGTAGAGATAACTGGCAAAACATTGGTCAAAATAACAATTGTTCCACATTTCTGATTGTGTGTTCAGAATGTGTTCAGAATATAATTTAAAGGTAGCTAACACTATGTGAACCTGCTGCTCTCTCCTGATTGGAGGAGAATTGTGGTGACCTGGGAAACTTTTATTAGCTCCTCTGCTAACGTGGGGGAGGGGGAAACTCCATATGTGGTTTCCACACCTTATAATAGAGCATTTTAACAGAAAAAAAAATATTTTTTGGGTGATATCTGACAAAAGTGAAATCACTTCCCCTACCTTTAACTCTTGAGAGTTACACTTACATACGTTACATACGGGTCCATTTGGTTCTTAACTGTCCTTCATTTAGCTGGGTGCCACCTGGAATCCTCTCAGGGACCACTGAAAGCTACTGTGCTACATTAAACTTTGTTGCGGCTCCAATCTCTGAACAGTCTCAGCCTGTAATGCAGTCTTCTATAACAGGGGTTTTCAACCTATTTCATCTCGGGGACCACCAGTGGTCCCTGAGAGGATTCCAGGTGGTCCCCATGCAGGCTAAATGATGGAAAGTTGGTTAACCAGATGTAACTCTGGCGGGTCCATTTGGTTTCATTTTTACACTCTCAAGAGTTAAAATATTCATCATCTGAATTAGCACCACTTAATTAAGAAGTTTACACTGTTTTGTTGGCAAAATCCGGCCTGGAATTGTGGACAAAATCAAAAGAATTCTTTAATTTTAGGTCTTTGGTGTGAAAATGTCATCAAATGGTGGTCCGTGGCTCAAATGCTGAATAAATGGTGGTCCCTGGAGTCAAAAAGGTTGAAAACCCCTGTTCTATAACATATCTATGAACTATGACTCAAGGTTTCAGCTCATTCTGAGCCCCATTATTGACCTACATTTTAAAAAGTGAAATATTTCAGTTGCAAATTCCAGGGGAACAAAAATGACAGGTTCAAATTATGAAAAAAATGTCACATAATCCTTTTAACGAGAGCCGCGTCTTCGTTTGAACTTGTTTTTTGGACGGGTCTGTGCCGTGACCTCGGCTCTGACCTTGTCTAGCCTGCGGCGCAGTTGCTGGAAATGGACGCGTTCCTTGCGCAAGCTCTCCAGTTCGTCTCTGAGGTGGCTGTTTCTGGTCATCTGGTCGCTGAAGCAAGCCAGGGCCTGCATCGCACAGCATAAATAAGGAGAATCCATCCTACATGCATTCACACATACAGTAGCTCTGTTTTGCTAACTGAGGTTTTGTGTTCACGTTCGTCACCTAAAACTAGAGTTTAATGTGAGACATGGGTTGATGCAGGGGAGAATTATCCAACGGGCATGTTGGGCCCAGTCCCAGCTAAGGGGGGCCCTGAGCTTGAGTATCCACATGATCGCTAAGAGGCTCATGGCCCCTCAGAAAAACAGGGGTGAGAGTCGATAACACTGACGCACAAGGTCTTTGTCAGTTATTTACAAGGGGCTTATTCATTTTGTGTCAACAAAATGACACCAAAATTCCTAAACCATCATGATACGGTACATTGCTACAAGTGTTTAAACAGTTTGCATTCAATTGGCTTAGTTATTTTGGCTGCTTTTTAAGCAATATCTTGCTGTAAATCCTGCTGAACTACAGGTGAATATCACAGGGCTATATGTCATAACTGATTTGCTTGTGTTGAGCCGCAATGGAAAGAAATTTGCTTTGGTGTAAAGGGGGCCCTTTGGCTGGCAGTAGCCCAGAGGCCCATAAATTCAGATTGTCTATGGGTTGATGGCCTGTCCTTGTGTACTTACTCTGTCCAGTTTGTTTTCTAGGGTGCGTATGGCCTTCTGGGTCCGGCGGGCCTCGGACCTCTGTCTCTCACTTGTGCTGGAGCCCTCTTTTCTGCACTCCGCCAGGTTCTTCTCGATGGCAGAGATCTACTCACATCACAGATATATGTAGCTTCATGTTTTAGTGTCTGCATACGAATGGCTTATCGGTGCATGTAGCATAACAGATGGCATGTGCATATACAGGGTATTTTTGTACACCATCCAAGTATAATACAAATGCAAATTAATGGTTAATCAGACTAATGGATTTAGTTCAGTTGTTTTCAACCCGTGGTCCAGGGACCACCAGTGGTCCTTGAGAGAGTTCCAGGTGGTCCCCAGCTAAGTTGGTTAACCAGATGAAAAGTTGGTTAACCAGACTCTTGAGAGCGTCTGTGGGGCTAAAATGTCCTCAAATGGTCATCTGTGGATCAAATTCTACTGTAAATAGTGGGCCCTCGTATCAAAAAGGTTGAAAACCACTGGACTAATGGATTTAGTTGACTATAAAAAGCATTTTCAATTCATATTGTTGATTCATAACAACAAGAAACCTGTTTAGATAGGTAGACTTGCACTGTCGCTAAGTCCATTCTCTCCTATTGCCCTACTTGCCCCAGAACAGGGATGGGGGATAGAAGCGAAAATGTTTACACCCATTAGGGGCGTTTCTGTTCCTCTCTATACATGAGCAAGAAAGTGTAGGTCGGTTGCCAAGCACTACTACCGGTAATCACCGCACACTGAGGCGGAACATCTACCTCATTCTCCTGCTCTTGCTGACATTGCCTTTCCCTTTCAAACTCCTGGTCCAACTCGTCCCTCTGCTCCAGTAGCAGACGCAGGCACTGGGTGTGCTCACTGTCCTGCTGCCGGCGGGACACGTTCTCACACACCATAAGACTTCGCTGGATCTCTTCCTGCTCTTTCTGCAGCCTGTCTATCTCCTGTCTTTTGTTCACACACGCACGCACGCACGCGCACGCACGCGCAAGCATGCACGCGCACGCACGCACACGCACACGCACACAGACAGACAGACAGACAGACAGACAGACAGACAGACAGACAGACAGACAGACAGACAGACAGACACACACACACACACACACACAGACTCACACAAACACACACAATGAAACATTACCAACACAGTGATGATCATGACCAAAAATAGCAGATCTAGACAATGTGTCCCAAAGCAACCCATTGTGAGCTTATATAGATCTGCTATCTGCTATTTAATGAACTGTCTCAAAGTGGTTAAGTTTGAGACATTAAAGGCTTAAGTTTTAAGCCTTTAATATCAAAACATAGTGGCCTGTGCACCGTTGTTTGCGAATGCTCTCCTGCGCCTGGATGCTGTAGACCTGCCGGTCTCCATCCATGATCCTGAACTGTCTCTGGAGTTTGGACATCTCTGTCACTGAAAGGAAGAGATGTGAACACTGTAGCCATCATACATATGCATTGATTGACTATGTATATACTCCAGTAATCTACAGATGATCTATAAGCAACTGTATGCATAGGCTATTTTATGAATTGAGACATCCACCTGACTAATAGTGACTATACGCTGTATGATAATGTGAACCATAGCCAGCAGCATCATCAACATTACCTATGCCGTCAATATCCTGCTCACTGCTGTCGGAGTGAACACTTCTGGCCGATCTTAACCCACGAGGCATTGTTACACAGTTACAGTTGTTGTATATCTGTTGAAAAAGTACAGTACAATCTCAGAAACCTCTTGTAGAAAGATGGCATTGACATCCTTATATCTGACAGATGGTTCAAGAAAGAACTATTATGTTAATGACATGTGTAAGTGTAAATGTTAGGTATTATTATTATCATAGCTCAAGTGTGTGCCTGCCTGTGCCAGTGCTGTTAAATAACCTGATTCTGACATGTATGTATCCACAAAATTACACATTTAAAATGCCATTAAAAACGTCATATAAATGTCATTAAAACGCTCCATAAAGTTAAAATGTAGATACTTACTACTTATTCTGATTAAATAAATCAATTATTCATTTAGCGCAAGCAATCAAATCAAAAACAAATCAGCGCACCGGTACCTACAGCAATAATAATTGCTAAAATAACCTCCTGAGTTGAGGTCTACTGTAGCTTTCTCTGTTGGTAGCAACCGTTGCTAAGCGGCCAACGGGCCAAGACCCCATAGCCACGAGAGACGGTCACGCTGTGATTGGCTAGTTGTATTCCAGGGTCTGTCGTTAATTTCAGAGCCATCTAGTGGAGGGTTGCGATATTGAAGAGTCAGAAACTGGGCCCTCGAGAGCTGTTCATGCAGTTCTGACGAACTAGAGTTTGAAATACATTGTTTTCAACGAGGGCGGCTATATTAAGCATATTTTGTGCACTGTTTTAAAGCATTGTACAGTACGACTAAAGTCTCCTTAATGTTTACGGTGTACTCAGGGGTGTAGTGGAGGGGGGACGCGGGGGGACGGCGTCCCCCCACTTCTCTAAAATATTTTTGGGACAAAAGGGAAAAAAAATCATTAGCATGGTGAAATACATCTTGATGACATCATCAAGATGTGTTTCACCATGCTAATGAGTTTCCTTTTTTCTGAGAGTGCACAAATGGAACCAAATGGACCCGCTAGGGTCCATTTGGTTCACATTTGTACACTCTCAGAAAATAAAATAAAATGGGTGGAATTTCCCTTTAAGAGGCGTCCCCCCACTTCTAAAAGTACCACTACAACACTGGGTGTACTATTACGACAAAACGATCTAAAATGAAGCGATTTAAGAGCCTTAGAAGGCTCTGATGCATTTCTGCCTACTTCCGTTCCAGGACTTGTCCGGGGTTGTCCCACGGCCCCAGATAGTGGCTCCAGGCTTGAGGCAACGATCCCTGGTGGCCAAGTTTGGTACTGCAGGCGGGTGGAATTCATGCACGAACGCCGGAGAGCACGCACGCTCGTTTGCTTTGTGCACGCGGACAGGGCAGTTTGTGTTTAAGTTGTTTTCTGAATAAACCAGCGGTCCTCACGTCATATACTACCTCTCAAAACATAACGGATGTATTATATGACAGATAATAAGCTCAATGCAAACCCACAAGCTTGTTTTTTGATGCTTTTTGATGTTTTTTTCCTTTGCTCGTGCGCGACGGCGCTCGTTCATGGTTCCCATAATCCCTTGCGTCGGGCGCGTTCATGGAGAAATACTTCCGCATTGGGGCACCAAATCAAAGAGATTCTATATAAAGAGGCGACACTTCCGTTAAGTCCAATGGCAACAACCAGTCCCCATGCCTCCGCCATATCGGAGTGATGTGACGTACTTCCTGTTGCTATTAAAGACTGCTGTTCTGACTACAGTTCTTGGAAACGCCACTAGATGGCGGGAGCGGCACATGCCGCCATATTGGAGTGATGTCGTCAGCGCGCCATAGAGTGGTGTTACCGCTGCACCATCTGGTGGTGAGTCAAATAATTGCATTTTGTCGCCTCTTTATATAAACCCTCTTTGACCAAATTTTGGTGCCCAAATGCGGAAATAGGCGCACTTCCGGCGGTCTTCCGGGTGCTTCAAAGCGCCAATGAGCAACTTGTATTGAAATGAACGGCAAGGGGGCGGGGCTGTCGCTCCAGTCAGGTCTCTGTTATTTTATTACTCTATGGGTTGTCCCATATTTTGTTCCTATTCCATGTAGAAGGGCCGCCATTGGACCGAGTTGGACCTCACGAACTGTACACCCGTAAGGTTTTAAACGGGTACTGGTAGCTGCTTCTAATGGACCTTTCTCTGTACAGTAGCACAGTACGTGCCAAGACCAAGAGTAGGCTTAGGTAGTTAGTGGCACTGACTGCTGATGTTGTATTCTTATTATTGCTTATTTCTTTTACGCGGCCTCCTCCGGCCCTCTGTTGCTAACCCGCGTTGTAGTGAAGTCATGTCCTCAGAAGAATAACCTCCTGAACTCAACCTGTTCTGAACCTAATTGCCACTAGAGGCCGCCTTCTCTCTGCCTTCTGCACATATAGAGGAGGATTTCTAGAGAGATACACTTCTAATTTCCTGGTAAAGTAGCTTATTTTGCCACCCACTATCACACACAATAGCAGTCAGAGGCGCTGAACTTATTCACGCACATTTTTATTTTTCACTTTGGGTTCCCCATGGTGAATATTTTGACACACACAAAGGTGAGGTACATGATAAAAAAAAATCCATGCATTAGCTCCATAGCAAAAATATTTGACATTTTGACATTGCTATGCTACGAAGGAGTGAACACAATGCACAAGCGCACAAAACACGGGGCATCGAGAGGGGGGCAAATGAAACAAATGCATAAGACAACAGAACTACTGATCATCACAATACCCCGGGGAAACACAGTGAAAGCCAAGAAAATATAGTGGAGGTTTGGAGGCTCTGCTTATGAATCTTACATTGGCTGTTAAGATTATTTGACGAATCCTAATCTTTTTAATTTAATTAGTTGTCAACATCTCTGAATCATGGGAGCTTCCCCACTTACAATAGTTTTTCCACTGTCCACAAGTGTAACTAAACTAAAGAGGGGTTAGACATCTCTCTTCCTTACAAACTGATGATAGTTGCACATGCACATTAGCGAATGCAAAGCAAAATATGACACATAACCATAATTATAGCAAACCAATTGTCTTTTTTGTTGGTTAGAACATGTCTGAAATATATAAAGAAGTGTCGTAACCTGAGTAATCGATTAATTGCTTAAATGGCTGATAAATTGATTATAAAAACAAGTCACCTGCAGCCCTACCTAAACATCTTTAATTGTAGACAGTCCAGCACACATTATGCCTATCCATCCACTATCACAGTATGCCTATCCACTTGAGACGATATGCTGATGGAAGTATTAGATTTTTGAATAATTGTGACAACGAAACTGCTCGCCAACACCTGCCATGAGCAATCAGTCAGCCAGCCAGCCAGCCAGCCAGTCAGTCAGCCAGTCAGTCAGTCAGTCAGTCAGTCAGTCAGTCAGTCAGTCAGTCATTCATTACTACACTCAGAAACTCATTACTGTTGCCCTGGTTGTGGTTCTGCTTGCGGTTCTGATGCAGGTTGTGGTGGAGGTGTGTCTGTCTCCTCCTGAGGGGTTGCCGGTGCACCCTCCAGGAAGGTACGGAACTGCTCGGGGGTATTGAGCTCAGGTTTCTTCAACAGCAGGTGGCATTTTGGGAAGTAATAGGCGGCTACGAAACCCACAATACTCGCCAGACTGAAAGATATGTGGTATATGGAGCTCATCCTACCAGGCAACCCAGTATATATGGGGACAAAACCCACCCAAATCACACAGTAGATGAGGGTGGAGAAGGTGATGTCCCTGGCTAGGTTGTACTGGTGGAGCGGTTTCACTGCCATGAAGGTGCACATGAACGACAGCAGAGATAAGCAGAGATTGAGGCCTTGCATTATGTAAAGGGCTAAATGCTGCTCATTCGGGCAAGACTGAAAAGCGTTTAAAAAGTTTATCTTCATGTTGGCCATGTGCGAGGAGAGCGAGCGTTCTGTCTGCACATACCAGCCACATATCCCTGCCTGTACACCACAGCACACCAGCACAGTCAGCCAGCCTCCACGCGCCCTTAGTGCATCGATGTGAGAGGCTGCTTTCTGGGGGAACTCTGTCACGTAAAATATCTGTGGAGAAAAAAAAAAGATTAACAGCAGTCAGATGCAGTATTAAGGCTGTCAGCATTAACTAGTTAATCGCGAGTTAACTTAGCCATGAGTTAACTTGATCATTTTTTTAGTGCACTCACAGTAAAAAACAAAAAAAACAAAGTGGTTCCATTTGGTTTAATTTCGCCAAATGCAGGTGAATAATTGTTAAACATCTGCATCATTTAAGTTCATTTAAAATAAGTCTACATAATTAGAGAATGCAGAAAACATTCTACAAAATTTGAATGTTCGCTCCTAAACATCAAATTGTGGACAAATTCTTTAATTTAGCTCTGGAATTCTAAATAAGCGTCATCAAATGGTGATCTGTGGCACAAATGCAGAATAAATAATTGACCTTGATATGAATAATCTTGAAAAACACTCATTTAAGGTATATTTATAACCCAGAAAAAAACATGCTATTAAATCGCGATTAATCAAACAATAACTATGGGTAATCATGTGATTAATCACAATCTCCCTGTGATCACCATGTGTTCCTGAACTTCCTGACCTGTAGGGAGATGGCCAAGACGACGGAGAGGGCCGCCGTGTGGAAGACGGAGGTGAGCGGCAGTCGCAGGCGACACACCAGGTCATCCGGTCTGCCCAGGAAGAGCAGCAGGCTGAGACAACCTCCCATCAGGCCCAGCAGGGTCACTGCACTCAGGAGGCCTCCGGAGGCACTCACCACCGGAGTCCCTCTGTTCTTCAGGAACAGGACCCCCACGGACCCCTGACACACCAGCAGCACGGCCCCCACCACCATCAGACCCACAGACACCGGCTGATCCCAGGACAAGACGTCGAAGGTAGGCTTAGTGCATTCAATACTGCGGATTTGGGACCACTGGCCCTCAGGGCACGCAGTACAGTCCATGGCTTCTATAGGACAGGGAATTAGTTCAGAAAAAAAAACACTACTGTCACCGGACGGTAGAAGTGGTTTGCATCAACCATAGTCATGGTGAAGAACTATAGGGACGAGGGTGTGATAAACAACTGTGTTGATTCTGGGATGAATGACAGGTCTGCCCCAGGTTTGCTCTAGACCAGGGGTTTTCATCCCTTTTTCATCCCAGGGACCACCATTTATGGGACCACCAAATGGGACCATTTATGCAGCATTTGAGCCATGGACCACCATTTGATGACAATTTCACCCCAAAGACCTAAAACCAAAGAATTCTTTTGGTTTTGTCCACAATTCCTGGCTTGATTTTGCAAACAAAACAGTCTCGACTTCTTAATTAGGTGGTGCTGATTCAGATGATGAATATTTTAACTCTTGAGAGTGTAAAAATGAAACCAAATGGACCCGCAAGGGTCCATTTGAACGCAAAAGAAAAGCTAAGCAGAACCCAGGTTTGGTGAATCGTGGGCTTGTGCATGAAATGAGCACGCATGCAACAAAGTAGAAAAGAAAACAGGGACTCGCAACTCACTTTAAGGTGCTCCAAAATTTTACTTAGTGACAGCAGCAGACAAAATAGTAATGTTTCGCCCTGTTACGGTCTTCTACAGGCATATGACACGCTGTCAAAACAAATTCGCTTGCGTTAACACACCATGACCGTATTTATCTCTCCCTGCCTGCAAGGCCCCTAAGTCAGATTAATAGAAAATAGCATTCTCCAATGCATTCTCCAAAGCAGAAAATGTGAGTGCTTGTCTGCGTCATCTCAAATGGCAATTTCTGTTGGACTTGACTTGAAAGCTTAGAAGTTCTAGAGACTTCATTTATTTTGACAAATGAATATATAGTAGTAAAACCAGAGACAAAGATAATTGGAGCACCAAAGTGATGTTGGTTCATGTTTCTGTTTTGAAGAAAATAGTCCAGCACCAGCAAAGAACTGGTTGTGTGCAACTATACTTTTAAACTAATAGTATAAAGGGCTTTTCACACGGGGAGCAATACATTGCGTCTGTAGTTAATTTTCAACGGGATCAGTGTTTTGCGCTGAGAAGACGCCATGCGATAAAGCAAGCATGTGCTGCAGTGCGTTCTTAAAGAGCACCTTGTTGTCTGCTGGGCATGTGCTTGTTTTGTAGGGTCTGATTTTAGGCCTCAATTATGGTGTTATATATTTTTTTCATGCTGAGTGATTATTGCCCAGTCATCAGGTGAGTGGCACAGTGGAATCTCTGCAATAATGCAAGCGTTATCACTCCCCCTCTGTAATGCCCCTTGAAAGCAATCACCTACCACTATTTGCTTGGTAAGTGCCTGCCATACAGTCAATGCAGTCAAAACAGCAAGAGTGGAAGCCTTTCACCCTGCGCACCTGGCCAGGCGCGCAAACTGCTGAACAGGTGGATTCAGGGACCTGCAGATGTCGGGACAACAGAACTAGAATGTAGTATTGAATATTGAACCACAGAGGACACCTAGTAACGCCAGTTCAGTGGGCTTTACGCTAATCCCATGTATGGCTTCATTCAAACTTCATTGGGAAATTGTTTACATAATACATATATTATATAATACATTATTTTACCTCTGAATTAGGAGTGTGCCATTTGAAAAGGCTCTGGTTTACATCCAGGTTATTTTCGAAGGTTCCCACGTCTACGAAATCCACAGTGCTGTCTTTCCAGACCCATTCCACCAACTTGTATCCAATGTTTGGGTTACCACTTTGGTCAAACAATACATTTGGTCTCTTTGTGTCTGTTGTTCTTTTCGTGGAGGAAGTCTTTTTAAACTCTTTTAACAACTGCAAAACATGTTATTAAAAATCAAGAATGAGCACGTAAAAATAATGTTTGTCACAATTACACACATTCTAATCTTGCAGATCGACTCCTTTAGAAATGTTTAGAAATCTTTAGAAATTTTCTGAGAATGAAAACATGGCAAAATAGTGTATTTACTTTTTCGTGTTGTGTTTTTGAAGTACTGTGTGTGTGTTCAGTTCTAAACTCACCATCCAGGGCTTGATCTCCCTCTCAGCACCCAACATACAGCTGGTGGTATTGCATCCCAGCGTAGCATGCAATGCCTTCGCCGCGCTGTAGACAGCAGCGTACACGCTAAAAGCTTTGCGTTGCACCGAGGGATGTTTCACCAGGCTGATGTTTGCGGGGGACAGGCTCCAGCACTGCGGGCAGGGATCACCGAACGGGCCAGGGCCAGGCATCTTCTTCTCCTGGCTTATTTTAGTGAAGAGCTCCAGGGCGTAGCTGTTTAGCAAGGGTGGTGGTTGGCTGTTGTCTGTG
This sequence comes from Benthosema pterotum, assembly GCA_039105355.1. Lineage (NCBI taxonomy): Eukaryota > Metazoa > Chordata > Actinopteri > Myctophiformes > Myctophidae > Benthosema > Benthosema pterotum. The sequence continues at coordinate 6,285,949 of CM076971.1, read as the reverse complement.
AATCCGATAACCGTGCCCACTTTGTGAATGTCGGCCATGGAGCTCACACGATTACTGACTGCCCAAGCTGAACTGGCAATCCACACACCAGTCATATTCCTCCTAATAACCTAAGATATAAATTAACACAAAAGTAAAACTTAAAGCAAATCTTTGCTTCTGAGTGGTCCCTGGTAGAACATATTTTGAGGTGGGGGCATGCGGTGAAATGCATATCATTTAGAGGGTCCTTGACTTGAAAAAAGTTTGAGAATCATTTATTATAGCAACATCAGTGTTGTCCAAATATTGCGGTGTTTAAACGGTAATTTATTACTTACTACTCTAAAAAAGTAATAGTTACACTACTTATTACTCCCTGCCAAATGTAACTAGTTACCTATTACTTTAAAGATGACTTTTTTCTTTCATCCCCAGCAATCTTTTCCGCCAAAAGTTTTGCATGAGAGCCATCTTTCTGCATCCGATACTTCACATGTACTACAGACATTACTATTTCACCAGCTGCAGGATGTGCATACTGCCTAGCAAGCCCAATGTGGTGTGCAGTGCACTGAGCCACTGTAGCGCCCAGTGCACGGTAGCGCACATCAAAATGATTGTAAGCAAAAACTGGCTCAAATTGGTGAATTGTTCAATGATTACTGCCTGGAACAACCGCAGTGCTACTGTTTCACCAAGCTCTTTTTTCCCCTATAATTTTATCCCACGATTTTGTAACCCATTTCTTTCACCGGGTGCCAATTCCTAATGCGATCTTGCTCTATACACATCCTCTGCCACCCAGGGGAGGCAGTGGACTGGCCTCATGCTTCCTTCAATGCATGGGGAGTCCAAGCTTCCCCCTCCCCGCCTTGGGTATGGTGGAGGTGGAGACACGCCGCCAGCACCCACAGCGGCGTCCCTAGCAGGAATCGAACCCAGGACCTTGTAGCTGTGAGGTGACGGCACTAACCACTGTTCCACCGTGCCCCCCTGTTTCACCAACCTCTTTGAAGAAGATCTGAGTTGGTGTAGTGGTACTAATGAGCACCACCACTCCTGCGCTGGTTGCTTGGATCTTGTCCAGGATGCTGTTGACCCCCGCCACAGTGTCATCGTACACTGGTATTATTCCCTCGTAAGCCACACAGATGCCCATCTCTCCTGCTACCTGGGAGAACATCTGCTTGCCCTGGCGTCCGTATGTGCCCTCGCTCCCCACCACTGCCACCCAGTTCCAATTAAACCTCTTCAGCAGGTGCACCATGGCAATGGCCAGGCGCTTGTCGCTGGGCACCGTCCGCAGGAAGGAGGGATAGAGCTTCTTGTTGCTGAACTGGTCGCTGCTGGCACCATAACTGATCTGAAGACAAAACGGTTTTAATCCAGTGAATCCTTCGTAATAGTACATGAACATTTAGCAAAAGTAGGGAACATTTGTTCAGCTAAAAATGTATGATCTATATTAAAGGTAACAGAGGCAACGTTTTAGCCAAAAATCAAAATAGATATATAGCTCTATTTTTTTGCCTTTTCCCCCTCTACATTGGTAAATGGTAAATGGTGCATTTATATAGCATTTATATAGCGCCTTTATCCACAGTGACATTGCTTAATTCACTTTGATGCTGCAGCTGTTTCCCTGTGGACAGACACTTGCCTCGTCCTGCAGACGGTGCAGAACTTTGTTGTCAACAAATCATGAAAACGAAACATTCATCAGGCTCATTGAAGGCAGTGTTAATGTGAAGGGGGTGAGGCAGCGTTTCAGCCAATCAAGCACAGCCGACTCCAGCAGTTTCATAATGTGCCAGTCGACTGGAGTAAGGTGAGGGTAGATTCTGTTTTAAAACAAATCTGTTTACAAACACAGTGTTTGTACACACTAAAACTGCCTCTATTACCTTTAAGCCTTGCTCACCTGACCTGGGGTACCAAATGAACAAATGAACCCTAACAGGTTAATTTGGTTGCATTTGTACGCTCTCAGAAAAAAAGAAGCATCTAAAAAAATCCATTACATGGTGAAAATACATCTTGATGATGTCATCAAGATGTTTCACCATGTTAGTGGTTTTCTTCAGACCTCCATTTCTTGGGAACAGAATGGGGGAACCTTTTTATCAGGTCCACCTCGAAGGTACATCAATGACATAGTAAAATGTCGAAAATGGGTGGAATTCCCCTTTAAGCGCTTAGCTGATATGTATTTACAGTATGAACATACCACTGGCATCAGAAAGAATCCCAGAAGTTTCCCTATAGTGGCAACCAGGTCTGAGCTGGAAGGGCCGATCACAGCCACCACCCTGGGCTCGTGGTCGGTATAATTGCAAGTGACAGCCAACTCCCCGCTGGATTTCTCGGTGAGGAAGAGGAGAGTAGGCTTCAAAATGTTGGCCGTGTGTTTGCATGTGTCTAAGATTTCATAGCCAAGCTTGATGTCCGGGAGAAGCGTCTGGTCTGCGTTGATCTCATCCACTGCGTATTTCATCACAATAGCCCGACCCAATCCATAGCTATCCAGACTGTGGGCCACAGACAGTGCAGAGAAATTAGGGGCACACACGATTGCAATGGCAACATTTAATCCTATTCCTCCTAATCTATCAATTATAGAAAACGATTGATTTTTAATAAAAATGGCCGATGTTCAAAGCATTGAGTAGTTGATATATCTTGTGTTCATCATAATTTATAGATTAATCAATAGTTGGAAGCCATAATCATGAGAACTGTATTATGACAAGTTTAAAAATTTCATCTTCGCTGCTATGACCATGACGTTACCTGTCACAAGGGATATCTATAGGCTCGACTCTTGGACCCGTACTGGCCGTGGCCCGCTGGATATGGAAGAGACCTCCAAGCATAATCTGCCCCTCCAACCTGAAGATATTGGTTGAGATGTTCTGAAACCATTCAGGCGAACTCTGACAGGTGGCGAGTCCAAACGTCAAGCACAGAAGCAGAGGTTTCAAAGCCGACGTTGCCATTCTGAAGACAAGATTGCGAGGAGCAAGGAACAGAGATCAGAAGGATTATTATTGTTTAAAAGCGCCTTTGAAAAGCAGGGCCTATCAGTATATCGTATTATAGCCATTCCTCCCCGCAGGAGGACTCTGGCGATGAAGGCATAATTATAGTCATACCTGAGCGGCGAGGATCACTGTCACTCACCTGTAAGCTCCAAAGTCGGTAATGTAGAGGGGCCGCTCCCCTCGCTGTCCTCCTGTAACCTGTGCCTTTCTGTCTGCACGTTTGTGATGAATAGTGTGGTGGACGCAGGCTTATTTACACAGTGATGCATACCAAGAATGAGCAACACAAAATGCCTTTACCACAGATCTCGTATTTACATAAATTAACTGAAAAGAAACCTCCGACTACTCCATTTTGTTTTGTTTTTAAACAATCATTTAAATCTGTACGATTAAATCATTACAACTTAAAACATCTGATTGACACGCTCCACAATTGTATGTTATATTTTATTGGTAGGAATTAGGAGTGAGGATGAGTTTTGTGTACAGGTGGTGTCAGTCTTTCCGGAGAATTTACCTGACATTTGGTTGTGGTTTTCTCTTTAAGTTGCGTTGGTGTAACTATTGGTCATTGGAGATGAGCAAAACATTCAGTCACCTGATTTGCACAGGCTTATTATCACAGCAAACCTCAGGTTTGTCACTTCTTTTGGGGACAGTGTTGATAGTATGTCTGCTAGCTTGTAAATATTGGTAGTTCTGGGTTGTGTTTTTTCTGGTTTGTTTTTGTATCCTCTCTTTTTTCTTGTTATCTGGTGCTCATCAAATTTATGCTCCTAGTCATGTCATAGCGATGTATTTCTCTTTACAAGAGAAATACATAGTTGGTTATTTCTCTTATAAAATCTGCCAAAACTGACAGTGGACCATCCGCACAAAGCACCATATAAGTACTTATGTGAGAATCCACACTGATGCTGTGTTTAGAGGAGAAGCACACCCGCACACGTGTTTACAAGCTCCAAGGACTTACTTGATGAAATTGCACAAACGCTGCAACATTTCCACCTCTTACTAGGTCTTCATAAGCCAAAATATTATAAAGACAGAAACAGAACAATGCTATATTTGAATCATTGGTTAATAATAATCCACAATACCTGGGGGTGTCGTACATCCATGGCCTATCCAACTCCTTCAGAATTAACATGCATGATTTCATTTTTATTGTTGGTTCTGGACATTTCAGTACAATACTATTATCTTTAGTTGTCTAAGCAAGACTGATGCACAGATTCTAGTGAATCTAGACAGGTGCTGGATCATATTGTCTTGAATGCAGCCAGTAGTGTATTTATTAAACTAACAAACAACGTTTTGACCCAAAATGTCTTCATTGGGTTCATATTTGGTGGGTTCATAAACCTGATGAATCTCTATGAAGTCTCGGGTTTTGCATCCATGCTATGCATGGCATATTGTCCACTCATAGAAAGAAAAAAAAAAGGAGGAGAATGGGCTCGCAACTCACTTTAAAGTGCTCCAGACTTTATTTAGCGACAATGGTAGAGCAGCGACGTTTCGACCTGTTCAGGTCCTCATGCCTGATGAAGACCTGAACAGGTCGAAACGTCGCTGCTCTACCATTGTCGCTAAATAAAGTCTGGAGCACTTTAAAGTGAGTTGCGAGCCCATTCTCCTCCTTTTTTTTTCTACGTTTGCTGTACTTCTACAGTTTTTGGCTCAGCACCAGTTGGGGATGTGCGTTACCTTTTTTAACTTCTCATATTGTCCACTCATGCAAGCAAATCGTTTCCTCCTAATGTTTTTGCCTAAGTTCATACTGTATATACAGTACATACCGGTAGTTCCTGTTGTTGGTCCTTTTTGTTGCACATACGTATTATCACAGTGATATCAGACAAGGGGGTTGAAGAAAGAACACGTATAACTGCACAAATAAACAAGGTTATTTGTACAAATGCATAGAAGGCGTGAATATAAGGCGTGTAATATATTTTTTTCCCAATGGAAATATCCCAAAAAATGGAGTCGTCTTATATTCAGGGGCTATACTATTTGACATTCAATGTTCTTTTTTCTGTAAATGAGTCTTGAAAAATGGGGGTCGTCTTATAACCGAGTCGTCTTATATTCGGGACAATACGGTATATTTTTTATGCTTTGTTGCTTTATTGTGCTTCATTTTTGTCCTTGATGGCTTAGGAGAGTAAACAAAAAACAATATATAAAAGCAATGAGATAAATTACAGGACAGTGGTGTTGTAAATCGTTGCAAATGAATCGGATAAGATTGTGTTAGACATTTTAAGAAACCGATTGTCTACCATTACCATTGTGGGTTTTTATGAATTGTCAAACATGTTGAATTAGTGCACACAATCAGTGTATATACTGTATAGTTCTCCGCAGTCCACAACAAATTACAACTTCGGCTTAACACCTGTAATCAACTGGGCGGACTGTCTGTAGGCAAATGTCAGGCTGTCCATCCTGCTGTGTCCTGCACCCTTTTACTGTACCTTTTACAGTGTCATTGTGGCCAAGCCCTAGTGGAATAGTTTGTTTTAATCTTCTTTTCAAAAAGCCACTTCCCAATAGAAACTAAACCAAAACCAACACATATTTTTATTTAGTTCATTTATTTAGTTCATTGTTAGTTTAAAAATGAAAAGAAATAAGAATACAATATACAATTGAAAAGAATGGAGTTTTTCCAAATGGGAAAGGTAATCTCTATTCTGAGAGAACACGTAAGAAAAGAAAGAAAGAAAAGGTATTAATGTTTGAATTTGAGGATATCTTAAAACTTAACTCTACTTGTGTTTTACTTTTAGTCACCCACATAGCATGATATGAAATAACATTGAGATTAGCCACTAGTGTTGCGTCTCTGTGCTTGACTCTGTCTGTTTGTCTAGCTCTGGTTTCGGCCGGGGCTCGGACTCCTCCTGGGGTCTTGGCGGCGCCCCCACTAGGAAGGTGCGGAAGTTCTCCAAAGTGTTCTGTTCGGGTGTTTTCAACAGCATGTAGCATTTTGGGAAGAAGTAGGCCGCCATTAACCCCACGTTGCTCAACAGACTGAAACACATGTAGATGACGTGCTTCAACTCATGGTCGGATCTGAAGGGGACGATGGGGATGAAAGTGACCCATAACACACAGTAGATGAGGGTGGCGAAGGTGATGTCCCGGGCCAGGTTGTACTGCCGGAGTGGCTGCACTGCCATGAAGGTGCACATGAACGATGCGAGAGACAGCAAAATGTTATACCCGTGGGTCAGGTAAAAGCCAAATTCGGGCTCTTCTGGGCAAGAGAGAAACGCGTTTAAAAAGTTTATGTTCATTTTGGCCAGGTGCTGGGAGAGCGAGGGTGCAGTGTGTACGTACCAGCCACATATCCCTGCCTGCACACCACAGCACACCAGCACCGTCAGCCAGCCACCATGAGCCCTTAGTACATCCAGGTGAGAGGCTGCTTTCTGGGGGAACTCTGTCACGTAAAATATCTGTGGAGAAAGATTAGCGGCAGTTAGGGCTGCAGCGATTAATCGATGAAACGTAATCAAATCGATAATTACTTGAATCATGAGTGGAGTGGGCGCAATTAAGGCAGACGGTGCGAAGTGTTTAGTTCTCGGTGTTTGGCAGTGGTCGGTCCCTCGGAGGACTCTGATTGGACGGTGTAGGTGATGACGTAATGATGACACGAAACAGACCTTTGTAGCTAATGAGTATTAGCCCGCTCCACTCATGCACAAGTAGGCCATGGCTTATGCGCAACACGCAAGTTTGCACTCTACCGAGTGCTGATCTATAGTAGTTGAATTCGTTGTCAACTAATTCAGTAATCGATTAATCGAATTGGCAACTAATCACTGGAGTTATCATGGTGTTTCCCACTTTCAAGGGTTATGTGTAAGTAAACTAAAGAGGAGTGAGCCATATTTTAACTGTAACAATAAAATATGACACCTAACAATGATAATGTAGCACTATATTGGATCACTCAATCACCAATGTATCATAGTTCCTCTGCTGGGCGGAGCCATCATCATATATTGGAGTGATCCAATCGCTCACATTTACCTACGCAACCTTCGTTATTGTCATGAACAGTTTGCTTTTATTGTGTAGTTGTTCCCAGTGTTTCCTGTCTGCCCTTATGTTTACTACCTGCTTTGTCCAACTGTGATTAGTGTTTGCATTTCACCTTGTTTGCATTTCACCTGTGCACTGTTTAATGTCAGCCTATCGTGTTGTTTGTAGTTTTGTTGCACCTGTGTCTAGTCTTTTATACCTCCCTGTGTTCAGTGTTTGTTGTCGAAGTGTCCTGCCCTGCAATGTATGTCCTGTTTAGTTAATGAATCTTCATTCTAATATTATTTGCCTACCTGCCTGCTTGTGGTTCTGCATTTGTCCAACTGTGGACAGTTATATTATCAAGAACAAAAACATAATGCTTGAATTGAATATTTATTTTTAAATTACCTTCAGAAGAGTACCGTTCCTTTTAGGCGTGTAACTATTCTTTAATCAAATGCATGCTGTTAGAATAATCCTAAATACACCATGAGTTGCTTTAATTCATTTTAAAATGTGTTTGTTTGAAAAGCAGCCTAATCAGCAGCTAATCACATGTATTTTTGTTAGTTAGAACATGTCTAAAATATAGATTTTAAGGTGATCATTAAAGAAGTGTCACAATCCGATGAATCTGTGTAATAATCGTCCGATGAATCAATTATGAAAATAATTGTTTGTTGCAGCCCTAGTGGTAGTCAAATATACAGTATATGTAATATAATATTGTATTCCAGGCGTTTCAACAGGTGGTCTGCGGACCACCAGTGGTCCCTGAGAGGATTCCAGGTGGTCCCCAGCTAAATGATGAACAGTTGGTAACCAAATGGACCCTTATAGATCTGTAACTCTCAAGAGTTAAACTATTTAAACATCTGAATTGCTTAATTTTCAAGAATCTACACAATTAGAAAATGTAGAAGAATTGTTATCTGGACCAACATTTTGCCAGTTATCTCTCCTAAATTGTAGACAAAAACTTGAAAATCCTTGCTTTTGGGTCCACGAGATTAAACTCAACATTAAAGGTGGTCCGTGGCTAAAATGCTGAATAAATAGTGAGTCCTGGCATGAAAAAAGGTTGAAAACCACTGCTGTATATACAATAATATATTTTCTATTGCATTTGATTTGCTTTCTGACCTGTAGAGAGACGGCCAAGATGACGGAGAGCGCCACCGTGTGAAAGATGGAGGGCAGGGTGACCTGCAGGCGACACACCAGGTCATCCGGTCTGCCCAGGTAGAGCAGCAGGCTGAGACAACCTCCCATCAGGCCCAGCAGGGTCACTGCACTCAGGAGGCCTCCGGAGGCACTCACCACCGGAGTCCCTCTGTTCTTCAGGAACAGGACCCCCACGGACCCCTGACACACCAGCAGCACGGCCCCCACCACCATCAGACCCACAGACACCGGCTGATCCCAGGACAAGACGTCGAAGGTAGGCTCGGTGCATTGGTCACTACGGAAGCCTGACCACAGGCCATGAGGGCACTTGGTGCACTGGTTGTCTTCTGTAAGTCAGCACGGGGGATTAAAGAGGCAGTTCAGATTTGTTTTTAAGTTAATTTGTGTGAAATACTTGCCTTAATCACTGGCACTGGCAATTGATTAAAATACTTGCCAATTGATTTCCCCATTCCTGTGGTGGGAGTTCTGCTCTGGTTTTGGTGAAATATTGAAATATATATAGTCAAAAAGAGAAAAACATGTTTCGACTCAAGTTGAAACATGTTGGCTTTTTTTTTTTTTTTTTTTACTATTTAATAAAGTACCTTGTTTTTATATCCCCTCTCCTCGTTTTTAACTTTTGAGTGCTCGGATTGTTGCCTTCCTGTTTTTTCATTGAAATATATATGCCCAAAAAGTATTTCCATGTGATAGAGGGGCCAAAAAGGAACAAAGGTTGTGCTTATATTTTATAAAATAATAACAATACAATACAAATTACGTTTGCAATTATTCACTTTTGCTGCATGACCACTGTGACCCCCACAAAGTGACCAGAACTACTTAATATTCACCAAAACCAGAGCAAAACTCCCACCACAGAACTCTGGCAATCAATTCATACATTTATATATATATTTTTTTAATTTACATGACATTACTAAGACAATTTCTTCTTACCTCGTCTCCGTCGGTATGTTCCCTCTAAACAGTCAATGCAGTCAAAACAGCAGGAATGGAAGCCTTTAACTCGGCGTACCTGACCGCTCGTACATGCATCCGAACACGTAGACACAGGAACCTGCAGGGTACAGTGAGTCACATCCACGGTGGTCTTATTAGGTTTGTGCATAGCATAAATATAACTCTTCGTCCATCGTCAATGTGCTTCTGAACCACAACATTTACCTTTCCCGTGTGCCATTTTATGAGAGTTGCGTTGATGAAAAAAGTCTGATAATAGCTTCCGACGGTTATGACGTCTACGCTTTCGTCCTCGCGCCACAGCCAGTGTACGATGTTGTACCCTATGTTTGGATTGCCGCCCTTGTCAAATGTGTACCTCGTCCCGTTCAGCTCTACGGAGACGTTTTTTATCACCTCCAAAAGCTGCCCAGACAGAGATTTGTTTCCAGGTTACATCATTATATCTGCTGTACATTTTTGGGGAGGATTCAGCTGTTAAAGGGATATTCCACTTTCAAAAAAAACTTTTGGTCATTGTATGGTCAACTCAGTCTCATGTGAACACACCAGACAGTTTATAAGTTACTCCATTCTCTATTTAGATAATTGATGTTCATTTTAGCGTATCCGCCTACTTCCTATACAAACCCATTATAACTTAAAACTCCATTTTGACCATGACACATTATTCGAAAACAACCCATCTTTTTTCTGGTGACTGATATTGTCCTCCTAATACGTGAGATGCCCAAATATGGAGGTGGCTACATTTTCCAAAACAATATTTTAAAAATAAATGAAAACTGTAAATGAAATTCCATGGCCTTCTCACGTATTAGGAGGACAATATCAGTCACCAGAAAAAAAGATGGGTTGTTTTCAAATAATCTCTCATGGTTAAAATGGAGTTTTAACTTATAATGGGTTTGTATAGGAAGGAGCTGGAGGCGCTAAAATGAACATCAAATATCTAAATAGTGCAAGGAGTAACTTAACTTAAAGGAGTAACATAAACTGTCTGTTGTGTTCACATGAGACTGAGTAGACCATAACATGACCAAAAGTTTTTTTGAAAGTGGAATACCCCTTTAAGTATAACTCAAATTTAGAGCATACCTGCCATGGGTAGATTTTGCTTTCAGGGCTCCACACACATTTGGTGGCATTGCATTTCAGCAGTATGTGCAACGCCTGTGCCGCGCTGTAGATGGCGGCATACACACCGAATGCTTTGTGCTGTATCAGTGGCTCCGTCACCATGCTGATGTTTTCAGGTGACAGGCTCCAACACTGTGGGCAGGGATGCATGGAGAAGGCTGCTGATGGCTCTGGGGGTGGAGGAGGGCCTTGTTTTTCTTCTTGTATGCGGGTGAACAGCTCCCGGGTGTAGCTGGCGAGAAGGCCCAGGGTCTGGGTCTTCACCGTGAATCCAAGGACGGTGCCTATTTTGTGAATGTTGGGGAGGGTCGTCAAGAAAGGGTCGAGGGCCCAAGCTGAACTGGCAATCCACACGCCCTTCAAATTCCTCCTGATAACCTGATCACCGCAAAATCAGATCACTGTTATCACTCACAACTTTGCGTGGTACAATCGGGGACTTCTTATTATGACGAGAATGTTACTTTGTTCCAATATGTATGTTAGATATTTTGGTAATACAGTGTAATAACTGGCATCACCACATCTGCAGTGGCTTGAAGACAAAATGTCCATTGTCTTTAAGTTCAAGCCACTGCAAAAACATATATTGCTTTTAAAGATATGGATTTTACCAGATCTACAAACAAACAATCCTAGTTATGTTATTTGATACAGCAATACATTACAGGAATGTGCTTTTTCATGCCTACCTCTGTGAAGAAGGATTCAGTTGCGGCTACTTGGGCAAAGACCACCACAACTTTGACTTTGAGACTCGTGATGGCATCCAGGATTTTGCCGATGGCGTGTTGAGTGCCGGTGTACATGGGGATCAAACCGTGGTAGGCCACGCAGATGGACCTGTTTTCGGCCATGGTGTCGATCTCATTCTGGCCCTCGCGCCCATAGTCATCATCACTGGCGATCACCGCCACCCAGTCCCACGCAAACTCCTCCATGAGGTGAACGATACCCTCTGCTTGCCACTTGTCGGTGGGCACAGTGCGAAAGAAGGAGGGGTAGAAATACTTGTCGCTGAATTTGTTGCTGGTGGCAAGGTAACTGATCTGAGGACACAGCAGGGAAGATTTGTGGTGCAATTTCTACGTCTGCTGCTTAGAATCCTTGCCTGTCATTAGTTTGTAATCTATTTTTATTGAGCTGTAGCAAGGACGGATGTAACATTTCCCAATTAAGGGGGCGGGAGAAAATGGTACAGGAAAAGTTACAGGACTTTTATTCGGCTAGTAAAGCATCAATAATAACATCAGTTGTTGTTGAAGTTGCAACAGACACGCAGCATGCATAAAGCTAAAGGTCTGACTCAGAGAGTTTTCTGTTTTCAATGATGAAATGGTGTTGGTTTAGTGTTGCCACAATTGTAGTTAGTTAGTAGCAGTAGTAGTATTTCAAATCATTTTTCAAATCTTAAACACTTTAATTTGAAATCTTGAGTTGTTTTGCATGCCATCATGTTTGGTGGGACAGACTGGGCTTTTAGAGGGGCATTGCCCCCCATGCCCATGACTAGATCCGCCCCTGTGTAGCTCTTGTGTGGAGGAAAAGAAAATGAATAAACCAACCGTCGGCATAAGAAAGAATCCTAGTAGTTCTCCTATGGCTGAGACCATATTTGAATTGCTCGGGCCGATGATAGCCATCACTCGAGTCTGGTAGTCGGTGTAGTTGCACTTAACAATCAGTTCCTCCGTAGTGTCTTCCGTTAGCAGGAAGAGGGTCTTTTCTACGAGTACGGCAGACTGTTTGCACGTGTCTAAGGTTTCAAAGCCCAGTTTGAGGCCCGGGAGCAGCGTTGGGTCGGCATTGATCTCATCCACTGTGTACTTCATGGCCAGAGCCATCGCCAGCCCTTGCTCGTATATTCTGCACCAATTAAGCACAGGAAGTGAAAAGCAGATAAATCAAGTTTTATGTGTCCTTGAGAAGCCACAATGAATCCATGGTGTTACTCAAAACAGAGAATATACAATCCTATTTAGCCAACCCTAGTAAGACAGTTTAGGCTTAGTTTTTCATCCCTATACTTATTCCAAAATACTGTAAATTAATTAGTCAAAATAACTTGAATATCATACTTGTTACAGCTGATGTTGTGAGGCTCTGTCCTCTGGCTTGGATCGCCGGTGAGCATGTTGATTGGGAAGAGTCCGCCAAGCGAAATGTTCCCAGACTCATTGAAGAGATTGGTAGTGATGTTCTGGAACCATGCAGGCGAACTTGGACAGCCAGCGAGTCCAAGCGTGCAGCACAGAGCCAACAGTTTGACGTGTACAGCAACCATTCTTCATATCACTGAGGATCGAGGGAGAATTAAGACCAGAGAGGCAGAGAGCAAATATAGCAGTCAAGACTCAACAAATTTGGCGATAGCAATCGGTTGGTGATGGCAAACAGCTCACTTTGAAACTCACCTTAATTTAAAGGCCCGCAGTGACTTGATGTCTGCAATCTTTCCAGTTATTGATGGTCATGAATTCAGATAGTACACCGTACTGCCTCCACACCCAAAGCACTGTACCAGCTACTGAAACATGTGAACATACTGTCGGCACCTGTGATGTTCATTTGACTAATGACTTATTGAAAGTATATGGCTGATGATGTCAGAGAGGAAACACTCAGTACAAATCTCTACTTGGTTGTATGGCCACTACTTTACCTAGGTGTTTAGACATGTTTTATTGCTGGACATGAATCAATGACTTTGCCGTGATTTTGAAATATGTTTGAATAAACAAATCCATTTCAGGTATTTATATAATGCTGTAGGACCATGGGTAGGCTACCTGGCAATGGTACTATGTAAGTCCAAATATTGCTGAATGCATTACATTCACCCATTCATGCACATTCACACACCGATGCTATTGGGGTTCAGAGTCTTGCTCAAGGACACTTCGACACTAACTCTGAGGGAGCCTGGGTTCAAACTGGCAAACTGGCACTGACATGCACCGAATGTATGCGTATAAATGAAAAATAAAGTAGAATGTGGCAATGTAGCGGTATATATGAAAAGATCCCATGTAAACACAGCATTATACTGTGCTGTACATACCCATAACATCCCGCAAAGTACTAATCATTACTCAGAATATGATCCAAACTCTAAAGCACATCATTGCTCACACCTAATGTTTTAATCTGATATAGTTACACGCAGGTATTCTATAGAGGTATATTATCAATTATGTTATATATTGTTATATATTATTATTATTATTATTATTATTATTATTATTATGTTACGTTGCTGCGTCAACAAGACAGTATCGTGCAATCGCAATAGATTGCTGAAATGTTTATTTTTGACACTCTACTACTTTTTTCCATTTAATCTGGCTTGCAAGGTTAGCCGATGGAATTGTTACTCCCAAACTACTATCAACTTCTCTATTTATATACACGAATAAAGACCATTGATTATGTTTAAGCACAGGGAACCTTTCCATAGCTGCTGCATACTGAGCAAAGGATATGTAGTGTGTTTATTCAATAGACTGTCTAATAGCTTATAATGTGTGGAATGCAAAATGAATTTGCGATGATTAGATAATTCTGTTCACCACCTAATTTCTTCAAATTGGTAGTGCCCATTTTTTCCATTTGCACCAGAAAATAACCGTAATGGTCTGGGGATTGACAGACCTCCAAAGTTTTCTATTTTTTTTTTTTTTTTTCAACTCAACCTACTGTACATGTTCTATTACATTGTAAGAAATCACAACAATGTGTATTTCATCCCATTCTGCTACTTACAGTGTTTACTTAATGCAGTGAGGAAGGATTAAGAACAACATGCATGCAGTCTTCCTCTATTATAGAATTTGCATGCGCCTTTTGCATGCTGTTTTGTTTAAGCATTGACATCAGGATAGAACATCTCATTTGTCACCGGTAGATTTGCATGCAACAATCTGTGCCCTAGACGAGCGTTGGCTATTTCAACAAAGCTCTGCTGCAGCTATATCCTAACACTGCAACTTGTATGCACTGTATTTTTCTGCATATGTGGCTGTTTTCTCTCAAGTCTGCATGGTTGAGCTATCACAGACAGGAAATGCGTAGTGTGTGCTTGGAGATATAACCCAGGTGTTCTATTGCTTATCTGCTTGTGGATCTTGACGTGCACATGCAGGCGAAATCCAACACCGGCGATTCAACCCGATATTTCCGTTTAATACAGAACATCATGTCCCAGTAGCTAGCTTAACAATAAACGCTGGTGTAAGGTAACTAATTGATTTACTGGCATGTGCAATGTCGACTTGTCGAGGTATTTAAATTATAGTTTATTTGAGTATTTCCAATTTAACATACTTTTATTTCTACTACATTACATCTCAGAGTCAAATAAAGTACTTTCAGTCGACTGCAATTATTCGAAAGCCTCAGTTAGAAAACACAGCCTACAGAAATTTGCACAAAAAATATATACACAGTATATTTTTACACATTTTGAACATGTGAAATAGGACATTCTGTAGTACTTAATACTTGTACCTTAAGTACATTTCGATTCAGATACCTTTGCACTTTTAGTGAAGTACATTTTAAATACAGGACTTCTGTATGTCCAGTTGATACGTTTGCTTATTAAAACGTTTGAGTGGGCTACTTTCTTCACTACTGAGAATAAATAGTGCATCAATGGACATAATAATAAACACCAACTTTATTTGGACATGGTTGGTAAGATGCCTCAGGCATTGCATGCCACGGTGCATTGCATGGCACTGCACTGTTCACCATGCGCACTGCAGACTCAAAGATGTAGAGATTAACACCTTGTTTATATTTTGGAGGAGAAAAACAAAACAACAACAAAAAAAACATGGTAATTTTCCAGGCGTGGAAAGTATTTCCCTTTTGATTCGTCGTTGAGGATCCATTTCCAGGAATGGGGATAATCTTTACTGATAAAAATGAACTTTGTCTGTGTGGGTTTCAAGCCTTTAAGAGGTTACAGTCACAGACATCTCTGTGTCTTTTACATAGCTTAACCACTAGGTGTCAGGTGTGTGTGTGTGTGTGTGTGTGTGTGTGTGTGTGTGTGTGTGTGTGTGTGTGTGTGTGTGTGTGTGTGTGTGTGTGTGTGTGTGTGTGTGTGTGTGTGTGTGCGTGTGCGTGTGCGTGTGTGTGTGTCGTGCATGACATGTGCACGTGCGTGCGTGTGTTATATATTATTCCCCCACTACAGACAGACCTGTCATAGTCATAGTGTGCTGCAGTCTGTATGCTGGATATAATTTATGTCAATGCAGATAGAGGATGTTTCTCTTGGGGGGGTTGGAGACCTGCAGGGAGAGAGAAATATGCAACAAGGGGGCTGTTATGAGGCACATTATGGGAACAAAGGTGGCGGTTGCCAACCCGTGCGTGGGCAGCAGGCACACGGTGTTGCTAAGGGCTGTTTGGACAGCTGATAACAGAGGTGAGTTCACAGATAGAAAAGGAGAACATGTATGGTGCAAGGGCTTGTTCTGAATCTGAACAAATATGTTTTGTTCCTCGAACCCGTGAAACATTTTGACATCACGCGCAGCTGTATATTTCCACAGGTTAACTTTATGACCTGCATATGCGATGGAAGAACACTGTTGCACAACAACAACAACAACCAACACCACCACCTCCACCACTACTCACGATTCAAAACAAGAGACATTCTTTACTCATTCTTCATCAAACGACGGCCCGGCCGCACATCCTGTTGCGGAGTAAAGGATACCCTAACAAATTAGAGTACTTTTGTACGTTCACCAGTGTCAAGTTACCAACTCTGGCACACGCATAATACAATATACTGGAGCCCCTTCCGTCTCCGCCGACTCCCCGGTGGCTGTCACTGTTGCAAAACACACTCTCTCTCCAGGTACACGTGGTCCTCTGAGAGGCCCAGGTATATCAGACCTCCATTCATCCATTTATTACCCCTCCTACTCTGCCAGCCACTAAACCCCCCCCCCCTCCGCCCAGTGGCCGGAACAGCCTTGCTCTCTAATCTCCATCATTGGCCTGAGGAACACTGGGCCCGTTGTTGACATGCTGGCTTCATACCCTACGGGGGCTGACAAATTATTAGCCAGCTTCTCTGTGCAGAGGACAGCCAGCCAGCCAGTCAGTCAGCAAACCAGTCAGTCAGCCAGCCAGCCTAGCTAGTAAACTGCGTCGCTGCACGTGAGACCATCTGTCTCGACTGGGTTTACTACGGCACATTTACTAGAACTAATCGATTTGATCCCTTATCAAAATAAAATGGAAAAACAAACAAGCAAAAAACGATCGTATTTAGTTGAAAAATGTTTAAAAAAATATAACAAGTCTGTTTACATGTGACACATCACAAAAAAAGTAAAAACTAGCAGTAGAATAATAAGAAAATAGTGGATAGTTTGCAGCTCTTGTTTTGATTGATCATCTCTGTGGCTAGATGCTGTATGCTGTGTGGGAGGCGGTGAAAAGTAGTACTGTACTCCAGCATCATTTTGACGTATTGTTTTTCTTCAATTACTTGGAGTATTTCCAAAATTTCAACACAGGCACCTCCGCTCTACTACATCTCAGAGGCAAACAATGTGCTTTGCAGGCTGCTGTCCTACAATTATTTGTAGTATGTTATTTTGTAAACTTTGATCATTATTACAATAGTAATAGTAAACAAGATATCCGATCTGCGAAGCCCACAGCATGTTGCATCACATTTTGTGAGCTTGTAGATCCGCTATTTTGAAGAGAGTTTTATTTATTTGAAATGGAACATTTTGTGTAATTATGTATGAATGAGCACTTTTAGGTTTTGTGCTTTTAAGTGCATTTTGACACCAAGATGTGATTTTTGCCAAGTTAATGTTTTATACTAAACTGCTGCTGCTGCTGGTGGTGGTGGTAGCAGAGCATTCTCTCTTACATTGTGGTATTGAGTAAAAACAAATGTCATGCTTCCTCTGCCAGAGTGTGGGAAGGAGGACATACTGTTCTGTTCTATTGTGCCATGACGGACGGCCCCAGAGGTTGACCCGGGTCAGGCCCAGCTGTGCGGCCACGGCTTAACCCTGCTGCATGTTGTGAAAATGTTTAAATCCGTCCTTAAAGGGTTAACTGGAGGATTCACTCACCCACCACCCACCACCCACCTACTCCCCTTCCAGCAGTCCAACTTGTTCTTCCTCTTGTCTTCTGTGTGTGTGTGTGTGTGTGTGTGTGTGTGTGTGTGTGTGTGTGTGTGTGTGTGTGTGTGTGTGTGTGTGTGTGTGTGTGTGTGTGTGTGTGTGTGTGTGTGTGTGTGTGTGTGTGTGTGTGTGTGTGTGTGAGACGCCCGCCGCGTCTGCACTCTGCATGCATGTCAAACATGTGTTTTTGGAACTCGTATTGGTACATTCGTAGTCACGTTTTTTAATGTGATGCGTAAAAAATCATTACAAACATTGCTCTGCTATAAATGAACTCTGCCAGAGTTCACCACGTCTATAATGACTCTAGATATCATCAAAGGTCTTCCGTCTTATTCATGTCTGCTGTGGAATTGCTATGTATTTTGTGCTGGTTTTGTTGACGGGGACAAAGGCTTAATGAAATTCAACAAAGATGCCTACAAATTAACCACTTAAGTCCTTAAGCTCACTTAACCACTTAAACTCTATATGCTCGGCCCGCTCTTTTTCTCCCTGTCATCGTCACTGGATATAGCCGATCTGCATGTGCCCGACACATGGTCCCAGAGGTTAATCACTCGCTTGTAGATATGCAGATAATTCTGCTACATAACTTTGGATTTTGACATTTTTGAGCGGTGCACACCACTCCAATGACTGGCCGTGTGCGTCCCTATTTGTGCATAATGTCTATCTAAGTCCGTTTGGAGTATGGTGTATGGACAGTTTGCAATTATAACTAAAGTGAATTAAAGTGGCACTGTTAAAGAGATATTTCACTGTTTTTGCAAAGAAAATATATGTTAATAACATTTCACAACATAAGAACTGTGGGAATTGTAGTCCAGGAAGTAGTGTCAATTACATCAGAGACACTGAGCTCACTGTTAACATTTAAAAAGGCATCTATATAAATGCACCATTTACCATTACATTTTCTAAATGTCATTAACATATATGTTTTTTGTGAAAGCAGTGAAATGTCCCTTTAAGCCAATACAGTACAGTACAGTACAATACAGTAACTGTCACAATAAAAGTATAGTTGCACCGCTCGGTTCACACAGGTGTGATTCTTTTGCCGTCAGTGCGACCATAATAGGTATTAGGGACACTATGTTCAAAGTGGTTAACCCAATTCTTAGAAGTGTCTGTGTGTGTGTACGTGTACGTGTGTGTGTCTGTGTGTCTGTGCGTGCGTGTGTGTTTGTGTGTGCATAATGTCCGCCCAAGGACTGGAACACGTTGATGAATTTCATTGGTTCCATGTTTACCCAGCATTGCAACGTAAAACACTGCACTGCTCCGTTTGTAATGAAAATGGCGACCCCCACTGGTTAAATAAAGGACTATAAAACGAATGGGGTGAACGTACTAGACGGACAAATATATCCTCCAAGGGATAAAAATATGAACTATTTTTAAACTAAAGAACATTATGCATTTTAAATGTTCAATTCTAGTCATAGAGGACGCCCCAGGCAACTGCCTAGTCTGCCTAATGGCCAAAAACGCCCCTGTGTTCTGTTCGCACACCAGAGCTAGTGTCTGTCTATAACCTGCAGGGTCAGGGAGACACAGCCTGCCTGCTGCAGCCTCTGTGCTGCTGCAGTCAGTGCTCAGGTCTGGAAAACGTTTACAGTTCAAATCAGGGACACGAGGGTTTGGCTCTATCTCTGCCAATCTCTTCTGCTACTTATAATAGCAGAAGTAGTCGTGGGGCCTGTAGCTGTTGGCTGGCGCGCAAGGACAACCTGGGCTTCAGGTCTAGAAAGAATTATATTTATGCGCCAGCGTGGCCAATAATACTGACTTAGGAACGGGAAAAAAGAGCCGTAGAATGATGCTGTTTTACTATGTTGTAAAAAAAAAAAAAAAAAAAAAGTGAAGCGCTGTTACAGTCCCTGGAATGCACAACGCTATCTATTGGAAAATGTTTTATTTGCACCGTAAACACTGGATGTTTGAGGGAGAGGAGAGAGCAAACATAGGGTTTGAAGTCTGACTGTTCTATTGATTGACCTGGTTATCTTTCGATCAATGTCAAAGTCATACGGGGGCAGGCGAAAATGCTATGGGGGCGGCTTCATGAATATAAGTCCTGTAACCATTTTCGTCTACAGGACTTATATTAGGCAAGTATGAGCATAAATAATAACGAAAGTTGCAACAGGCGCGCTGCATGCATAAAGCTAAAGGTCTGACTCAGAAAGTTTTATCCTTTGAATGATGAAATTCTGTTGGTTTAGTGTTGCCACAATTGTAGTTAGTTAGTAGCAGTAGTAGTGTTTCAAATCATTTTAATTATAAGCACTTTAATTTGAAATACCTTTGAAAGTTGGGTTGTTTGCATGCCATCATGTTTGGTGGGGCAGTCAGGGCATTTAGGGGGGCGTTGCCTCCCCATGCCCATGCCGGGCATGGTCATACGTATATATTTGTCACAGACGTTACTGCAGCAGAATGTGTTCGCCGCATATGACTCATCTCTTGGAGCGGTGAGCCGCAACCATGCTGCGTGCTCGGAGAATAATTTGGTTAGCTGATTTGCCCCCCATTGATGCTGAGTTATCCCATTTTTACAGTCTTTGGTATGACCCTGGGCCGTGGATCCGACCCCAAACTCCCAGTTATGGTGGCCACTCTGACCACAAGGCCGCTGTCTGGTGGTGGTGGTGTCATGGCGTATTGACCCGGTTGGTTATCACAGCCGTGCAAACTGAGGTTTGCACTGTTGACAAATATAAAATGTATCCTTTTTAAGCGGTGTCAACCACCTCCACACGCACACACGCATGCGTGGGCACGCACGCGCACACACGCATGCGCGGGCACACACACACACACACACACACACACACACACACACACACACACACACACACACACACACACACACACACACACACACACACACAGACATTTCTGCCTGGCTACATAGTAATTTTGCTTACTGCATTCGTCATAACAATAAAAGTATAGTTGAACCGCTCAGTTCGCACAGATGTGATTCGTTTTGTTTTATTTAGTGTATATGGTGAATAAAAAAGGGTGATGCAGGTGCAAAAGTCGAGTAGCCATTTCGCTCCTCAAACCATCAACAGCACTCGATCTGGCCAACATCATAAGCTAGATAAAAGAACAGTGTGACACTCATTTAAACCACTTAAGATTGAATTAAACTTTGTCTGGGTGTTGAACCACTGACTTAAAATAGCCGATCTACAAGTTCAAAGAACATTGAGGGCATTGTGACCAGACCTGAGCAAAACACTATTTGATTATTTAACCAATCAAGCCTGAATTACACCACCAGGAAAATGTCTGACTACAAATTAAACATTTTTAGGCCTTAGTAGGATCCTGTAATGTGACCCGAAATAGGGATGACACATCGTGTCCGGGTTAATGTAGGCCAAATGAAATTGACCTGTCTTATCTTGTGTAAGTAAGCTGTCTGTGTGATTAAGGCTGTTTTCTAAGGACAACGGTGCTCTAGATAAACAGGGGTGGATGTAACATTTGCCAATTGGGGTGGGGGCAGAAGAAAATGGTAAGGGGGCAGCTTCATCGCCCGTGGTGCAAAGCGCACCCATAACATTTTCAGTAGTGTTTCATATACTTTTAAATATAAGCACTGAAATATCTTGGGTTGTTTCGCATGCCATCATGTTTGGTGGGGCAGAATGGGCAATGCCTCTGGTCCATAAGCGTTAGAATGGAGGACCTCCTAATGCTATGGTAGCTATGGTAATTCTAGGTAAACAAAGTGAAACCATATACTGAGACTATATACTTCAGCACGCCTTTGCTGTTGAGCTGCTAGATAACTTGAAAGATTAAGATGCTTAAAGCTTGGCACACTATACCTTATGCTTGTGCTTTTATAGTTGTTACTACGTGTGTGTGTGTGTGTGTGTGTGTGTGTGTGTGTGTGTGTGTGTGTGTGTGTGTGTGTGTGTGTGTGCATGTGTGCGCGCACGCACACCCGCAGTTATGCACTGTTTTTTGTATCCTGCAGCTTGGTTGCTGTTATCTGTCATCTTTGTGCTGTGTGACTCATTGGAGAAGATATCTGTGATCTCTCCATAAGTCCTCTCTCTCCTCTGTACAGTAACTCTTTAGTGTACCTGTTGGAACTGGTGTCTCTCTAGTTACTTTAGTTTTTAAAGCCACAATGTGCTGCACGCACGAATCACAATACTGTCTCAATCACAGCATCTGATGTCCTGCTGTTTACAGCGGAAGAAATACTCATGTTTAAGCTTTTTTATGCAACTATAAAGTAAAACTGTTTTTGTAAAGTAAAAACTTCTTGGGAAAAAAATCAGTTCAATAAAAATCAAAATTGTACTAAATTGTATTTAGTACAGTACTTGTGAATACAGTATTTGCTAGTACTTACATTTCACCACTGGCATCTGATCTACTGGAGCTCTCTCTGTTTTTCCACTGTGTACACCAAATCTCTCACCCGATCTACAAGATCACACAACACATCACAACAAAGACAATGTGTTGTGTTGTGAGTTTGTAGATTGTCTTTTGTTGCTTGATGTTTGCCTGTTTTTGCCATGCCTAGAATGGACACACCAGGGTGACATCTTTTAAAAAGGCACCATACCATACAGTTTCAGACAAATGATTTTCATCACATGCTAAACCCCTTATCCATAAATTATTTGCCTTTTTTCCTATTTTGAAAACCCTTTTGGAATGGTTCAATGTGCCAATCTATTGACACATTGTGTGCTTGTAGACTGGCCATTTTAACTATTGAACTATTGAATGTTTTTTTTAAATAGTTTAAAAAGGCAAAAAGGTTAAGGGATAAGGGCTTCAGGGGTGACGAAAATCTAGGCCTAACTTCATTGTAGCAACAACAGTTCGATCTCACAGGATCTTCATCAAATCAGTATAACGGCCAAGCAAAGAATCCGCTTCAAAAAAGACTACCAAACTCCTACAACCAGGGCACTAAACAATCTGTCTCCCCTGTACCTACCTCTGCATTCTCCTCGAGTGCTATGTCCCCTCCCGCCCCCTTAGGTCTGGTGACGCAAACCTCCTGGAAGTCCAAACAAATACCCTGTACCAGGGGCGACAAAGCGTTTGCCGTTGCTGCCCCAAAATCTGCATGGAATGCACTCATCCAAAGCACTCAGACACCCCCCTCTCACTCTCCAACCCTCCAAACATTCAAATGGGCCCTCAAAACCCACTTCCGTAACGGTTTCTACATTTTTTGTATTGATTTGTATTCCTTAGCCTTCGCACACTGCTGCATTTTTGGGATATTTATCAGCGTTTAGTCTGTGAGTATACCTTTTATGGTCCTTGTACTGTTGCAGACAATTCCACTCTGACATCTTTCAGAACAGTAGTGCGTACTAGTTCCCCACTCATCTGAGGAGCATCCCCCATCCAAGTAACTTAAACAATTACAACAGTAGCGCCCCACTCAGAGCAACTCCCATCCAAGTATAGCCTCAACTAGAGCCTTGGGATCGGTTCACACAAGTGTTTGAAAAAGTACTCACAATGTCATTTTTACTTAAGTAAAAGGATCAATAAAGCAACGTAGAAGTAGTCTGTTACAGGTAAAAGTCGGAAATACTTAAAGTACCAAAAGTAAATGTACTCATTGCCTCGTTACGCTGCATTGTGAGCTTGCAGACCATCTCTTTAGCTGAAGGGCTTAATGTACATCTTGTAACGATAATACACATCTACAAAGTAGCTACAGCAGTAACTGAAGTTTTGTGTAGTAATGCTATAGAGTAAAAGTACAATATTTACACCAAGAGGTAATAAAATTATTGGATATTTGGAAGTACCCAACTTAACTACAAATACCTCAACATGTCAAGTAGACTACAGTACTTTAAGTAAACGTAGGCCTCTGTACTCGGTTACTTTTCCCAGCACAAGTAGCTTCGGCGAGGGGCCTCCGGGGTGCAGCGGGTCAGGATGGCTTCTTCACACAATGACACACAGTGTTTTTACATCACAACATCTGGCAGGTAAAACGTCTCTAGTCTGTGTGTCTCTGTAGAATCCACCCCTCCCTCCCTCTCCCATGTCAGACCTTGTTAAGAATGGAGGTAGCCTGCATGTGAGCAGCTGGAAAAACATCCCAGCGCGTGGGCGTCCTGGATGTGAACAACACTTGACAAGAAATGTGTTGTCGCCACAGGGCGAAGAAGGGCCATTGGAAATTGGGGGAGCAGGCAGCCAGCAGCGGAGCAAAGTACTGAAGCACTGTGTGGAATTTTACCAGGTCACTCTGGTCTTATGTAAGAGGCTCCTCCACGGTGTGACTTTACGCTTTGTCTTACGACAGTGGCACTTGCCCACCCCCCCAAAACAACAACAGCAGATCTGCAAGCTCACAATTAATGTTGTAGTCAAGACCACCTAAATCGAGACCAAGACCTAGGGGGGTTGAGACCAAAATGAGACCGAGACAGTCACGGACTGGGTCAAGACGAGATCAAGATGAGACTAGCATCTAGAGGGGTCGAGAACAAGACCAAGACCTCGAGGGGTCGAGACCGGGGCTGAGGCCAAGACCCAGAAAGGTTGAGGCCAAAAAGCAGTTTTGATTGTTCTGTAGTAAAAAGTCAAAGTCGTCAGATTAGTCACTCACGTTACCGCAGTGAAATTAGTTCTCCGCTTTTGACCCATCTCTTGGAGCGGTGAGCTGCAGCGTGCGCTGCGCTCGGGAATCATCAGTTGATTTGACCCCCAATCCAACCCTTTGATGCTAGAGTGCCAAGCAGGGAGGCATTGGGTCCCATTTTTACAGTCTTTGATATGACCCGGCCGGGAATCGAACCCCGGCCTCCCAGTTTCAGGGCGGACACTCTAACCATAAGGCCACTGTCTGCTCCGGTAATGGTACAACATAACACATAACAGAGACTTTAGTTGTTACTGTACAATACTAACTGTCATTTTGCGGACTGACAAATTGAGGGTGAGGCCAAGACAAGACCACGAGACAAATGAAGTGCAGAGCAACGAGACTAAGACAAGAACAAGACACATGAGGGCAACACAAAACCAAGACCAAGACAACAAAAATTTGTCAGGACAGACAGGACAGTGTCTCGAGAACTACAACACTACTCACAATGCTGGCTGTGAGCTTACAGCATACCTGGGCATTATGCGGCCCGGGGCCAAATGCGGCCCTTTGACTGACTCTGACCGGCCCGGGGACCACCAGTGGTCCTTGAGAGAGTTCCAGTTAAGTATGGAAGGTTGGTTAACCAGATGTAACTCTTTGAGAGCGTATAAATGAAACCAAATGGACCCTTGCGGGTCCATTTGGTTTCATTTTTACACTCTCAAGAGTTAAAATATTCATCATCTGAATTAGCACCAAAGTCTACACATTCAATCAGAGAATGTAAGAGAATGGTCGTTTTTGTTATCTTGTTTTGTTTCCCAAATCCAGCCTGGAATTGTGGACAAAAAACAAATGAGATCTGGCATCTGTTCATGCGGCTACGATGTCATCAAATGGTGGTCCGTGGCTCAAATACTGAATAAATAGTGGGGCCCTGGTATCAAAATGGTTGGTCTTACCCTTACTTTTTATCTTGAAATTGAAATAATATTACACAGACTTTAGTTCAGCATTTAGTCTTAGCCCTCCACAATATTTTATGTATCTCATTTGGCCCCTTGGGAAAAATAATTGCCCACCCCTGGCTTACAGGTTATAGCAGATGTTTTTCAGGTGCCTTGGCACCGTTGTATGACGGAACATAGTTTAGTTGCTGTGGTGGATGGGCCACGGCAGTGGTTTTCAACAGGTGGTCCCGGGGCCACCTGTGGTCCCTGAGGGGATTCCAGGTGCTCCCCAGCTAAATGATGGAGAGTTGGTAACCAAATTGACCCTTAAAGATCTGTAACTCGTGAGATTGTAAAATGAAACCAAATGGGCCCAGTCGGCCCTGGTATGAAAAAGGTTGAAAACCAGTGGACCACGGGATAACAGAGCAAGAGATGGAGAGAGAGAGAGAGAGAAGGGGAGGGTGGAGAGACAGACAGTAAAAGAGACAGAGATGCAGAGGGAGGACAATCTGCTCTCAAAAGCCTATAATTTATGCCTGATGATTGGATGACTGTGTAAGTCATTTGAAGAAGAGGAAAAAAAAACATGACGCATCGTGGCACGGTAGCATATAAATTAGCCCTAAGGCACACAGCAGAGTTCAATTCGAGAGAGAAAGAGAGAGAGACACACACAGGGCCGGATCTAGAGGGGGGCAGAGGTGGGCAGAGCCCACCCAAATGGGCATCCTGCCCACCCAATGAAAGGTAAATCAGTGTTTTTCGTCAGGAGTTAAAATATTCACCATGTGAATTAGCCCAAGTCTACACAACTAGATTAATGTTGATCTGTATGTTTGTCTGTTTTGTTTCCCAAATCCAGCCTAAAATTGTGGACAAAAGAAAAAGAAATCTTTAGTTTTGGCTATGTGGGGCTGAAATGCCCTCAAAGCTTGGTCTGTGTCTCAAATGCGGAATAAATAGTGGACCCTGGTATCCAAAAGATTGAAAACCACTGCTTCATACGAAAAACTTTAGAGTTGCTCACCCTGCCGTTCTTCCAGCCCACCCTAGTAGGGCTTTCTATATCCGGCCCTGCAAGTAACATATACAGTAAATTAGCCCTAAGGCACACAGCAGAGTTCAATTCGAGAAAGAGGGAGAGAGAGAGATGGGGGCAGAAAAGAAACCTACACATCGGGTAAGCCGAGAAGGATGCACAGGGAATTACTGCCTCTAATTGATTCATCCCTTTGTCCTCACTGAACCTTTTCACTCTCCATTTCCCATTCGTGTGTGTGTGTGTGAGTCACCCCTCGCTGGCTGTCACTCAGTGGATGAATTTGCACTGGATTTATTAAAGCCAAGGTGCGTCTTCTCTCCTCTGTGACTCAAGTAATTGCCCTCCCCGTGAGTTCAGACAGACAGACAGACAGACAGACAGACAGACAGACAGAAGCCTGCGTCTGTTTGGAGAGAATAAAGGGGTGGGCGTGGGGGGAGGGAAGCGAGGGAAGGGGGGGTCTTTTTAGAAACATGTGCCAGCTGCCGCAGTCTGACCCTCAGGGAATTAGTCTGTCTTCCGCAGTGCAGGTTAGGAACCGTCCCGGACACAGCGAACGCCCACTCTTTGCTTTTTAAGGGATCTGACTCGGCCACTCGTCACGATTTTCAGGTGTTTGTACCAAAGAGATTGAGAGATAGAGGTTGAGTCATTAGCTTAAAGAGAAAGTTAAATGTCAAAGTGTCTCTGTTTGTCTTTTTCATCATTTGTTATTCAGCATTGTTTTTGAGTTGTTAGGAAGGATACACCATCCTATTTCTATTGTATCCCATGTAATGATAGCCTACATGACAGGAATTAAACCATATGCTAGTATTCTTTCTTAACTGTACTTTGTCCCTCCATTTTTTCCTTCCACAAGGTATCACTTTGATGTACAAGCTCACAATGTGTTTGTGTGCGTGTTTACAAGTTGTACTTGAAACAACACACCATCATCATCATCATAACCTTTATTTTTGTGAAACAACACACAATACAATTGTATTGTACACAATACAATACAATACAATACAAAACTTTGGAATGAAGCTCAGTATAATTACTCTATATGGCATAATTACAGAGAAGACAGAGGACTACTGCTGTATAAGCCTGTTCTAGCTGTTCCTTGTACACTTGTATTTTGAGAACAGGAGATGTTATAATTATGTTATAATTGTTATTCTAGTTTGGGATCTTTACAGTATGTGTTTTGGAAGGTCATGTTTACTTTGAGCCAAATTGAACCACAGATATTTGCTGCAGTTTCTCTGTGAATATAACACAAGCCGTACATTTTTAAAAGAAAGCAGACAGCGATGTGTCTTTGGCCACTGTCATTTCCATGTTTTGTTGGTTTTCTGTGAATAAGAGAGAGTGAGAGAGAGAGAGCGAGAGAGTGAGAGATAACTAACATACATTGTACATAGTACATAGTACAGTGTGAACAGTATGGCCTATGACCAGAACAGCGCAAAAATCTGAAATAAAATGTTAATTGGGAATCTGGACAAAGGGCTGTTGAATGATTACAAATTTCAGATTAATTAATTTAATTTAAAATTTAAAATTAATCATCATATTTAGGTTAAGATGAAACAGGAAGACAGTCAGAACGAGGAAGGAAGGAAGGGAGGGAGGAAGGCGAACAGACAGACATGGAAAGGTCTGTTCTTTTCATTTGAGGTAAAGCAGACAGGTTTTGTGTATACTCAGGCTGTATCAACAGAGATATGGTCGGTGCGACAATGATAGATCAAGTTCTAATGCACTTTGTGTTGAGCTGTTTATGACAGACCCGTATCTCTAATCCAAACACGACGCTAATGAATGCCTGAATTAATAAAAACAATTCGTGACATGCAGCGAGACACGATGACATGTGACCCCACTTTGATCACCTGTCCACATTGCGTATAGCTCGACATGATTTACACAGAGTTTGGCACGACTACTTTCAGAACTGCAGGGTGTTGTGCCTATACTTTTTCAGACACCCTGTGTGTGTGTGTGCGCGCCGTGCTCGCCAGGTATATTCAGTTTTTTATTCAGCCAGATGACTCAGTTTACACTCTTGAGACACACAGGTTTTGCGTCACTATGGTGACCTTACAGGAAAATCCACATTGCAGCAGCGCGGGCCGGTGACAATAGCAGTCATCACCATTATCATGCATTGGATATGTCCCTCACGTTGACAGCCTCGGTGCTGTGATGCACAGCAAAAAAAAACCTAGCTCTAAGTTTGACTCTGAGAGTGCAAAGAAAAAAAAAATGGATTTTTTTTTTTACTGTGCACCAAGACCCTCAACCCCCGCTTTCAAAACACATACTAAAAGGCATTATGGTTACTATTCACAAACAATTTTTAGTTGAAATATAAACAGTGTCTCATCCGAAGGCCCAGGTCTATCATCCTTCCTTAATGGAAATCTTATCTTATGGGTACTCGTACTCGTATCCCTCATGGCAGTAAAGCGTAAACTCTGCCTGCTGTGTCTGTTATAAACGTAGATTTGGTTGCATCTAAGCCCCTGTCTAAATCTGTCAGCGTGTAAACACAGAGGCTCCTGGCTGTACACTACAGGCCCTGGGGCTTTCTCTCTCTCTCTCTCTCTCTCTCTCTCTCTCCCTCTCTCTCTCTCTCTCTCTCTCTCTCTCTCTCTCTCTCTCTCTCTCTCTCCCCACGCAGTGTGATATATGATAACCTCCCGTGTGTGTGGCCCCACTGGCCCCTCCTGTGACTCGCACAGGTTTGCGTGTGAACATGTGGACTGCTTCCCAACACGACTATAAACGTGAAAGAAAGAGAGAGAGAGAGACAGCGAGGAAGAGAGAGAAAGAGAGAGACAGAGGGAGGGAGAGGCGGGGTGTTAAAGGCCTCCCTTAGCTTGCAAAACACCTGTATCTGACTCAGCCGCAGCTAATCACACCTTTCCACAGCTCAGCAGACTAGCAGCACCATGCCCTGTACACACACACACTCACAGAATAGGGAGAACTAGGGAGAAGGAAGGAGATCATGGGATTTAGGATTAGGATAAGGATTTGCGTTACGGGTTGGGGTTTCGGTTTGGGGATTATGTGTTAGGCCGTCGTTTTAGGGTTGGGGATTTGGTTTAGGGCTCGCATAATCATTTAAAGTTAAAGTGAGGTTTCAGCTTATGCCATGATATGGAGGTTGGATTCAAGGATACGAGTGAACGAATGAATTTCGACCCTTCTCTCCCAACTGATAATAGATTAGTCTGTGAGTAGCGGATGCTACAAAATAGCAGATCTACAAGCTCACAAAGAGTTGTGCAGCAACGCATTGCTAGCTTGTACAATAGCTTGGCTATTTTCGGCGCACGGCACGGAACGGCAACTTAAGTACAATTCCGGCGTACTGAATCACTGGTGCGCGGCGTCCAGACTTATGTTAGCAGCTGCATGGGATATACTGTACTGTACAGAGCATCATGTCCGCTCCGCAGAGACCCTCACTGTACAGTAACAGCACAACTACCCTGCCAGGCCACGGCGCACTGTCAGGAGTGAGCAACAGCAGAAATATGAAGAAAACAGACATGAAGAGAACTGTTCTGTTCTGTTCTGTTCAAATACTCCTTGACGATGTGTGAACGTGCTGCTGACCTGCTTTTCAGCTGTCAGCGAGTGACTGTGTGGGCCTTATCACCTGATGGTTGACTTATACGTTATGTTATGAATGGATGGCTGGATGGATGCACGGCGGGGTGGGTGGGTGAATGGATGGATGGATGGATTAATGGACGAATGACATGTTTAAAGGTATAGTAAGTGATTTGGGTGATTTGGACCCCTTCCTGGTAGCATGATGTACACTACACACTCTAAAGTGAAGGGAAGCACCAAGGCCCACCCCCACTCGATCCTGATTGGAGGAAGGCCCCTCTCATCCTGATTGGATGACTTTCCTGTCTACCTGCTGTACTGTCAATAAAGGCAAACAGTGCCCAAAAATATAAAGACTAAATAATTCACTGCATTTGCATCGCAAGGTCTGGTGATCTTGAGACTAGGGGTGTAACAATAGATTTTAACAGTGATTCGATACATATCACGAGACATTGTTGACGATACGATGCATGGATGATATTGGTTCATTCAATTTATGAATATAAAAACATAAAACTTCCGACCCCAGCATGATGGGATGCTGTGTGGATGTGTGTGTGCGTGTGTGTGTGTGTGTGTGTGTGGTTGCGAGCGTGCATGTGCAATATTGCGGTCTATGTGTATAAGGGAATGAGGATCAAATACTCTACGTGTGGGTGTAAAGGAGTAGTGATGATCAACGTGTGTGTGTGTGTGTGTGTGTGTGTGTGTGTGTGTGTGTGTGTGTGTGTGTGTGTGTGTGTGTGTGTGTGTGTGTGTGTGTGTGTGTGTGTGTGTGTGTGTGTGTGTGTGTGTGTGGTGGGGGTAAAGTGGATGGTTGACTCCATCGGAATGCAGCGCTGACTCAGTGTGTCTGTCAGCCCTGCTGTCCATGTTCACTCTGGACTCATTCACACTCAGCCCCCCGTGCGGGGGGGACGGGGGGGAGGGATGGGGCGCAGTGGACGGGGGGACGGAGGGGGGCTGCCTGTTGCCTCATGTTGGATTTCCGGCGAGCCTCTTGGAATTTCACGGAACAGAACTCCAGGAAGCTCTGGAATAGTCAGGCTTCATCTCCCACCCCATAACCATTCACACAAACAGCCAGGCTTGTGCATACAGAGCAGTCTATAACAGCGGTTTTCAACCTTTTTGATGACATTTTAGCCCTCACAGACACCCAAAACTGAAGATTTATTTTTTTTGTCCATAATTTCAGGCTGGATTTTGGAGAAAACAAAACGGTCAAACCTACAGATCAACATGACCATTAATCTTCTACAGACTTGGGCTGATTCACATGATGAGTATTTTAACTCTTGAGAGTGTAAAGATGAAACCAAATGGACCCGCAAGGGTCCAACTTCCCACCATTTAGCCTGGGGACCACCTGGAATCCTCTCAGGGACCACTGGTGGTCCCCGGACCACCTGTTGAAAACCCCTGCTCTATAATATAACCGATTATAAAAATATAAAAATAAAATGCCCCCAAAAGACCACAGATACAGTATATGCAAGGGCTGCACAAATGGAGACTGCCCATTACTCTATTAGGGGACTAAGTCCCCTTAGTCCGAACATGTGCTGCTCCTGTGCTTGAGGTTATGTTTAGGGTCAGAGATAGCGTTAGTAATTTTGGAACAACGAGCCTTCGGACTAATGACACAGCACCGCACAAATGTGATGTGTTCAAATATAGGTCAACAATGTAATTTAGTTCTGGTCATTTTGTGGGGGGTCCCTGGGGCCACACATGCAGTAAAAGTAAATGGATAAAAAAATAATAATAATAATTTGTATTGTTGTATGGTCTGGACATCAATTAATAAAGTTGATAGTACTATATCAATGGCAAGTATTCCATGGAGCTTAACTTAAAAAGAAATCTGAACTACCCCTTTAAATATTAGTTCATAATGTTCAAATGGCGCTTATGAGCATATTATTAGCTTATTCATTTTATCAATATTTTTACTTCCACCTCGCCATGAGGTGTAGCAGCCACTGCAATGACAATTGAGAAAAAAAAATAATGTATCAATTGAGGATGAAAATGTCAATAGCAGTAAATTTCGGTCACAGTTCTTGTATTTTGTTAACGAACAGGCAGTCAGACAAATAGCATATGTCATGTCATGTCAAGTCAAACTAATTAAGTTTATTTGTGTAGCCTGATAACCAGTCAGCGTCTCAAATTGCTTTACTGGTCTCCACATTCACACAAAGTAAACAACACCTTCTGAACTTCATACCATACCAGACGTTCGCGTCTTACTGGCGCGTGGGAAGGGAGCGCTGATTGCTACCCATATACACTACATATTTGCCCAAATATGGTGTGCTCACTTCCCATTATACCCATATACACACTGACGTTTCTGCCTGGCTTACATGGTAATCCCAGTAATCACTTCATTCGCAAAACCATATGTAAGCAAGCTGAACCTCCTTGATAGAGGAATAGGTGTTGATACTTGAACTTGATCGTGCAGTGTGTCGTCTTTGTTTCTCATCTGTGAGTTGTACAGTAGCCTAATTGACACCGCTTTACAGGACAGGAAAGGGTTTGTGACACCAAAAACACTTTCGTTCATTTTTTTGTGTTTTAGGGTGACAATTTCACACACAAAAGATCTAGTTATGAATATTCCGTGGTTTCACTCTTTTCTGGACTTTTGTGAATATTATGATGAAACGGCTGGTCTGTCTGAACAGCAGATTCTTAGGTCACAAACTGCCAAATCTCCACCCCCTCCCGTGTTCCTCGCCTCTCTCCTGCACCTCCTTAGCTGTCTCCTATTGGTCTCATGTTTTTGGTGAGAAGCTGTTGCCAGATTCTATGTGTGAAAACAAGTTAGCATATTAGCATGCTAACATGCTAATGCTAATATAGCAACATGTTAATCTAAATGTGCTAATGCTAACATGCATTTATAATCAGCAGACCTGGCAACACTGGTGGAGCATGGTAGTGATTGACAGGAAAGTGGGAAACGAGGGCTGCTAGTGGCCAAAAGAATTTGAATGTTTTTGTCAGAATGCAAAAAACAGAGACCAAAAGCACATGCATGGAGCATTTTTTTCTATTAGAGCTATTTAAACACATTTGGAGGATCATTGCCAAGATGATAAAGTCATGTTACAAATAATGTCATAATACCTTTAACAAAAAAAGTCCACTTCACCTTCTGTAAGCCACAGCACCAACCAGCGCTTACCACCTGTGACCACTGACCACCTATAGGTGTCGCTTCGCGCCACGGGCGATGAAGTCACACCCCTACCATTTCCGGTTACAAGAGTTTTATTAGTCAAGTAAAGCATCAATAATAACATCAGCTAAAGGTCTGACTCAGAGAGTTTTCTGTTGTGAATGATGAAATGGTGTTGGTTTAGTGGTGCCACAATTGCAGTTAGTTGGTAGCAGTAGTACTGTTTCAAATCATTTTAAATACAGTATAAGCACTTTAATTTGAACTATCTTGCGTTGTTTGGCATGCCATCGTGTTTGGTGGGGGAGTCAGGTCATTTAGCCCCCCCCCCCCATGCCCATGCCTAGGTCCGCCCCTGCAATGCTCGTCCGTCCCTCCCCTGGCTATGCCGCATGCATGGGTCTTGAGAGTGCTGCCTCATCATTCAGAGGTGCCTCCTGTCAGTAGTAATGACTAGGGGTGGGACGGTTCACTTATCCCGCGGTTCGGTTCGTACCTCGGTATGGGGGCCACGGTTTCGGTTTCGGTACGTTTTGCTTTTTAAAAACAAATTGAACGTATAAAAAAATAAATCAAGATTTTCAAAACATTAAACAAACTTCTTCCTTTTCATTACTTACAGAAGAAAAAATGTATATTGCCACTTGTGCCTCATGATTAGGCTATTTTCAAGGGAAATATAAAATACATAGACTAATAACACGAATGCACGTTTCAGTTAAGTATCAGGCAGGTAGCATGCAGACATGCAGCATTGTAGACAGACAACGAAGTTAGATTAGTTTAGTTCACAAGACAATATCTGCTTTATTAATAAGGATATTATCCATACTATAATTAAGGAAATGTGTCTGTCTGAACCGAAATATTGCGGTTCATTAGTGTGTATTGAACCTTGGAGCCCGTATTGAACGGTTCGGTTTTTTTCGGTGAATCGTCCCACCCCTAGTACTGCCGTTGTGATATAATGGCTTTGTTCCAGGAGGAGAATAGGCTTTGTCTCTTCGACTCTCCCCACACCTCCTGTCCCACCCCAGTCCCGTCCCGTCCCGTCCCAGAGAGGCGACAGAGAGACGTTGCTGTGCGTGCAGAGCGGTGCATCTTCCCCTGCAGGCTCACCTGATGATGGTTTGCCCCGCCCTTCGCCGAACACGCTGCCCAGAGGAGAGGCAACGCCGGAGCAAGTCACGTCTGTCTTTCAGCTCGGGATTACCTGAGTGCCCTCTCAAAACAAACTGATGTCAGCTCAAAGTTGAAGCGGACCTAGACTAGGACTATACTCATCCTGGTAGCGTCTGCTATGGTTAACTGCTTTCAACCCGGTGTGTCCCTATTTTGGCCATACACATATACAGATTTTCAAGCTTGTATGATATCATGGAATATGAATCAGGGCTTAGATATGATTGACATGTGTTTTATAAATTACAAAGTGTACAATGACAAGTTTGTTGAAGCTCTCAGCAGTCAATCAAGTGATGCAATCCACTCTTAACCCCATACCTACCATTGCCATAATTGACGTAATGAAACAAAAATAAAAATACAATCTTGTTGAGGTTGTTGGTTTTGGAAAATGGCAGATCTCTACCGAAAAATGGCCAAAATCCTTATCCTGCGCGCTCAACCACGCATGCTGTCTTATGTAGATGTAACAAAACTCACGATCGCACGGCACAGGGAACAGATCGGAACCAAAAGTGATTGACGACCAATTTCCGCCACCATCAGGACTGGCTGTCTAATACTATAGACCTGTCCCGTTAGAACGAGACTTGTTGTGTATATCACACATTTTTCAAAGGCATCCAAATCAGGAATTAAAATTTTCAATCGAGCCGGCAGATGCTAAAATCCACTGTCAGTTAGGCCGGTAGTCAAAGGGTATTAGATCCTTCTAAATCTCTATCATTTACGTTTCCGTTGGATTAAAGTGGATAGGTTTGCCTGCAGTCAGTTCAGGTTTCTTGTTGATCTGTACAACCGTCACGAGAGTGCAGGAAACTGAAGGATCATACATACTTTATGTCTTCTTAATGCCATTGATCCTGATAGATCGCTGCCCAGCCTCTAGCTATGGCAGCGCATTCTCATAGCACTCATCTTTCCAGACGGCTGGAGGACGTTGCATCTAGAGTCTCCTTGCCGTGACAGTCGCATAAATCACAGCAGCGTCTGTGGAATACTACTGTACAAAGATTTATATTTCAGGCGCAACCTGAGTGTGTGCATGCGTGCGTGCGTGTGTGTGCGTGCGTGTGTGTGTGTGTGTGTGTGTTTGTGTGTGTGCGTGCGTCTCTATTTGTCAGCAGAGCTCTCGCTGAATGCAGATTGTGGCACACTCCTCTCTCCCTCTCTCTCTCTCTCTCTCTCTCTCTCTCTCGCTCTATATCTCTCTCACACACACGCACACACACACTCTTCCACGCTACTTGAACCCTGGGGCAGAATGCCAAAGAGCTGGTGGAATGTGACCCGGTGACCTTGGCCCGCAGACTTCCACATGGAGACCGGACATTGGGATGGTGTGCCGCCCGGGAAGAGCCGGCCAGAATAGCTCCGGTGTCCGGTGACAGGAGACAAGCTCTGTTTGTAAACCCTGGCCATATGACACACGTAGACAAATAACAGTGGGGCCCGCAACCACTTGAACCCTATGTACCATCTCTATTCTCGACGCGGTCTAATATTCATGCAGTGGAAATGGGCGAACATCACACAAAAAATTGAGAGCACACAATT
The DNA here is from genome assembly GCA_039105355.1 of Benthosema pterotum. Classification (NCBI taxonomy): domain Eukaryota; kingdom Metazoa; phylum Chordata; class Actinopteri; order Myctophiformes; family Myctophidae; genus Benthosema; species Benthosema pterotum. Next base: position 6,250,246 of record CM076971.1, on the reverse strand, counting down.
TTTTTCAGAATGGTACGTTGTTGATTTCATGTAGCTTTTAACTACTAATACCACCCCATAAGCCACAGCTGATTTAATTAAAACAAATATACTATATACAGTATAATACAATACAATACAATACAATACAATATATTGATTTAGAATGACAAGTTTTCATCTATTTTGTTCAGTCATAGCAGGACAGAATAACCATGATAAGTAAAACTGAGTTATTGTTAATTTACAGGCCCAGTAAAGACAAACATCCATTGAATCTCTACCAGCTTAGCTCCCATATGGTCTATACTGTAGGGTTTTACTGGAAAGCCTGCATAACTACAGACTGTAGGAGGGGGAGGCTTACTTGGAGATCAGGGGGAGTTTTTGTATGTTTTGTCATTTACAGCACAGGGTTACCTGCAGCCACACATTTTCTGCTTTCATAATTCCTGACTTTCCTGTTTGACTTTTTTCTTGCTTTGTTCTTTCTCTTTCACTTAAAATGCATGCATGCATGGTGTGTAGAGGAAAGCCCCTGTATGATTCATTCATTAATGAGTGATTTCGCCACACAGATACAATAAGTTTAGATAAAGTATTTCTGGTAAGAGCCAATAGAGAGATGTGTCACTCATGCGGGGGCAATGCATCTGTGCACACGGCCATGCAATCTCCTACTATTCCTGCATGCAGTGCATGCTGGCGTTGCGGCAATATGCGACAATGCTGAGGCAGGGGCAGATGTAACATTTCTCAAACGGGGGGGGGCAGGAGAAAATGCACCCATACGATTTTCGGTTACAGGACTTTTATTAGACAAGTAAGCATCAATAATAACATCAGTTGTTGTTGAAGTTGCAACAGCCACACAGCATGCATAAAGCTAAAGGTCTGACTCAGAGAGTTTTCTGTTTTGAATGATGGAATGCTCTTGGTTTAGTCGTGCCACAACTGTACAGTATTTACTTAGTAGCAGTAGTCTTTGAAATTTGGGTTGTTTTGCATGCCATCATGTTTGGTGGGGCAGTCAGGGCAGTCAGGGCATTTAGGGCGGCATTGCCCCCCCCCATGCCCATGCCTAGATCCGGCCCTGTGCTGAGGCCAGATTTGGTTGCGCAATCCTGCTGACCTGCTTTACCTCGCTGTTGTAACTGCATGCAGCACGGATACAAGTCATGCATTTCCTGATGGCAAAGATTAAGTGTGCAACAGCTGCTAGAGACGGACTTGACACATTTTATAAACTAGATAACAGCCAGGTCTTCATCCTGCAGCACATGCTGCACATTTTGGCCACAATTAACTTGCTAGTCTGCTGCAGCCTTCATCATCCGGTGGTAGCAAATCTCTGTTGATGGAAACGTTAAATAATGTCAGTTCTATCTGGGCTACAAAGGACTGCATGTTTCCTCTCCAGTCAATCACCGTGTCAAAGGTCAGGTCACACATATACGTCTGGTGGACAAAAGTTCCATCCACTTCCTTTATGGGGGGAAAAAAACATGGTGTGCACTGTGCAGAGGTGATCCAGCACATGGTCAAATCTGTGCCACAGTAAAAATGTATGATTTTAATTATTTGTACACTGAAAAAAAAAAGATTTGCTTTGGCAACACTAGATCCAATCACCTTCAAGTTGCCCCAACGTGATTGGATCTAGTGCTGCCAAAGCAAATCATTCAATTGGAACCAATGTTCATGTTTGAATCACGTAATCTCAACGCTTTCTTTTTTTTCAGTGTATTATTATTATTATTTGTAGTAATTGCTGAATCAACCAAACATTGAGAATACGTAGTAAGTTAATAATCAGTTGACCAACTTGCACTGTATTAGGTACACTCTTTTTTCCCCCTCTCTCGGCCAAATATCTCTCAATGTGACGTGGTGTGGTGTGGTGCATTGCACGGTAGATTGTCTATTTTCGGCGAATGCCATACACCCCCACCGACCCAGAATAGAGATGCTCAGGTTCAAGTTGTCATTGTTGTTAGCAAAAGGCCGGCGGTGGACATAATAAGGATTCATAGTGACACTGAACTCCATCCGTGGCGGAACACATTTCGTGTCAATTGTTTTTATTTAGTGCTTTTCTGCAGCGCATGCAGACAGACAGGCCAGGGGTAAAAACCCCACCCACTGTGCAAGGAGAAAGGACATGGATACACCTGACGGATCAGGTCCAACCAGTCACTGATGACAAGCCTTCAGAATTGCCCCAAGTGTATCTGACAGAAGTGTGAGCCCAGCTTGCAAGTGTCACTGTCACCTGCGACTTTAGTCCCCTTTCTTTTTCTTACACAAGCGTGTTCAGCGTTTTGGTGAGCCGTGCGGTCCTGAAGGGTTTTCCCCCATGTGTGAGCAGCCGTGAATGTTCCTGCTAGATCTGATCTGACCATTTTTTTCCTGGTGATGATTCTTCCAACTTTGGTTTTAAGTTTATTAACACCAGTTATTTGGGGGGAAAAAATCAACTGTTTTACTTAAGTAAAAGTAATAATACTGCCAGACAGAACTGCTCTGTTCACAAGAAAAAGTCTGGAATTCAAAATCTACTTGAGTAAAAGGTCAAAAGTATTGGTATCAAAAATCATAATGTACTTTTATGTACTAAAAGTAGAATGTACTCATTATGCAGGATGTACTATTTTAAGCCTATTTCAAATGATCAGAATTTATAAGTGGTTGCTTTATGTAGCAATTACAAAACTACAATTTTGTAGATGTAGTGGAAAACATATGTCAAAATTGTAGTTAAGTATAGTACTCAAGTACATGTAACTAATGTAGTTAAGTAACTAAAAAGAAACTAAGTATACTTAGTTACTTTCCTAGTTAGTAAGTATACTTAGTTAATTCCTTAGTTACGTAACTACGTATACTTATTTACTTTCCTAGTTACTTAACTCACTTCTCTAACAGCTGGAAAAGCAACAGATACAGTACACATAAGGTGCACTGTCTCAAAAAGGACAACAAATGAGGCCAAATATCGCTATCTTGTGCAGGTAAAAAATTACACTTAGAAGCAGATATCAGATATCTACATTTATATACAGGCACGGGTTATTGTGCCAGTGCAGCCAGCAATGGAGCACATTCACGGTTGGGTAACTGTGAGCATAAAGTGATATAACCACGACTCCCATGTCGCCAGGATTCTGGTATACAAGGTACACGTATTTATTTGCCAGGCACGATAGCCAGCCACCGTAATTTCATAGGTTGTCGGGAAGCCATCGGGTCAATTTATGTTCACCACTGTCAAGACAATGCATCAAGTCTCATTTCCAGGCCGAGGGAAGAATACAACACTCCCGCCCACTCAGCACATAATGCGTTATTCACAAAGCATCCAAACATTGTGAGTCAGGATACAGTCAACAGCAGAGGGGCTAGGACTATAGCAGGTCGTCCGTTTCCGTGTGTGTGTGTGTGTGTGTGTGTGTGTGTGTGTGTGTGTGTGTGTGTGTGTGTGTGTGTGTGTGTGTGTGTGTGTGTGTGTGTGTGTGTGTGTGTGTGTGTGTGTGTATGCATGTGTGTGTGTCATATCTATCTTGTTAAATGCAAAGCTGCAGATCACACTACCTGAGGGACAGACAGGCTGGTGCCAGGGGGCCATAAAACAATCAGTTGGAGGCAATATATTCCTCTGCCTATCAAACTAACTGTTTAATAGGCAGAGGAAGAGACACAGAGGGAGGAAAAAGATCAGCGCCGTTCAGCCAGGTCACTGTCAGGGACAGGAAACAAACAACAGGCCACCAGCGCTGCCCACCCCCACCCCAGGGGCGGATCTAGGCATGGGCATGGGGGGGCAATGCCCCCCTAAATGCCCAGTCTGCCCCACCAAACATGATGGCATGAAAAACAGCCCAAGATATTTCAAATTAAAGTACCGGTACCTATATTTAAAATGATGTGAAACACTACTACTGCTACTAACTAACTGCAGTACAGCTGTGTCACCACTAAACCAACAGCATTTCATCACTGAAAACAGAAAACTCTCTGAGTCAGACCTTTAACTTTATGCATGCTGCGTGTCTGTTGCACCTGCATCAACAACAACATCAGTTGTTGTTGATGCTTTACTTGACTAATAAAAGTACTGTAACCGAAAATGGTATGGGTGCGTACATGACACTTACCATTTTCTCATGCCCCTCCAACATGTTCTCTTGCCCCCCCCCCCCCCCCCCCCCCCAGATGGGTCATGTTACATCCGCCCCTGCCCCCCCTCCCTCCTTGGTCTCTCTCCATCATCCATCATCTCACTGCAGAGGCAGAATTTTTATCTCTCTCTCTCTGTCTGTCTCTCTCCCATACTTAGGTCACCAGATATACACTATACCCGTGTCTGCTGTATAGGCAATTAATACATTAATTCTAACCTTCACACCTATGTTGCCAAAATATACCATGAGAGGCCTTTTCCTTTTTTGAAATCTGCGATCTTGATCTTCTCTCTTACCCATTGCTGTTGTCAATGGGTTTAGGGGCACGCAAATCAGTCATCAACACTATTGCTAGGGCAACAAGTAAAACAAACAAAGTGAGGGGGTTTTGTAAGGGGATGAAACACTAGAACCAAATCAGCCCAGCCACACAGAATGCCGTTAGTGGGAGCGGAAGGAGTTTTTTTTTCTTGTGCGCCCCCAAGCCGAAGCCCATAGAATTTACCACGTCCTGCCTTCGTAAGACAGAGAGTGGGTGGTGGGGGTTTGGGGGATGACAAGGTTTTTATCCATGTTTACTCAAACGGCAAGCTCCATAAACGCTGGATTAACTGCGGTATTATTCCAACACGCCAGTGTACTTTTTCATACAGGGCTGTGCTATGGTTTCCTGTTGCTTCCTTCCCGGAGGTTCTTTTTTGATACCCATAATGCTCCTATAGCTGGTGAAAAGGATGAGTTATACTCAGTTATTGTGTGCCAGCGCCACGCTGTCAACAGCAGATCTACAAGCTCACAGGGCCTTTGTATATGTGCACGACACTGCGGCGACCAAGCGTAACCCACGTGACTTTGAACTACAATGAAGTTGTACATTTGCAGTTGTTTGTGTAGAATGGCACTGTACTGTACTGTATGTGGCATGTAGATATTCCTATTTTCTGTCTAGTCTTTGCTTTGACCATGACTCTCTGCATTGTTCTTGCCTTAGGCCTAGAGCTGACTTTATGCTTACACAAAAACACCCCTGGACTGCTGAGGCTGTGTGAAATGCTCTTGTTTTTTCACTTACATTTTATTGATTTTTTTATAACAAGGTGCAAAAAAAGAAAATGCTCTTGGTTGGCATGTTTTTCAAGGTTCAAGGTTTTTTTTATTTGTCACTCCAGTGTATGTCAGGATATATACAGGGATGAAATAACGTTTCCATTTTCCACAGTGCAATAAGACAATAGACAGTGCAATAAGACAAAGTCAAGACAAATATATATTTTTTAATATGTCTATCTTCGCCTTGGCCAGTGTTTTTGGGTTTGTCCAGTAAATAAACAAGATGAAGGTATTGCATACTATTATTATTATTATTATTATTATTATTATTATTATTATTATTAGTGTAGTTGCACCACACTATTGTTATTGTGATGTGTTTTCTCTGAAACATATAAGTCATTCGATTGGCTGAGCAAGGAACGTGATGTCATGTCATGTATGATGATGTAAAACTTTCTTTTACCACATCACCACGTCACCATTACCAGTGATGGGCAAGTTACTGGGAAAATGTAGTAAGCTACATTACTTGTTGCTTTCAGAAAAATGTAGCTAAGCTACACTACAAGCTATCCCCAGAAAATTGTAGCAAGCTACACTACAAGCTACACGACAAAAGTAGCTTGCTACATCAACACACACACATATATATATATATATATATATATATATATATATATATATATATATATATATATATATATATATATATATATATATATATATATATATATATATATATATATATATATATATATATATATATATATATACATCTCAACTTAATGTACAAGTTTCTAAATAATAATAAAATATAAATAAAATCAAAATCAAAAATAAAAATAATCTAGGGGTGGGCTTGAACTCGAACTTTGAATTCGAAAATGTGTGTGGGAAAACAAGCTACTTTCCTTGTTACTCGAAACAAGTAGTGTAGTTTCACTACAAGCTACTCGAAACAAGTATAGCTTCACTACAAGCTATTCCCAGAATAAACGTAGTAAGCTACACTACAAGCTACAGGAAAATGTAGTTAAGCTATGTAGCTTAGATACTTGTGACAAGTTATTGCCCATCACTGACCATTACAACATCCTTTGGCAACCACGTGCGGTTGGGAACCAGTTCTTAGTCCATGGGCCAGACCTCCAAAATTGGAAAGTTAATCAACCATTGAATGGACAAAAACATATCTCTTATAATAGGATTTAATATTCATTTACTCACAAACTTGACAACTTAAATGGGAAATCCACCCATTTTCAACATTTTCCTGAGAGGATACAAATGTGAACCAAATGGACCCTAGCGGGTCCATTTGGTTCCATTTGTACCCTCTCAGGAAAAAGGGGTTCTGAAAGAAAGATCATTAACATGGTGAAATACATCTTGATGGGCATCAGATGTATTTCACCATGTTAATGGTTTATTCAGACCTCCATTTTTAGTAAATACAGAATTGGGGGGAACTTTTTTATCATGTCCACAGAACATCTCTAGGGTATATTAATGACATATTAAAAAGTTGAAAACGGGTGGAATTCCCCTTTAATATAGGTTTTGCCTACTCAATTCATCATCAACGTTCCAATTTTGGAAGTCTGGCTCATGGTCTAAAAAACAGGTTCTGAACTGAACCGTTTCCCAGACTGTGGAAAAAGGGGTCTGTCTGTGTGGCCCTGCAGCAGGTACGGGAAATTTCACCATTCAGTAAACACCATTAAGCCTGTCATGCTGGTTAGGAACGCATTTATACACCATGTGTGTGTGTGTTTTGTCTGCGTGCAAACATGCATTGGCTACTCTGCGTCTGTGGCGTAATCAAGTGCCCTTATCTGAGTGTCCATAGCAGAGTAGTTATTATCTAGGCCGTGGCCTATTGTGTGAGCCTGCTAGGAGACACACTGTACAGAGTTTCAACAGGACAGTAAATACACCGGGGACATAGTGGCATGTAAACAGGAAGGGACAGGTAGGCGTAGAAACAAAAGCATTGTTTTTCTCTCTCTCTTTTTTTTTTTTTTGAGCGGTGCCAGACTGCTCCAATGAACAGCTATGTGTGTCCCTATGTACAGCATGTATGTATGTCTCTATTATGTATCCATTCATGTCTGTTTGAGTGCGGACACCTGCAATACCGCTGGGCAAATTCTCTATGTTTGTACCTATGTGTCTGTTTTGCCAGTAGCCCAGCACACAAACACACGTGCGCCTCACTCACACATTTTGTTTGAAACAGTTCCTTTTTTCACATCAAGGAACCCCAGATTGACGTGTAATTCTTCACACTCATACATCTGAAAATGTTTTGTGCCGTCAAATGTTTTCCAAATAGTTAAATTTATTCAATGTGGTTATAAAGTACAGATGCACTACCTCACAATATGTTGCTGTGAGCTTGTAGATCCGCTATTTTCATTTGTGCTTGATTTCATACACCTGGTCATTTGTTTCTCTTGCAAATGTGACAACAAATCACGAGTTAACTGGAAGAAAGCTGTGGATAGGCTATGTGATGTATACTGAACATGCAGAACAGCTACTTACGCCTGTTCTCCACGACGGTGTTATACGCAACCGAAACTTATCCCTCCATGATTACACTTTCCGTGTTACAATGGAGTAAGACAGCGACACACAACATTCGCACACAAAAAATACTGGCCGAAATATGCAACACATATTTGTGCCGGTAAATAGGCGTTTAGCGTCAGGAAAACAGGAGACTCAAGCTCGTAGTTGAATACAACTGGGACAAGTAGTGAAGGGCCAAAACAATGAGGTGGAACAATATACATAGTAAGGAAGTTGATAGCTAATTTGGGACAGTGTCAATGATACAGTTGGGATGCTGGTTTTGCACTCGAGTCACCTCAATCGACTTTTAGTAGCCGACACAGTAAAAGTGTTAAATCAACACAAATGGAACCAAATGGACCCTCATACAGTTTTTTTGGTTCAATTAGTACCTTATTGGGTTTAAATATACGGCGATGGTTTTCCAGCGTGTTTACAATGAGGTGAACATGTCCCTGTGAGTGAGGGAGGTCGTTGCCACACAGTAAAATATCCGGCGTTAACTTAACCGCTGGAGTTGCTTTAGCTCTGTGAGAGTTCAAATAACAGAGCAGGGGCGGATATAACATTTCACAACTGGGGGGGGGGCAGAGAAGATGACATGGGGGCGGCTTCATCGCCCGATGAAGCCACACCCATACCATTTTCGGTTACAGGACTTTTACTGAACTTAATAACATCAGTTGTTGTTGAAGTTGCAACAGGCACACACCATGCATAAAGATAAAGGTCTGACTCAGAGTTTTCTGTTTTCAATGATGAAATGCTGTTGGTTTAGTGGTGCCACAACTGTAGTTAGTCAGTAGCAGCAGTAGTGCTTCAATTCATTTTAATTATAAGCACTTTAATTTGAAATTTGGGTTGTGTTGCATGCCATCATGTTTGGTGGGGCAGTTTGGGCATTTAGGGGGGCATTGCCCCCCCCCCCCCCCCCCCCCCCCCCCATGCCCGTGCCTAGATCCGCCCCTGTAACACAGTGGATTTCTCTGTGTGCTCTCCCTGACCATAGCCCTGAAGTGAATGACCCCGTTATGCAACGTGGGATATGACAGATGAAGCATTGCAGCTGCAAGTGCAGCGGTAAGCACACAATGTGCCAATGTGGCCTTGTCAACACTGTGCGCGTAAAGTGTGTGTAGCCAATCACGTTGTGTGTGTGTTTAATCATCACCGGGAGTCTATTTATCGCCTCTGTTTTTCCCCCTCTACACCAAATCTCTTTTGGCGAAAATATGCAAAATGATTTTATACGCTTAGGGTGAGATTTTCGTTACCGCTATACCCCTTATCCCTTAACTTCTTTGCCTTTTTAAACTATTAAAAAAAAGAAATTCTCAGTAGTTCAAATGGCCAGTCTACTAGCTCACAACGTGTTAATAGATTGACATGTTGAAATAGTCCAAAAAAGTTTTTCAAAATAGTGAAAATGAAATAAGGGATATGGCATAAGGGGTTTAGCATGTAACGAAAATGGAGCCCTATGTTTGTTGTGTGTTCATGGTGCCACAATATTTGTTTGCCTATATTCTATTATCACCTATTTTGAGGTACCCAGGAATGCGGATGCTAGGGTTCATATGGTTAATTTATCATTATTTGTTTCATAAGTGGAATAAAACGAAAGGATATAAGAGAGATAAATCCAGACAAGGTACACAAGATGATAAGATAAATCAAACAACCAGCATTATCACATCATGCAGCGGGTGTTTGATAACGACGTTACACTATTTAACTGGTGGACTTGTGGCAGACTCACCCTGACCAATACAATGTTAGGAGGAGCGACACTTGTATGAAGATACGAAAAGGTTCTGACAGCGTGCTATAGGACACTGCAGTGCTTTGGATCGCACTGCGTCCAACTCAAAGTGGCTGCCCTTGTCCTCGCTGTGTGTGTGCTGCCGTCATGAGAGCTGATTGGTGTGTGTGTGTGTGTGTGCGTGCGTGTGTGTGGACTAGCATGTGGTGGAGGAGACCCTGGCTAGCGTCCCTGTCCCAGAGCTGTGTGCCAGCCCAGCTATAGAGTATGAGTCAAGCCATTGTGGTCAGTGTGGGTGGCTTCCCTCCCTGTCTCAACCCAGTGACTACTCCCTGATCCATCTCCTCTCGAATTCCCTTTTTTCTTTTTCTCTCCTTCCTTCCTTCCACATGAATCACCAAAGTGGAGAGAGATGATGAAGGCTGGTTACAGTACACGGCCTGGGAATTCCGCACGGTCTCCCTTTCCTCGATTTCCTCGGACGACGACGAAGCCTTTGATTGAGAACGCACCGCTGTCGATATGTCATGCTATGCCCTTTCATACAGCAAATACTACACCGTTGTGGGGTTAAGATGACATAGTTCTTGTTTGCCCAGCCTGTGTGTGTCACATGAGAGAAAAGACGCATTACGTCACCTGGACGCACGTTGGCCCGTGCAAAACGTTCCAGCACACATACAAAAGGGGGCTGGCCGGCCGGTTGGTCGGTCGGCAGCAGGGAGTGGTGCGTGTGCTCGCTTTTATTGGGCTGTTGTAGAATAAGATAAGATAAGATAAAGATAAACCCTTTTTTATTGAAGCCTGGAGGGAAATTCAGGTGTCATACTGTAGCAGCAACAGCAGCTGACCCTAACCCTGACAATGAGCCAGGTATGGGTACTATGAGTCAAGAACCAAACCAAGATAATTAAGAATAGCCCTTGATATCTGCAATGTATCTCTGAATAGATAAATGAGTGAACAGTCATACCGGTATGTACAGTCTATCAATGACCGTATAGTAATGACTATACGTTTTTGCACAGACACGGCTATCGCCAATGAATATAAACGTCAGTCAGCAATGATTATTCAGTTGGATATAGGCTATGTGCGCTTTATTAACATTCTATCTGTGCATAGATTTACAGTATACAGCCTAACAACAAATAAATGAAAATCTATATGAATTAGTGCCGATGAGGAATATAGGAATGGATTTTGTGCACAGTCAGCATGCAAAGTGAATATAATGTTGTCAACCCGAGTTCCTGAACATACAATATATGTAATGCCACAAATATGGTGTAATAATATACCGTCCCTCGACGGTTAGGCGCTATATCCTTTACAGACATCTGTCAATGTTTGGCAAGAGTCCATGTAGGAGTCATTAGTCAAAAGTCAGCAACAATACAGTGCAGGTCTCAGAGTTCAGGCGAGGTGGTGAAGTCAGTGGAGGAGGTATAGGTGCAGGCCTGCACGTCTGTTTCTCACATGGCTGTGATCTGTGTCATGTACCAGCAATGATACCAAACACATAATGTACACCGATGTATTTTGCACTGTCACCTTCTCTTCCTCTGTTGCTTAATAGCTGCTGAGGTAGTGGTTGTGTGTGCATGTGTGTGTGTACTCTACCTTTCTATGTATCTTGTTGGTAAGTAACAGGAAGGCTCGTCCCAAATAATACTCTGCCCTGAGTATAGTATAGAGTCACGCCGTCGCAAACTCACTTCATGGTACAATGGCGGCTCTTCTACATGGACTTGTTTATCTTTATTTTAGATCGTTTTTTTTTTTTTTTTTTAACACATCTATTTATTGAATTTTAATTTTACAAAACAAAAAGTAAAACAGTGAAAGCAAACAGGAAACTGTATGAACAAAGAATTTGATGCACTTTCACAAAACAAAAAAAAGGAAAAAAAAAGAGGGAAAAAAAAAAAATAAAATAAAATAAAAAAATAAAAAAGATATAAATATGTATTCACCAAACTATTGAAATATTATGATGCTAGTCGATCCACCATCTGATCCGCCACCGAACTATAAATGACTGTAATCAGTCTGAAATATCAGGGAGTCTGAGCTCATCAAAATACCTAAAGAAAGGATCCCAAATTCTATTGAACTTTTTTAGGGAGCCGCCAAGCAAACATCTGATTCTTTCCAATTTAACATAGTGAAGGATGTCTTTAATCCATGAAGTGTGTGATGGAGGGGTGGGCGACTTCCACCTAAGTAGAATTAGACGTCTGGCTAATAGGGTCACAAAGGCAATAAAGGACACCTCCATAGAAGAGAGCAATAGTTCAGGGGAAGAGACCCCAAATAGTGCCATCATAGCATTAGGCTCTATCGGTCTACCGACTATCCTAGACAGCGACTCAAAAATCTCCACCCAGTAGGTCTGCAGAAGAGGACAGGACCAGAACATAATGTAAATGAGATCGTTTTTTAAATAATATAGCACAAGCATCAGGCAACAGCCCAGCTTTAACCATAAACACCAACAGCCCTGCTTTAATGATTATAACTCCCTTTATTTCAGATTGTTTTTGATGTACTACTAGCAAATTGTGTTGTTGTACTATTAGCAGGCCTACAGCCTAAGCATTACAGAGACTTTAGTTGTCAGTGTGCAATACTGGCACAGAGCTATTTATGCTGCACACAGTAAATAGCTCTTATTTGCGCTGCCCTCGTTGAAAACAACGCATTTCCAACTCATTCTCAAGGCTCCCCTTGAGAGCAACATTTTTTCAATTCTTTATTCAGACTGAAGTCCGCCTCTCCACCACAGCAGTCTCTGGGATGGGCGTTATCAAAGTGGCAGTCTTCGCATTGATTGGTTCATACAAACCCATAAGAATATTGGAAAGGCAGAAGACGATGTTGTCATTAATGAGGCAATAATGTGCTAGCCCGGTTGCCAAATAGACAAACACAAGTGACGAATGTAGCTAGCATGTGAAATATGAGGTAAAATATGTCGGAAAACAACACTTCTTGAGTGACAGGGCTGTCGGCCAATCAGCTGCTGTAGTTGGATTTTCAACTAACCTCAGTTCTTGAATAGCAGGGGCAAAAATAAGATTTTTTAAGGTAGCGATTCAGGGCTTGAGCCAGACTAGGGTGTTAGTTAGAGAGTTCTCAACGGGTCTGAAAATTGAGTTCCGGCCCTAACTGATCAGGCCCAAAGCCCAGCCCGGCCCGACCAATTAGCATAGTTTTTAGCCCCGACCCGGGTCGGGCCTGGTCGCGTTTGGGTAGAATTTGAGCACTCTACAGAGGTAAAGCGGTAAATACACAGACAGACAGAACAGACTTATTATTTTTATCATATCGTCACCTTCTTAAAATAATCGCATAAGTCATTTTTTCCAGGTTTTTTTTTTTGTGTTTCCTGAAAAACCTGGAAAAAATGACTTATGCGATTATTTTAAGACGATATTAAAATAATTCAATATACAGTATATTGCTTTTTTCATGGAGCCCGAGGCCCGACCCGGCCCTACTGATCTGCATACATTTTAGGTCCGAGCCAGACCCTAAAATGTCGGTTCGGTAGGGCCTGGTCGGGTTCGGGCAGAGAATTCTAGTGTCAGTCCAGTCCCTGGTTACCTGTTACTCTGAGCAACTGCATGGGGACCGACAAAACACTTGTAGTGTCATCCTGTCCAGGGCCTGGTTCTCCTCAACGCTGAGTGCCAAGTCCCAAGTGCGTGCGGGCATGACGCTCCCATGGAGTGCTGTTGTTCATGTTGTGCTTGACACTAGATGGATTACCCACACTTTATGGTGTGCGCACACACACACACGCATGCACGCATGGAAGCATGCATTCACACCAGGGCCGGATTTAGCCAGCGCTACTAGGGTGGGCTGGAATTATTGCAGGGTGGGCAACTCCAAAGTTTTCCCTATGAAGCAGTGTTTTTCAATCTTTTTAACACCAGGCCCCACTATTTATTCGACATTTGAGCCACGGACCACCGTTTGAGGACATTTTAGCCCCACAGACCTCCAAAACTAGAGATTTTTTGCTTTTGTCCACAATACCAGGCTGGATTTGGTAGTGTAGACTTGGGCTGATTCAGATGATAAATATTTTAACTCTTGAGAGTGTAAACATGAAGCCAAATGGACCCGCAAGGGTCCATTTGGTTTCATTTTTACGCTCTCAAAGAGTTAAATCTGGTTAACCAACTTTCCACCATTTAGCAGGGGACCACCTGGAATTCTCTCAAAGTCCACTGGTTGAAAATCACTGATATTACCTTTTCATTGGGTGGGCAGGATGCACGTTTGGGTAGGCTCTGCCCACCCCTGCCCCTCTCTAGATCCACCTGCACGCAATCACCCATGCATGCATACGTGACTTTTTCCATTTTCCAGGACCCATGTCGGCTTCCTAATGACGCAACATCCCGGAGCAAGGGGATAAAGGGGAAGTAAAGCTGTTGTGGTCTCTGTTGGCTGGGTGCTTCCTCCGCTGATAGAGGGACAAGTGGAGATAGCCCTGAAAGGAGCTGTTAGGACACGGGGGAGGGATAGCTGGGTGACTTGGATCCCCTTCAATGACTCGCAATCTTATCTCGCCGTGGAGTTTGGTATGCAATGCGTCGTCCCGCTAGTTAGCGGCTCGGCGGGGTTCAGGGAGAATGTTTTCTTGGAGCGCCCCGTGCTTTCCCCTTCCAGAACGCTGTTCTGTATAAAGGCTTATTTGCAAAACTACTGCTTAACTGATACACAGCTCAGAAAACATTGAAACAAACAAATAGAAAAGGAAGCCAATGAAAACAGTCAGATGTATTCGTTACACATTTTTCCTCCTCACTCCACACGTGTGTTACCCATCCTTACAGGAGAATTCCACAGCAAAACCACATTGGGCATCCATCTACCTTGATTCCTGTGACATGATACATAATGCCTTGATTTTTGTCCCATTTTTCGACATTTCACCCTGAGGTCCCCCTCTCCTCAATGCAGTTTGCATTGCCACAGGTTGTCTTTTCAAACATCACATCAAACCACACTTCAAGATTGGGACACTACACTACTTAAAAAAAAAAAACTCAGGTGGCACCCGTGCGACAGGAGTTTCAACTTGAGTGATTGGAGACGTGGCAAAAGGGAGGGGACGAGAGGAGGAGGAGAAATAGATTACCTATAGGGGACATGTAAAAGTTGTGCCAGAGTGACATAAAACATGTGCATGAGTATCAGTATACTATTAAAAAAAATGATGTCTGGAAAATCAAAGTTTGGAGATTAAAAGCCTGCATTAGAATGAAGAAGCAACCTGCACCAATGTACAGTACAGTAAACTGATAAAAGGGACGGGGACCAACCTCATCTATGACAAAAATCAAGTGCAATAGAGCTGCGCAGTGACGTCACCGCCCCTGTTCCGGAAGTCTTTTCCCCATTCATTTTTCTCATAGACTTTTCGAAAATAATTTATATCAAGACGATTACGCCGCGGCCAAAGCCAACTCAGGTCGTGACAAATCATGACAACAAACACAATATCGTCATATAATATATAATTGGGAAGAAGTAGAAAACGGCATGATACAAGTCTTTTTGTTTCGTTTTTCATCTTAGAAATTATTTTATTGTCCCAAAAGTTTGTGTGTGTCATCATGATTCGTCACGACTCGAGTTGGCTTTGTCCGCGGCGTAATCGTCTTGATATAAATTATTTTCGAAAAGTCTATGAGAAAAATGAATTGGGAAAAGACTTCCGGAACAGGGGCGGTGACGTCACTGTGCAGCTCTATATGTATAATGTCACAGCGATCAAGGTAAATTGATGCCAAATGTGTTTTGGTGTGACATTCTCCTTTAAACCACTACAAAGCCCACTAGTTGTTAGGCCCCCACCCTTCTCCCCTCTGTACTACCGGTATATAGTGTTGCAACACAACACGCTGTGAGCTTGTACATCTGCTATTTTCCCCCCAAACAATGTACTAGGAACAATAGGCTTCATGTGGTCATTGTGAAAGATTTCCTGTGGGTTTGTTTGTGTGCTGTTGTTTGCAGCATGTTTTTTTGCAAAGAGCTGGTGGTGGGAGGGAGTGCTGTTTAATGAGAGTGACCTTGATCAGCCTGTCCTGGTGGGAATGTTGCACAAACTGCCTTCCAGTGGCGGAGACGCTGTGGGGGCTAGAGAGCTCCAGCCCCCATGAGGATTTCACAAGGGCTGGGGCTCGGGCTTTTCACACGTTTGAGACGCGAGTTTCGGGGGTCGGCGAAGTGGCCGATGGTTGGCTGGGCGCAACGGGGCCATCAGAATTTCAAATGCTAATCAGGTGGCTTTGTTTACCTACAAGGTATAGTGTAGTAGGCCTATAGGTGTTGTTCCTACACGTTCACCAATACGTCTGAATTAATCAAGAAAACCTTTATGTATTACGTAAGTGACATTCAAAGAAGAAGAACGAGGGTGTGTGTGTGTGTGTGTGTGTGTGTGTGTGTGTGTGTGTGTGTGTGGGTGTGTGGGTGTGTGGGTGTGTGTGTGTGTGTGTGTGTGTGTGTGTGTGTGTGTGTGTGTGTGTGTGTGTGTGTGTGTGTGTGTGTGTGTGTGTGTGTGTAGAGCAGTGGTTTTCAACTAGTGGTCCGGGGAAGACTTGGATCCTTGAGAGGAGGCTTTTAGTTAAATGATGAACCCTTACGGGTCCATTTGGTTTCATTTTACACTCTCAAGAGTTAGATTATATGTAAACGTCTGATTTTCCAATAATCATTAGAAAATGTTATACTGACCAACTTTTTGCCAGTTTATCTCTCCTAAATTGTGGAGACAAACTTGGAAATCATTAATTTAGACTAAACTAAACTCAAAAGGTTGAAAACCACTGAACTTCACCCATAACGGTCAACAAACGTTTTTTGCTGTAGCCCAAAAAATTGCTTCAAAATGGCCTCCTCCTTGCGAATCTGGTCAATTTCAACAACCAGGCGGTCAATTTCAACAAACAGACGGTTTGCTGTAGCCAAAAAGATTGCACATTATCACTTCAAAATGGCCTCCTTGCGAATCTGGTCAATTTCAACACACACTGTCTGTTTAACATCTAATCTGTATCAACACTTGGAGACAGCCTGTCTGTCCACCCATCCCTTTCTCACTCAGTGCGTCCCTTCCCGTCCCGTCTTTACGACGCAGAGCGCAAGTTATAAGCCAGTCCGTGGGAAAGGACCCCTCTATCTGTGTGTTGGGTGAATGTAAACACTGAATGGTCTTCTCCTGGGCCTCCGGGGTTAGCCCTGCCTGTGGATAAGAGCTGCAGGTGATAGTCACAAAATGACCTGGGAAACAGGTGGGCCTCGAATTATCGCTGCAGACAGGGTGGCTTTGTTATCACAGTTAAGGAAACATGATGGGTAATCGGATGTTTGGCTATTGTCCCTGATGAATGAAGGCTTGTGGCGTCTCAGACACATGCAAACACCCACACGCATCCACGTGGTTTAAGATGAAGCACTGCATTTAGCCCACTGTACATTCATTGTTGCTGACCTGCTATGTCATAATGATATGGCAGCGTTTATGATAAACAGGCAGACATAATTATCTGATGATGGCAGTAATTTGGGACTTTTGAGAAAGAGGCTTTTGGTGTCTTCATATTGAATCCGCAAAACACTGCGTTGTTGTTGATAAGTGAACTTTCTCTGCTGAGAATGCCTTTTCTAATGCCTTTTCTCAGAAGGTGTTTAAACCTCTCAGTGTTTTGAAATTTTGTTGGGAGTTGTGGAGCTTTAGTAAGAATACATAGGTCTTGGTGATATGCACAAAATAAGAAATAGCCAATCTACAAGCTCACAATCCAGAAATTAACCCACTTATGCTTATGCTGTATACAATGCATACAGTACGCATTGTTTCGTATATTCAAAATTCCAGACACTATCTATTACAATTACAATATCAATATTATATAATAAATATATTGCCCAGACCTAGTTGTGTATACTCAAGCAATATTACACAATAGGGTTAGGGTTTACCATCAATAACACATGGCTACAATACTGTAGGAATTCGAAAGGCATTAGTGGCGGTAAAACAAAGTCTAAAATTGCAATTAAACAACAGCCTTAAAACTATGATATTCAATTAAAAAACATATTTCTTAATTCAATCACAAATGTCCCAAGAAACCCGCTAGCCTAACCAGTCAGCTGCACACTGGGAGAACAGAGAACAGAGCAACTGATTTCTATGTTTTGATTAGGTGTTCCGCCGTGCTAGTTTGAAGCACAGCTGTAGCGGGCTGTTTCAACCAACCAGATGGCTTGAAATAACCTGTTGTATGCAACTTCTACTGCCACTGTTAGTCAAGTCAGAAATAGTGTGACAAGGAACACCCCAGCACACCAGGTCACGATAGATAAGATGGAGAGCACTTAAATGCAGGCCTAATGTATGTCATGGTGTGTCTTAAACCACCTCAACATGATCCCCTTGTTTTAAAGCCAATCCTACAACAAAGGCAGCCTGAGGTCAGAGAGACACGTCGCTGTGGGTGTGAGGTCTCTTTGAAGCCTTCCAAATGAGTCTCTTTTCCAAACGTAATGCGTAATCATCTGTAAGCGCTCTGATGTTTTCTTTCTCAAAGCCCCTTTCCCCCCACCCTGGAGAAAAGAACTATAATCATTCTCGTATTTACTTGAATCCCTCAAGTAAATAGTAGAATGATTATAGTCCTCTTTTAGACTTCGTATTAGGGACGTTTTAGAAGACGTTACCAACTGTCGTGTTGTGCCGTGCCAGCCTGTGCCACTGTTTTGAGTTTGTATGTGGGAAGGACTGTGTACATTGTGAGCATGCAGTATGTGCATAAACTGTAATTTGTGTGCGCGGATGCGCGGTGCACGCACACTTATTTTGGCACGAGTTCTTGTGAGTTTATGTGTCTGTGTATACAGTAAAGTCTGCTCTTGTACTTGACGCGTAAGTAACAAGGCCGTTTGTGCCTTGTGAAGTGGCGGGACACCTCCCTCCCACACGCCCACACCTTGAGGCTCCAGAGGCCCAGGCACTGCTTGGCCCCGGGGCGGCTCCCCGGCTGATCCACTTCCTGCCAGGGACCACAAGGCTGTGGCGAGGAGGACAACGTCTCAGTTTCTTTTCTTTTTTTTAAAAACACACATAGGGAAATCTTTAGCGTTAACGTCTCGGTCCCTTTGACACGAATGTTTTCACTGTGCAGGAGTGTAAAGAAAACAAAGCATAAAAGTTAAAATCTTTTTAAATGTACAACTGTCACGACTTCAATCCCAGATCTCGAACAGCAAGCATGGATGTCCCGGTAAATACAGAGCCCGCCAGCCACCGTTCCAGTGAGTTGTGTATACTTCATGTCCCTGAAAGTCCACAGAGCCCTTCAGGCCAAGGTATGGTTTGTGTACAAGACAATGGAGTGAGTCAGTTCACACTTTGGTATAGCCTTTTACTAAACAAGCGCTGACAGTGACAGAGCTCAGCCTTTGAACGTTGCTTGTTATTCCATTTTAAAATAAGGATCCTTAGCAACAATAACCCATTATTATTCGTCGTCGGTGCTTAGAATAAACGACCGGTTGGAACATAATTACAGTCCCCATTTAAACTCTCGACTCCCAATGTTCTTTTCCATAGAGCGCTAAATTTACTGAACTGCCTGAATTGCAGGTCACAGAATTATGGGTCAGCTGCTTTTTTGTCTCGGTATAATAGCATAGTTAGTAATAGTCATGTTGGCATGATCTCATCTTATGTTATGTTATGCAAGTCACTCTATGTAAATTTGTGCTGTGCTGTTGTGTTACTGTATGTGTTGTGTAATACAATGTAAAGAAGTCCGTGCTAAGCACCTAGTCGTACAACATAATTTCCAGTGGGCAGCTTTGTCTTTGGTTTACCTTGTCCTTTGTTATAACTATTTTAATTGGTTGTATATTATAATTAGATCCACGCTAGTGGGCTTCATTAATTCAAAAAACGTGGCACGCAGAATGTGCTGATCAGACAGCAGTGGTTGGGTTATTCATCTGTATAGCCTTAAGGCTCTTCTTAAGAGTCCTCCTTACCCCCTTAAGATTGGGTTCAAGACGAGACTGTACATTTCCACCCACGCATGACTCCCTCCCCGGAGCACCTTATTTTGTCCCGAACAAATGCGTCTACACAGCCCTGACCCGCTTGTGGGAGATGGAAAAATGAGAGTGCCTATCTCATCTGTATTCTTGGTAGAAAACCCGCAGGCCCCTGCACTCGTTAAGGAGCAGCCAGCCCAGCTAGCGCGCGAGCGGTGAGCCATGGCGGCTCTGATGTCAGGAATTAATGTGGTGGCTGCCCAGCCATCGGATCAGGTAGCCTGACAGGGGCTACATGAGAGGTCCCTAATTCCTACCGGGGAAACAGAACAATAGGAGCCCTGACGGAGCACATACTCTGCCCCTGGATGAGTCAGGCTCTGTCATCAGGAATGGCGACACATGCACGCACACTTCTACACACCGACAGTCACACACACACACACACACACAGACCAAGGCGCACACACACACGTGTACACAAACGCAGACACACGCACACCGGAAGCCTGGCCTCACTGATTCTATCTCAACTGTGGGCCTTCGACTGTATTCCTCATTAAGCGTGTGTTCTCATCTCCGCTCCACTGTACCTAGAGAGCGGTGCTTTCTTAACCTTTTGGATATTGACCTAACTTCAGCCCATAGAGTAGACAAGCCCCCACTTTGAAGGTAAAATGCTCTTCATCCTCCTTTGGACAGACGCAGCATCTGAAATGTGCATCACGGAGATCCGGAGGCCCCGGGTCCCAGTCCCAGCATGCGTCTGTGTTTGCAATACCTCCCTTGAGGGAAGCCCCGTTGCAGGAAACCTGGGAATAGCGGACCCACACGGCAACCTCTCACTACTTTAGATTAATAGATTGCTACGTTTTCAAAGAGGGCCTTAAACTCATCCTCTGAAGACTGCCATCGGAAACGCACGCACAAGTCTGGGATACTCGTTGGCCGAGTGCCACGAACTCAAAACTGTTTTAACTGTTGAAATAATATACTGCACAGTACCAACTTTTGTGGTCAAATATAATGTCTGTGACTTTTGTATGCGGTTTCAAAGGTTTGCCGTCGCATTGTTGGACTGGTCAGTGTACTCCTGTTGTTGCGCTTAATAGGATTCAATACGGAAAATGTCACGGACAAAAAAACGCACTTAGGTTTCAAAAGATAGCCAGGTGTAAAATAACAGATTATATTGTCGGCAGAGAGATTATTAGACCGTTGGGACAAAAGAAAGCCAGAAGGAGTAGTATATGGGATCACTAAACATCTGTGTCAGTTATTGCTTTTGAATTCCTTTGTGCTGAGTTGGTCTTCAGGGAGTCTGTCCAACACAAGAATCTCAATCAGACCACAGCTGTTTGTCTCACTGCCTCTCTCCAAACGTCAGACACAAGGGTGTGTGTGTGTGTGTGTGTGCGTGTGTGTGTGTGTGCGCGCGCGCGCGTGCGCGTGTACGTGCACTCGTATGTGTATGTGTGTCCATACGTGCGCACGTGTGTGTGAGCGTGTGCGTGGGATGGGAGAGAGAGAGAGTGACTGCCATTGTTAATTAAAAGTGCCCTAAAATCTCTTTTTATGGCCAGTTATCCGTTTCGTCACCGTGGAAATGTTTCCATGTTTCTCTTTTCATGTGCTGTTAATAGTTGCGAAACCAGTAATATTTGAGTCACTTTAATCACAAACAATCTTCCTCACTGAGTGTCCTGCTGACAGTCATTGGCTGCGTGGGCCAACAACACCCTCGGACTGAGCGTAATGTGATGTGAGTGAGTCCTGGAGACTAAACACACCCTGCCTGCCACCATCGTGAAGTGCTGCTGGCGTGCTACACACCCATTACTAACATCGGCCCGTGTGAACATCTCAAGTGACAATGTCCTGAGTGATGCAACACGGGGACTTGGTTGTCACTGCTGTTTTCATTTAAGCACAGAGTTGCCATTACCAGTGGTGGACGAAGTACTCAACCCCCAGTGCTTTAGTAACAATACTCATGGTCAAATATATTACTCAACTGCACGTGAAGGTTGTGAATATTGCCTGAATCAACCTTGTTTGTATATGTTTATGTCCTGAAAGTTGTTCAATGTAAACAATGAGGAGGATACTCATATCGATTTCTAATCACTGGAACATTTTGTGTGCACATTTTCATTGTGGCAAGGTTATTGCACAACTCAAACCTCTAATCCGTGAAGTGCTTTTCATAGATTCAGAGATGCAGTCCAAATGATAAAAGTACTGTCCATTTCCTGAACGCATGTGAATGCTGTATTGAAATTACGGTATTTTCCAAACAACAACAAGTCATTGTCAAAAGTGCCAACAGAAACGTGTTCCGTGGCGCACCGTGAGAGCCGGCGTGAGCATCTAATCTGATCTTGAATGACATCGTTCAGAGTGACGCAACAACAGGGACTTGCCCTCGCTGCTTTCAATTTACAGCATGATTGACTGTGAGTAGCCTACCTCATGAAGTACCTAGAATTATCCCTCCTTTTTCACGAGTAATTTTTTACCGTTCCACTTCCCAGAAATCCTTTTGTACCTTTAGAGGAAGTGATTAATAACAGTGAGCCGGCATGAATTCAGGACTCCTCCTCGCAGCATCTATGGTTAACATCTACAAAGTGTTGTAATACGGTTATATATTTACATTGAGGCGAGAGATGACAGCCTGTTGCCTGGGGATTTGTGTTTTGTTTCCAGGGCAGAAGCCAAGACTGTGTGGGTCTGCCAGACAGAACCACTGTGCAGCCAAAGTGCATGGAGATGTGTCAGCTAAAGCCTTTGGCTCTGGCTCCCACAGCTGGACTGGTTGGACAGACAGGCTTCTGGGGACATGTTTAAATGACAAGCGTGTTCTTTCTATTGTTGAATCTGCTTTTGTCCATTGTTGTTGTTGTTTTTTTATGGCATTAACCCTGTCCCTATTTTGGGTGTGTCATCATAGGCAAAAACGGTCAGAAGAAAGAGCAGATCTCCAAGCTCATACAGTACACTGGCTCAAGGGTTTTCAGCCTTTTTCATACGAGGGCCCACTGTTTATTCTGCGCTCAAGCCACGCACCTGATGTTGTTGAGTTCTTTCGGACCCAAAACGAAGGATCTTCAATTTGTGTCCACAATCTAAGAGGGATAAAACGTTAAGTAATTCAGATGTTTAAATATAATTGAACTTTTCAGAGCATAAAATGAAACCAAATGGACACGTAGGGGTCCATTTGGTTTCATTTTACGATCTCAAGAGTTACAGATCTATAGGGTCCATTTGGTTACCAACTGTCCATCGTTTAGCCAGGGACCACCTGGGATCCTCTCAGGGACCACTGGTGGAAAACCACTGCACTAGCTTGTAGATACGAGTAGTTACAGTGTGGATAGTTTGAGCCTCATATTCCCGTAACAGCTACTATAAAAATGTCTGTTTGTTATTCAATCAATAACATAATCTAATCTCATGATTTGTGCCTTCATTTCCCCTTTTTTCCCCCAGTGACGTCAGCTTTTACTAAATGATAATTCCCACCCTTTTTTTTTACATTTTAATCTCTATAGGTGAACTTTGGCCAGATCCTGGATAGTATGAATGCACCTTAATTACCTCAACAGCCAGAGAAGGTCATCAACCTGCTGACCTCCGTAGTGAATGAATCATTTACGCTGACTGTGTGTGGAGTCTTGCCCTCCTGCTTGTAGCGTAACCAAAAACCACACCCTTCCTGTTAGCAATGCACCCATACTAATCAGCTGGTCGAACGTAGTGTCATTCAATAAGTATAGCCTTGCCTTGGAAGCAGCATGAGCCACAAAAGGGGAATTCCTCCAGGCACTGTTCGCAAGCAGGCAGGCAGAAGCGAAAGCTTGTGTTGTGAGAAGGTGTGATTTCTTGGGATGCTTGATGCGGTGGAGATGAAGACCGGTGTGTGAGTCATCGTCATTTTTTTTTTTTTTTTGTCTTTTATCATCCCACGGAATCTAATTACATTTTCTTCTTCCTGACCTACATTTCCTTTTTCCTCCCCTCATGTATCTGTATGTCGATAGGATTTGTTTTATGTATGTGCCATCAGATCTCACATCTCCCTCTGAATGTGCCTCCACTTCTCGTCCTCTATGACTAACTTTATAAGGAACTTCCTGCAGCAGATGATGATGTCACAGGTGGAAGGGAGGCTCCGCTTTGGAGAGGGAGACGAGTGGGAGGAGAGACCGCTCTGAGGGCAGGACTTTTGAACTGTCTCACTGCACTGCATGGGAAAAAAAGAAAATCATGTTTCTGCTCTGCACACTATGGTACAGTATATCAGTACAGTAGTTTTCAACCTTTTTCATGCCAGGGCCCACCATTTATTCAGCATTTTAGCCACGGACCACCAGTTTTTTCAGACCCAAAAGCAAGAATTTTCAAGTTTTTGTCTACAATTTACGAGAGATAACTGGCAAAAGGTTCGGTCAAAATAACAATTCTTCTACATTTTATAATTGTGTAGATTCTTGAGAATTTAGTAATTCAGATGTTTTAATATAATTTAACTCCTGAGAGTTTAAAATGAAATCAAATGGACCCGTCAATGGTTTCATTTTAATGCTTTCAAGAGTTAGAGATCTGTAAGGGTCCATTTGGTTACCAACTGACCATCAATTAGCTGCATTAGCTGCAACTGGAACCTTCTCAGGTACCACTGGTGGTCCCCGGACCACCTGTTGAAAACCCTACAGTATATGATTCTCAGCATGGCTGGGTGATATGACATCAAAACACTATCTGGAGTATTGCAAACTTGTGACTCGATTATGATCAAGCAACAGATAGGGTATATAAAAAAGTGAAAATAGCAGATCTATTCTGATACCCATGTCTCTGTGCGTACTTGTGTAGCCTACACACACACATGCGCGCACGCACGCACACACACACACGCACCCACACACACACACACACACACACACACACCTTGCAGCGCCTGACAAAATACCCTCTTCCTCCTGCTGCATGGCCACAACTGGCCTACAGGAATCTCAAAAATGCGCTTGAAATTATACAGGGGGATTAGAGAGAGCCTGGTCTATGCGAGGGCCAGATATGTGATGATAAGCCTGTTAGGTTTGGGGGCCACAGCGAGCCATGCATGCATGGAGATTTACCAACCCAAGCACAAGAACACTCTGTTCCTGCACAACTCACACCTCTGCTTTCTGCCACTATTGATTCAGCACTCATGTTGTTTGTATCCATTGTGCTGCTATGTTTGGTTAGCCTGGTTAGGATAAGTGACACGGCTAATGCAACACCAGTCACATCTGAAGTAGGTTAAGTGAATGCGAAAATGTACTGTATAAGCCATGGTAAAATGTCACCATTTGTAACCCAGAGGTGTACAACTATATCCATAATCGGTTAGATGTGTACACTCACCTGTGTGCTGTATATCATAGCTTAATAATACAACATGTTGATGTTGTAATTCACATGCTGTGCTAGCTTTATAATTTAATAATAATTCTATTTTTCTCTTTGTATTGCACATACCGGTATAGCTCTCAAACTGGACTGAATTCAGGTGAATAGAACAAGTCTAGCTGCAGAAAATGTCCAGTAATCTGATAAAAAGAGCTTCAAGGCAATGTGGTGTTATTCAGGTACCAGCACCTATATTGTGCAGATAAGAATGTTTTGGCTGTTGTAGATTGTAGTGGGACACGTTAGCTTGGAGATCTGCTATTTTCTCTATTTCGGGATAAACCTTTGAATTACAGGCTCACAGCAATGAATTGATATTAAAAAGAACTTTGTTTGAATGTTTCAATGCTAGTGTTGTTTGAAAAGCAGGTACCTTTGCAGGTTCTTTTGTATCTTCAGGATTAGGATTTGAGGAACTTTCTCTTGTTGAGTATCATTTGTCCAGTTTGTACTTTTGGGGTTGAGTACTTTGTCCAGATATCCACCAGTGATTGTCTCCTCTCTGCCTTCATGAGTTTTTAATTCCAGTTCTGACTCTTCTTCTTTGGAAGACACTACGGTATTACTAACGGAGTGGAATCTATGACTTCAATTTTCACGTCATTGTGCACTTAGTATCCTGCATCCGTTTGATGTGACTTTGATTCTTTGGGGCCTTTAAACGACTTCACAGTCCAGCGCCAAGGATGAAGCATGGTGACGCTGCAATGAGCTTTTAAAATTCCTTCCACAGTATTCATAACTGAACATGTGATCCTTAATGTTTTGGTAACAACCCTTCATTGTATGAAGTAATAATAAATAATAAAAGTATATATAACATACTGTACATACTTACTAAAATACATTTTCAGATTATCTTTGTTTTAACTCAGGGGTTTTCAACCGGTGGTCTGTGGACCACCAGTGGTCCCTGAGAGGATTCCAGGTGGTCCGCAGGCTAACTGATGGAAAGCCGGCTAACCAGGTGTAACTCTTTGTGAGCGTAAAGATTTAATATATTCACCAATAGAATTAGCCCAAGTCTACACAACTAGAGAATGTAGAAGATTAATGGTCATCTGTATGTTTGACTGTTTTTGTTTCCTCCAAAATCCGTGGCTCAAATTATGAATAAATACTTGTCTCTGGGATCAAAAATGTTGAAAACGACTGCACAGTACTGTGTGTACTGTACTCATCATGACAGTTACATAGCATAGACAGCATCACTTTGTTCACAGCTGCTCTGTCCCCTCAGGTTAAAATGAGAGATATATGAGGCAGTCGCACTGTGCACTTTGATCGTACCGAGTTGAGTAAACCACGATTTAACACTTGAACCCCAGCATGCCTACTCTTGCCAAAAAATAGCAGATCTGCAGGCTCAAAATGTGCTGTATTGCGACACTTTTTGAGCTTGTAGATTGACTATTCTGGGGTTTGCTATAGGCTACAAGGAAAAGAGTCATGGGACTCTCCAGCTAAATCAGTGCTTTTCAACCTTTTTGATTCCAGGGCTCAATATTTATTCAGTATTTGAACCACGGACCACCATTTGACGACATTTTGGCCCCACAGACCTCATATTACTAAATATTTCTTTTGCTTTTGTCCACAATACCAGGCTGGATTTTGGAAACAAAACAGGCAAACACAGATCAAAATGACCATTAATCTTCTACATTCTATACAGTTGTGTAGACCTGGGCTAATTTAGATGATGAATATTTTAACTCTTGAGAGTGTAAAATGAGCAGGTCCATTTGTAGATTGACTAGCTTGTAGATTGACTAATTTTGGCAGAGAGATTTGATATAGGCTATAGGCTAAAGGGTCATGGGAGTCTCCAGCTAAATGATTAGATACAGTCACTGACAGTGCATGGGAACTAAAAAATCATGGACCCTCTGTGTCTGTAACTCAATCTGACTCTGAGAATGCACAAATAGCTCCAAACTGTACAGTGTTAATTTAACTCAAGGCCATGGGCCAAATCAAAGGCCAGGGGCCTGTGAATGAATTTATGTGGCCCTGGATAATAATTAGTCCTAATTACTACTAGAAATGACCCTCTGGTATATTGCACACACCATGTCCATGATAAGACATGAATGAAAGCAGTGCTTGATGAGGTCCATACAACACGAAGGCGTGCATTTTCATCTTTGCGTGTATCTTCTTTTTGAAGTAAAAATTACTCTCTTGCTGTTGCCTGAGATGTGCCAAGACCCGGGTCATTGCTGTGCCATGACCCGTTCCTGTGTTGTGGAACCCAAGCCCCCATCTTGTAGGCCTATACCATTTCTTTCTATTTTGGCCCGGCACTGTATACTTGAGTTTGCTATCCCTGTTCTAGACTTTAATAGTAAATTGGATCTGAGTGAGTTGGATTGCTACTTTGACAGTAAATCTCTGCGCTTTACCCTAAAAAGAACAGATCTGATCTGCAAGTCTGATCTTCAAATTTGGGTAATTGTTCCGTTGGTGACTTGGTGGTGGACTAGTTCAACATAGAGCAGTGGTTTTCAACCAGCGGTCCTTGAGAGTGTTCCAGGTGGTCCCTCAGCTAAGTTGAACCAGATGAAAAGTTGTTTAACCAGATGTAGGCCTAACTCTTTGAGAGCGTAAAAATGAAACCAAATGGACGCTTGGTTTCATATTTACACTTCCAAGAGTTCAAATATTCACCATCTAAATTAGGCCACTTAATTTAGAAGTAGGCCTACACAATTAGAGATCGAAGAAGAATGTTAATTTTGATCTGTATGTTTGCCTTTTTTCTTTTTCTTTTTTTTTTTTTCTTTCTTTTCCCGAAAATCCTGCCTGGAATTGTGGACAAAAGCAAAATTGTTTTGGGGACTGTTTGGCTAAAATGTCATCAAATGGTGGTCCGTGGCTCAAATCCTGAGTAAATAGTGGGCCCTGGCTGGAGTAAATGGTTGAAAACCACTGGACTAGTTCAGCATAGAGTTCACAATCACGTGTGAAAGGAAGCAGAGCTGCTGCCGCTTTAAGAGCAAGTGTGTGTGTGTGTGTGTGTGTGTGTGTGTGTGTGTGTGTGTGTGTGTGTGTGTGTGTGTGTGTGTGTGTGTGTGTGTGTGTGTGTGTGTGTGTGTGTGTGTGTGTGTGTGTGTGTGTGTGTGTGGGCGGAGCTCGCCGTGCTCTGTGGTAGTGTGTGGTGGAGCTTAAAAGATCATCGCTCACAACAATACTGGAGTATTTCAAAGTGTCACATTGGTAGCTAGTCCAGGATCGCGTTGTTACTGTAGATCCACTTTAAACGTGACACTACAGTAACCTACCTGCTGCTTGGTGCACCAACAACAAAAAACACCAACCAAAGGATTTCTCGATTATATGAAAAACTCAGCAGAGAAAACAAAGGGAGCTATATTTACCGCAAAAGAGGATTCTTATGAATGATTGGAGGGAAAACTCCCGAGAGAACCGCGAAGTTGTTTAGGTGAGTTCCTAAAACACTTATAAATGTATGTAGGTCTATGTATGTATGTATGTGTTGATGTTGTAAGTTCACATGCTGTGCTAGTCTATAACGACCTGCTTGTTTTATTATTATGCTGAGGGCAGCACTTGTGCGTTCAGTTCAGAGACTGATGCAAGTTCACTCCATAGACTAGACTACTACAGGGGTTTTCAATCTTTTTGATGTCAGGAGCCCACCATTTATTCAGCATTTGAGTCACGGACCACCATACGACGACATTTCTAGCCCCACGGAACCCCAAACTAAAGATTTCTTTTGCTTCTGTCTGGCCATGACCATTCATCCTCTAGTAGTCGTGTAGATTTGGACTAATTCGCATGATGAATAGCCTACTTTAAACTCTTGAGAGTGTAAAAATGAAACCAAATGGACCCGCCAGGGTCCATTTGGTTTCATTTTTACGTTCTCAAGAGTTACATCTGGTTAAACAACTTACCTGGAACCCTCTTAAGGACCACTGGTGGTCCCCGGACCACCTGTTGAAGACCCCTGCCATAGACTAGCCTACTACAATACTCGTGGCGTGATGATAACCTGGTGATAGCTGGTGATAGTTGTATTCTATGCTTCGTGTTCCCGATCAGTGAATAGCAGTTATAATATTTTATATAGCACACCATTTAATGCAGTGGGTTTACTTTTCAACCAGTGGTCCCTGAGAGGAGTCCAGGTGGTCCCCAGTTAAATGGTGGGACTGTTGCTAACCACATGGACCCTTATAGATCTGAAACTAACCCTAGCTGCCTGGCTGCTGTCAGATTCAACTGTGGAATTAGTTTGCTAAAGTAGCTACAGTACAGTCGCATATAGGCGCTATACCTTTGCATGCCTTGCCTACTACAACATCATGCCATATTTTATTTTCGCTTATTAATACGCACATCCATCTATTCATCCATTCTATTTCGCCATGTGGGTTTTCAACCAGTGGCCCGGGGTGACCACCAGTGGTCCTTGACGAAGTTCGAGGTGGTCCCCAGAGAGTTGATAACCAAATGGACCCCACAGTCTATCTATACACACACACATACATCGAGCAGTATATCTTTAACTCTTGAGATAGTAAAATCAAACAGATCCATTCGTTTATCTTATAGATCCATTATTTGGTGATCATTTTTTTCGCTCCCCCGAAGTTAAAGTATTGCTAAACATCTGCATTGCTTCATTTACAAGAAGTCTACACAATAAAGAACGTATAAGAATTGTTATTTTGGTCAACCTTTATGCCAAAAGCATGGAATTGTAGTCAAAATCTTAAAATCCAATCCAATTTAATCTTGGGTCTGGTGTTATAGATATAGGGCTTAGTAGTGGTCACTGTGCCAGTGGTGGTCAAGTGGCGATTAATGATAATGGTCCTTGAAAACGACGAGAGAAAAGTGGGGTTGAAAAGCCAGCGTATTTCACCATTTCCGAGACATGTCAAATAAATATCAGACTGTCGTATGTTATGGCGGTGTGAGTCACCTGCTGCTGCCTCGCTGGAAGGCTTTTTAACCATTATTATCTCAATCCGGTAAAGTGAGGGGGTGTGTGCACTGCGCTGCCTTCAGCACTGCAGGCTGTTTGCTTGCAGCACAGGTAGAGCGGGTATGGTTGCCCCGGTAACCACTGGCAGGGTGTAATGAGTGGGGTGTGAACTAGGAGCTCCTTCGTGTCGTGTGTGTGTGTGTAACTAACTCAGTGATTTTCAACCCTTTATGACCGTGGTTTTCAACCCTTTTGATACCAGGGATCACTATTTATTCAGCAGTTGAGCCACCAGGCTGGATTTGGGGAAACAAAACTGTCAAACATACAGATTAAAATGACCATTAATCCTCTACATTCTCTAGTTGTGTGGACTTGGGCTAATTCAGATGATGACCAAATGGTTTGACACTCTCAAGAGTTAGCCATCTGTCCATCATTTGGCTGGGGACCACCTGGAACCTCTCAAGGACGACTGGTGGTCCCCATGCCATTTGGTTGAAAATCAATGCTTTATGATAACAGGCAGGGCCCATCAGCATCTGAGCCATGTGGACCACCATTTGATGACAAATAGCTTATAACCACTAAAGAGTTCAAAGAATAAAAGGTCTAATAAGGGTCCATTTGGTCACCAACTCACGAAAACGTCAGTGTACCTTCTCTACTGGGGGGGGGGGCGCCCCCAACGATATTACTTTATGGACTTTAACAACTCTCCAACTTTAACATGGACATATGGATGTATACATGGACTGGCCTATAGTTGATATCGAAAAAAGAAAATCTTCGGGGTTCGAAAAGCTAATTTGGACATTGGTGGTAAAAAAAAAAAAAAAAAAACTCAGAAAGTAGTCTGCAGATCTATTTATTCATTACTCTTGTTTTGTTGTAGTAATCGATTTGATGTTCATGTTAACAATATTCATGTTCTATGGATGAACACGAACATCTCTTGCTAAATCCTGTGTAATGACAGTATGACATCATGTCCCTCCTAAATAAAATAAATGGAATAACAGACAAATGGAAAAAATCAGTTACATACTGTACCTCCAGACCACCAAAAACTACAACATGGCGCTGACTCGCACAACGGTGGTCACCTATTCACCCCCCCCAAAAAAACTGGACTATAATGTAACAACATCTAGTATATGGTATTATTTCCATCCATGTCCAACTGGGAGAGGATTCATCCACCGCAGGATTATCTGACCATCTCTAAAACGACCAGTTACCCCCGCGTACTCATTTAGGGTTAATGATCTCCATGGCTACACATCATTTGTTTAATCCTGTTGCCTGTAAATGCTGCCATGGTTAACTGCCAGGATGAACTGCCTTTGCACCTGTTGCTAGAGGAAGTGCAAGCCCCTGGGGGTTCATTATCAGGGATCAGGTTGCTTCCCATCCCCACCGAACCAAATCAGCAGCCCGGGCAAAGAGATTGGATGCCTTGTTGGGCAATTTGGCTAAGGCCCGATGATGTCCCGAGCTTGCTGTTGTTTCAGAGCTGTGATTTATTAATATATATACAGTATAGATATATTTATTTTTTTTAGCCAGCTGTCTAGTCTTCGGTTGCGCGTCCCTGGGAGACTGTGGGTGGGGGTAATGCTCTTCTCAGTCATCACAACCACATTATTACGAATACGGCGTGTCTTTTTGAGTGCACACAGACCTCATCTGTGGGTCCCAACAGGGATAGTCCACAGTCATCAAGCGTATGGGTGCACCTGCTTTCCTCCCTTTTCGAACAATGGGATTAATCGTGTTGAAAATATTGCTTGTGTGAATTGTGTGTGTGTTGCAATATGCTGCATGGCTGGTATCACGATTACAATGTGTATTGTGTTTCGTAATAATGAACGATGCTCGCTTGCTGAATTATTCAGATCTCTTATTGTTTGCTGATTTCCTTCTGCACTCCCTGGAACTTTAGAGTGTGTCATTCCAAATGTATTCCACCTCACACCGCAACAAAAAAAAGTTTCATAACTAATTCATGAGGCGGGCAGTCAAAAATGCTATTTCTAAAGCCGCCGGCGTATTACTTACTTTTCCTCCCCGGTGAACATTTGTATGAATTGTTGACTCGGCTCTGACACGGATTTGACATCACAGAAACATCCAGGTCATCTGACATGTAGAGTGGTTGCAACACTATCCTACCC
Source organism: Benthosema pterotum (assembly GCA_039105355.1). NCBI lineage: Eukaryota > Metazoa > Chordata > Actinopteri > Myctophiformes > Myctophidae > Benthosema > Benthosema pterotum. The sequence goes on along the minus strand of CM076971.1, from coordinate 6,218,014 downwards.
ATGCCATCCGTTGAACCCTAGTGAAAGACAGGGAGCTCTGCAGGGGTAAGCTACATTAGTAGTCTAATAACACTTACGGCAGGCCTCGCGGTTGTAAAATAAAATGATACATGTGTGGTCGTACCTATTGTGTTTAGTAGATAAGTTTCGAATGTTATTGTTAATAGAGAAATGTGTATGTTTGTAACTTAGTGACTCAAGACTTGCAGAGACCTTGAACAGCAGATGATTGACGGCATACAGAAACATTTATTATGATAACCTGAAATGTATTTGATGAAGAGATTGCCCCAAGCAAAATAAAAACTACCTTTTTTCCTGTCCCAATTCCTACTTGTAGCATCTTGACCAGATTATGTTCTTTTAGCAGGAAATCTTTTTTTCAGTTGTCTAGCTCGACACATTTTGTCTGTCAAATCCTGGCCAGAGAATTCTGTGTGACGCATTGTGCTCTGTGAGAGTGTCTGCAGGGCTTGTTGGGGCACAAGTGTCCTAAACTCCCGTCAAACTGAGCGCTTGGCATTCTTTACTCTCAAAGGAACCAGCGGCGAATGTTGCTTCACGCTCTCTCTGAAAAGTAGTACTACAGGCAGCAAAGAAAGACCCATCGTGACTCGCTCTTTAATTAGAGTACAGTAGAACCGGCGTCATCGTGCAGGGGCTTTGTTTTGCTTTCAATGTCTTCTTGGAGAATCTTAAAGGTGTTCCTGTCTTATTGTACAAACAGAAAAACGGGGAAATCACTGGCATCATAAGATCATACTTTGATCTCTGCAAGACTCGCATTTTCATTCAAATGTCGTTCAATGTCATGCCATGTGTGTTTCTTGGCTGTTTTTTCAGGTACACTAGAAAGCAACAGAGGACGGTGTCTGAGCATTTCCTGGCTTTGATGCCGAGATCATGCTTGATGCCCCCGACCAGCTTCTGCATTCAAACGTCTCTCGCTGTCACTCACGTCGTACTGTATGTTTCTTGGCTGTTTCTCCAGGTACACCAGAAGAAACGGAGGCCGGTGTCTGAGTATTTCCTGGCTTTGATGCGACCCGATTGTGCCTGGAGCATGTGCACAGCGGGCCTGACTGCCCAGGAAATCTGTTTACCCGCAGAAAGCCCCTTCCTGCGGGGCAGCTACTGTCACAGCATGGCTGGATCCAAGCCCTCATGGAGCTATCCTCACGACGTGAATAAGTACGTAACTTACAAGCAGCGAAAAGACGTCTGATTTGCCCGATTTGTACTTTGTTGTAACCCTGTAGTCGTGTGCTGAAAATGGTCCAATCTACAAAGTCGACGCTCCACATAGCGATGTATTGTGAGCTGTAGATGGAGCTATTTTTGGTTATATTTGAGTATAACCATTTTGTCGTACAATGGGGTGCATTAATTTCAATTAAGATCATCCTTTCATAGTAATGCAGCTCAAACATGAGATGTACAGTGAAACTAATATTGATGTTCTCTCTCTCTCTCTCTCACTCTCTCTCTCTCTCTCTCTCTCTCTCTCTCTCTCTCTCTCTCTCTCTCTCTTTTCCTTTAGTTTGTACTACTCAGCTCATATGGACTACAGCTCTCGTGTACAACATGTGACACCTACATCACCATTAACTTATGAAAGTAAGTGTTGCAAGCATCCACAGTAGAGTGCATGGTTCTTCTGCTACTATCATGGTTGAAACTGACATCTAGAATTATTCCTCCGCACCAACAACTACATTCACCTATTGAGTGGTTTTCCAGCTACTGGCAGAAAGACAAAGAGTTCTGAACTGTACTTCGAGGTAACACACAGTGAGGGGCTAATTATTTATGTTTCTATTGTCTTTTTTTGTTTGTTGTTGACCTCCAAACAGGCTGTGTGTGGTAGTATTCACAGTTGACATTGAACTCTAAATAGTTGACTGAAGCCCCACAGGTATCTGTACTTTAGATCACTCCTTTGTTTCTGCCCTTACCTCCAAACTCCACTCTGCAAATATCTCTGCAAGGTTGCTATTTTCACAGAATGTGTGCCCAGAAGACTGATCCTATAGTTTTCAAATGATGCCGCTAACGAAGATTTAGTCCATATAACATCTGTATCTCTAACATCTTCATGTAATTCTCCTCTTGACAGGACAGAAACAGAAACATAGCCCCAGCTTGCAGAGTCTACCCCCTAAGAAATCCCGGCCCACCCACCTCTCCTTCTCGTGCGCAGAACCGTCGACGCCGAGTCCCGTCGACGACGACCAGGTGGTCCCCTCGTTCCAGAGGCTGTCCGTGCACGAGCACAGCAGTCCGCCGCAGACGCCGGGTCGCTGCTCCAAGCCCCTGCCCCCGCTCCCCGTACGGACAACGGACCTCTCGCCCGAGCAGGCCATGGACAACGAGGTGGAATTCTTCACCAGTTCCGACGACAGTCGCTGCTTAGTGCCCGAAAGCTGTTCCAAGCCGTCGTCCGTGTTTCGCTACGGAGCCCCTAGCCGGCGGAGCTTCAGAGGCTGCGGGCAGATCAATTATGCCTATTTCGAGGGTCCAACTCCGCAGAAAAGGCCACCTCCACCGCAGCAGCAGCCGCCACCCCCGCCACAACAGCCCCTACCACCTCCTCCTCCTCCACAGCAGGTGGTGCACGAACCCCTTGAACACCGCCCGCCGGAGCCGCTGGAGAGATCTGTTGCGGCGTGTCAGAGACAGCAGGCTCAGAGAAAGTTAAGACGTTCCCACTCCGGCCCCGCCGGTTCCTTCAACAAGCCCACGTCGCTACGCCTGTCGTGCCATCACCGGCGCGCCGACAATTCCGAGGTGCCCCCGCCCATCCCTCCGCGGTCCGCCGTCGGTAGACTAACGGGTGCCGACTACCGGCGCTGGTCGGCAGAGGTTTCGTCAGGGGCTTACAGCGATGAGGACAAACCCCCTAAGGTGCCGCCCAGGGAGCCCTTGTCTAGAGGCGGCTCACGCACTCCGAGTCCCAAGAGCCTCCCCACGTATGTCAACGGGATAATGCCACCCACCCAAAGCTTTGCCCCCGACCCGAAGTACGTAAGCGGCCGAAGCTTGCAGAGACAGAACAGTGAGGGGTCCCCGTGTATCCTTCCTGTTATGGAGAACGGCAGGAAAGCTAGCAATACTCATTACTTTCTGTTGCCTCAGCGGCCTTCTTACCTGGACACACCTGAAGTTGAGAAGTTATTGCGGACCATGAACACGAACAGTCCCACAGGCCATGGTGCAGGGCCATCGGACTCGGACTGGAAGGCACCTGTGGATTTAGTTTGAAAAAGACATGAACTCGCTTCTCTTGACGGGAGAGAGGACTCTACTTTACCCAAGAAACAACCACTGGTCAAAAATAACGAGATGAAACTGGACACACGAAAGGCCCCTCAAACTGCTGCTTTTTACTGAATATCTGTTTTTACCCCTTTCCGTATTCTGAAAACACAGGGAATGCACGCACCGTATGCAGTTACTGGAAATGTTGGAATGGCTGTCGCTACAGAAATGAGATAAGAAGTGGTGTCCCTGATCATAGATTGTGGGTCAAATTTGACATTGTAGAGTGATTATTTTTTTATGGTGTTTGATATATTGTACTGTTTTGCTGATATTGAGGTGCAGTCTGAAGGTTCAAGATGGACTTCGTTCTCAGTGTTTCTGTTGTATGTGTGTGTGTGTGTGTGTCGTGTGTGTGCGTGAGTGTGTGTGTGTGTGTGTGTGTGTGTGTCAGTCACTTGTATCTCAGATGGGACGAATGGTCAGTGAAGCAGCCATGTATCAGTTAACCACTTGAACCCTAGCATCCCTATTCTAAACATGATAGGAAAAATGACAGCTCTACACAACGTCTTGTGAGCTTGTGGGCTATTTCCAGCAAGATATTTAGTGAAAAGGAGCAGGTCAAGGATCGAGACCTGGATGGTCCCAAATATATGGGGTTTAAGTAGTGAAATATGAAGTCAAAGTGGTGCAAATCCCCTACTCTAGCTACCTGTATTATAGTGTATGCATGCCATGTATTCTGAAACTATATGGATGCATGTTGAATTGATCTAGTTCACCACACTGATGAAGTTTATCTTTCTCTAGCCCACGTACAGCTATGTCTGTGTTGTTTTTGCATTTCCTAATGTGCACATGGCATGTACATTTTGTTCTAGTGAGAGATGGATTACTGGTAGCTATGTATGATTCCAGTGAAATGTCTAGTGCAGCTTATTGGTGAAATTGACTATTGTTAAGTGTGCGTGTTGTGTGTGTATGCGTGTGTTTACCGTATGTGAGCGCTGGCTGTTGTGAGCGACAGTAGTAAAAGTACACACCTGGTGATACTGTATGGAACGACTTTCTACTACAGTATTAGTAGAAGAATAGAATACCTAACAATATTTGTTACTGTGCTCTGCCTGTTTGCAGCACCTGCTTTTAAAAATACATCCTTCTAAAGTGCACACTTATATATTTCTTTCTTTCAATGTCCAGGTCTGTTTTGTTGCACAGAAAATGGCCTGTTGAACATTATGTGAATGTATGATGCTGTTCTTACTGAACTATGTCAAACTGTTGGAGCTCATTTTTGGCCAAGCTGTGGAGTCGCAGCTTGGAAACTAATTTGCCTCAAATACTACCTCCCTTGATATTAGAATTAATATTTAATCTACCCACCATTTTAGCTAGTTCCCAGTGTCACATTTGTAATTCCAGCTACTCATTAATTAATAGCCCAGATTGGATAGTTGACAATTATATTGTAATGCCCAGCATGTGCATTTCACATATGGACTTTTTTTCGTTGGGTTTTAGATTAAAAATCACTTCTAACTTTGGACAATCTATAAATAGATATGGTGGAGATGAGGTGTTGGACGTATTGCATAGACTGTGCAGGGTTTACCTGCATAACACACAGACTTTCCTGTTCTGCTCAAGCATTCCTGCCTTACATGATTGCAGTGGGTGTGGTCCGAGAGACTTTGGCTGCTGGCAGCCAATAAATGTATGAATTTTATTATCGTGGATGATTCAAGAAACGTGGGGATTATGATAGTAAATGTAGCACATTCATTGAAGTAACCCTAGGCAAAGAACATTGTGTCCAATTATGGAAAACAAATTGTGCTGTGGTCAAACAAGTACACTCACTTTTGAAGTACACTTTTTCCCCCCCTCACCCTTCCTGGTCACAAACCTTGCAACGACGATGTTGTTTGGACTTGGAAGTAATGTCTGAAATATTGTTTACATTGTACACTGATGTTATTTAATCTTAACCTGTCACATGTCTTATTAGGAATGAAAATAGGAGAAAAAGAAAAACATCAAAATGAAGACTTAGCTTATCAAGAATTAAGTGAGATTCTCTGTTGTGTTGAAGATATGCACTGAGAGTACAGTATGCTGTGTACAGTATTTAACAATTCCATTTGTTATGAATAGTTGATCAATCTATATTCTTTTAACAAGGAAACAAAATAAAATGGCTTATTTATGAATGTGTTTATACAATTCTTGTATGTCTTTAGTATATATTTTGCAGTGTTTTGGCTACATGCGTCCTTATTCTGTGGTGAACATAAATGGTGCATTTATATAGCACCTTTGTCCAAGGCGGTACATAGCTTATGCATGACATTCAATCATTGGAAACCATTCATCAAAAGCAATTATTAGGGGGGTTCAGTGTCTTGCTCAAGGACACTTCGACACAAACTCTGGAGGAGCCTGGGGTCGAACCAGTAACGGTTACCAGCCGGTGACTCTACCCCTGAGCCACTGCTGCCCCCATATGTTATAGTCTAGAGCGAAGTGAGGCCTTCTATTTGCTCCCTAGGATGAGGATGCTGGGCTTCAACATTGCTCTGATTCATCTATTTGACTATGTCTTCCAGTACTTTACACCCTATTGCTCACTACAACAATTCATCCACAGTCAGATAGAGCAGAGTCACTTCAAAGACATTGATGGCTATAGATTACGTTCCTTCCTCTTCCTGGTTGCTGTTCCTCTTATTTTGTGAGGGCATGTACAAAGATCTGAACTACTTGAACTCATACTTGGCATGTCATAATGGGGTAACGATTGTGAGCTCCAGGATCTGCTATTTTTGATGAATACATCTGTTATAGAGCAGTGGTCCGGGGACCACCAGTGGTCTTGAGAGGGTTTCAGGTGGTCCCCAGCTGAAGGATGGAAAGTTGATTAACCAAATGTAACTCTTTGAGACTCTCAAGAGTTAAAATATCCATCATGTGACATTAGCCAAGTCTACATGACTAGAGAATGTAAAGATTAATGGTCATTTTGATCTGTGTGTTTGACTGTTTTGTTTCCAAATTCCAGCCTGCTGTTGTGGACAAAAGCAAAAGAAATCTATAGTGTTTGGTCTGTTGGGCTAAAATGTCCTCAAGTGGTGTCTATTTTCCTCCTCCATAGTGAATTGAATACATATGTACTGTGTGAGCACTGATATTAACTGTGTGCTGTGTCTCAGTTAAACAAAAGGCAACTGTGATCTATCTAGGCCACCTGCAAACCCTTTCACCTGGGCCGCTCTTGGCTGGGCTGCTAGGCGACAGCATGGGTGGTGGCTATGGCAACTGGGACAAGGGCTATACCCATTTAAACTGCAGTCTCGTCAGGGACGCATTAGATCAACTGTTGACTGAATGAGCACATCAGTAGCATACTGAGAAATCATAAATCTGATTTGAGGCCTACAGTATATACTGTATATTCATAAATAGGGCTGCAGGACCCGACCTGAGGAGCTATTCTCAGACTTGTGACTTGTATTTGTGCCTTGTGTAGTCACAAATACAATACGCCAGGGGTTTTCAACCAGTGGTCTGGGGATCACCAGTGCCCCCTGAGAGGATTGCAGGTGGTCCCCAGGCTAATTGATGGAAAGTTGGTTAACCAGATGTAACTCTTTGAAACCAAATGGACCCTTGCGGGTCCATTTAGTTTCATGTTTATGCTCTCAAGAGTTAAAATATTCATCATCTGAATTAACCCAAAGTCTACACAACTAGAGAATTTAGAAGATTAATGGTCATTTTGATCTGTATGTTTGCCTGTTTTGTTTTTTTCCGAAATCCATCCTGGTAATGAGGGCAAAAGCAAAAGAAATCTTTAGTTCTGGGGTCTGTGTGACTAAAATGTCATCAAATGGTGGTCCGTGGCTCATATTCTGAATAAATGGTGGGCCCTGGTGTGAAAAAGGTTGAAAACCACTGAATTAGATCAAATGCTGATTGAATGAGCACATCAGCACTGTGACCTGAGTAGCTATTTTCAGTTGTTTGGCTTTAGTCACAAATACAGTACAATAGTCCCACACAACACAAATTCAGGGTTTGTTAAAAAGGTCCAAATGGGTCCTTATCTTTCCAGATCTGTCCAATTGGTTCCATGTGTACAGATTAGTTATTGGGAGTCAAAGATATTTTAAAGTTTGAAAAACTACTGGTATAAAGCAATTAGCTTAGGTTCCATCTATGGGCTGATTGATTCAGAAGAAGTTTCACCCAGTTGGACAAACTCCTTTTCATGATAAGAATTATTATGCTAATTATTATAGCCCCTAATTAATTATTATATGCTTCTCTGACTGCAGATGACTGTAATGTGTAATGTCTGTCTGGAACAGCAATAAGTGGTGACTAGTGTAGGATGATGAAGATGATGATGATAATTTAATTTAGAAAACCAGAAACCACAAACCAAAAGGGCATTCCAGTGAAGCGATAAAAATCCATCATGCACGTTCTGTTCAGTAAGTAATGTCAGTGCATTTGTCTTCCATGCAACTGTGATCAAATTATATTAACATTTAGTGAGCAATAAGGCTGGCAAGAAACCTGTGGACTGTATGCAAAACGTCCCTGAGGTGTAAAGAGTAAGCGCGCCATCTAGCGACGAAACACGTAATCACACGTAATCACAAACTATTTCTTGCAGGCGGATGTATGAAGTAGCTCAGTGCCAGTGCCAGGCTAACAGGTAAACTTTATATTGTATTTAACTGAGACATATTTTAGGCCTCCTTTTACCTCTGGCCTGGGTGACGAATGTTTCATTGCATTGGGGTAATAATGGGATAATCAGGGGGAAAAAAGAAAATTATGTCAATTTAAATAATTTAATGTAACAGTAATTTAGCCTGACCTCAGTCTTAATTGTTATTTCTTTTCACTTCATTGGAGAAAAAATTAATAAGGTAGTATTTTTAGGTGGCGATACAGGGCTGAAGCCAGGCTAACATTAAATAGAAAATGGTCGCAAATGTAAACAGTATTTGAACATTCACTGCTGGCTAGTTACACTTTATCATAGGCAAAAGTCAAATGTTGACTTTTTATCTTTACCTCCTGAGCCACAGTGACCTCAGCAAATTTTAGCATTTACTGAGGTTAGGTAGGCCTAACCCTAATCTCAGTAAAACTAACCCTAATCTCAGTAAACCAAAAAAATCTGGGGTCACTGTGGCTCAGGAGGTAAAGCAGGTTGGCCAGTAGGCAGTATATTTATATAGTAGGTTCGGATCCATGCCGCTCCTATTTTAATGCATGTTAAAGGTAGGGTAAGTGATTTGAAATTCATGGTGTAGTACCAGCCTGGTGCACTAGGGGCGCCCAAGAGTAGCTACACTATGTGAACCTGCTGCTCGATCCTGATTGGAGGAGAATTCACCCTCCACCTGGGGAACTTTTATTAGCTCCTCTGCTAACGTGGGGGAGGGGGAAACTCCATATATGGTCTGCACACCTTATAATAGAGCATTTTAACAGATTTTTTTTTTTGGGGGGGTGGGGGTCAAATACTGACTTGTGTGGGATGACTGGGGTCTGGCAAAAGTCAACGTTTGACTTTTTGTATATGCTGGGCTAGTAGGTTTACCCTTCAACTCATTTTCTATGTCTAACATGACAGGTTTTTTAGCAATGTGTAGAAATTCTAGAAATATTAGGCATCATTTGTAAAAAGGAAATGTATTTTATTTGCCTTATTTAAATACATGGCAATATAATACATTGTAATACAATATAATATCCATTATATTACAACAAAGGTACCCTGAGGTCTCAGCGGCCCATCTTATCAATGTATTGTCACTTCTATAACATAATACACTGTACATTGGATCAGATTACCTTTCTCTTCACCAGTAAAAACATTTTAAAGGAGGCAAAGGCAATTAAAACCAAAGGAGAGAGCAATAAAAATAACATAAAAAGTGGCAATGTGCAATAAATTGAACAGTAGCCTACTATTTAAAGTGCATATTATTAGTGGCAGTATATTATTATCAGTCACAGCAGAAACAATGCAGCCAAATGTAAATTAATCAACAAGAAAGAAGAAAATGGTCCATCAATAGTCATCCTATAAGCATTACGTGAGACCTTTTTTGTATGAATATAAAATGATATATACATAATATATATGTTTTACTTTTCCTTGTAGAATGACCCAATTATCTATTTGGCTTATCTTGTGTAAATGCACACTATAAACAAAGATTCTCTAGAAGAAGAATAACTTTATGCAGATCCAAAAGGGTTAGGGTTAGGGTTGACACTGTATGACCCTCCTTGGCCTGTTGAAAACAGAAACAAATGTTATAATGTAGAATGTTAAATCACATGCTGAATGGTGGACTTATTACATGGACTGGAACAAACCTAAGTCTGAGAAATCAAAGAAGTCCTCCTCGAAATCCCTCAGTCGGTTGCCAAGTGACTTGTTCATCCTAAGATATGTTAGACATTGTTTTTGTCAATACAAGGATAATACAGTATACTGTTTGAAAAAATAAAAAACACAATTAAAAAAAAAAAACTAACCCTAACCCTAACAATTATCAAAAGATAGGCCCTGTTTCTTGATTATTTGATTAATACCTACAACATGAGCAAGGTTTTCGATATACCGGTATTTTCAGTTACTCTGTCTGGGCTGAATATAAGACTTTCCCATAAATAGTCTTGAAAAATAGTCTTATAATCGGGGTCGCCTCATATTCGGTAAGTAAGTAGCAAGTAAGCCTTAGAGCAGCCCACAGAGCTCCTGTTTCTGTAGCGAGAGCGTGACCCACTGTTCATGAGGCTAGTCCAGTGGTTTTCAACCTTTTTGATACCAGGGCCCACTATTTATTCAGAATTTGACCCACAGACCACCATTTGATGACATTGTAGCCCCACCGACCCCAAAACTAAAGATTTCTTGTGTTTTTGTCCACAATTCCAGGCTGGATGTGGGGAAACAAAACAGTCAAACATACAGATCACACCATTAATCTTCTATATTCCCTAGTTGTGTATAGACATAGGGCTAATTCAGATGATGAATATTTTAACTCTTGAGAGTGTAAACATGAAACCAAATGGACCCGCAAGGGTCCATTTGGTTTCATTTTTATGCTCTCAAAGAGTTACATCTGGTTAACCAACATTCCATCATTTAGCTGGGGACCACCTGGAACTCTCTCATGGACCACTGGTGGTCCCTGCACCGCTGGATGAAAAACACTGGGCTAGTTGGTTCAATAAGGTGCCCAACCCATTCTCCTTACGTGAAAACTCACCACATGTTTCTGCCTCTCTTCTTTAGTATAATGACCACAACGACAACAAGTATCACGAGGACCAGAGCTCCAGCCAGTGATCCAAACAGAGCTCCCCAGAAACCTGGGCCCCAGTGGAAGTGCTCACACCGTGGACCGCCATACTGCTTCAGGTCAGACTGGTAGCACCTGTGTTCATTTCAACAAGGTTACTGTCAGTGCCGGTCTGGACACTCAACCCCAGTCAAAGAGTGGACACTCCTGTCAAATTTACTCAGCTACAGTCATATGTTTGGGGAAAGAACAAAAATGTACTGGAGTAGCTGCAGTACTTTCTCTTAATACTACTCAAAAGTAAAAAATACAGTATAGCATACATTAATACATTTCTTTTTTATTATGCTTGTTAAATGTAACCATTTTGTGAAAAGGTCAAGGATATTCCAGGAATATATATTTCTAAATAATAGTTAGTATAGCAGCTCTACAAGCTCACAAGTTAACTCATGATGCAAAAGTATAGATCAACTATTTTCACAATTTGAAATAGAGGTCATTGGTTTATTCATAATGTTCTCTTATGAGACATGTAATGGAGTCAAAGGTGCAATATTTGTCTTTGAAACGTACTTGAGCGGAAGTCACAAGTATCCAGAGTCACTCACAATAGACATGAAATAAAGAACCATGTTTGGTGACTTACTGACAAGTAGCTCCTAGTTCAATGTCATTCTGACACGTTCCCTGATGATTGCAGTAATCTGGGCTGGTCTTACAAGGTCCACTGCATTGCCATCGACCATTCACAAGCTCAGCAGTGTAATTAAAAAACCGACTGCAGTTGATATAGCGCTGGAGGTCTTCAATATCTGTTGGATGTGCAGTACAAAATATGACTTCCCAATATCACATCAATTATGTGTAGTTTAGTAGTATACTAAATAAATACATATAAGTACTATGAAATAAATATACCGGTATATACTGTAAGTACTATGATCGTCATGCCCACCACAAAGATTGTTAAAAGTAAAAAGCAGCTGTGTGTATTTCTTTGTTTTAATGTGTCAAAAAATGGAATAATGGATTCAAAATGGTCTCACTCACTTTTGATTTCAGGTGGTGGCAGATTTACACTGTTATACTGCACGCTCACATTTCCGAAGGCTTGGCCAATACTGTTCAGGTTGCTTGTGTCATTGAAGATATCTCTCAGTCTGTCACCGATTTTGTCATTGAGAAACTGTATTTGAGTTTCACTGTTTGGATAACTGTATTCAGCCGTAGTCTCTGCGACAACACTTCCCGGTCTACAACAGTGAAATTACAGGTCAGATGTCAAATAATGTGAGGAAAAACAGAAAAACACATTTGCATTCTATTTCTGGTCACCTACGTTAGTTTAGTGACGTTTACTCCTCTAAAATTCTTTGGATCTGCCTTTTTGCATAAGATTTCAAGCTGAAAAAGAGCAACAATATGAATTAGGCAGCTCTAAAAGATAGCATTACAATAAAAAATATGCAAGATTATTACAATTTCGTGAATAACAGTTAAATCATACAATATTGAGTCTTTTACCTCTTTTCCCAGAGTGCTTATAAAAGCTAGCGACTCCGGTGAGCTTAAATTGTGAAATGCCTCTTCAAATTTCTTCATGATTTCCAAAGAAATATTGGCATTTCTTGTGGGTACTGCTCCAGAATCTGCAAGTGCAAATTATATGGCAAGATTTCAAAATTATATGACAAGCAACTGTACATCTGACCTCATAACCTTAAGAGTTACATAGGATATTGTTCTAACATTTCAACATTTCATGTTGATCCTTCTTGTTTGTTGTCTTTCTTTTGACTAATACTGGTCCACTTAAACTCCAGATGGGCCTGCCCCAAAGTTATTAGTGCAGCCAACCACAGCAGCCAGCAAAAACAGGCCAGAAAATTAAGGCACGGCCTCACCTGGGCCCTCATCAACTCCTGTGCACTGCCCCTCTGCAGTGTGCTGCCACAATCGATTTCTCAGACATAGGACAGGTGCCCTAATTTTAGCTCATGTTTTACCTAAAATTGGAATAAATTGTAACATGGGATTTTTCTTCACAGATCATTTCTTTGAGGTCTCCAGAACAACATATTAAAAGTCCCGAAAAATCCCAGTTGCGCAAATATGTTTAATTTCATAAAGTAATAGAATACATAGGCTCCAATGGAGTGATAGCCCCGCCCCCTCCTATACAAACCCATTATAACTTAAAACTCCATTTTAACCATGATGGATTATTCAAAAACAACACATCTTTTTTCTGGTGACTGATATTGTCCTCCTAATACGTGAGAGGACCGTGGAATTTCATTCACAGGTTTCAGTTATTTTTAAAATATTGTTTTGGAAAATGTAGCTGCCTCCATATCTGGCTATGCCCACCCAAATGAATATTAAAAAAATAAATAAATGAAACCTGTAAATGAAATTCCACTGCCCTCTCACATATTAGGAGGACTATATAAGTCACCAGAAAAAGGTGATTTTATAATGGGTTTGTATAGGAAGGGGGCAGGGCCATCACTCCATTGGAGCCTATGTATTCTATTACTTTATGAAATTGCGCAACTGGGATTTTTCGGGACTTTTAATATGTTGTTCTGGAGACCTCAAAGAAATGATCTGTGAAGAAAAATCCCATGTTACAATTTATTCCACTTGAAAATCTATTTTGCCTGGACTAACAGGACAGGTGCCCTAATTGGGCCTTCATCAAACCCTGTACACTCAAGACAATGCCCCCGCTTCCACCCTTTACATCGCCATATATAGAGTTGACTAGTTCTTACATTCTGTATGTTGATCTGACCACATCAAACCTGCATAGTGCATACTCAAGACATGCAAGACACGCTCATTTCAATACAAAATTCCTTAGTCCTTACATACAGTATATTGATCTGATTCCTCATGCGAAGCACCAGCGCTCGCCCAGCAGTCTGCTGTCACCTATGGGATGGGAAGAACGCATCTTCCCATCAGAAGGATGAAGCACTACATTAAGAGAAATAACAGGATTATTTACCTATAACTGGAGTTACGTCATTGGCTCCATAATTGCAGTTATCTCCATGGGTACCATCTTGGCACAGAGACACTGTAGATGCTGATTGATTGGTTATTGGTTCCATTGTAGTTGTGACAGTTGAACTTTCCATTGTAACAGCATTTGTAGTTTGTGTTGTGCTTGTCATCAGTGTGGAAATCATGGTTGTGTTTTGTTGTGTGATTGTGGATGATTGAGTACTTTCTGTAGAAATATCTTTGGTTTGGAGACTTGTGGAGGAAGTTGCTTGAGTTGTCTTTGATGTTGTATGAGAACCAGTGGTGACATTGTAAGGTGAAGGAACAGATGGTCTTTGTGTGTTTGAAGATGTTTTTGTAGTAGTGAAGGAGGTTTCAGAAGTTGGAATGGCTTCACTGCCTGTGACAACTGATAGGTCAGGTTGCGACTCAAAATGGGTGGTCGTAGTTGTTGAAGTTTGATATGAACGTGTTGTTTCACTGGTTTGATCAGTTGGCGAATGGGTGCGAGTAGTTGTGATGAAAGAGATTGAAGGACTCGATGATGTAGGTGACACAACTGGGTATATATCTGTGTTTGAAGATGTTTTCATTGTGCTAAATGAATTTGCTGAAGTTGGATTGGTTTCACTGCCCGTGACAACTGATATGTTAGGTTGAGAATGGGTGTTCGTAGTTGTTGCCGTTTGGAATGATCTTTGTGTTGTTTCACTCACTTGATCAGTTGACAAATAGGTGCTACTGGTTGTCACTGAAGAGATGGAGGGCCTCACAGATGTAGGTGATACCTCTGGGGATTCGGTTGTGTTTGAAGATGTTTTTATAGTGCTGAAGGAAGTTGCAGAAGTTGTAATGGTTTCACTGCGAGTGACAGTTGATGTTTGGGGTTGAGACTCATGGACAGTTGTTGCAGTTTGGGATGAACTTTGTGCTGTTGTCTGATCAGTTGACAAGTGGGTGGTACTGGCTGTCATCGGAGAGATTGAAGTACTCATCAATTTAGGTGACACCACTGGGGATTTGGTTGTGTTTGAAGATGTTTTTGTAGTGCTGGATGAAGTTGCTGAAGTTGAAATGGTTTCACTGCCAGTGACAACTGATATGTGTGGTTGAGAGTCAGAATGGGTGTTCACAGTTGTCAGAGTTTGGGATGAACTTTGTGCTGTTTCACTGGTTTGATCAGTTGACAAGTGGGTGCTACTGGCTGTCATCGGAGAGATTGAAGTACTCATCAATTTGGGTGACACCACTGGGGATTCGGCTGTGTTTGAAGATGTTTTTGTAGGGCTGAAAGAGGTTGCTGATGTTGAAATGGTTTCACTGCCAGTGAAAGCTGATATGTATGGTTGAGACTCAGAATGGGTGTTCATAGTTGTTGCAGTTTGGGTTGAACTTTGTGTTGTTTCACTGGTTTGATCAGTTGATGAATGGGTGCGAGTAGTTGTGATGAAAGAGATTGAAGGACTCGATGATGTAGGTGACACAACTGGGGATACATCTGTGTTTGAAGATGTTTTCATAGTGCTAAATGAATTTGCTGAAGTTGGAATTGTTTCATTGCCCGTGACAACTGATATGTTAGGTTGAGAATGGGTGTTCGTAGTTGTTGCCGTTTGGAATGATCTTTGTGTTGTTTCACTCACTTGATCAGTTGACAAATAGGTGCTACTGGTTGTCACTGAAGAGATGGAGGGCCTCACAGATGTAGGTGATACCTCTGGGGATTCAGCTGTGTTTGAAGATGTTTTTATAGTTGTTGCAGTTTGGGATGAACTTTGTGCTGTTGTCTGATCAGTTGACAAGTGGGTGGTACTGGATGTCATCGGAGAGATTGAAGTACTCATCAATTTGGGTGACACCACTGGGGATTCGGCTGTGTTTGAAGATGTTTTTGTAGTGCTGGATGAAGTTGCTGAAGTTGAAATGGTTTCACTGCCAGTGACAGCTGATATGTGTGGTTGAGACTCAGAACTTTGTGCTGTTTCACTGGTCTGATCAGTTGACAGGTGGGTGCTACTGGCTGTCATTGGAGAGATTGAAGTACTCATTAATTTGGGTGACACAACTGGGTGTTCGGTTGTGTTTGAAGATGTTTGTGTAGGGATGAATGGAAATGAAGTTGCTGTGCCAGTGACAGCTGATATGTGTGGTTGAGAGTCAGAATGGGTGTTCATAGTTGTTACAGCTTGGGATGAACTTTGTGCTGTTTCACTGGTCTGATCAGTTGACAAGTGGGTGCTACTGGCTGTCATCGGAGAGATTGAGGTACTCATTAATTTGGGTGACACCACTGGGGATTCAGCTGTGTTTGAAGATGTTTTTATAGTTGTTGCAGTTTGGGATGAACTTTTTGCTGTTTCACTGGTCTGATCAGTTGACAAGTGGGTGCTACTGGCTGTCATCGGAGAGATTGAAGTACTCATCAATTTGGGTGACACCACTGGGGATTCGGCTGTGTTTGAAGATGTTTTTGTAGTGCTGGATGAGGTTGCTGAAGTTGGATTGGTTTCACTGCCCGTGACAACTGATATGTTAGGTTGAGAATGGGTGTTCGTAGTTGTTGCCGTTTGGAATGATCTTTGTGTTGTTTCACTCACTTGATCAGTTGACAAATAGGTGCTACTGGTTGTCACTGAAGAGATGGAGGGCCTCACAGATGTAGGTGATACCTCTGGGGATTCAGCTGTGTTTGAAGATGTTTTTATAGTGCTGAAGGAAGTTGCAGAAGTTGTAATGGTTTCACTGCGAGTGACAGTTGATGTTTGGGGTTGAGACTCATTGACAGTTGTTGCAGTTTGGGATGAACTTTGTGCTGTTTCACTGGTCTGATCAGTTGACAAATGGGTGCTACTGGCTGTCATCGGAGAGATTGAAGTACTCATTAATTTGGGTGACACCACTGGGGATTCTGCTGTGTTTGAAGATGTTTTTGTAGTGCTGGATGAGGTTGCTGAAGTTGAAATGGTTTCACTGCCAGTGACAGCTGATATGTGTGGTTGAGAGTCAGAATGGGTGTTCATAGTTGTTACAGCTTGGGATGAACTTTGTGCTGTTTCACTGGTCTGATCAGTTGACAAGTGGGTGCTACTGGCTGTCATCGGAGAGATTGAAGTACTCATCAATTTGGGTGACACCACTGGGGATTCGGTTGTGTTTGAAGGTGTTTTTGTATTGCTGGATGAAGTTGCTGAAGTTGAAATGGTTTCACTGCCAGTGACAACTGATATGTGTGGTTGAGACTCAGAACTTTGTGCTGTTTCACTGGTCTGATCAGTTGACAAGTAGGTGCTACTGGCTGTCATCGGAGAGATTGAAGTACTCACTTGATCAGTTGACAAATAGGTGCTACTGGTTGTCACTGAAGAGATGGAGGGCCTCACAGATGTAGGTGATACCTCTGGGGATTCAGCTGTGTTTGAAGATGATTTTATAGTGCTGAAGGAAGTTGCAGAAGTTGAAATGGTTTCACTGCCAGTGACAACTGATATGTGTGGTTGAGACTCAGAATGGGTGTTCATAGTTGTTGCAGTTTGGGATGAACTTTGTGTTGTTTCACTGGTCTGATCAGTTGACAAGTGGGTGCTACTGGCTGTCATTGGAGAGATTGAAGTACTCATCAATTTGGGTGACACCACTGGGGATTCGGCTGTGTTTGAAGGTGTTTTTGTAGTGCTGGATGAGGTTGCTGAAGTTGAAATGGTTTCACTGCCAGTGATAGCTGATATGTGTGGTTGAGACTCAGAATGGGTGTTCATAGTTGTTGCAGTTTGCGTTGAACTTTGTGTTGTTTCACTGGTTTGATCAGTTGACGAATGGGTGCGAGCAGTTGTGATGAAAGAGATTGAAGGACTCGATGATGTAGGTGACACAACTGGGGATACATTTGTGTTTGAAGATGTTTTCATAGTGCTAAATGAATTTGCTGAAGTTGGAATGGTTTCACTGCCCGTGACAACTGATATGTTAGGTTGAGAATGGGTGTTCATAGTTGTTGCCGTTTGGAATGATCTTTGTGTTGTTTCACTCACTTGATCAGTTGACAAATAGGTGCTACTGGTTGTCACTGAAGAGATGGAGGGCCTCACAGATGTAGGTGATACCTCTGGGGATTCGGCTGTGTTTGAAGATGTTTTTATAGTGCTGAAGGAAGTTGCAGAAGTTGTAATAGTTTCACTGCGAGTGACAGTTGATGTTTGGGGTTGAGACTCAATGACAGTTGTTGCAGTTTGGGATGAACTTTGTGCTGTTTCACTGGTCTGATCAGTTGACAGGTGGGTGCTACTGGCTGTCATCGGAGAGATTGAAGTACTCATCAATTTGGGTGACGCCACTGGGGATTCGGCTGTGTTTGAAGAGGTTTTTGTAGGGCTGAAAGAAGGTGCTGAAGTTGAAATGGTTTCACTGCCAGTGATAGCTGATATGTGTGGTTGAGACTCAGAATGGGTGTTCATAGTTGTTGCAGTTTGCGTTGAACTTTGTGTTGTTTCACTGGTTTGATCAGTTGACGAATGGGTGCGAGTAGTTGTGATGAAAGAGATTGAAGGACTCGATGATGTAGGTGACACAACTGGGGATTCGGTTGTGTTTGAAGATGTTTTTGTAGTGCTGGATGAAGTTGCTGAAGTTGAAATGGTTTCATTGCCAGTGACAGCTGATGTTTGTGGTTGAGTCTCAGAATGGGTGTTCATAGTTGTTGCAGTTTGGGATGAACCTTGCGCTATTTCACTGGTCTGATCAGTTGACAAGTGGGTGCTACTGGTTGTCATCTGAGAGATTGAAGTACTCATCAATTTGGGTGACACCACTGGGGATTCGGCTGTGTTTGAAGATGTTTTTGTAGTGCTGAGTGAAGTTGCTGAGGTTGAAATGGTTTCACTGCCAGTGACAACTGATATGTGTGGTTGAGACTCAGAACTTTGTGCTGTTTCACTGGTCTGATCAGTTGACAAGTAGGTGGTACTGGCTGTCATCGGAGAGATTGAAGTACTCATTAATTTGGGTGACACAACTGGGTGTTCGGTTGTGTTTGAAGATGTTTGTGTAGGGATGAATGAAAATGAAGTTGCTGTGCCAGTGACAGCTGATATGTGTGGATGAGAGTCAGAATGGGTGTTCATATTTGTCACAGTTTCGGATGAACTTTGTGCTGTTTCACTGGTCTGATCAGTTGACAAGTGGGTGCTACTGGCTGTCATCGGAGAGATTGAGGTACTCATTAATTTGGGTGACACCACTGGGGATTCGGCTGTGTTTGAAGGTGTTTTTGTAGTGCTGCGTGAAGTTGCTGAAGTTGAAATGGCTTCACCGGTTTGATCAGTTGCTGAATCGCTGCTACTGGTTGTCATTGAAGAGATTGAGGGCCTCACAGATTTCGGTGACACCACTGGGGATTCAGATGTGTTTGAAGGTGTTTTTGTAGTGCTGGATGAGATTGCTGAAGTTGAAATGGTTTCACTGCCAGTGACAACTGATATTTGTGGTTGGGGATCAGAATGGGTGTTCATAGTTGTTGCAGTTTGGGATGAACTTTGTGCTGTTTGACTGGTTTGATCAGTTGCTGAATCGCTGCTACTGGTTGTCATCGAAGAGATTGAGGGCCTCACAGATTTAGGCGACACCACAGGGGATTCAGCCGTTTTTGAAGATGTTTTTGTAGTGCTGGATGAAGTGGAAGGAGTTGGAAGGGTTTTCCTGTCCGTGACAACGGATATGTCAGGTCGAGACTCAGAATGGGTGTTCAAAGTTATTGCCGTTTTGGTTAAACTTTGTGTTGTATCACTGGTTTCACTGCCAGTGAAGACTGTCATGTGTGGTTGATACTCAGAATGGGTGTTCACAGTTGTTGCCGTTTGGGATGAAATTTGTGTTGTTTCACCGGTTTGATCAGTTGATGAATTAGTGTCAATGTTTGCTATTGAAGAACTTGAGTTTGCTATGGGTAATATTAGGGCTCCAGAAATACTCGTAGGTGTACTTTGCACAATGGTTTGTTCAGGTGGCCTGGGACTCTCTGTTTGTTCAGTTGTGGATGTTGTACTTGAAACTGCAGTTTTTGTTGATATAAATCTAGCAGGTGATGGGTTTCTTCCACTGTCAAGCTCTATAGAGGTATTTGTGGTATACTTTGATGCAGCTGTTATGTTGTCTGTATTTTTTAATAATGGAATAATTCTGAAATCCTCCAGGGGCACACTTTCGCTGATATTAGATCTTTCTTTTGTTAGATTTAGACGTTTATATTTGTTTGTAATCACTGGTTTCTTCAATGATTCATCTTGTGTTGGATCCTTATTTCCTGTGGAATGAGAACATGTGAGGCATTAGTCTTGTATGAGTGAGATACATCACTATAGCACGTCAAGCACTGCATTTCGTGAACACCAATATGTTACATTTGAGCATCGCCCCGGCTTTGTCCGCAGCGTAATTGTCTTTATATGAATGAAAAGTCTATGAGACGTCACCTCCATGGGCCGCTAAGGGCCACTCCCTATATCCTTAATCATATTGCAGGGTTGTGGGCACTTTTGGAATAATTTGTACCCTGAGTTTCTAGCCACCTTGTGGCAACAAATAAAACTTCTGGTAACTCAGACTACACTCTTACAGTTAAGTTGACATATGATTTTATGATATGAAAATAAACTAAGTAAATGTGATAATAAATTGGGTTACCATTAAATGGGTGGCACTATTTTCACTCTCAAGAATTCAAGATCTATAAGGGTCCTTTTGGTTATCAACTTGGTTATCAACTCTCAAGGACCACTGATAACCACGTTGAGAACCTGTTCTACATCTATCAGTATGTTAAGATATTTCACTTTCAAGATTTATTTTGGTCATCAACTCAGCCTTATGTAAACACTCAGATGGTTTTTAAATTGCTTGAGTCACTCAATTTTTATCTGTTTGATATGAAGGGGACAGGGCAGGGCAGCACAAATGAATAACCAAATAAACTTAAAACTGTGTCCAGGGTGTTCACAAAAGCCTAAGTATATGTTAAAAATGACCAAACCGAGTAAAATATCCCTTTAATTTATTAATAAAAAAAAAAAACATGCATGGACACGCTTGAAAAAAAATCTGCAGCCCTGGTACCCTCGTCAAAATATGGCCAAACAGTGGACTTGTGGTTAGAGTGTACGCCGTGAAACTGGGAGGCCGGGGTTCGATTCCCAGCCGGGTCATACCAAAGACTGTAAAGAATGGGACCCAATGCCTCCCTGCTTGGCACTCAGCATCAAAGGGTTGGATTGGGGGTTGGATTGGGGGTCAACTAATGATTCCTAAGCGTGGCACATGCTGCGGATCACCGCTTCAAGAGATGGGTCAAAAGCGGAGAACTAATTTCACTGTGGTAATGTGAGTGACTAATCAGACGACTTTGACTTTGCCCTTGCCCTTGCCCTTGAGGAAAATTAATTGGGAAACCCTGGTAAAGTGTGTGTGTGCGTGTGTGACGCGTGCTAGTCTCACTATGTGTATGTACAAAGTATATGATACACACATTACAGTATATCATAACCCAACCTTTGTTTGCCATGGAACAGTGATAAGCATACAATAAATGGCTCAGTGAGTAAAGACCATCCCTGGCACAGTGGCACAATCAGGCAACTACTGTATATAATCTTACATGCTCTAACATTGAAAGTTTTCATTACAAATACAACATACATACATACATCAAGTGTTACAGCCATGTAAAGGAGATCAAAAAGGCATGGGCAGAAGCTGAAAAAGTGCCCATCCTTCACACAACAAAACAATAGGTTAACCCCACACAGTTATTAATTTAACAGACAGTAGATCAGAGGCAGAAGACAACATTCCTTTATCCAACCCACGCCTGTCTCACCACCAGGGTCGATATAGTGATTGAGACTGTATTTTCATTGATTATTGAGGTCATTTTTTTCTTGTTGTCCTTGACGTTGTCACCATTATTACTAATCCTGATCATCCTTTACCTTACTGATTTTATTGTAATTAACATCACCATGATCATTGTTTGTGACTTAAATTGTAATTTTCTATTAGAGGTCATCTTCACTACACCAATTATTATTTGATATTTGGTGTCTTTACTTATATCTTGTTATTTGTGGGTACTTGGTAGCTTGCAGAATATTTCACCCACTGTGTTACACTATGATATATTGATTTAAAACAAACAAACAATGCAGATTAACCGTTCAGTAATGCGCATGTGCACAGCAGTAATTATTGTCCTTTTCCGATGTAATGAAGAGATCTTGCCTAGAGGTTATAAGGCGACAGCTGTGTCCAAAGTGGGGCGACCTTCCATAAGGGCTGCAGCTTCAGACCTGGATGGCAATAATATATAATATAAAATTCTGGGGAATTTTTACACTAAGGATTTTTAACCTGGGCATTTTCCCTGGGTATAAGTTCCTTCTGTTAAATGATCGTTTCTTGGTCGTTGACCGCCGTCCGTCAGTCGTGCCTCGAAGTACTCTTCAAGGCACTGATGACGTAATGGTGATGTAATTAAGAGATCTTTATAAGCACTATATTATCTCCCAGAAGTCGCAGTACTCTCTGGTCGGCGGTTGCTTGCTCTGCTCACACACAAGTAGGCTATACTTGTGCTCAATGCGCAGAGTTGCTGATGTATTTATTATTAGGCCTATTATTATTATTACCCTCATTGTTATTGTTTTTAATTATTATTATACCTTGATTACATTTGGTATAGAGCTACACTTTTTGTTCACATCACACACCAGGCAAAACACCAAAATTAAATGAAATATGAATGATGATAGTTAAATAGAATGATTTAAATGTGAAGGTACATCATTGGCCCTTTGGGTGTTTTAATATTTTTAATATTGTTCCCGTATAGTATAATGTATTGTAGGGATGGGATGATTCACTTACAAACTCACAATATGATACAATATCAATATTTAGGTTGCCAAATCATTTCATATTGCAATCTTAATTATGTTGTGATTCGATTGGATATATCGACATATTGCGATATTTTCCCACAAATTCCTTTGCTTTTATCATACTAGAACATTTTAAAACATTTATAAGCAATATGGACTGTGAAAAGTTCGATCAACGACATTTTAACACAATTCGAAACAATATACCATGGAAAGTTCACTTCACATAACCGTCAGTCAGTTTTTCTGACATGAAATCAATTAAAAAAACAATTTTGAACCTGGCGATACGATATTGATATCATGGCATTAAGAATTACAATATATTGGCACCCCTAATGCAACGACAAGCATAATCAAGTTTAACAACTGTAAATTACAGCTTGTGAATTACAGTTTTCTAATTATGTTAACAAAAGCAATCCTATTACTGTGTATAGGGAGGAATTGGGTAGAACAAAAATATCAACCTACCTCTTTCCTCTGTAAAAAGCTCACACAATGCAGTCACTAATAGTACCAAAAGGGTTAGGACTGTTATAAGGGCAACCACTCTTTTCCAGTGCAAGGGTTCCAAAAACAACCACCTCTTCTTTGTCATGTTGATTCAGAGAAAAAACAAAACAAAAAACAACAATATTCCTAGTATAATGATGAAATGATTATTTCTCGTGTCACTAGATCACGTATATGGTCTGTGGCTATCCAAAGTTATCCTGTGCAGTTGTACAACATGTACAACATTCTGAATACATGTAATATGAAATTCCACTATTGCGTTATCAGTGACCAACTGTGGTGGACTGACCGATGTTGATGTAGCCAGCTAGTGCACACCTTTTGCAAACCATCAAAAGGTGTTTGTGGGTTGGTACTGACATGGTTCTGAAGTTGGAATTATGTCATTTGAAATGACACATGCATTTTGCACACGCTCGCACGCAATCACAATCACTCACTCTATTGAATACCCTTTAGGTTTGTGTGTGTGTGTGTGTGTGTGTATTACAAATATTAAAACTTTGAATCTGGAATCTGTTTAGGCTATTTTTGGAAAGATAGCACTTATTTTGAAATGATGCCAAGTTAATTTGGACCGTATCTACCATATCCAAAATGTTTATTTTCCCAGATATATTTGGAGCTTTAGACAGTTTGCTCCATAGATTTTTCTAAAGTTCTGTTTAATACTTGTCATTAGTTCAACATTTTTAACCGACAGATGTAAAGTGTACGAAATCTAAAATCAGCTTTTTCCGTACGACAGCAACAATATTCAAATATACTCAACTGCCTTCAGACTCAATGCTAGTGTGTAAGACTATAGTCCTGGTGGTCTTGGTGTTGTGTTCTGTGTCCACTCATGTATGTTGTGTTTTGTCCTGTAGTTTTTCTTTCATAGCTTATTTATGTGTCACACTGCTGTTGTAGCACTTCAGTTTCCCCTCTGGGATTAAAATATAAAGTATATCTCATCTCATCTCACAATCTTAATCTGAAATACTTTTTAGTGCCCCATTTTTATTTATTTATTTTTTATTTTTTTCAAATAATCTTCCTCACATGCCATTGTGATGCTAAGAATGTATTCTCGGTGGACAATGTCAACCACGATAATAAACCTGTCTCATTTGACAGATTGGTTTTTATATTGTACTGCTTGTGTTCTGATTTATTGTGTCTGTCATCATTGAACAATGATGCACAAATCCTCCTCAAATGTTGACCATTGAAGGACTAATACTTACAGAAAAGTGTGATGTCAAGAACGCCATAGCAAAACAATCTTGAATCACAGGGAAAGTTGTCCACACCTCTGCTTATTGTAAAGCCATCACACAGCCAACGTGTCATGACGTATGTAGCAGTTCTATAGCTGACAGTCATAATTGTTTGCATTTTTGCAACCAAAATGTTTAGAGCAAACATCAAACATTCCTGACCTTTTGGAGATCTGTGCTCCAAGGAGCACTTTTCCCTAATTTGTACTGCTTTTCTCCACATTCTGTCTTTAGTGGCAGCAATTCTGAACACTATTATTTGGATGTGATGACAGCATGACATAACATAACTTATTTAAGCCCAAGCCAATGATTTTGACATGCAACTCCTACTCCTATGTATAACATATGGATTATGTAGTCGTAGACCATCCTCAGTAGAATGAAACGAGTACATTGTTGCTGCAATACAAGGAAGCTACAAACATTTGTAATCTAATTGTAATCTAATCAACGGGAAAGTTGTCCACACCTCTGTTTGCTTATTCGAAATCCGTTGAGGAAATATCATGCAACAAAAAAAACTGTTCCTTTGTTCCTGTTTGCTTATAGTGATTTACTCAAATAACATACTGTACTAACTAGGTCACACACACACACACACACACACACACACACACACACACACACACACACACACACACACACACACACACACACACACACACACACAGTACCTCGCTGCCGCTCATAATTGCATTGTGCATTAATTGCTGCATCACTAACCTGCTAAGTGTGGCAAACTTCCTTGAAGGCCAATAAACAAAACACACACACACACACACACACACACACACACACACACACACACACACACACACACACACACACACACACACTTCTGAGACATTTGTCTCAGAAGTCATCATAAAGGCATAGGGGAATTATTTTGTTCAACTCCTTATTCTTTTCTACAGCTTTACAAAGACTTTACAGTAGAGAAATCAAGGTCATTTTCAACCTCAAACTAGGGCGGGCCTTTTTTGAAAAGGTTGCGACCGATGCTAACCCAACCTGACCTTTTTTTCCAAAACGTTGTCGCCATTTTACACACGGTCACAGCCTCTCTTATCGGTCGCAACTAAACCTAACTCTAGCCTTTGTGACGGGTCGAGAGGGGGGTTAGAAAAAGGTCGCCGAAGGGTCGCCCCATGACCTATTTCTAAAGTGGTCACAACCGTTTTAAAAAGGTTGGGGCTGGTGGAAAAAAGTTGCGACGGTTAAAAAAGGTTGTGACTGGGTTAGGATTGGTCACGGCGGTTTTAGAAAACAGTCGCATCCTTTTTTTTTTTTAAGGTCAACCTAGGTCTAGTTTGCAAAATGATTTCGCCCCACCTTGCTTCTCATCCTCCTACTCTATTTTAGGGAGAATTATTGCAAAATTTAAGCTGTTAAGCTATATGAAATACTTGCCAATATAGTGGTTTCAACTGTATTCATTGATTGCCCCATGGTGAGAGTTCTGCTCTGGTTGTGGTCAATATTAAGTAGTTCCGGTCACTTTGTGGGGATCCCTGGGGCCACGCAGTAAAAGTAAATTAATTCACAAAACTAATGGAATTTGTATTGCTGAATTATTTCTAAAATCTTAGGATCTCCTTTGTTCATTTTTGACCCCCCTATCACATGGAATGGACTACTTTTTAGACATAGTGACTCAAAATACATACAGTAGCCTAGTTCCCTGTGATAGGGGGTTCAAAAATGAATGAAGGATGTGCTAATATTTTAGAAATAGGTGAACAACATAAAGCAAGTTAGTAATTTGGATTCATTTACTTTCACTGCGTGGCCCCTCATGACCCCCCCAAAAATGACCGGAACTACTTCATATTTCACCAAAATCAGAGCAGATTAATACAGTTAATACAGTTAATACAAATCAATTAATACAGTTGACAGTGACACCCACTATATTAATGGCAAGTATTTCATAGTCCAGATTAAAAATCCGGACTATCCCTTTAATGAAGTGAATATACCTTAAAAGCAATGCCACACCCAAAGGAATGACAATTCATTCATGTCAATTGAAGTCTAATATCAAAGAAAGAGAATCATGATGCTTTTCGCTCTCACTTAAACCTCCGCTCCACAAGAGGGAGACAACGAACTTATGGACTCGCGTGCACTCCCAAATAACCCGCCCCCACGTGCGAGCATCCCATGGCCGGGAGGGACATGGCTGTGTGATTGGCTAGTCGGTTGTTGACATGTGTATACTTCCATCGTCTGACCGTGCAGCGCACCAAAACAGCAGACCTCCAAGCTCACGACGCGTCACATCTGCGAGGCATTGTGAGCTTGTAGATCTGTTGTTCCCGGAGCGCGACTCCGTCGAACGACGAAGAAGAAGACCACCGTGGCGAGTTGGTGGGATACTTCCGGATACTTTGGAATGTAGTGTGCGAGACGACAAGAGAAGGTTTGGACACGTAGAAGTAAAGCATTAGGTCGAAAACGCAAATGTAAACATTCGTGTCAGATCGTCTACGAGTTCCGTCGATCATATCTGAGCTCAGCGAGCGCGTATTCCCAATCGGGGAGGTTTGAAGGCCACTTGTACAACGTGATCCGCGTCGTGTGTGTGTGTGTGTGTGTGTGTGTGTTATAAAGCTAACGTTAGCCAACGCCATCTGCGAAGAGCTAAAACAACAACATGGCCACCGGTGGTGCCAACGAAGACTGGAAGAAAGAGCTGGTTTGTCCGATATGTCTGGATTACTTCAAAGAACCCGTCATGCTGAACTGCGGCCACAACTTCTGCCGCGTTTGCATCTGCATGCACTGGGACGAACATCGCGATCACTTCGAGGGCTACGCGTGTCCCCAGTGCAGAGCGGTGTTCAGCAACCCCAGCTTCACCAAGAACTTCCTGGCCCAGAACATGGTGGACAAGCTGGACATGCTGGGCTCCAGCTCCGCGCCGGAGAAGCCCGTGCAGATGGACGGCAAGTGCGACAAGCACGGGGAGGAGCTGAAGCTGTACTGCCACACCGACAAGAGGCCCATCTGTGTGGTCTGCAGGGAGTCCAAGGTCCACAGACGACATCAGGTAGCCCCCGTGGGTGAGATCGTCAATGACCTGAAGGCAGAGCTGGAGACCAGGCTGTCGGTGCTCAGGTGGCACAAGACCCAGTGTGTCAAAGTGAAGGTGGCCGACGAAAGCACCAAAAGCGAGGCCAAGCAGAGGAAGAGGAGGCTGAGGGAGAAGATCGAAGCGGACATTGGTGTGCTTGTCCAGTTCCTGATGGATGAGAGAGACTCGCTGCTGGACAGCCTCGATGCCGACGAAAGAGCAGCCCTCGTTGTTATAGATGACAACCTGGACATGTTGAACACCGAGTTGGCCAAAGTGGACTCTGAGATAGAGGATATCAACACCCACCTAACTGGCAAAACCAACTTCGAGAAGCTCACGAAAACGTACAACGACGTTGTACGTGCGCGTGCCAAGCCCCTGGTGACTCCCAAACCGTCCGAGGGTGCGACCGACTGGTCGGACTTCCCGGAGCCCTTCCAGCTCATCGTTTGGAAGAAGATGATGCATGTCCTTCACACTATGCCTCAGAACCTCACCATGGACCCCGACACGGCTCACCCCAACCTGTTCATCACAGACTTTGACACCAAGGTGGAAGAGGGCCACATCCGGCTGAACGATCTCCCCGACCTGCCCGAGCGATTCAATCGATTCGGCGGCGTCCTGGCCACGGCTCACTACTCTGCCGGTCAGCACTACTGGGAGGTGGACGTGAAAGACAAAGGCGTGTGGTACCTGGGAGTCACCTCCAAGAACAGCCACAGGAAGGGCTTCGTCAACCTCACGCCGTCCTGCGGGTACTGGAGCCTGTGCCTCCAGGACCGCCTGTACGCCAACGAGGAGGATGGCCGGGTCCCCGTGGCCGACTACTGGAACTCCCCGCGCGTCGGCGTTTACCTGGACTACGACAACGGCCGTGTCAGCTTCTACGACGCCGTCACCATGAAGAAGCTGTTTGTGTTTGACACCTGCTTCGATGAGCCCGTCTACCCTTTCTTCAGCCCCGGAAAGAATGACCCCGGGAGCAGGCTTCAGATATGCCACTATTATTGATGTTTTTTTTTTGTTAGTTTGTGTAGCAGGAGTATTTTCACTGGGCAGTGGCCCATATATCTCTGGTTAACTGATGTAAGCATTTGAGAAATTACAAATGGTTTGTGTCAATTAAACCATAAATCTATTGTTTTATATGTTACGTTGCAAAACGGGTAGCAGAGTAAAGAGCTTTTCTATGAGGCTGTGTGAAGGCAACATTCTGATGTCTCTGCATTTGGAGAACATTGCCTGTATGCTCTGTATCCGTGCATTTAATCATGGTTATATAATATATGTTTCTCCTTTTAGGAAATCAATTATTCCGTTAGAAGTACTGTAAGCAGGTACACAGGACAGGACTGAGCGCTGCTGTTCAGGACATGTGTGGAGATATTGTTAGTTATTGAAGTAACCAACCTGAAGCCTGACTTATCGTGTGTCTCACCACGACTACACCATCATTCCCCAAAGTATCCAATCGCATCACACATGCGATGTACATGTTGTGAGTGATTGGTTTGGTAGATATTTAAGTTGCAAAGTGTCCTGATGGCACATTTTACTCCATGTTCTTCACTTGTGTCTTATTGAAGCAATCTTAAAATATCGGTCAAAAATTACCTATTCATCTATGTTATGATGGAATTGAATAGAATTTGTTATAAAAAAGTAGGCCATTTTATTCATAAAAGTGGTTGGTGCTGCTATACAGTTAGAGTACAATGACCAACTGGGAGGTTATTGACTGCAAAGGACTATCAAAATGTGAAAGAAGCCATTAATCTTTTTGAGAATTATCGTACACAAACATTACCAGGATGACAGAGGGTAAATCTGATCTAATCATATTTCTGTTGTACTTCTGGTCCTGATCTGTGTTTTTAACAGATCTATGTGAAGGCCAATAACTCTAGTGTCAAGGTAAAGAAGATAGTGAGTCAGTACGTTTGGTTAAACACTACATGCCTCCTATCTTGGTTACAATTGTATTATGAATTTGTATTAACTTGCTGTTTCTCTATTTTTGTTTTTCTCGTACAGCTATGCTACATGTTTTATGTTATGTCTTATTATTGTACATGGCTGACAAAGGACATATATCTTAATCAAATAATCATATTTTGTAATAAATCCAGAACGGACAGTCCTTTTTCAGTTTTCTATCTTGTCCTAGACTCAGTTTCTACGAGTTTATGCTATTGAAATGGTTTCCCTGTTTTATCCATTTCCATTAAACTTCTTGTCTTTGTTAATAAATGTAACATTTCACATACAAAAACGACATTATCATTTACTGATGAATGCACCATTGTACTCAATTCATATAATAATTACACTTTTTAGCGTAAGGTAATGTGATATGTTGTGTAGCCTTTTGATAAGGTGTCAATAAAAGAGCAAAGGGAAGACCACATGCTATGCCAAATGAATGCTTAACGTTTAATGAGATTTAAATGCCATACTGGGCTGGCTTGAGTTACACAAGCTCCGTTCACTTCATGTGGCTCTTCTACATAGACTTCTATTAAGAACATGGCACAATTCCTGGACAGGCAGGCAGTAGTCAGAAATGCATTGGACTCGAGCAACAGCCCAGCCTTAATGATCTTGAATCCCTTTATTTTAGATATTTTTGTAGTAATAGTACAACATAAACATATAGACTTTAGTTGTCACTGTACCCACTGAGTGTCTAATAAACGTCTAAAGGGGTCTAATCAAGATAGACGTATATTAGACAAACCAACCTCTAACCTAAGATTAGACCTCTAAAAAGCTTTCACTTTTAGACATTTTTAGATCTGTTGGCATGTTGCACGCATGTCTACAATAGCTCTTATTTGCTCCCCTCTGGTTGAAAACAAAGTATTTCAAGGCTGCATGAACACTGCTCAACTCCTGACGGCCTTGGTGGTGAGGCTCTGGTCCGCTGGGCTGTAGTTGTATAGCCGTTGCCTGGCAACAAACTCACCAATCACAGCCGCCTCATCCCTCCCGGCTGTGGGATGCAGACGGGGAGTTCCTTCCTGCCCCCAGAAACCCCACCTCCACGTTTCCATGCATTGGCGCGCTCTGCTCCGCTCCCCGGCGCTGCTGCCTGCCTGGACTGAGCTCTGAAGCGGGCTAAACCCACCTAGAGTAGTGCTGCTGTGTGTGTGCTGACACGACATGGCAGGCATGAGTGCGGCTGGGGCTCATCATCGGCCAGCCGGCCCGGTTCAACAAGGACTGAAGGAGGCTCTCATCGAGACCCTGACGGCGATCTTGTCCCCGGTGCAAGAAGTGCGCGCCGCGGCGGAGGAGCAGATCAAAGTGCTGGAAGTGACAGAGGGTGAGTGGTGGTGATCATGGTGATCCACTATGCTAGCGCTGGTTAGCTGCTGAAGTAAGAAGAGATCCACAGGCTGCCTGGGACACAGTGAGACACACGGGATGAATACGATTGACAGTTGACACAAGGGTCAGTTTGAACAAGCAAAAGCCACATGCACACACAGTGGTCCTTGACGAGAAAGGTTTATTTGATATTTGCTATCCAGCGTTAATAAGTTGGATTTCCTTAGACCGCTACACACAGCAGCAGCAGGCCACATCTCCACGAGTTGTTAGTGTCGGGCTAACTTTAGCTAGTAGAAAGCCACCCCCCCATCACTCACTGCCAACTTATATGATGTTGAGTTGTTTGCTTGTGGCTCATGTTTTATATTGTTTGATGATGTTTGCCACATTGCCTAATTGCCAGGCAATGTGTGAGATGATGCACATTGGGGACTGAGACCTCGGTGCCCCGACGACTTGACAGCAGATCTTTTGATTAGTCAATACAAGCCAGATTGGGGCAGAACAATGACCTGTATTGTAGATGCTAAGGTATTAATAACAGTATAATGCGTAGTCATATTTTTTTTTAACTGTTGTAACCCCGACCCTGAGGTTTCCATGGTGACCATTGATGGATGGAATGACACACTTTTCCCGCGAAGATTTTCCCTGGGCGATTCTCCCGCGAATCCCGCCTAGCAGCTGCAGCATCAGCACTGACAATACAATGCATCATGCGGATGGTCCTAAAATTACTATGCGTTTTTTGCCGTTTCTTGTTGAGTTCATCATCCTCATCCCAGTAGTCTACTCACTCTTGTTGGAAATGAAACTGCTACCGGCGCGTGTAATGTCACTGATGTGTGTGCACACAAAACTGCCAGTAAAAGTAATGTTGGATTAGGTTTTTAACATCCTTGACAACATCCTTGGCTACTAGTAATACAACGAGGAGTGAGTGACAGCCGGCCTGCATAATCAATATAAGACCCAGATTAGATACAAGCACCTCTTGGATGCTATTTTAATGTGCAATATTGACACAGGTGGTATGCAGAACCTTTATATAGTGATTTTCCACAAACACTAAGAAAAAGTATCGCCTGCGTGGAATATATTGACTCACTGAAAATAGCCCACCGTGCTTCTACGGTGGTAGATGCACAAGATTGGCTTTATTAAAGCAAATCTGTCAAGGGTTTATATTGCAACTCTAGAAAGATTGAAAATAACAAATAGCAAATTGAAAATAAATGGCATCCAAGAATTAACTTAATTGCGGCTAACCCAAAACACTACACTATCGGAAATATATCAATATAATAATATTAACAGATCTATACATTGTGCCAAATTATAGTTTCGTCATTGTCTGTTCTTCCTGCATTCCTCCTGGCATTGGTAAAAGACTGAATAATATGCAGTCTGTCTGCGTTGTCGCAGATAGACTGACCCATACGCTGGCCTCTTTCTAAGAGAGCCTACATGGAGTTGTCAGCACTCACATTGTCACTGGTCCCCTGATGTCACTCCCAGTTAAACCCGGTGAGAGAAAGAGATGGCACAATGATAAGGTAGATAATTCGGTACCTCACTGTGTATTCATCCCTCCTGTCTGCCTCCCTGGCTAGCTTTTATATATATACCCTGCATATATACAGTGTAGTGCAGGGCTGCCCAAAAGGTAGATCGTGATCTACCGGTATCACATGACAGTCCCCTAAAATGTATGGATCTGTGACTCTTGAGAGTGTTAAAATCAAACCAAATGGACCCTTACGGGTCCATTTTACACTCTCAAGAGTTAAATTATATTTAAACATCTGAATTATGTATTTCAAGAGTCCACACAATTCCAAAATGGAGAATAATTGTTACTTCGACCAACGTTTTGCCAGTTCACTTTCCCAACTGTGGACAAAAACGTGAAAGTTCTTAGTTTTGGGTGCAAGAGACTAAATTCGACATTCAGGAACTGTCAGCTCAAACCCCAAATACTGTTTTCAAACGTCAGTAGTAGCATATACAAGAAAACATTCCAATTCTCCCTCCATTTTTCATTTCAGTGCATTATTCTTAAACACTATAACAGTAAGTAACACCATCACCACTATTTACTATACAAGTCAAACTTTCTTGGGGGGCCTTGAAATGGATTTTTTTTTTGTGTATATCTCTTTGAGCCAGCCATTTTGAAAGCAGCTCTCAAGTCAAAAAAGTGTGGGCACCTCTGGTGTAGTGTGTGTATCTGTATCGGCAGCCCTTGTGGATTCTCAACCCAAAAATCTCACCCCCCAGCCAATTTGCCCGAAATAACCACCTGAGCCCTATTTTGTGTTTTCTTTTTTGCCGATAATGACATTCCCAGATTAGAGAGTGCAGGGATAATGTTGTTAAGCAAAGTGTGTGGCATGCTTTGAGCACACAGTAGAGCTGTTGCTGCATAGAGCCGTACTGTAGAAAGGGAAACGCCTGTAGCTCAACTGGGTATTGACTTAGGAAGCTTGGGAAAAGCTGAAAGAAATTGTTTGTTGTCCAACAGTGGCTGTCTTCTTTCTTTAAATGAGGGACGCAGCCCACCCAAAGGGCACACTGTACATACACATTGCATGCATATTTCAAACATCTTGAAACAGACTATTCCTAATAGACCCTGTCTGTTCGCTCATCTCTATTTGTATTGTAGACATACAGTATAAGTGTCATCGGCTGATCATGTGTGAAATGTCCAGATATCATGGGTATCATAATGTTTAATAGCTTGTCAAGCAAGGCAGTTACAATGCAAATGTCCAAATGTCTAATAACCAATATGTCTGAATATTCACTGAATACCTACGAAAGATATAATATGTTGTATGTCTTGTATAGTATACTTCCCATAACACTAGGAGTCCCTGCAGCGATGAGGATCGGCCAGTTTCCATCCTAGTGCCAACATATGAGCAAAATTAGAATGTTGCTTGTTAAATTATTAGTAGTATATTATCAGTACTATCCATTATGGCATGACATGAGGGCCCAGGGTAGTGCTAACATGTTGTGTTTGTGTTGTAGAGTTTGGTGTCCACCTGGCTGAGCTGACAGTGGATCCACAGGGGGCTCTTGCTATCCGACAGGTAAAGGGGGAGGGGTTTGATGTTCTTCACTCAAAATCACTCAGACCCACACACATAACAAAGATTCAAGACGATAGAATTATTATTTTAATTATTATTAGTTAGTATTGTTAGTTAGTCTCTAGCACTACTCAACTGTATGTTTCCCAATTAGGGGGGCAGGAGAAAATTGTATGGGGGCGACTTCATCACCCATGGCGCGAAGTCGCACCCATACCATTTTCGGTTACAGGACTTTTATTAGTCAAGTAAAGCATCAATAATAATAACATCAGTTGTTCTTGAAGTTGCAACAGGCAACGCAGCATGCATAAAGCTAAAGGTCTGACTCAGAGAGTTTTCTGTTTTCAATGATGAAATGCTGTTGGTTTAGTGGTGACACAGCTGCAGTTAGTTAGCAGCAGTACTAGTGTTTCAAATCATTTTTAATTATAAGCACTTCAATTTGAAATATCTTGTTATCTTGTTGTTTTTCATGCCATCATGTTTGGTGGGGCAGACTGGGCATTTAGGGGGGGCATTGCCCCCCTTGCAAATGCCTAGATCCGCCCCTGCCTGTCAGTTGACAGCAGATGTGTTCAGTTGTTCACTGTGTTGTGTGCAGTTGGCATCCGTCATCCTGAAGCAGTATGTGGAGACCCACTGGTGTTCCCAGTCAGAGAAGTTCAGGCCTCCCGAAACCACCGATAGGGTAAGAGATCAGCCTTGCAACCAGTATTATCCCATTAATGCAGTAGTTTTCCCACTAGGGCCCACTATTTATTCAGAATTTGAATCACGGACCACCATTTGATAACATTTTTGCCCCGCAGACCCAAAGCTTTTGCTTTTGTCCACAATTCCAGACTAAATTTGGGACAAGACAGTCAAACATACAGACCAAAATGACCATTAATTTTCTAAATTCTCTAATTTATGTAGATTTGGGCTAATTCAAATGATGAATGTTTTAACTCTTGAGAGTGTGAAATGGGTCCAATTCGGTTTCATTTTTACACTGTCAAGAGTTAATCTGGTTAACCAACTTTCCATCTGGTTAAGCAACTTGGCTGGGGACCACCTGCACCTGGAGCCCTCTCAAGGATCACTGGTGGTCCCCGGACCACTGGTTGACTTGAAAACCACTGCATTAATGCGTTTACTCATCATTTGTAGGAAAAACGCAAACATGATGGCTGTAAAAATGTGTCATTTGACTCTCTCTTGGACCACTTTGGGTCATCACCAGGCTAAAGCTGCCATCAGGGAGCTGCTCCCAGGCGGGCTGAGGGAGGCTATCAGTAAGGTGCGTTCCAGCGTGGCGTATGCCGTGTCAGCCATCGCCCACTGGGACTGGCCCGAGGCCTGGCCGCAGCTCTTCACCCTGCTGATGGACATGCTGGTCAGCGGAGACGTGAACGCCGTGCACGGAGCCATGAGGGTCCTCACAGGTACCATGTGTATTCAGAAACTTGTAATCACTACAACTAGACCAGTGGTTTTCAACCAGCGGTCCGGGGACCACCAGTGCTCCTTGAGAGAGTTCCAGGTGGTCCACAGGCTAAACGATGGAGAGTTCCTTGAGAGAGTTCCAGGTGGTCCACAGGCTAAACGATGGAGAGTTGGTTAACCAGATGTAACTCTTGGAGAGGGTAAAAATGAAACCAAATAGAGGGACCCTTGCGGGTCCATTTGGTGTCATTTTACACTCAAGAGTTAAAATATTCATCATCTGAATTAGCCCAAGTCTACCCAATTAGATAATGTAGAATATTAATGGTCATTTTGATATTTTGGTTTGACTCTTGTTTCCAAATCCAACCTGGAATTGTGGACAAAATCACAAGAAATCAAAGTTTTCGCGGTCTGTGGGGCTAAAATGTCATCAAATGGTGGTCCAGGGCTCAAATTCTGAACAAATAGTGGGTCCTGGTATCAAAAAGGTTGAAAACCACTGACCTAGACATTCAGAGCCTTGTTTTCACTGGAACTAGATATTCAGCCTTTTGGCTGCTTGAAGTTCTTCTAGTGCTCAATCCTCCTGTTGTGTCTCGTCTGTTTCCAGAGTTCACGCGGGAGGTGGCGGACACACAGATGCCACTGGTGGCCCCTGTGATTTTACCTGAGATGTACAAGATCTTCACTATGGCTGAGGTACGTGAGCAAAGTTCATTGCAGTTTTGATCCTTTTATTTAGATAAAACATTTGAGTGCTTTTCCCTCCACTGATGTTACTGAATGAATGAATGAATGAATGAATGAATGAATGAATGAATGAATGAATTTGTTTAAGTGTCATGCCACCTTGTGGCCCATCCCTATGGGATTATATGACACCTTTTCATACAGAGTACAAATATCTGTACTAATGCTGATACCACTTACAGGTCTACAGTATCCGTACCCGCTCCAGAGCAGTGGAGATCTTCACCACGTGTGCCAACCTCATCTGTGCCATTGAAGAACTGGAAAAGGTGGGTCATCCTCTTGGGTATGTTTTATTAAATTGCAGCGACAGCTGGGCTTGTATGATTAGCCACGCGTAATGGATAATCATGCGAGATTCTTATCTCCGTAATTTTAAATGTACACACGTAGGACTAAAATCACTTTATTCAAATGCTTGGATGACCAATGCAGCACCTCATAGCCTCATGATTCCAGTTCTCTAAGGTTCTCTAGAACCTTAAAGAACTTTGTTTACTAATCTGAAACCACAAATTACAGTACTGCCAAGAGTGTTGAGATGCTGCCCCTTAAAAATACAACCTTTGAGAACTTGAGCAGATTCTGCATAGCAGCTCTGACCCTGTGATAATCCAGTTCTAGAAATGGTTCCAAATGTGAAATTCCGGTTCTTTAGTGTAGCAAAGTCACAAACCAATGTCCTCTTAGTGGCCTCTCCCCAAAATCTCTCTGTTCATCTTGTAATGTAATGCTCCATGCTGTGCTGATGCTACAGGATGTATTGTGCATCAGTAGTGATTACAACTACTCATTTTGCCTGGGTGTGTTTGCAGGGTGCAGCTAAAGCCTTGATCTTCCCAGTAGTGCAGCAGTTCACAGCAGCGTTCGTGCAGGCCCTGCAGATGCCTGATGGAGCCACGTCCGACAGCGGCCTCAAGATGGAGGTCCTCAAGGTGGGTTTGGTGGTGGTCTTGGGAATCATTCCGACATAATGGCATTGTCTGCTGGTAGATCATCTATGTCTGCTTATGCATTCACACAGCAATCTTTTTTTTTTGTCCTGCTCGCAGGCGGTGACCGCTCTGGTGAAGAACTTCCCCAAACCCATGGTGTCTTCTATGCAACAGATACTCCCTATCGTGTGGAACACTCTCACTGAGAGCGCATCTTTATATCCTTCACAATGTCAAATATATACAAACTAGCACTTCCGTGATAGGTGGCATCAATGCTATTATTCAAATACAAAGGGCCCTATTTGCATCGGGGCTAATTAAACCCCTTATCCCTAAATGTCTTTGCCTTTCTTACTATTTTGAAAAACATTTTTGAATACATCTACAAGCTCAAAACCTGCTGTAGATCATCTAGTTGAACAATTTTAATATATTTTCGAATTTGGCAAAGGCAAAGAAGAAGGGATTTAGCAGTTGCAGTTTGCACTGCTGAAAATGGGGCTCCAAGGCCACAGGGCGGATCTTTTTTTTTTTTTCTCGGACCTCCAGCACACCTTCTGATAGGGAGCTGATTTGCAGAGTCTGCCCGACCGAGGAACTCTGCCGGTCGGGCAGTCTTGGTGTGTGGCCCCCCCCAAAAAAACTTGCCCCAGCCGCCTGGGGGCTTCCCTGGAGTCGGCCTATCCGAGAGGACACCTCATATATACGGGATGGCCACCATCTGCCGAGAAAACATGTGGTGCGCAGGCAGGGGGGGGAGGGGGAGCTTTGCCCTGGAGCTCCTGGGCTGCTGACTCTTGAAAGACGCTCTCTGGACTTCCCAGTGCGCACTCGCCTTCCTTGGAAGCCCCCCATATGGCCCCTGGGAGGGAGTTTTTTCGGACCTCCAGCACGCATTTTGGGAGGAGCATCCTTGGCACCCCCCCCCCCCGTAAGGCGGGCTGGAGGTCTGAAAAACAAACTGCGAAGCAGAGTACATTTTCGTAGCAGACCTGTATTCCTTAACCAAGCGGCCACTTATGTGAGGACAGAAGTCAATTACACAGAGGAAGTGGACGACCCTGTGGACTCGGACGGTAAGCATAGTTCACCTGTCATCAACTGGGTGTCTTTCTATTTGCTCTGTAGATCTAGATCTCTACCTGAGATGCTACAAGATGCAATCTAAAAGCATGCTCACATTGTTCCACTGTAACCTGTGTCTTGCAGGTGAGGTGTTGGGCTTTGAGAATCTGGTATTCAGCATCTTTGAGTTTGTTCACACGCTGCTGGAGAACAACAAGTTCAAGAGCACAGTGAAGAAAGCCCTGCCTGAACTCATCTACTACATCATCCTCTACATGCAGATCACTGAGGACCAGGTAGGAGCTGCTCAAATTATACTGCTAGTGTTCGATTTACAGGGCAGATCTCCATTGTGGAAGAGGAAGGTGTCACAGAGCTTGTGGCTGATTGTTGGTGATGATGTTTCCCCCAGATTAAGGTGTGGACAGCAAACCCCCAGCAGTTTGTTGAGGACGAGGACGATGACACCTTCTCCTATTCAGTCAGGATCTCTGCACAGGACCTTCTTCTGGTGAGATGAGCATGCAGTACAGCCCCGGTACCCCCAGGGGTCTTTGAGAGGCTTCCAGGCGGTCCTCAACTATAGATAGTTAGAAACCTTTGCATGTCTCAAGCACCTTAACTGTACAAATGTAGCTGAGTGGGCACTTATTATGGAATGGGTTCGATTCAGAGTTTCCCATGTTAAGTCGATGGGGAAAATTTAATGCAATATTAATTTAATGATTAATTAACAATTGTTTAATTTGAAAAAAGCGATCATGGTGTGTGTGTGTGTGTGTGTGTGTGTGTGCAGGCTGTGGCTACAGAGTTCCAGAATGAGAGCGCGGTGGCACTGGCAGCAGCAGCCACCAGACACATGCAGGAGGCAGAGCAGGCCAAGAACAGTGGCAACGAGCATTGGTGAGACTCTGCATTCACTAAGGTGGTCTATACCCAAGTAAATGGTGAGAACAGCGTTTTTTCAGGAGGTGAAGACACCTGGAAATCTTTGAAAAGTAGACGGGCAAAACAATGAATCCACAAAACTGTGTGACATCATGGCGCACGTGGGTATATTACATTAATGCAGAACCATAGGTGATGGAGATCCTAAAATGAGCAAGCACTCACTCACTCCACACATCTAACAAAGGCAAATGTAGGGATGGTGAATGTTAACCATGATGTAAACAAACAGTATGATAGGAAATGCATGGTAACTGGCAGTCCATCACTGCCACCTAGTGCCCTGGCATGGCATGCACATTACAGCATTCAGTAAGTGTGACTTTGACTTTATATCTGGTGACATTCGCTGTCTAAAAGAGTCTTAAGAGAGGTCCTAAACACTTCCTCTCCAATCCTCCTATCTCGATATTTCTGACTCTCGCTGTTTTTTCTTTCCTTTTTGGGGGCTAAATTTACTTCACCATACTACAGCTTGTGAATTTGTAGACTCAAATTAAAGGGTAAAAACACTTTTGTTTTGTTTTTGTGTACGTACCTTAACTACACACAAAAAAACAAAAGTGGCCTTACCCTTTAAATAAACCAACACATTATCTGCAAGTTTAAAGTGAAAGTTGTTAAGTCTGTGGGTATTATAAATATTAAACCAATAACGCCTACTAATAAGAGTAAGTAAGTAGCCTTGCCAGGCCATGATGTCAGGAGGCCCAGCTGAGCCATTGAGGCCCATATAGGTCAGGAGCCTATCTCCTGTTTCTGTAGCGTGAGGCAGCTTGATGTACAAGTACACCCCCTGGACATGACGCTAGTATATCGCAGGGACTTACCCCCAATCCAACCCTTGATGCTGAGTGCCAAGCAGGGAGGCATTGGGTCCCATTTTTAGAGTCTTTGGTATGACCCGGCCGAGAATCAAACCCCGACCTCCCAGTCTCAGGGCGGACACTCTAACCACAAGGCCACTGAGCTGGTCTACTAATAAGAGCTTTAGTCTAAATATAATTACTGTATATATCTATTGGAACACACGCTACCCTAGGCTCGCATCACCAGGCTTCCACGCAGCAGATTCATGTTATGGTCTGTCTGGTTCATGTTTGTTGTCCAGTCTAGGCTATGTGTGCTCTTGAATTCCTAAAGGTAATATCCATATTGGGTTTGGGGCACTGCAAGATTGTGCAGAGAGTTGATCCCAGCCTCCTGTGTTCTACAGGTGGAAGATCCATGAGGCCTGCATGCTGGCCCTGGGCTCAGTGAAGACCATCATCACAGAGAACGTGAAGAACGGTCGCATCCAGTTCGACATGCACGGCTTCCTGGCCAACGTCATCCTGGCTGACCTCAACCTGCCCGGTGAGGAGGACCTCCACAGACGCTTTAGAGCGCTGCTTCTCAATGGAGGGTCCTTTAGGGGCTTTCCAGTTTGTCCCCAGATACCACTTCCTTCACCACTCTTCACTCTTCATATAATTGGTCTTAACTAATGCTCATAATAAAATTAAGGCTGTCGGCATTAACTAGTCAATCAGCCATGAGTTAACTCGATTAAGTTATTTAGTGTGCGATTAACTTGCAGTAAAAACAAAAGCCAAGTGGGTCCATTTGGTTCAATTTTGCCAAATAATTGTTAAACATCTGCATTACGTAAGTTGATTTAAAATAAAGCAGCATCAATATAGCTTGGAATTGTGTGGACAAATTCTTTAATTTAGGTCTGGAAGTCTAAAATATCATCAAATAGTTGTCTGTGGATCAAATGCAGAATAAACTGATAAAAAAAATATGCGATTAAATTGCGATTAATCAAAGATTAACTACGGCCAATCATGCGATTAATCATAATTAAATATTTTAATCAACTGACAGTTCTAGATAAAATACCACTATTTCATTTTTCTACTCTGCCTGCATCTCATAGGATGGCTGTGTTCAGTTCAGATTCAGAGACCAGGTGGCGGACATGTTTCTGAACTGCCAACAACAAATGACTGTACTGAGGCTACTTTCCACCACTGACTCTAACCATGTTTCTTGTTCCCTCTGTCCACCCCTCTCCAGCTGCGTCTCCCTTCCTGCTGGGCCGGGCGCTGTGGGCCGCCAGTCGCTTCACAGCAGCCATGTCTCCAGAGCTCATCCAGCAGTTCCTCCAGGCCACCGTCAGCGGCCTCCACGACAGCCAGCCGCCGTCCGTCCGCATCTCTGCCGTCCGGGCCATCTGGGGGTGTGTTTTAAACCGATCCCACGAAGGCCTTGTAGTCAAATTTTACAAATGACTTCTTGGCTAAAGCAAAAATCTATATTTTTGACCCCGACAGGGTTTAAACCCAGAACCTTCCGCATGAAAACCATGCGCCACTAAAATGGGGCTATAAAGTAAGGCTTGTGCACACCTATAGGCGATAGATGTCGTTTGCCTGTGTGAATATCTTTACCCAAAGATTGCCTGATGAAGGCCACATTGGCCAAAACAGTTTTCACTGTCTTTGAAGACGGCGTGTGGGTGTTCTTTTTCAGTAAAATATGAATAAAAGATCCTAATTTCTGATGCTAGATTATATTTTTTGTCGCTAGTCTGTCGCTAGATCCTGATGCTAAATAAATTCTAGTTTCTGACACTAGATTCTAGTTTCTGACAGTAGTTTCTAGCGCTAAATTCTAGTTTCTGTCGCTAGATTCTATTTTTTCTGAAAAATCTTATGTTCCTGTGTCAGTCATTCTTAGCCTCCCGAATTATCTATATTTGGCTGCGGACCCACATCTGAAAACATGCTGTTGTAGGGACCCCCCAGAAGCAAAGGTTTGAGTTAATAATGTGTGCTTCCGAAATAAAATTTCGGGACACATTTTCACGATTTTTCAAAAATAGCAGAATTACAAGCTCATCATGCCAGTGGTGCGCTATGAGCTTGTAGATCTGCTATTTTTTATTGCTATTTTTTATTGCTATTTTTTATTGCTAAAGTATCACATAATGCCTTACAGTAGAGAAAAGTGAAAAATCCCTGTCTCTCCTGTGCCCACCAGGTACTGTGAGCAGCTGAAGCTGTCAGAGAGCACCCAGGTGCTGCAGCCGTTCCTGCCGGCGGTGCTGGAGGGTCTGGTGCAGCTGGCGGCTCAGTTCAGCTCCGAGGTGCTGACGCTGGTCATGGAGACGCTCTGCATCGTCTGCACGGTGGACGCAGCCTTCACCACCAGCGCAGAGAACAAGATCTGCCCGCTCACCATCGCCATCTTCCTCAAGTACAACAACGGTAATCGTCGAGTTGGCAAGAAGCAGGGTGTGGATCTAGGCATGGGCATGCAAACATGATGGCATGCAAACAACCCAAATTTCAAAGATATTTCAAACTTTCAAATGCTTATATTTAAAATGATTTGAAGCACTATGCTACTAACTACAATTCAAACCAACACCATTTCATCATTGATGCTTACTTGCCTAATACCTAAATCCTGTAACCAAAAAATGGTATGGGTGCAGCATCATCGCCCGTGGCACGAAACGATGAAGCCGCACCCATACCATTTTTTTGGTTACAGGACTTGGGTATTATTTTACTCCCAACAAGATTAGTTGTTGCTTCAGCTTTGCAAAAGTTGTTTTTTTTTTTTTTTTTTTTTAACTCATTCCATCTTTCATGATCGTGTGACACTTTAATGGAAAATATTACACAAATGTGTCACAATCTGATACTTTGAGGCTCAAGTAGCGCAGCCCCCAGGGTCAATTTTCAATTTTTACAGATTATTAAAGCATGCAATGTAAGCTTTCATATGATGCATCACTCAAGGAAATTGGAGCACTTTAATATGTATAAAAATATTCTGTAGATGGCTCTAAAAGGAAAACAGCCTTGGCCTACAAACCGGTACTTTGCTTTGATCACCGAATGTACCGAATGGTGCCCATTCATTCAATATTGAATGTTCTCTCTAGATGTATGTCTTTGAGAGTGTAAAAATGAAACTGTTTCATATTTACACTCTCAAGAGTTAAAATATTCATCATGTGAATTAGCCCAAGTCTACACAAAAGCAAAAGAAATATTTAGCTTTTGGTCTGTGGGGCTAAAAGTTATCCTGTATTATTAATGTTGATTGAGGATTTGGCCTGCATGTGCCAGGACTCTGAGGACATCTAGTGGCCAAACTATAAAAACCGATAATACTGGTATAAAAGCAAACTATAAAACGGTGTTGAGTTTCTTACACCGTGACATGCCTAATCTGAGTTCCTTTTGTCCAGACCCTGTGGTAGCGTCTCTGGCTCAGGACATCTTTAAGGAGTTAGCCCAGGTGGAGGGCTGCCAGGGGCCCATGCAGATGAGACTCATCCCCACCCTGGTCAGCATCATGCAGGC
Organism: Benthosema pterotum; assembly: GCA_039105355.1. Lineage (NCBI taxonomy): Eukaryota > Metazoa > Chordata > Actinopteri > Myctophiformes > Myctophidae > Benthosema > Benthosema pterotum. The sequence goes on along the minus strand of CM076971.1, from coordinate 6,174,675 downwards.
TCCCGCAGACAAGATCCCCTCTGGACTCTGTGCTGTAAGTTGGCGCTTCTCTAACTCATGCGTTTAGCCGCAGAACCTGTGTTTCAAAAGCTCATGAGCTCGCATCACAATACTCACAATGTTGTGAGCTTCAAGATCAGCTATTTTTGGAGAGCTTAAAAATAAACTTGGGCTTAAGTCACGGCTGCCCAAAAGGTAGCTCGTGATCTACCAGTAGATCACACAGGCCATGCAGGTAGATCACATGACAGTCCCCTAAAATGTAGAGATCTGTAACTCTTGAGTGTTAAAATGAAACCAAATGGACCCTTATGGGTCCATTTGGTTTCATTTTACACTCTCAAGAGTTAAATTATTTCCAAACATCTGAATTACGTAATTTCAAGAGTCCACAGAACTAGAGAATGGAGAATAATTGTTGTTTTGGCCAATGTTTTGCCAGTTCTCTTTCCCAATTGTAGACAAAAACGTGAAACTTATTAGCTTTGGGTGCAAGAGACAAAATTCAACATCACGAACTGTCAACTCAAACCCCAAATACTGTTTTCAAACGTCAGTAGTAGCATATACAAGAAAACCTTCCAATTCTCCCCCTCCATTTTTCATCATAAGTGCACTATAACATTAAGTAACACCATCACCAACTATTTCAAAGTCAAACTTTCTTGGGGGGGCATTTTTTTTAATGTGTAGATCTTGTTGAGCCATTTTGAAAGTAGCTCTCGAGTAAAAAAAAAGTGTGGGCACCTCTGGCTTAAGTAATTTGCCATCCCTGGGGACCAGTAAATAGCAGTACTCCATTTTCATTTTGTTGTGTAAAGAGAGAATGTTTGGCATCAAAGACAGACTTCAGTGAACTCCTACGTATATCTGCTCTGTAGTGATGTGTGTGTCTTGCCTTGTCCCCAGACATCCATAGACATCTTGACCACCGTGGTGCGCAACACCAAAGCTCCTCTCTCAGAGATGCTGGTGTGCCAGGCCTTCCCTGTAGTGGCACAGTGCACGCTGCGCACCGACGATAACACCATCATGCAGGTGAGAGAACCTGCCAAAATGTCAGCACATCACAACAACCAATGAATAGTCTTGGGGCGGTATTGATTTTTTAATATCTGTATTGATAACGCATTAATTAGCTCGATATTCCCAGTGTTGACCGCTAGATGGCAATGGCGTGCAATCAGAGTTCGGACACGTTCCAATTGAGGGGTTAGAAATTGAGTGCTCTGCTGTTCAAGCAGCCTAAATAGGGTAAAATTGGAGTTGGAAGTACATTGTTTCCATAAAGCCTAGCCCAAATAAAGGCTATTTTAGGTGTAACATGAAAATTGTTTGTATAGTTAAAATTCTCATTAAAAGTCTCATTGTTAATTTTAATTGAATACAGTATAATGTTGGTATTTGACGATATTCGGTATTCGATATTTTTTATAGACCCAACAATATTACTCTGTATTAATTTCCAATATCGCGATAAACCGCAATACCGGCATATTGCCCAAGACTACCAATGAAAAGTCTGAAGTATTGTGAAGGAACTACAGTTGACCTATACTGTCACTTGACAGGATGACGATTCAGTTCTGTGATCTAGCCATGGTTGTTGGCCAAGTTAATTTTCCACAGATTATATACATCATATTTAACACATTAAGTCTTAGTGCTAACTTTGACAGCAAATTCGGGTTTGCTCTTAGATGTCTCTTGAACACTATTTAGTTTTGGTCTTATTTGGTCACCTGAAATTGTTTAATCTTAGTCAACTAAATATAAAAATCTTATGGCCCTGTCTTTCTTATGGCCTAACTTCTTTACCATATTTTACATATTTAAAAATAGTCTCAAGCAGCTGATTGTGAGCTATAAATGCACCGTTTTGTAGATTTTTAACTATTGAAAAAGAAATGGCAAGGCAAGGAAGTTTAGTGCGCAGGACATACGCCTGATCAATCTAATCTTTTTTTTTTAGTCTCCAAAACGAACCGTTGTGTGTCTTGTCCTCCAGAACGGCGGCGAGTGCCTGCGGGCGTACGTGTCGGTGGCTCTGGAGCAGATCGGCCAGTGGAGGGACGAGCAGGGCAACAGCGGCCTCTGGTACGTCATGCAGGTGGTCAACCAGCTGCTGGACCCCCGCACATCGGAGTTCACGGCGGCCTTCGTGGGCCGGCTGGTGTCCACGCTCATCTCGCGGGCCGGCACCGAGCTGGGAGAGCAGCTGGACCAGATCCTCAGAGCCATCCTCAGCAAGATGCAGCAGGCAGAGACGCTGAGCGTCATGCAGGTGGGGAACTAGGACCATAACCACCGTTATCGAAGCGATAACGATATTCCCAGGAGGCTGCTTATTAGCCGTTCATATAGACCAGGGGTTTTCAACCTTTTTCATACCAGGGCCCACCATTTATTCAGCATTTGAGCCACCGTCCACGATTTGAGGACATTTTAGCCCCACAGACCCCAAAACTAAAGATTTTTTTTTTCCTTTCGTGCACAATTCCAGGGTGGATTTCGAGAAACAAAACCATGTAGACTTGGGCTGATTCAGATGGTGAATATTTTAACTCTTGAGAGTGTAAAAATGAACCAAATGGACCCACAAGGGTCCATTTGGTTTCATTTTTACGTTCTCAGGAGTTACATCTGGTTAAGCAACTTAGCTGGGGACCACCTGGAACCCTCTCAAGGACCACTGGTTGAAAAACCCCTGATATAGATGAAGCATGTTGTCTGGGAACCGGCTGACACGTTTGCATTAATAAGAAAATCAGTGGGTTTTCAACGTTTTTCATACGAGGGCCCACTATTTATTCTGCCAGCCATGTCTCAAAATCCGAGGTAGCCTGTGCCACCATTCATTCCTTTTCCTCTCTCTCTCTGTTCCAGTCCCTCATCATGGTGTTTGCCCACCTGGTTCATTCCCAGCTAGACCCCTTGTTGGAGTTCCTATGCAGCCTTCCAGGGCCCACAGGAAAACCTGCTCTGGAGTTTGTCATGACGGAGTGGATGAGCAGACAGCATCTCTTCTATGGACAGTACGAGGGCAAAGTCAGGTCAGACAGCAGCCAGAACACTGCCATTGGTACCGTTTTGATGAAAACCAAATGTACCAAATAAAAAAGAAATATAGGGAAAACAAAATGGTGCTTGAGGCAATACCCCCATTAAACTTCTACATTCTCTAGATGCTTAGACTTGAACTTAATTCAGATGATGAATATTTAAACTCTTGAGAGTGTAAAAATGAAACCAACTGGAGCCGCAACGTTCCATCATTTAGCCTCCTCATAGGAGGAAAAATGGTGAAAAATGAGGGTTTTATCTCTGGCGCCTGTCAATCAATTTTGCCCTAACTCACCAGCCAAAAAGCACTAGATTTTTCGCCAGGAGCTTTTCACTAATTTTGGCGCTAGGGGGGGGTCTGAAAAAAGCTAAATATAGCAACAAATGCACCAAGTTGGCAACATTGTGCACAATAAACTCTGGGAACTAGTTGAAACCAAAGCACAGAAGTAACTGCAGTACTGATCTCATCACAGAGGTCAAACCGATATATTGATGTGTCTCTAATTCTAATCATAGCTAGTGAAATCGCCTATATTTTGCTCTAAATCAGGGGTAGTTATAGAATAATGCACTTATAATGAAAAATGGAGGGGGAAGGTTTTCCTGTATATGCTACTACTGAAGTTTGAAAACAGTATTTGGGGTTTGAGTTGACAGTTTGTGATGTTGAATCTAGTCTCTTGCAGCCAAAGCTAATAATTTGTCCACAATTGGGAAAGAGAACTGGCAAAATGTTGGTCAAAATAACAATTATTCTCCATTCTCTAATTGTGTGGACTCTTGAAATTACGCAATTCAGATGTTTAAAGATACTTTAACTTTTGAGAGTGTAAAATGAAACCAAATGGACCCGTAAGGGTCCATTTGGTTTCATTTTAACACTCTCAAGAGTTACAGATCTATACATTTTAGGGGACTGTTGTGTGATCTACCTGCATGTGTGATCTACTGGTAAATCACGATCTACCTTTTGGGCACCCCTGCTCTAAATAATGTCTGTCTATGCCTTGTTGGCACCTTTCAAACTAGGCTCTCTTTTGACCTCTCCCTGCAGTACGGTAGCGCTGTGCAAGCTCCTCCAGCACGGTCTCAACACCAACGACAAGCGCCTCCAAGACATTGTGGTCAAAGGAGAAGAGATCTTCGCCCCCGATGAAGGCATCCGCACACGCTCCAAATCAGCCAAAAGTGAGATATGAGCCTTTCTAGCGCTCTAAACATTGCAGATTTGACAATCTGTCAATTCCAATATAGTCCTATATTCCAAAATATCGTGCCATGTTGAATGTCTGTCTGGCTTCTCCCACAGACCCAGAGAGGTGGACCAACATTCCTTTGCTCGTCAAAATCTTCAAACTGATCGTGAATGAGCTATCCTCTGTTGTGGAGGCTAACAACAGCAGGTCTAATGCTGGAGACTGGAGTCAAGGTACAATATACCTGTAGTGTGTATAGTGTAGTATATACTGTAGGGGTGGGACAATTCACTTACCTCACGATACAATGCAATATTGGTATTTAGGGTTCTGAATTGACTTGTATTGCCATTCTTAATTATGCTGCGATTCGATTTGATATATTGATATATCACAGGGCGTACAAATGGAACCAAATGGACCCTAGCGGGTCCATTTGGGTCCATTTGTACGCCCTCAGAAAAAAAGGTCCTAAAAGAAAAATCATTAACAAACACAACAAAAACCAACTAGAACATTTTAAAGCAATTTTAAACATGGATGGCAAAGTTCAATCATACACATCAATGCAGCCTGATGACATCAGTCAGTCTCTCTGACATGAACACATTAAAGAATAGACCTACATACAGTAAATATTAAAGAAATGATTTTGAAACTGGCGATTCGATATTGATAGATAATCATGGCATTAACAATTGCAATATTGGCATATCGACTTTTTTTTGTCCACCGCTAGCAGTATACTGTTAATTATCCCCAGCGCACAGATACCGTAGATCAGGAGTCTTAAACGCCCATTCAGGCCACAGACCCTAATTTTGGCAGAGAGAGAACTGGAGACCTCTCACTGCCTATTGTTTGAAACAAAGCCATGTTATGCGTTTTTATTAGGGGTGGTACTCAATTAACTCTCTCAGTGCCAGCCCTTTTTCATATTTTTGGAGGTCGCCAGTGCCAGCGATTTTCATCTAAAAGTCATATTTCATATTTCGGTCCATGTTTCCCGACGGACAAGTTAGTTGACGGACACACACTTTTGGTTCCGGGTTGGTCGGTCCCTTGTTATGGTCTAGCAATGGTCGCTGCGGTCGCTGCTAGCTGCTGTTAGCATGGGGATCGGATTAAACCGGCGCCGGTAAGTAACGTCACGTAAAGTAGCGTTAACGTCAGCGGCATCAGTTGTTACTGTAAATCATAATGATAACGGGTGACGTAGATTCATTTCCACGGCACGAAAACTGTTAAAATCTTTGATCTAATTAATTTGAAGCTTTGTAATTAATTAATCTCAATTAATCGCATAATCAATATTTGATCTGAGAAGCATTTTTTTTGTGTCAATTAAAACAGGCTGGTAGTGTGTGAGAGAGTTTTTCTAAATCAAAACTGTGTCCACACTGCGACGTATTATGTTGAGGGTGAGGGTTAGAGATGGCGTTAGTAATTTCGGACCAATGGGAGGACCAATGGAGGATCAATGGCAGCTCGTATTGGTTACCCTGATTGGCTTCTTGTGCCATTGCGTGCACTGGTACCCCTGAAATTCGTCCAATGAAAAAGGTTCTGTGGTGCAAAATCTATGTGCGATTAAAAATGAGTTAATTTCTTTAATCACGTTATTGTTTCTGTAATTAATTAATCAGTTTAAAGTCCCAGCCCTAGTTTTTATAGATTCCATAAGACGGCTTCAGAGATTTGTTTGACAGCATTATTATCATAGAAAAAAGGAGAATGGGCTCGCAACTCACTTTAACCCTTTGTGTACTGAACGCGTTTTGGTGTTTTATCTGTTGAAAAATAGCAGATCAACAAGCTCATGTCGCGCCACCGAGTGGCGCGACATGAGCTTGTTGTTCTGCTATTTTTGAAAAATTGTGAAAATGTGCTGCAAATCTCTGAATACATTATTTTGGAAGCAAACATTTTTAACGCAAGTTTTGCTTCTGGGGGATTCCTAGAACAACATGTTTTCAGGTGGGGGGGTCTGCAGCCAAATATGGACAATTCTGGGGGTCCTTGGCATGAAACATGTTAAGCATCACTGACACAGGAACATAGATTTTTCAGAGAAACTAGAATCTGTCAGAATCTAGCATCAGAAACTAGAAACTAGTCACAAACTAGAATTTACTGTCAGAAAGTACAATCAGGTGTCAAATAGAATATATTCTTAGATTTGCGCATCATTTTTCACAATTTTTCAAAAATAGCAGAACAACAAGCTCATGTCGCGCCACTCGGTGGCGCGACATGAGCTTGTTGATCTGCTATTTTTCAACAGATAAAACACCAAAACGCGTTCAGGACACAATGGGTTAAAGTGCTCCAGACCTGTTCAGGTCTTCATCAGGCATGATGAAGACCTGAACAGGTCGAAACGTCGCTGCTCTACCATTGTCACTAAATAAAGTCTGGAGCACTTTAAAGTGAGTTGCGAGCCCATTCTCCTTTTTTTTCTACGTTTGCTGTACTTCTACAGTTTTTGGCTCAGCACCAGTTGGGGATGTGCGTTACCTTTTTTAACTTCTCAGCATTATTATCTTGTTGTGTGAATCAAAACCATTGTTTTCCTGGTAGACTCCAGTGGGATGTGGGAGGATCACGAGGAGGAGGAGGCTGAGGACGATGATGAGGAGGACGAAGGCCTGGCAGGGCAGCTGCTCTCCGATCTCATCGCCTCCAACAAATATGGTACTGACGTCTCTTCCCGTTCCCTTTTTTGGGCTTAACCTATACCTCTGCTTCCAAATGTCTGCATTACACACTCCAGAAAAAAATGTGACTGCATAATTTACTGCATAATCGGCAGTGATGGGCAGTAACTTGTTACAAGTAGCTAAGCTACTTAGCTTAACTACATTTTCCCGTAGCTTGTAGTGTAGCTTACTACATTTGTTCTGGGAATAGCTTGTAGTGAAGCTACACTACTTGTTTCGAGTAGCTTGTAGTAACAAGGAAAGTAGCTTACTACATTTTCTGCCCATTTTTAATGGGTAGAAAACCTCTAATATACATCCCAAAACTTAAACATGCCACCATCCCATGTTCAAACCCGCCCCTAGATTATTACTATTATTATGATTTTTATTTATAATATTCTATTATTATTTAGAAACGTGTACATTAAGTTAAATTAAGTTGAGACGTATATTTATATATATGTAGTGTTGATGTAGAAAGCTACATGAATCTACTTTTGTCATGTAGCTTGTAGTGTAGCTTGCTACAATTTTCTGGGGATAGCTTGTAGTGTAGCTTAGCTACATTTTTTCGAAAGTAACAAGTAGTGTAGTAGCTTACTACATTTTCCCAGTAACTTGCCCATCACTGATAATCGGCCAAATGGTGCAGTTTGTGCAGGCCAGGGTGCATTATTATTTTTCAAAGAACGCACAATAATGTCTGCTGTGTCTTTGTCGCTGTGTCTCGCAGACGATGACTTCTACGAAGACGACGAGGATGACGACCCGGATGCGTTGAAGGATCCCATATATCAGATCGACTTACAGGTATGACCGTCCCTTTAATGTTTACTCATGTTAAAGGGGAAGGGGATGTCACTGATGTACCTTCGAGGTGTTGGGTAAACATGATAAAAAAGTTCCCCCATTCTGTGTTCCCAAGAAAAACACCACCCTGATCACCACCAAATGGTGATCAGGGCTTAATTGACCTAGACATTGATACACTGGACTGGCTTGCTGCAACAGAGCTGAAGGTCTAAGGACATACGACAGAAGAAGAAGAGGTCTGAAGAAACCCACCAACATGGTGAAACATCTTGATGACATCATCAAGATGTATTTTCACCATGTCACAATGGATGTCTTTAGGCGCTTCTTTTTTTTTTAACCCGTTAGGGTTCATTTGGTTGCATTTGTACGCTCTCAGAAAAAATGTTGAAAATCGGTGGAATTCCCCTTTAACACAATTCTAAACGAAGGGTGGGTTAAAAAAAAGGCGCACTCTCAACTCATTTTTATGATTCATAAAACTATGTTTGTGAATGAATAAATAAGAAAGAAAATGAAGTTGCGCATCAGCAATCGTTTTCAGAGTAGCGCTAGACCCATCTCCAGTATACATGAAAAAGTACATGAAGACTCACTTACAGTATAGCCAGAATGCGTATGTGTGCCAAAAATTGTTAAAATGTGGGTATAGTATGTAGGGGTGGGACGGTTCACTTATCCCACGGTTCGGTTCGTACCTCGGTATGGGGGCCACGGTTTCGGTTCGGTTTCGGTACGTTTTGCTTTTTAAAAATAAATAAAACGAAAAATGTTTTATTTTGTTTATAAGCAAATTGAACGTGAATATAAAAAAATAAATCAAGATTTTCAAAACAACCTTGTATTGTAAACCCATTATTTACAGAAGAAAAAGTGTATATTGCTATTTGTGCCTCATTATTAGGCTATTTTCAAAGGAAATATAAAATACCTAGACTAATAAAATTAATGCATGTTTCAGTTAAGTATCAGGCAGGTAGCATGCAGACATGCAGCATTGTAGACAGACAACAAAGTTAAATTAGTTTAGTTTACAAGACATTGGTTCCATACTATAATTAAGGAAATGTGTCTGTCTGAACCAAAATATTGCGGTTCATTAGTGCGTATTGAACCTTGGACCCCGTATTGAACGGTTCGGGTTTTTTCGGTGAATTGTCCCACCCCTAATAGTATGTGAGTAAGTTTATAAATGATGTAACATTTTCATAATTTCCGATATTCCTCAATTTGAAAAAGAATAGTCGCTTGAATAAGTCATACCATCTGGTTAACAGAAATAACAGAAATTCAAAAATATATTTTTGAGTCATTAGCCCCTCCTGTTCCCTGCTTTCTGGGTTTTTGTAAAAATAACATTGCCTGTGTTTGGCTGTTCACCCCATAGAGCAGTGGTTTTCAACCTTTTTCATACCACGTTTCACGCCACAGACCACCTTTGATGTTGAGTTTAATCTCTTGGACCCAAAACCAAGGATTTTCAAGTTTTTGTCCACAATTTAGAGATGGAGATAAACTGGCAAAACGTTGGCCAAGATAACAATTCTTCTGCATTTTCTAATTGTGTAGATTCTTGAAAATTACGTAATTCAGATGTTTAAATATGATTTAACTCTTGAGAGCGTAAAATGAACCCAAATGGATCCGTAAGGGTCCATTTGGTTTCATTTTAACACTCTCAAGAGTTACAGATCTTTAAAGGTCCATTTGGCTACCAACATGTCCATCATTAAGCCTGAGGACCACCTCAAACCCTCTCAGGGACCACTGGTTGAAAATCACTGGATTACGCTTCAGGTTTGTTTTTGTTTTTCTTTACTGAACCTGTCTATGTTGTTTGTTCTTCCATCCAGCCTTACCTTACAGACTTCCTGACGCAGTTCGCACAGCAGCCATGTTACAGCATGTTCTCGGGTCACCTGAATGAAAGCGAGAGACGGGTCCTGCAGTCTGTGGGCCTCTAGCCCTGCCTCTCCACCCACATCCCTCTCTCTCTCTATACTTATTGACAAAACCTCCACCGCGCCACTCTGTTAGCCCCCCTCCCCATCACGTACACGCTCATAGTGAATTTACCCCAAAACATCCAAGAAGAAATGTCCACCTAAACATGAGTAATGATGGTTTAGACAGGGGGGGGAAATGAACCAGGGGGACAGAGAAGACAGAGAGACATGCACTTATCCAGGAATTCCCCTCTTTCTCTGTATTTTAATGGGGTGAGCTGAAGGACTGAGTATGTGAGCAGGGCTGGAGGAGGCGGCGGCGGCCATGTTGGGAGGAACGGACAACACGATAAACCCAGAGTTGTTTTAAAGAAGATCTCGGAGGTGGATGTGGGGTGGTGTCTTCTTTGTCATTTTTAAAATGACTTCCAAGACTTGGACTTCAGGGACTTTGTGGGAATGAATATAGAGCTGGTTGAGGCTTTACAAATGGGACAGGTGAACCACTATAACACGAACGGACTATTTTTTACCGTGTCCCATTTTTGAACTCAACCAATTATTTTTGTGTTTCTGTTAAAAAAAAAGTAAAAATTAAAAAAAACAACAACATTGAAATGAAAGAGAAAACTTTCAAGAGATCGGAGGACCGTGAAAAGAATCCTTGCAAAGGAGAGAAACATTGGCAGCCTTATTTCGAGCAAAATCTATGTCAGCAGTTCAGATGATCAGCAAGGAGCACTTCTTAGACCAGCCGTCTATGTCTGGCACTGGGTCTATTATGGTGGGTATATATGGAATTTACACTGACCATGGTGAATCACGGCTTCGTCATTTCCTTGTACCCACTGGAATTTTGGGATGAAACTTTATAAATAAATGTCCAGACAGGACAACATTGTTCAGCTTCCATTCTCTGTGTTGCTACCAGTTTGGAAACATGAAATACTCTACTGTTTTTCTTTTTTTTTTTAATGTTTAGTCGGAGGCTCATCGTGCTGTTGGATTAGAAGTATTTAGAGTGGTAGAGTGGCTGGATGGTATAACTAACTGCAAGGTTGCCAGTTCAAACCCAGCTAGTGTCAGTAAGGCACTGAACCACCGATTGCTTGTGATATGCAGGTTGGTGCCTTGCATGGTTTCCTCCGCTATCACTGTATGAATGTGTGAGAATGGGTGAATGTTGTGCATCGCATGCACAATCTATGTAAAGCACCTTGGGTAAAGGTGATGGAGATGCACCATTTACCAGTTTATTTTAGCTTGCAGTGCCTTGCTTTGTGCTACATTATGAGGTTTCAGTCTGTTTTCTTGAGGGTAAAATGGAGAGGACAAAATATTTAGTACAAAAAATAGGCCTATAGGGCCCCTGTGGAACCTGGATAATAATATACCGTATCATGGGGCCTAAATCTTAATTTTGAGTTTTGGGTGTAGGTTTCACTGACATTATTTTGACTGTAATAATACATTCGCCAGATCTGCATCATACATGCACAATTGCACATGATAACATTTAGATGTTCATTTCATTTTTGTTAAAACAACACTTTTGTTATATAAAGCACAATTGTATTCTAAAGTGCCAATTTTTGTTGACACCGTTAAATGCAGACAATGTAGTTTCCTCCTTTCATCGGATGGGGAGGCACCCAGGTGTCTTCTCAGCCCCAGTTTGGATTTGATGGGTGTCTGACTTATTGGGAGTCGGGAACTGTGATCAGAGTGCCCATTGTAACTGTCTATGTCCCTTTTATGCCAATATTCTCCAAAAGGCTCCAGCTGCAGACCTAGCCCAGGAGTGCACGTGCCTCACAGTTGATGTGATGACAGTCTAGTAGGAAAGGGGGGTCCACGCGCATATAGTGGATTTTTTTTTGCGACCTGTTTTTTCTTAATCCTTGAAGGGTCTATTTTGAGATTCTGCCAGGTACCGAGAAAAAAACATGTCCCAAGGGGTTCATTTTTAACCTTTTCTTACACATATCCCACCGAAATATGCAAATGAGGAGGCAAGAGAAAACAGCATAACTACTGACTCAAACAACCTACAGAGACAAATGAACACATTTTTCCATACAATGTGGACCTGAGGAATACAGAAAAAGTGGTATTATAAAGATTCAAGCACATCTTGACTCCATTTAGGGTCAAAAACTGCACAAAAATAGCTGAAAATGTTCGGATCATATTTATATTTCTCTGTTTACTAAATTCTTTTGTGGATTTTGAAGTTCCAACTGTTATTTTCTTAATCCTTGAAGGGTGTAGTTTAAGATTCTACCAGGTACCTGGTAAGAAAATGTCCAATGGGGCTTTTAAACTCTTTTTACACATAGCGCACCAAAATATGCAAATCAAGAGACAAGAGAAAACATCATAACTATTGACATAAACAACCTACAGAGACAAATGGACACATTTTTCCATACAATGTGGACCAGAGGAATTCAAAAACAGTGGTATTATGAAGATTTGATCACATCTTGTCACTACTGTGGGTCAAAGACTACACAAAAATATCTTAAAATTTCTGGATGATATATATTCCTTTGTTTACTTTCTTATCGTTTCCACAAATAGTTTCTTAATCCATGAAGGTGTATTTTAAGATTCTGCCAGGTACTGACAAGAAAAATGCCCCATGGGGTTCATTTTTAACCCTTTTTAAACAATCCAGCCTAAATCCAGAAATGGAAAAAAGATAAATCAGCATTATTGATATAAACAATTGATATAAACAACACAGGCACAAGGTAACACATGTTTCCATACAGGACTGAAGGAATAAATTATTATTATTGAAATTATTATTGAAATTCAAGCACATTTTGATTTCATTACAGGACAAAACACCTCAAAATAGCTGAAAACATTTAGTTCACATTGATATTTCTCTTTTCAGTGAACTTTTTGGGTCGATTTTTTTTTTGTCAACAATTTTTTCTTACTCCTTTAAGTGTATTTTATTTTGCTAAGATGAAATAACGCCCACAGGGTTCTTTTTAATTCATAAAATACTACACTATACCCAAGTTCTGGAACAGAGGGGGGCACTGGCAGTCACCTCAGTCTTTTAGGCTGGCCATTGGCGCATTCGTACTCCACTTTAGTGTATCTGTGGACCACTCTAGTGCATTATTGGACCATTCCAGTGCATCTGCGGACCACTGTTGTGATCTATAGACTACATTTACACTACATTAAGACCTCTACAGATTACGCATCTGTAGAGGTCTTTACAGCACCTGTACAAGATTGTATTGCATCTCCAGAGCACTACCGTGATCCTTAGTCCACTGTACTGCATATGTAGAACATTGCACCATGTCTATACACCTCTATAGGGCATCTGCAAAGCCCTTTACAGCATCTGTAGACCACTGTAGTGGCTTTCTAGACCACTATATTGAATCTGTAGAGCTCTGTCGTGGTCTGTAGACTAGTATAGTGCTTCTGTATAGCACTGTACAGCATCTGTACAATGCTATAGAAGCCTACAATTGCACTAAAGTGGTCTACAGAGGCACTACATTGCTCTAGAAATGCTCTATAGGCATCTAAGAATGCACTACAGTGGACCACAGAAGCACTAGAGCAGTCTATAGATGCACCAAAGTGGTCACAGGTGCTCTACAGTGGTGTATACACATAGTACAGTATTCTATAAAAGCAGTACAGGGGTCACAAAGATGTTGTGCAATGGTCTATGCATAGAGATATACCAGCTCAGTGGCCTTGTGGTTAGACTGTCTGCCCTGAGACTGTGAGGTTGGGGTTTGATTCCCAGCCTAGTCATACCAAAGACTCTAAAAGTGAGCTTGGCACTCAGCATCAAGGGTTGGATTGGGGATCTCTGTGACATACTAGCGACATGTCCAGGGGGTGTACTTGTATATCAAGCTGCCGCATGCTACAGAAATAGGAGGTTCCTGACCTATATGGGCCTCAATGGCTCAGCCGGGCCTCATGACATCATGGCCTAGCAAGAACAGTGGTCTTATGTAGTGGTCTCATACAGTACATTGGTTTTTAGATGTACTACAGTTGTAGATTGTTCTGGTTGTGCCAATGACCAGAGTAAAAAATTAGGTGACCAAGCCTCAATAGTGACTCCCCTCATAGCCTCGACAACCAGGCTTTCATTTTCGTTCGCGTTGCGCGAAAACGGAAAGCCTGGACTAACTTGTTACACACAGTGGCCTTGCGGGGTGGGCGTTGATCTAAATGATGTGACGCAGAACAGCAGTGGACGGGCGCGGGTCGGGGCCGGGGATGACGTCAAGTTCGTGAGATCAAATGAGATCAGCTCGATCTGCCGTGTGGATCCCACGGCACCCCGCCCCCCAAGGCCAAAATCATTGCGGGTTAGGCCAGGCTACTCCCCTCACTGTTTCATGTAAGAAAGGGTTAGTAAAGGAACCTCATGGGACATTATTTCAGCTTCATATGTGGCAAAATATTGAAATGCACATAGGATAAGGAGAGAAGCTGTCAAGAAAAAAATCCACCCTAAAATTTACTAAAATGAGAAATCTTGATGTGATCGATTTGGGGGGTGTATTTCAGGGAGGTTTTGTCCTGTAATACAGTCTAGATGAGCTTGAATCTCAATAATAACAATTTCTCTGTATTCTTTGGGTTAGAATTATATGGGAACATGTTACGTTGTGGCTGTAGGTTGATATTGTCAATAGTTACAATGATTTCTGTTTTTCCCATTTTCAGGTTTGGGTAGGATTGTGTAAGATAGGGTTAAAATGAACCCCATGGGACATTTCTCTTGACAGGTACCTGCAGAAACTTAAAATACACCTTCAAGGATTAAGAAAATAATGTTGGAACACAAATAATTCACCTAAGAAGTTAGTAAACACAGAAATATAGATGTGACCGGCCATTTTCTGCTGTTTTGTGCCGTTTTTAACCGAAATAGACCCAAAATATGTTTGAATCTTCATAATACCACTTTTTCTGAATTCCTCGGGTCCAAATTGTATGGAAACATGTGTTTATTTGTCCCTGTAGGTTGTTTGAGTCAATACTTATGATGTTTTCTCTTGTCTCCTGATTTGCATATTTTGGTGCGCTATGTGTAAAAAGGGTTAAAAATGAACCCCTTTGGGACATTTTCTTACCAGGTACCTGGTAGAATCTTAAACTACACCCTTCAAGGATTAAGAAAATAACAGTTGGAACTTCAAAATCCACAAAAGAGTTTAGTAAACAGAGAAATATAAATATGATCCGAACATTTTCAGCTATTTTTGTGCAGTTTTTGACCCTAAATGGAGTCAAGATGTGCTTGAATCTTTATAATACCACTTTTTCTGTATTCCTCAGGTCCACATTGTATGGAAAAATGTGTTCATTTGTCTCTGTAGTTGTTTATGTCAATAGTTATGCTGTTTTCTCTTGCCTCCTCATTTGCATATTTCGGTGGGATATGTGTAAGAAAAGGTTAAAAATGAACCCCTTGGGACATTTTTTTTTCTCGGTACCTGGCAGAATCTCAAAATAGACCCTTCAAGGATTAAGAAAAAACAGGTCGCGAAAAAAAATCCACTATATGCGCGTGGACCCCCCTTTCCTACTAGACTAAAGTGAGGTCTGTGGAATTTTATGTCTGTTTAGTGCCAGCCAAGTCTATGGACTTGGCTGGCTTAATTAAACTGTGCACTGCGCTATAAACTGCGCACTAAAAGATGAAGATGACAGTACTTTAATCGTTGATGCGTTTAAAGGTGTATCCAACAAAAGTGTTGTGTTGTTTTGTCCGACCAATGAATTTAGCCTGTGATTGGTGAGGAGGAACAAAGAAGAGCAAAACAGATCATTCTTAACCCATGTACTGGGATGATGCCTGAAACCCCAACCCAACGCGTGTTTGTTTTTATTATTGTTAACTCAGTGACTTGTGAATGAGAACACTTTGCACAGGTTTTCACGTTTAATTCTGATTGTTTGGCACCTGGCTCTCACACAATACTGGTGTAGCCCCGTTCGTGACACTCTCATCTCGCTGGCGATGCTGACTACAGCTACGAGGAGAGAGTCACGTGTAGCTCGGTTGCTGCTGTGGATGACCGGCTTGAATGGCTTGCGCTAGCAATTAGCTACATGCTAGCGCTTCCAAAACATGGTACTGCCGTCTTCTAAAATTAAATACGCGTTTTCTGTGTGCCGGCCCTCAAATGTTAAGGTCCGGCGTTGAGTTTTTTTTTGTTGCGACTCTATCGACACCATTCCCGTTTGCATTGATTACTGCTGAAGGGGTTTAATCCGCCGTTTCTCGTCGGGTGCACCCGGCGGTCATCCAGAAGGTAACCGAGCTACACGTGACTCTCTCCTCGTAGCTGTAGTCAGCATCGCCAGCGAGATGAGAGTGTCACGAACGGGGCTAGCAATACTGGTGAATCCTCTTGATCAGTGGGGGGAGGTACCAAGTGCTATAGAGCAGGATGGGTGTCAGTTTTGTGTTTAAAGAGCTTGTGTATATATGGTCCTGCTTATTTTGATGTTGTGGTGGATGTAATGCATCTGAAATGTATTTAGTGTAAGTTGGGCCACATTTAGCCATATGTGAAGTTAAGTGGGTAACCAATTACAGAACTGTTTCTTGGTATGGTCTTGCCTAGTATAAGAGGGAGTCTGTAGGGGCAAAGGGCAGTTCAGTCTGATTTGAGGCAATGAGGTTATGCCCAGGGAGAGCTGCTAGGGGACCTGCGATAGAAGGTTTTATATAGCCTAAAAAGCAGTTTCCCGAGTTCTGGGTTTGTTTCCATAATAGAAGTTTTCTTGATAGTGTAGTCAGTTGTTTTTTTCTTCTCTCCATTTGGTAGGCCTGTATCTCACCTGTAGATTCACTGCAACCAGGGAAAAATAAAACCATAAAAAGGTATTTCTGGACTTGTCACCTTTTTTGGAGCCTTGGCTGCTCGGGCAACCTTACAGCCCATCTACAAGCTCACAATGTGAAAAGCTAAACCGGTATCATAAAAGTAATAGTTCATATATACTTTTTTCCCTCTTAAGTTAAATATTGCCTTTGTGTATTGAAGTTTTGTGTGTGTTGCCTATGTTACTCTCTGGACCCAAATATGTGTGACGTGATATATTCTCAGCCTCAGTTGAACATCACTCAAATATTTCATTTGAAGGACCCCTGTAACTTGTGCTTTTAGTTCTGTATACACTTCAGTGGTCAAATGCAGTCCTGTAAGCGTCTATGTGGCAGCTGAACCTCAAGGAAGCCATTTTTAAGCACATTCAAACCAGTAAAGCATCCGTGTCATTTTTTATTTTTGGCTGTTCAAAAATAACAGATGTACAAGCTTGCAGTGAGACGGATTTCAATCCGCACTGCATGCCTGTTCACCTGCTATTTCCTTTTTCTCCTTTTTTATAGCGCTTTACATTTGTAGAATGGGCCTCAGGTCTTAAGCAACAAATGCAGTGACATGATTTTTGTTCTTTCTGTTTTGTACGCGTCTATGAACTTTATCCCAGATGTGGTTAGAAGAATGTTGAAATATTTCCTGTGTATTTTCTGTTCCTTCCTGAAAGGTACAAGCCTTTGGACTCATTCACCCATTAGACTCGCGCTCTGAATGCATTTCCAATGGTCGTCATATGGTTTGAAGACACAAAGTTGTGTCATGGCTCTCTCCTCCTTTCCCATGACACAAGATTGTGTCTTCAGAGCATGTGACTCCCATTGGAAATGCAAAGTGGGCTGTGTCTTTGGTGTGTGATACAACCTCTGAGGCCCCGCGGTCACACCTTTAAGTTAGATACATCGGCCATGATGAGTTCCAGTGGGTTCATTTCCAATGGAAGTCATGTGATTTGACTGGTCAAAGTTGTCTCGTCAAGATGGGAGGGAAGAAAACGCCATGGGCCATTTTTGACTAATCAAATCACGACTCCCATTGAAACTTAAAGGAGCTAGTGCACATATCATGGCCCTATTTGATAAATCACCAAATAATCAGTATATACAGTAGCTACATTGTTTCTACTTTGATGTTGTAGCTCTTTCTCTGCAGACAGACACTTGCTTTGTCCAAAACTTTATTGTTGTCAACAATAAACATCGGGCTCATGACAAGGCAGTGTTATGTGTGTGGGTGTGTGTGTGTGTGGGGGGGGGGGCGTTTTAGCCAATGACAGTGCAGCAGTCTCCAGCAGTTTTCACAAGGAGCCATTAGCCTATTTAAGATTGGAGGACGTCCGACCTACGACGCCAGTAACAAATTGCTCTGTGCTTGATACATTAGCCTCGCGGCTGTCCTACCCTCTCCTACGTATGGCAGAACGCGGCTTTTGGCGTTGTGTTAACAACGTGGACGAGAGGAGAGAGGAGCGTCACCATGGAGAGGAGAGAGGAGCGTCACCATGGACACCAGAGACGCCAGGTGGATCCTGTCGGCGTCGCCTGCTTTCTTAACTATGTTGGGCTTCTGTTGCAACTGCGACGGACCACGCCTACTGTTCTCGACGTGTCCAAGGCCTAGAGACGGAAACTTAAATTCCCTAATAAATAAGAGTGGAGGTGAGGTGGAGTTAGATTCAAATCTGCTTGCAAACACAGTTTGTACACACTAAAGTTGCTGATACCTTTAAAGGTGTGACTGAATGACTGGGGCCTGAGTATGTCCACTGTGTGAATGAGGCTTTTGACTCAAAAGGCACAACCAAAATACACTCTGCAATGTACCCCCCTTCTTCTTTAACCCCCCATTTATCATACACCTGTGGGCGTGGCTTCGGTTCAGGTAGATCACCACCTGCCCGAAAACCACAAATACTTAATAAAGTTGTGGATGTGTCCACATAAAAACACAATTGTACCTTTAAAAAAAGGGGGGGGGAAAAAACAAAGCAAAAAAGTATCCCCCCCCTAGTGACCTAGTATAATCATATAGTACCTTATGATCATGTTTTAGGGGGAGGAAGGAAATCACAGCATTCCATCGATAGAGCTGAGCAGTCCCGCCCCTCCGGTGATCTCGCTCCGGCTCCAGAAATGGATTCCACATTCATTTTCCTCAGACTTTTTGAAAATGATCTATATAAAGACTAGCCTGGCAAGGCCAGCCTCATATTGCGAGGAGTCAGCCAGTCACTCAGAGTTCCTTCCACGCAAAATGACTTCATTTCAATGAATCATTTTACATATATATACTGTGTATATATAAAGTATACAGGTATATATACTGTGTGTATATATATATATATATATATATATATATATATATATATATATATATATATATATATATATATATATATATATATATATATATATATATATATAAGACGGACAAAGCCAACTCGGGTCACGACAAATCATGACAACAAACACGATATTATCATACAATTTCTAATTAGCAAGATAGGATACACTTTTTATTTCGTTTTTCTTAGAAATTATTTGATTGTCCCAAAACAAATTGTGTGTGTCGTCACGATTTGTCACGAGTTGGCTTTGTGTGTGGAGTAATCGTCTTTATGGAAAATTATTTTCAAAAAGTCTTGGAGGGAAAATTAATGGGGGATCAATTTCTGGAGCCGGGGTGACGTCACGGGAGGAGTGGGACTGCTCAGCTCTGTAACTGGTTAAAGGGGAACTCCACTCATTTTCAACATTCTACAACGTAATACAGGGGTTTTCAACAGGTGGTCCGGGGACCACCAGTGATCCCTGAGAGGGTTCTAGGTGGTCCCCACCTAAATTGCTTAATCAGATGTAACTCTTGAGAACATAAAAATGAAACCAAATGTTTCATTTTTACACTCTCAAGAGTTAGAATATGCCTCATGTGAATTAGTCCAAGTCTATTCAACTAGAAGATTAATGGTCATGGACAGAAGCAAAATAAATCTTTAGTTTTTGCGCCCTGTGGGGCTAAAATGTCCTCAAATGGTGGTCCGTGGCTCAAATGCTGGATAAATGGTGGGCCCTGGGTTCAAAAACGTTGAAAACCACTGTTGTAATATGTCATTAGTATACCCTCGAGGTGCTGGGTGGATAGTGAAACGTCTTGATGACCATCAAGATATATTTTCACCATGTTAATGGATTTCTTTAGACGCTTCTTTTTTATGAGAGCGAACAAATGGAACCAAATGAACCCGTTAGGGTTCATTTGGTTGCATTTCTACACACTCAGAAAAAATGGTGGAAATCCCCTTTAAGGATCACTGATAGACTGCAAGTCTGAGCCTGGAGCAACAGCAAGGAATGATCACTTCATACATGGTTCCTTTTTTAAGCAAAAAAGAATTTGGTTTATGTAGAAACAAGCACTGTTTTGCAATTGGTTATTTCCCTCTGCTTTAAAAGAGTTTTAATCTAAAATAATAATAATAAAAAGAAGACAAAGTTAGAAAGAAAATTATATACCCATTCGTTTGTGCCCTGATTCCTCCATCTGGAAAAAAAAATGTATGCAAGACCTGGGGAAGAGCTCACAAAGGAGACAGATGTTTTAAGTGTACAGTGCATATATATTATATATATAAAATATGAAATATATTTTATATATATTAAATTGTGTTTAGGATTTAATATCTCAGTACACAGCATTAAGGTGGCATGTCCTGTTTCTTTACCCCCCCTTATCCCTGCCCCACCATATTTATATAATAAACCAGAGGTTGAGATAAAGCAGAACAAAATGAATCAACAGACAAAACAAGTGTATGGGAGAGAATGGACAACTATCGTCGTCATCCCCCTGGGCCCCCACTAGGGGTCTCCCTCTCCCCCTTCACTTCGGGGAGGGGAGTGAGTGAGTAAGCATAGACAATAAGGTGGTGGGAGAGACCAGCCTATAGCCATACAGCGCAGTGAAACATAACTTAGGCTATACATATTAGCTCTTTTTTCTTCTTCTTCTTTTTTTTTTTTTTTTTACACGTACAGTCGTGATCAAGGCACAGGGATCTTCTACAAGTACAAGTTCTGTTTTTTTTTTCTTCTTCTTCAATAAAGTTGTACAAAATAATACATTTTACAGTCTGTACAAGAATAATAGTCCAGCATTTAAAATAATAAAAGACAGACGTTTTTTTTTTTTTTTTCTTTTTTTTTTTTGTGAAAAGCCGGGAGGGTGGGGTGTGGTCGGGGAGTGTGTGTGTGTGTGTGTGTGTGTGTGTGTGTGTGTGTCTGTCTCCGTGCACGTGTGTGTACGTGCTTGCTTGCATGTGTGTGTGTACACGCGAGTGTGAGAGTGTGCAAATGTGTGTGTTCCAGGTTAAATAACGGTCCCCTGTCCGTAACATCTCGCTGTGATTTTAAGGTCCGGTCGCTACGCTTTTTCGTGTCACATTTGTCCTTCCACCTTTTGTCCTGGTTTCCGTTAAAGGCTTGTTAAAAAAATCGCCACGTGATCGACGGTGTGCGCGCGCGGGGGGTGGGGGGGGGGGGGGGAGGGGGGCGTAGAAGGGTTTGCATGGTGCACAGCGGCATATCGCAACACACACGGTGTTCACCGACACACACACGAAATGGAGAAAAATTAAAAATAAAAGTTGAACTGTGTTACAGGAATATATAATATTTATATTTATATATATACATATTTATATACACACATATATAAATATCTATATATATATAATAGCTCGTACTTTTTCCTTATTTTATTTATTTTTTTGCACTGTAAATTACTGGTATGCAAGAATTTATGCATCGTCTTTTTTTTTTTCTTCTTCTTTTTTTATTTTCTCTTTTCTTCCCCCTCCTCCTCCTCCTTCTTGATGGAAGTCGGGTCATGTGACAGGTCTTGTGTTTTGGGGGGGGTCACGCTCACTTCCACATGCGGCTGTTAGTCCGTCCGTCCGTCCGAACGTTTGTCCGTCCCTCTGTCCGTCCGTCCGTCTGTACGTCCCCAGGGTGGAAAAAGGCTCACAGCCGTCTTACTGTTTTTACTGATTACATTCCTCTTCCAAATCCTCTCCGGCGCTTCCCTCCCTTCCACTGTGGTTCATGAATCTCTCCCTCTCCCTCTCCCTCCCACCACTCACTCCTGAACTTCAATTTAAACTCAATAACTTCACCACAGACGGAACTCCTGAAGTTCTCTCTGGAGTCAGAGCTTCATTCATACAACAACAAAGATATACTGTATGATTTCAGCTTTTCCAGAGCCATAAAATGATGATGACGACGATGTGGCGCGTTGTTGTTGTTGTTGTTGTTGTTGTCTGCATCGGTGGTGTGTGAGAAACTGAAAATTTATGTTAAGTAAGGGCTCTTATGTACCTGCGAGTTGCTGTGGTTGTATATTTTCGTTATTTTGGGTATGAGATAGAGAGAGAGAGAGAGACAGAGAGAGAAAGAGGGTCCAAAATTGTGTCCGTTTTGCAGTCCTGGCTAATAGTTATTGTACGGTAGATGATGTTGCAGATTTTATCCTTTATTAAAGTTGTCGGTTCACGACAGTCACGATTCCCGAGTTTTGCTGACCGTCCGTCCGTCCGTCCGTCCGCTCGCTCGGTCGGTCTGGTAAAGAAGTTGCAGGTGGGGAGTGGGTTGAGACGGGCCGTGGGTGAGGTGATAGATTAACAGGTCATGAGGGGAAGATGGTAGGTGTAGGCAGACAGCTTTGGGGTGGTGGTGGTGGTGGTGGTGGGGGAGGGTTTGGTTGTGAGTACGTGTCCCGTTCCCCTCTTCCCCATCACAAAAGCTCGTACTGCCGTAGGTGCATCCTCTGGATGATGTCCCGACAGTCGCTGAAGACGCGGCGGATGTTCTCCGTGTCCACGGCGCAGGTGAAGTGTGGGTAACAGTAGTGTCTTCCGTCCCCGCTGGCCGTGCTGATCCTCTGCGTTGGACACCAGACAGGAGACAAAAGTACAGTTAGGATCGATTAGAGAAGTGTTGGGCAGTAACTAATTTTAGATTACATATTACTGTAATATTATTACTTTTGCTCCAAAAAGTAAAGTAACGAGATTACTCTGCAAAAATGAGTAATAAGTAACGCATTACTTTGCAAGTAACGCCAAGTTACTTTTTTAAAATGAGCTTGTTGTTGCATGCAAAAATAGAACAGATGTACAAGCTATTGACAGGTACTGTAACAACAGAGATGTGCAGTAGATTGTAGATCCACACGCTGCATCCTGCACAGTTATATACACTACAAATCGCTTGCTGCTTTATTTTGTAATAAACGGATTATGTTGTACTTCTCTATTTTTTCAAAAGCGGTGTTGAGAACTTGGGAAAGTAATAACGTAATATGTAATATATTACTCTTCAAATCCAGTAATAAGTAAAGTAATGATATTACTTTGTCTAAGGGGTAACGAGTAAAGTAAAGAAGTTACTTTCCTAAGTAATATAGACCAACACTGGTTAGGATCGATTAGAGAACGGTTAGGTTCCCGAAAAAAATAAAATAAAAATAAAAATAAAAAATAAAACTCCGGAAAGAGACGAGTATCTATAGATTTGTAAGGAATAAATATAATCAATAATGAATCAGAAGCATACAGCCTGCACTACACGCAAAAACAAAGAAAGTCACAGTATCCCGCCCCCAAAAGGCACAATTGATTAAATGTTATACACACTATGCTGTGTGTGTGTGTGTGTGTGTGTGTGTGTGTGTGTGTGTGTGTGTGTGTGTGTGTGTGTGCGTGCGTGCGCGTGCGTGCATGTGTGTGTGTGCGTATGTGTGTGTTTGTGTGTGTGTGCAAATACAAATCAGCGTTGTCTTTGATTGAAAAGGAAGGTATAGGGCATGATACCAAGGCAGGATTATCCAACGGGCACGTTGGGCCCAGGCCCAGGCGGCTCTGAGCTAGGGGGGGCCCTGAGGTTTACTGTCCGCACGATCGCAAAGAGGCTCAAGCTCAGCTCAAGGGGTAACCGTGAACAACAGTGGCGCACACAGTCCCTTTCACTGTTATTTACAAGGGGCTTATTAATTTTGTGTCAATAAAATAGTCCTAAATCATCATGATATGGTAGATTATTACTGCAAGTTATTTGGCTTAGTTATTTTGGCTTTTCAAGCAATCACTTGCTGTAAATCCCACGCCTATATGTCGTAATTGATATGCGTGTGTGCAGACACTATACGCCGCATCGGAAAGAAAAATCCTCCAGTGCAGGGGGGCCCTTTGGCTGGTGGGTGGCGGCCCAGGGGCCCATCATTTCTAGATCCGTCTATGCATGGTACTATAGCTGCTACAGTGCCATGCACAGGGGCGGATCTAGGCATGGGTATGGGGGGGGCAATACCCCCCTAAATACTCAGTC
Source organism: Benthosema pterotum (assembly GCA_039105355.1). Taxonomy (NCBI): domain Eukaryota; kingdom Metazoa; phylum Chordata; class Actinopteri; order Myctophiformes; family Myctophidae; genus Benthosema; species Benthosema pterotum. Next base: position 6,150,674 of record CM076971.1, on the reverse strand, counting down.
TGCCCCCCCAAGCACAATGACATGCAAAACAACCCAAGATATTTCAAATGAAAGTGCTTATATTTAAAATGATTTGAAGCACTACTACTGCTACTAACTACAATTTTGGCACCACCTAAACCAACAGCATTTCAACATTGAAAACAGAAAACTCTCTGAGTCAGACCTTTAGCTTTATGCACGCTGCGTGTCTGTTGACACGGGAGATGAAGCCGCCCCCGTACCATTTTCTCTTGCCCCTCCAACATGTCCCCCCCCCCCCCCCCCCAAATGGGACATGTTACATCCGCCCCTGGCCATGCATAGACTGATCTAGCATATTCCTGTAATCCTATGAGCTGGGGGTGAACCAACACTCAGCAGGGAGAGTTGGGCAGGATGAGTAGAGATACAACACTGCTGACAACACAGCACTGTGTGTGGGGTGGAAATAATTGGTGTAACACCCAAACCCAGACCCCAAAAAAAGCACACATACCAGAAACTCATCCCGTATGAAATACTTTGCCCTTGTGACGCGAGGGTCTTCCCCTGGTTCTGGTATTGCTGTTGTAGAAGAAGGAGAGGAGAGCATGTTAATACAGCCAGTGTTGCCAACTGCCAAAATCCAAAATACACTAGTGGCACTTCCAAATGCACTAGAATGCGCTAGAGCAGTGGGTTTTCAACCATTTTCATACCAGGGCCCACTATTTATTCTACATTTTAGCCACATACCATCATTTGATGTCATGTTTAGTCTCTCGGACTAATTTAGGAGAAATAACTGGCAAAATGTTGGTCAAAATAGCAATTCTACATTTTCTAAATGTGGAGATGCTTGAAAATTAGGTAATTCAGATGTTTAAGTATAATTTAACTGGACCCGTAACACTGTATACAGCCTGCCATCGTGTGTAAGAGCTGCAGCATTGGTCGATTTATACTTGGCCCTGCACAGTTTTGTGTGATGAAAATACCATGACAATAATAATAATAGTAATACCCAATAACTATAAATCAATATAATATCCAAAGTACACTAAACATGTCACAACACATGACAACCACAAACAAACCCAATGAGCACATTTAGATGCCTTTAGATGAAGAAATTGGGTAAGAGTAGTCTAAAAATGGACGTTTTTGAGCCACCTGGGCTAAGATTAGACATTGAATCAACGTTGTTTCAACGTATATTTAGGGGGCAAAGATCTACACCAGGGGTTTTCAACCAGTGGTCCAGGGATCACCAGTGGTCCTTGAGAGGGTTCCAGGTGATCCCCAGCTAAGTTTCTTAACCAGATGTAACTCTTGAGGACGTAAAAATGAAACCAAATGGACCCACAAGAGTTAAAATATTCATCATCTTAATAAGCCCAAGACTACACAACTAGAAGATTGATGGTCATTTTGCTCTGTATGTTTTGCCTGTTTTGTTTCCCCAAATCCATCCTGGTATTGTGGACAAAAGCAAAAGAAATCTTTAGTTTTTTTTTTCGGGTCTGTGGTGCTAAAAAAAAAATGTCCTCAAATGGTGCTCTGTGGCTCAAATGCTGAACAAATGGTGGGTCCTGGTATTAAAAAGGTTGAAAACCCCTGATCTACACGGATGTGAGCGAGCGAACTGCATACCACGCACCAACCATTATAATGACTTACCATCGTCAGGCGTGGTGTAGCGTGCAAACTCGGGGAAATACTCCTCGATTTTAGACTTCCCTGCCAGGACCTTCTCTGCCAGCAGATCCTGCTTATTCAGGAAGAGGATTACCGAAATGGTCCGTAGCCATCTGCGGGTGAACACAAAGGGTCAGGTTAGAGCCTCGTATCTGGAAGCTCGCCTGCATCAAAATAGGCCACAGGCCTACTAGCTGTTGTTGAGCCCCAACAGGTTTACAACAGCAACCTGTTGTAATAAACGTAGGCCAAGGGGGCTGGTGCTCTAAATGTGAAATAATAATAACAAATCCCTAGTGTTCACAATATTTTTATTGGTGAACCCTATAGACCTGCGCAGTGACCTCACTGCCCCTGTTCCAGAAGTGGATTCCCCATCGATTTGCCTCATAGACATTTCAAAAATAAAAACACGATTGCGCCACGGACAAAACCAACTCGGGTCGTGACAAATCATTACAACAAACGCATTATTTTCATATAATGTCTAATTAGCAAGAATTAGAAAATGGCAGGATGCAACACTTTTTGTTTCGTTTTTCATCTTAGAAATTATTTGATCGTCCCAAAAGATTGAGTGTGTCATCATGATTTGTCACGAACCGAGTTGACTTTGTCCGCGGCGTAATCGTCTTCATATGAATAATTTTCGAAATGTCTATGAAAAATTGAATGGCGAATCCACTTCTGGAACAGGGGCGGAGACGTCACTGCGCAGGTCTATTGGTGAACATTCTTTGAACCATCTTTTGATCGAAGCATATCGTTTGGCGATTGTTGTTTTGCCATTTTGAAAAACCCGCATCCATTCTATACAGCGACATTCAGAGTCAACCCCTGAATGTCGCTGTTCTCGGTAAATATAACAGGACTAAATGGAACTTCCGGGACTCATGTACCGGAGGGCAGGGGCGTTGCTAGCAATTCTGGGCCCCCTGCACAGCTTTTTTTGACATGGGCCCCCCTTCCTGGAGGCCCCCGTGTCTTAGGAAGGCAGGAAGAAATTACAATTACATCATCCTGACATACAGGTTCGGAGATCTGACGCTTCAAAATAAGTGTTTCAACAGGGAAACATTGGCATAGAATAGGCATATTTAGATCAGCGAAAATGAAAAAAAAAAAAAGGCACTTTGTCCCTGGCGCACTGCGGCTGGACGAGAGCGACAGCCGGCCCAACACACACACCTGTTGTTCCAGATGTTCTTGAAGAGGTTGAGGGCTTCCTGCAGCCTGTTGGTCTGATTGTCTTCTCTGATCACCATGTTGTAGCTGCTACTGGCCACCACGAAGATGATGGCCGTCACGTCTGTGTTGTACACACACACGCACACACACACACACACACACACACACACACACACACACACACACACACACACACACACGCACACACACACACGCGCACGCACGCATGGACGCAGGCACGCACGCACGCATGCATGCACATTGCACAGTCACACACAGGAACACAAATGATTAGTGCTGCAAACGAATATTCCATATTTGAAAGAATATTCAAATGTAAAAATGTCAACAATATTCTAATATCATAAATTTAGGTTGGAATTTAAAACAAATAATAATAATAAATGCTGTGCGAGTTCCCACAAGACTCTGGGCCACATAAGCTAAACCATTATACAAAGATAGACTATTAAGATGGCTATGAATCATTAATTTGATCTCGCAAGACTCAGGAGAGTGCATTTCTTAGCACCAACCATACAGGACTGGAGCAAATAGATAAACAGGGGATGTTTTACAGCATTTCAGGCTGCAATATTTCATATTGAGACTATTTACATTCTATATTCAAATAATTCGATATTCGTTTGAACCCAAATGGTGTTTTAAGAGGAATATTCAAATGCAATTTCTGGCCAATTCTTGCAGGACTAAACACAATACCTCAGCCATCAACTTATTCAAAACTATCATTCTCTGTTTCTAACAGGTTAACATAGGATTAACATGTTCGATTTAAACAATTTGCAAAACTACCACAAAATAATAGATATAGGTCTTGTTGGTTTGCTCATAATTTATTTAAATGTATGTATTATTTAAAAAGGACATGAACCAGCATATATTCATACCGTTAAAACACTGGATCCACTTCCGGCGCTCATCCCTCTGACCGCCAACATCAAACATACTGTATTTAGACAAAAATAAAAAGGTTAGAAGAACAGGCAAATGGCAAATGGGAAAAGTTACTTCTAATTCATAGTCTTCATACTTCATACGTTGCCTATCTACAAGATCACGCTGTGGCAACGTGACGCGTTGAGCTTGAAGATAAGATATTTCCAAGTTTAAATCAGGCATAAGAATGCTCTTCTAGTGGCGTAAGGATACACTGGCCATGATTTAGAACAGCATCATCTTATCTAGAAGGAACACATCTGTAATGAACACACGTGGGGTTGATTACGTATTATTTGCAGGAATGCTACATGCTTTCTATATCAAAAGGTCATAATTGACCTGCCTCCCTCCCGATCCCGATAGCCTTAACCAGATGTACAGTAACTCTTTGAGAGTGTAAACATGAAACCAAATGGATCCTTGCGGGTCCATTTGGTTTCATGTTTACTCTCTCAAGAGTTAAAAATATTCATCATCTGAATTAGCCCAAATCTACACGATTAGAGAACGTAGAGAGAAAGATGAATGGTAATTTTGATCGGTATGTTTGACTCTTTTGTTTCCCAAATCCAGCCTGGAATTGTGGACAAAAGGACATCTTTAGTTTTGGGGTTGTAGGAAGAAAATGTCCTCAAATGGTGGTCCCTGGCTCAATTTCTGAATAAATAGTGTACACTGGTATCAAAACCACTGTTATAGACAACTGATAATAGAATATAGATGATGAGTTCAACGTATTGAGGGCTCCAAACCCTCCAAATTCGAAATGACGATGAATGTAAGCCATACTCTTTCATGATCTTTCACTGATGCTCGTCTTTTTTGTCTGTCCAGTGCTGTCTGGTGACCCCAACAGCAATGGGTAAACAACAACAGCAACAGCAACTCACTGAAAATTGACTTTGTCTATCTGAAATTTCGTCTCGAAGATCCCAGACGTCAGCACTCTGCATCTCAACAGGTCCTAAAAAGAAGACAAGAAGAAGGGAGGAACGTCAGATGGAGAGAAGAAACAGAAAGGAGGGAGAGAGATAACAGATGGACGAGGCATGCAGAGAGAAGAGGAGAGAACCAGGAGAGATGGATAACGAGGGAGGAGGATGGAAGAGAGTGATACATGATAAGGGATTCAAGGGAAGGAGAGGAAACCATTTAACTTGAATCAAATGAGCATTTTGTCGATATTGGGTTGGAAAACGTCCCAAACCGCTCCTTTTTTTTAGTTCATGTTGTGAGCTTGTGGATTTGCCATTTTCAGACTTACAAAATTCATTTGTGAAAAAAAAAAAAAAAAAAAAACAACAACAACACAACACTCGACAAGTGTCGGTTTGCAATGAACTGTATGACAGATTCAAACTATACTCAGCACAATAGTTTCCCAAAATATCACCCACCTAATCCGTACATTTCATATTGCTGCTTGCTACGTGCCACATAGTGTAGGTTGTTTGTGTGTGGTTGCTTTGTATTCTTCCCCTGCCTCTCCCTCCCTCCACTTTCTCATCCTCTGCAGGTTTGAAGTCACCTGACACCTCATCTGCCAATTATCTGCTACCTTGACTCCACCCTCATGCAATCATCTTCACCTGCTGCCTATAAAAGGCTCACCTCCACCAGTGCGCTCCTTTTTTTGGTGTCTGTTTTGTTCCCTTGGCAAACCATTTTTGTTTTTATGTTCTCCTACTGCATGTAAATTCTATATGTATATGCCCTGACTTGGGACAGGTAAGACAGAGGCCTCTATACATGGGCACCACGTAGGTAGGACCTTGTTAAGCACACTAGGTAAGGGGTGGTTGCCACCACATGTATTTTGGAACTATGTTTTGGTTAGAGTAGTTTGGTAGGCAGGCTTTTGTTCTACTGATTAGTTAGTTTGTCTATTGTTTCACTTACCTGTTTCGTTCGTTTTGTTTTGGAAGCACCCTGCGTCCCCTGGTAGTGGCTTAACTGTTTACTGTTCAATGTGTGACCCTATGCCTGTAAATATTGTAAATATCAAGAGTAAAACTACTTTGTGCTTTTTTACTCTAAACTGTGTTGTCTCCTTTATTTGCACTTTTATGCTCAGCAGCCTGGTCTGTAAATCTTTCATGTTACCAACCTAATCCATAGACTTCAAAACGGTTTGGTAACACTGCTAAAGTATTGCCAACTTTAGAACTTATAAGTATGTTTAATTATACAATTGTTTTACAACAAGTAACATTTAACTATGTACGAGTGAGTGAC
>CM076971.1:6134629-6139629 GCA_039105355.1 Benthosema pterotum | reverse complement strand
TGATTCATCACCATTCAAACTATGTCCAAAAAAGAAAAAAAAATGGGGGAAAAAAGGTCTTTATATTTCTCAGTAAAAAACATTCTCTAGGAACCGAAAAATAATAGGACATGTATAGACAATCGTGTGTGTGTGTGTGTGTGTGTGTGTGTGTGTGGTGTGTGTGTGTGTGTGTGTGTGTGTGTGTGTGTGTGTGTGTGTGTGTGTGTGTGTGTGTGTGTGTGTGTGTGTGTGTGTGTGTGAGACCAGGGGCGGAGTGGCCATCTGGAGTACAGGGAGTTTTCCCGGTGGCCTGCGCCACCTAGTGGTCTGGACAAGATCCAAAACGCACTAGTGGCACTTCCAAAATGCACCAGAATGTGCTAGATGCTCGCCTGGAACATACAGATCAAAATGACCATTAATCTTCTACATTCTCAGTTGTGTAGACATGGGGCTAATTCACATGATGAATATTTTAACTCTTGAGGGTGTAAAAATGAAACCAAATGGACCCGCAAGGGTCCATTTGGTTTCATTTTTACGCTCTCAAAGAGTTACATCTGGTTAACCAGCTGCCACCCCCAGGGTGGCCTGGCAAAGGCAAAATTGTCCCGGTGGGAAAATATGTGCCAATCCGCCACTGTGTGTGACGGCCCTTGCCTCATGATTCGTATAAGGCCTGTGGGCCTAAACGACCACATGTTCTGCTGCTGGGGGGATCTCAACGTAATGAACGGCAATGCTAAACGGATCCAAAGTCAGTGCTGGTATTCCTTGCTATAAGTCTGTTTGTACCAGAGTCATATACTGTATACTGTATATGTTGACCTACTTGTCTGAGAACTTGCTTGTCTCTCTCATTTTTAAAGGGGGGAATTCCACCCATTTTCAACATTTTGCTGTTACTAATACAGGTATACCTTAGAGATGTTGTGTGGACTTGATTAAAAGGTTTCCCCCATTCTGTGTTTCCAAGAAATGGAGGTCTGAGAAAAAAAAAAAAACATTAACATGGTGAAACACAACTTGATGATGCCATCAAGTTGTGTTTCACCGTGATGGACCCGTTAGGGTTCATTTGGTTCCATTTGTAGAAAAAACTTGAAAATGGGTGGAATTCCCTTTTAAGAGCCTTGTCCATAGACTATAGACTGTAAAGGCCTTGCCTCACACCATCTGAACATCTTTAACCACTTAAACTTTATATACTTCATTGCCCAGGGTCCCCCATGGGGTCCACACTTGCCACCCCCCTCATTTCATTCACTCTGATCTACTATTTTCACAGAACATTTGCCTATTTTGCACAATTATTTGCCTATTATAGTGGTCCACAACTTTTTTTTTTTGGATCATGGCCCACTGTAAAATAAAAAGTTAAATCATTCATGGCCCACCGATCAGAGCATTTCTTTTCATTGCCACATTATAAGTGGTCTTATACCGTACATTTAATGAGGTCCTTAACTTTTACAACTTTTATAAGTTCCCTTACATTAGATCACCACAGGGTTTTAAACAAAAAAACAAAAACATAACACAACGCGTGTTAAAGTACAGTTGGTGATGCTGTCCAAAGCATTATTAGCAACTGAAAAAATGTTATGAAAAAACATAAAAATGTGGCACAAATTTTGAATATATTATTTTAGAAACAAACATTTTTAACTTCAACCTTTGCTTCTGGGGATCCCTAGAACAATGTGTTTTCAGATGGGGTTGCAGCCAAATACAGTTAATTCTGGGGGTCCTTAGCATGAAATATCTTGAGCATCACTGACATAGGAACATAGATTTTTCAGAAAAACTAGAATCTAGTGTCAGAAACTAGAATCGAGCGTCAGGAACTATAGTCTGACATCGGGAACTAGAACCTAGTGGCAGAAATCTCATGGCAGAAACTAGAACCTATTGTCAGAAACTAGAATCTAGCAGCTGAGACTAGAATATCATGTCAGAAACTAGGATCTAGTGCCAGGACAAAACGGGTCAATGTTACAATATCATTAGGCCAGTTATTTGGGGGCCCATTTCGGCATCAACATAAAGGCCCAGGCCCAGGCCCAGTGGACCGACAGCCCCAAAAGTTGAGAACCAACAAGCCTATACATTATGACATGGCCCAAAAATAAGGCGGCTAGCTTATAAGGGTTCATGTGGTTAATGGGCATTCAGGCTGTCTCTTTGCGGTACCTTTGAGATCAAATAAAACACGGCCACATGATGTGAAAACAACGGGAGTGGCTCCGCTGCTCTGGCACTGGAAAGAGAGGAATGAGCTCAAGTCAGGCCACCCAGAGGAATTAGGTGATTATCTGGTTAGTTACCGTGGCAGAGGCCAGTCTCTCCCTGCCCTGCCCTGCACTGCACTGCACTGCACTGCACTGTAGCAGCGTTACCAGAGGTTTTCAACCTTTTTGATACCAGGGCCAACTATTTTTGCAGAATTTAAGCCACGGACCACCACTTGATGACATTTTAGCTCCACAGACCCCAAAACTAAAGATTTGTTTTGCTTTTGTCCCACAATACCAGGCTAAACAGTCAAACATACAGATCAAAATGACCATTAATCTTCTACGTTCTCTAGTTGTGTAGACTTTGGGCTAATTCACGTGATGGATATTTTAACTCTTGTGTAAAACATGAATTTCTGGTCCATTTGGTTTCATTTTTCATTTAGGCTATACTTTTTAGTGAAAAAGCTACAGGCCTAAAACCCACTTGCCCCACTTGCCCCGGGCAAGTGGGGCAAGTGTTAGTGTCAAGCCCTGTAACTAGAGTATGTGGAATAGGAGAGAGTAGCGACACTCCCCGTTGACTCCAATGCTACAGCTGAAGTAACAGCTATTGGCTGAAAAGCACACGTTCCAAACAAACCACCAGTGTTGTTTTTGTCGACTAAGACTAAGACTAAAGACTAAGTCGACTAAGGTTTTTGATATTTAGTCGACTAAGACTAGACTAACAAAAATTAATTTCAAAAGACTAATTGGGACTAAAAGATGTGTGTTTTCAAAAGACTAAGACTAAGATGAAGACTAAATCATAACCTAAGACTAATGGAAATAGGAAACATTTTTAACTTATTTTTTTCGTTCTTTTTAAGTATGTGAACATATCTGCAGTATAGATTGCATACGTTTTCAGGAAAGGGACTTATTACTAATGCAGTCATTTTACAAAGAAATAAAACGAGACATCTTTCATACTAAAAACTATAAATCTGTATAACATATATAAACCTACAATGCATTTGTATGTAAGACTAAACTACCAAGACTAATACTGAAAGACTAAGACTAAATAAAGACTAAGACTGAGACTAAGACTAAATCAATGTTGATATTTCGTCGACTAGACTAAGACTAAAAAAATGAATTTCAGAAGACTAAATGGGACTAAAAGACTAAATGTGTGTTACTCAAAAGACTAAGACTAAGACTAAGTCAAAATATTCTCAAACAAACAACACTGCAAACCACTCTGGCCATCCATCTCCATCGCACGCTCGCAGTTAAATAGGCAAAATTACGGCATTTTAGGCAGGGGCGGATATAGGCATGGGCATGGGGGGGGCAATGCCCCCCCTAAATGCCATGACTGCCCCACCAAACATGGTGACATCCCAAGTTTCAAATATATTTCAAATTAAAGAGCTTATAATTAAAATGATTTGAAACACTACTACTACTACATTATTCAAAACAGAAAACTCTCTGAGTCAGACCTTTAGCTTTATGCGTGTCTGTTGCAACTTCAACAACAACTGATGTTATTATTGATGCTTTACTTGACTAATAAAAGTCCTGTAATTATAAGAAAACAGGCTGTGCTGTGATGCAGTGGTTAGCTATGTACAGTAGGCCTATGTTTGGAACTTGCAGAGCTCCAGCCAGCGCGAGGCGTGAGATCAAAGCCTGTCGCCACTCTCTTCCTACAGTACATTAGGTGTAACTAAGTACATTTACTCAAATAGTATACTGGAGTAAAATATTATACTTCATTTCATTGCTGAACTTCTACACAAGGGGTTTTCAACCTTTTTCATACCAGGGACCACTAGTACTCAGAATTTGAGCCACGGACCACCATTTGAGGACATTTTAGCCCCACAGACCCGCAAAAACTAAAGATTTCTTTTTGCCTTTGTCCACAATTCTAGCCTGGATTTGGGAAACAAAACAGGCAAAACACAGAACAAAATGACCATTGGTCTTTTAGTTGTGTAGACTTGGGCTAATTAAGATGGTGAATATTTTAACTCTTGAGAGTGTAAAAATGAAACCAAATGGACCGCAAGGGTCCATTTGGTCTCATTTTTACACTATCAAGAGTTACATCTGGTTAACCAACTTAGTTGGGGACCACCTGGAGCCCTCTCAGGGACCACTGGTGGTCCCCAGACCACCTGTTGAAAACCCCTGTTCTACACCATTATAACAAAAATAGAGTCGTTTTTACTACACTAAACTCATTTGAAAATATCAGTTACAGGTTAGTCTGCAGTTTTTCAGTTCACTGTGGTATATATATACTTTTACTCGAGTAACAACTTCTCCGCCATTGAGAGTATGTACTGTAAGTAAGACCCTCAGAGAGAGAGGACTGGGAATGTAGCAGGCCAGGGTGAAATGTGACAAGAGGGCTGCAGGTCACACACACACACACACACACACGCACACGCACACGCACACGCACACACACACACACACACACACACACACACACACACACACACACACACACACACACACACACACAGGGGCGGATGTAACATTTTCCAATTGGGGGGGCAGGTGAAAATGGTACGGGGGCGACTCCATAACATTTTCACAGATGAAGCCGCACCTATACCATTTTCATTTACAGGACTTGGAAGTATAAGCATCAATAACATAACAACAACAACAGTTGTTGTTGAAGTTGCAACAGACACGCAGCATGCATAAAGCTAAAGGTCTAACTCAGAGAGTTTTCTGTTTTCAATGATGAAATGCTGTTGGTTTAGCGGTGAC
>CM076971.1:6047129-6124629 GCA_039105355.1 Benthosema pterotum | reverse complement strand
CCTGCAGAAACACCACTACAAATCAGAGAGTGAGAGAGAGAGAGAGAGGCTGTGAGCACACGATAGCGGACAAAGTCCGACGTCTTTTCCGGCATGTTTGTTAGTTTTTGAATGGATGTGGATGGGAAATAAAGATGGCCGTTGTGGCAAAGTGCCGTGAAGACCTGCGTCCTGGGAACGCACGGCCGCGCGGCACTTTGCCGCAACGGGCAATTTTATTTCCCATCCACAGCCATTCAAAAACACGTCACGTGACCTCAAAACGCTGCGTCCAAAGTCTGCAGTATGGTGTGCCCTCTCTCTCTCTCACTAGAGAGAGAGAGAGAGAGAGAGAGAGAGAGAGAGAGAGAGAGAGAGAGAGAGAGAGAGAGAAAGAGAGAGAGAGACATGAACAGAGGGAAACAGTGTCCTGATGGCTAAATCTGTGACTAAATAAATTGACAGTTTGGTCAACAAATAAAAGACTAGACTAAATTGGACAGGGAGGGAGTAGTAGAGAAGAGGTCCGTAGAATTAAAGGACATGTCATGTATGTTTGGCTTCAGTCGGATGGTTGCACTCTGAAAATAGCAATTTGAGGACGTTTTAGCCTCACAGACCCCAACACTAAAGATTTCATTTGCTTTTGTCCACAATTCCAGGCTGGATTTGGGAAACAAGACAGTCAAACATACAGATCAAAATGGCCATTAATCTTCTACATTCTCTAGTTGTGTAGACTTGGGCTAATTCACATGATGAATATTTTATCTCTTGAGAGCGTAAAAATGAAACCAAATGGACCCTATGTGGGCCCATTTGGTTTCATATTTACGCTCTCAAAGAGTCACATCTGGTTAACCACCTTTCCACCATTTAGCTGGGGACCGCCAGGATCTCTCTCAGGGACCACTGCTGGTCCCCAGGCCACTGGTTGAAAACCCACTGATATTACCTTTCATTGGGTGGGCAGGATGCATGTTTGGGTGGGCTTTGCCCACCCCTGCCCCCCTCTAGATCTGGCCCTGACCAGCATACAGTCCTTCTTAGAAACCTCAGCTACAGTGGTTACAGCGTTGCTGACCTTTGGTTGAACCTTGGGTTACATACACACATACCTGATGATAATAACGCAAGTCACGTTCAAGCAATATCCAAACATGTGCTGACACAGTATATTGTGCATATGGTTACACGCGTGTCTGTTGCAGCGTGCACACATGCATGTTCACGTTATACAGTATGTTATACTGTACTGTACTGTACTGTACTGTACCACTGCCATTAATAGACAGGTTTACGCACACACAGCTCGGGATGGGAGAGAAGAAGAACCCATACCATTTTCAGTGACAGGACTTTTATTAGGTAAATAAAACATCAATAATAAACATCAGCTGTTGCTGAAGTTGCAACAGGCACGCAGCATGCATAAAGATAAAGTTCTGACTCAGCGAGTTTTCTGTTTGGAATGATGAAATGCTGTTGGTTTAGTGGTGCCACAACTGTAGTTAGTAAGTAGCAATAATAGTGTTTCACATCATTTTAAATATAAACAGTTTGATTTGAAATATCTTGGGTTGTTTTGCATGGCATCGTGTTTGGTGGGGCAGACTGGGCATTTAGGCCTAGATCCGGCCCTGCTTCAGGTATGACACGATCGCCATCGCACACGGCAGCTCATGGCTCTGGCTGACTCTATAATGAAACAGTTTATTAATCTCACCTTATTTTAAAGTGGTTTTTGCTCACTGAATACGTACACTTGTTCACATAGTGTCTGTGAACAAGAAAGAGGTCTATAGTGTGATACATCCTCATGTGTTCCCACAGAGAGGGGGAAAAACCAAGAGGGTAGAACAGAGTCCTAGAATCATCAGAGCCTGCCTGCCAAACTATTGAAACTGAAAGCAGAGCCAGGGACTCGCAGAGTGGTTCTCGATGCGCATGGCTGGACGGGACCAAAATGCACGAAAGAGAGGCGTGCAATTGCAATGTAACTTGTGGGAAAAGAGAAAGAGAGGCGTGCAATTGCATTCTAACTTTTAGATTTTTAGGGCTTCATCTAACGATTATTTTCATAATCGATTCATCAGCCGATTGTTGAAACGATTCATCAATTAATCCGATTGCAACTACTATATAAAATACTATGTATACATGTTCTACTTCTAACCAACAAAAAACTATTTTGATTAGCTGCTGATTGGGCTGCTATTCAAACAAACACATTTAAGTAATTAATTAAAGCAACTCATGGTGTCTTTATTTGATTGAAGAATATACGTTGTAGTCTGTCGGGTCTAAAGGCACAGTGCTCTGCTAAGCTCAAATAGTTACTTACAAAAATATTCAAGCCTTATGTTTTGTTCTTGATACTATAATCATTGTGTGTTGTATTTTGCTTTGCAGTTGCTACTGTACATGTGCAATTATCATGTAAGGGAACGAAGATGGATTACTGCTCTTCAGTTTAGTTACACTTAACACTGGAAAAAACTATGGTTGAACAACTCCCATAAATTACAAAAACTCCAGTTATTAGTTGATGATCTGATTAGTCAATGACTAAATTAGGTGATTAGTTAGTTGAATAGAATTATCGATTCAATTACGATTCATCGATTAATCGTTGCAGCCATATCGATTTTCAAATACTTCACGAAAGGTAAAAATTCCAGAGTTCCTTCCAGTAGTTTGTGTTCTACAGAAAAATAAATACACAAATACTGTATATTTCAATACTTGAATTTCCTTTGGCAATTGCCTTGACTAATGGTTTTCATAACCACCGTAGCTTCCTTGCCATCTGGTTTCAACGAGTTGTGAGCTTTGAGATCGGCTAGTCTACAATCCTTTTTGAAAGAACAGGTGCTCAGAACTCAGGGTCCGTACCGTCTCTTGAGCAGAGCCCAAACGAGGTTCTGAGAACACTGTGTTTAAACCCAGCTGTAGCGTTTAGAAACAAGTCCAGGATCCGATCAGACACAACTGATGTTGTTATTGATGCTTTTATTGCCTAAAATAAGTCCTGTAACCGAAAATGGTATGGGTGCGAAGTCGCCCCCATACCATTTTCTCCTGCCCCTCCAACTGGGAAATGATACATCCACCCCTGTCCTACAGGCCATATTTCTGCTGTTTTTTACCCATTATTAATAGGCCAGTAATTTTAGCTCATGTTTTACCTAAAATTGGAATAAATTGTAACATGGGATTTTTCTTCACAGATCATTTCTTTGAAGTCTCCAGAACAACATACTAAAAGTCCCAAGAAATCCAAGTTGCGCAAATATGTTTAATTTCATAAAGTAATAAAATACATAGGCTCCAATGGAGCCCCCTTCCTATACAAACCCATTATAACTTAAAACTCCATTTTAACCATGATGGATTATTCAAAAACAACCCATCTTTTTTCTGGTGACTGATATTGTCCTCCTAATATGTGAGAGGGCAGTGGAATTTCATTTACAGGTTTCATTTATTTTTAAAAAAAATATTCATTTCGGTGGGCATACCCAGATATGGAGGCAGCTACCTTTTCCAAAACAATATTTAAAAAATAACTGAAACCTGTGAATGAAATTCCACGGTCCTCTCACGTATTAGGAGGACAATATCAGTCACCAGAAAAAAGATGGGTTGTTTTTGAATAATCCGTCATGGTTAAAATGGAGTTTTAAGTTATAATGGGTAAATGTAGCTGCCTCCATATATGGTTATGCCCACCGAAATGAATATTTTTTAAAAAATAAATGAAACCTGTAAATGAAATTCCACTGCCCTCTCACATATTAGGAGGACAATATCAGTCACCAGAAAAAAGATGGGTTGTTTTTGAATAATCCATCATGGTTAAAATGGAGTTTTAAGTTATAATGGGTTTGTATAGGAAGGGGGCTCCATTGGAGCCTATGTATTTTATTACTTTATGAAATTAAACATATTTGCGCAACTTGGATTTCTTGGGACTTTTAGTATGTTGTTCTGGAGACCTCAAAGAAATGATCTGTGAAGAAAAATCCCATGTTACAATTTATTCCACTTGAAACTCTATTTTGCCTGGACTATAATCTGAATATAGACCAGTGGCTCATATAAGCATTTGAAGCTATTTATATTTTGTTTGGGCCTTTTGACTTGAAGGTTTTCAGCTTCCACAAAGAAACCAAATATACTCAGGAAAGACATATTGAATATTATAACCACACCTAACTATTAGAGTAACGTTAACTCTATAGACACAAAAGATAAACAAATACCAAACTATGGCACCTCATCTTTAACAGATTTAGCTGGGGACCCCCTGGATCCTTACAGGGACTTCACTACACTACAGTTATAGTTTCCTTATAGCCACAAATAAGAAAAACTAATGCATAAATAAAATGCATAGTCATTATGCATTAACATATACAGACATTCATGCAAAGGGCAAACAACATTCTAGAGTCAGACCTGTTCCACAACAGATAGATAGATCAGATAGACCACCTCTGGTAGATCAAAGTTTTATCAAAGAACGGAAGACGTTTGCATTCGAGAAAATGAATTTTTAGAAATACAAACAGGTACAACTTCAACTACACACTTCACAAATTCAAGCAAGCCATGAACAATAATACAACATAAACCGAACATAGTTTTTACGTGAGAATTTTTAAGCCCTATCCAAACATACACATCTTCCTATAATTACTTCCTTTTCTACCTGCAGTGCGAGTTGAAAGAAGTGCTTAAAAAACGGGAAGCAAAGGGCTACAAACTGCCGATAGCCGATGAAGTATCGGGCCAGACCAGCGTATGTTGGTTGGGCTCTCCAACACACACAACCATATAAGCATATCGCCTCATTTCAAATTGCTCTTTTTATTGCTTATCACAGGAGGTGAAAGGGGTGGAGAGGATGGAGGGATGGGGGGCAAACCAGTAGGGGAGGGAGGGAGAGAGGGAGAGAGTGGTGATGACATTTTCATTTAAAGCTAACAACTTTCATCAATAATGCTAAATTTGTCTGTCTCTCTCTCTCTCTCTCTCTCTCTCTCTCTCTCTCTCTCTCTCTCTCGCTGTCTCCCCCCAACACACTCGCGCTCATTCTTTCTCCTTCTGCAGCTCGGGCCTGGTTTAAAAATAGCTCCCCCCTCTCTCTTTCTCTGCTTCTCCGTTTACATAAGCACACAGCGGGGGGAGGGGAGCACTTCCGGCCTGCCCACCCAGCCCCAGCTCCTGATCCATAACACTGGAGCTAGCTGCTGGCTGGCTGGATGGCTGGATGGCTGGATGGGTGTGGGAGAGGAGAGGAGAGGAGAGGAGAGGAGAGGAGAGGAGAGGAGAGGAGAGGAGAGGAGAGGAGAGGAGAGGAGAGGAGAGGAGAGGAGAGGAGAGGAGAGGAGAGGAGAGGAGAGGAGAGGAGAGGAGAGGAGAGGAGAGGGAGAGGAGAGGAGAGGAAGCTGACATACACTGTTAACTGCAATGCAGGAAAACCCTCTTTTTCATGTCTGTCTGTCTCTCTGTCTGTCTGTCCATCCGTCCAAGGTGAACCACAGTGTCCAACAAAAAAGTAGAGCATAATGACATTTACGGCAGAGTTTTCGTGATCATAGCACACACACGTGCGCGCACGCACACACACACACACACACACACACACACACACACACACACACACACACACACACACACACACACACACACGCACGCGCACACACACACACAGTCCGACTTCCAAGAAATGTGACCTGCAGTGCATGCCTCTTATAACAGAGACTGGCCTGAACGGAGATCAAACCTCGCACCTGTGTGAAGTGAGCGGTGGAACTACGATAGGCTATGCTTTAACTGCTGTACTGTAGCTATCTTATACGGACAGATATGACAATCATGCCCAAAAATACTGGCGTAATGTTACACAGAAAACTCAGCTTCCCATCATGCACTTGTGCACAGTGACTGTGAAGCGCAACAGCGTTGCTTTATCACCCCTCCGGTACACTAAACCAGGGGTGTCAAACTCAGACGCAGAGTGCCGCGGGACAAGTTTGAACGAACTAACCTTTTAAAGGGGAATTCCACCCATTTTCAAAATTTTCCTGAGAGGGTACAAATGTACCCTCTCAGGAAAATTTTGAAAATGTGTCTGAAAAAAATATCATTAACATGGTGGAATACATCTTGGTGATGTCATCAGATGTATTTCACTATGTTAATGTTTTTACAGACCTCCATTTTTTGGAAATACAGAATTTGGGGAACTTTTTTTATCATGTCCACACAACATCTCTAAGGTATATTAATGACATTAAAATGTTCAAAATGGGTGGTCTTCCCCTTTAATTTGATAATGTCTCAAGGGCCAAATGAAATTACACAGCGGGCCAAATTTGGCCCACGACACCCATGCTAGTCTAAACAAACAGAGGGTGAGAAAGGGTGAGAAAGATCGAGTGAGAGACAGAAAGACGGTCAGAGAAAGGGAGAGAGGAAGGAGAGATTTGCCACCGCAATGAATTAATATATATTTCTGATAACAAACTGTCTGTCACACACATGTACATACCCTGACATTAGATTACATTAAGGTCTGTAGGGAGCAAACAAAACAGAGTTTTGCATTTGTTTTTTGTCTCTATTGTTCGGTTTGTGACTGTTCCCACTAGTCCGACGTACAGTATGTTACTGGGATTCAGCAGTACACCCAAGAAGTAACGTATGAAAATATGTGTGCAGATGTAACGTAATTTCCGGACTAGAAGCCGCTACTTTTTTTGCTTTTGACCCTGCTTTTGACCCTGCGGCTTATACAACAGTGCGGCCAACCTATGGAATTTCCAGGTTCCAGGTGGGCTCTGCAGACTAAATGAGAGTTGTTTAACCAGATGTAACTCTTTGAGAGCGTAAAAATGAAACCAAATGGACCCTAGCGGGTCCATTTGGTTTATGATATTCACCATGTAAATTAGCACCACTTAATTAATAAGTCATAGTCATGTTCATTTTGGTCTAATTTTGATGTTTTGCCTCTTTTATTTGCAAAAATCCATCCTGGAATTGATTGTGGACAAAACCAAAAGAAATCTTTAGTTTTGGGGTCTGTGGGGTGAAGAGGTTAAATTGTGAAAAAGTTGAAAAAACTGCTCTAACATGAAGCACCTGACTATAAGCCTGGTGCGGCTTATAGTCAGGTGCGGCTTATAGGAAAAATCAGTATTTTGCCCCAAATTTAGCTGGTGCGGCTTAATCCAGAAATTACAGCATATCCTCACTCCATTCCTTCGAGAGTGACAGAGACCCACAAGCAAAGAAAGCACAGCGCAATGTTGTTGTCATCCATCAGCTTGTACACGCCTCTTTGTTACATAATTATTGTGTTTTAGTTTGTCTTGTAAACAAATGTCCTACTACTTCATCCATCATGCGAATGTGGATTTACAATTGTCCAAAGGAATGGTTTGGACCTACAAGGCTTCCATCCGACCGCAACATTGAATCAGGCCCAGATGTAACATTTCCCAATTGCGGGGACAGGTGAAAATGGTATGGGGCGGTACGCATACCATTTTTGGTTACAGGACTTTTATTAGGCAAGTAAGCATCAATAATAACACCAGTTGTTGATGACAGGCACAGAGCATGCATAAAGCTAATGCTGTTGGTTTAGTGGTGCCACAATTGTAGTTATAGCAGTACCAGTAGTAGTATTTCAAATCATTTTATTTAAAGAACTTTAATTTGAAATATCTCTGAAATTTGAATTGTTTTGCATGTCATCATGTATGGTGGGGCAGCCAGGGCATTTAGGGAGCCAGGGCATTTTTGGTCCCCCCATGCCCATGCCTAGATCCTAGATCCCTGTGTTGAACACTTGAAACACACGCACACATGCACGTGGTACACCCCCCCCCCCCCCCCCCCCCCCCCCACACACACACACACACACACACACACACACACACACACACCACACACACACACACACACACACACACACACACACACACACACACACACACACACACACACACACACACACACACACACACACACATATGCGTCCAAGGTTAGCAACGGGGTCGTTCAGCTGGACAGTTATGTGACTTTGTAAAGTGACCGTGAAAACATTCCACTAATTTCTCCGCTCAGAATTCCAACTCGCCCGACAGCTTAAAGCTCAACAAGTGCAGCCTCACAACACATCCTTCCAGCAGTCCATTTCTAACTCTTTGGTTCTCTAAGGTGTGGGTCTTCATCCTCCCATTGCTCATGGTGGCTGAGCGTGGCTCCCCGGGGGGTCCCCAGAACCCAGCTAAATTTGTTAATACAGCATCACAATGATCTATGTCATCACATAGATCATCACAATCAGTCCCGCCGCAAGCGTTTTGGAGGCCCAAAGCACCCCCCCACACACACACACACACAAAGCCACCAGGTGGTAAACAAAGCCACCTGGTTAGCATTTGAATATCTGATGGTCGAGTCGACCATATATAAGGCAAGGCACGGCGGCCAAAGAATGAATTATAACCATTACTCACCTAATAATGCAGCGAGAGGATCTACCATGTTTAGTGTAATTCCAAAAGAACGCATGCTTCGCTTGCCGCTAAGCAGCTGTGGGTCACTAACCAGGCTAGCAACGGACTTCCTCTTTCTTCTTTTTCAAAATAAAAGTCAATAAGATTCCTACTAGCATAACCAGACACTAGATCACTTTTATTTCTTAGGTGAACTTACAGGATGTGCAGACAGAAAATGGGTAACTATACACATCAGAAAGACCCCAGACAGAAAGACGCAAACTGCACCACAGAAGTCAATGCGACGCAGAGCAGCTGATAGCGGCTAATGTTATGAGCTAACTGTATTGAGAGGGAAATCATAACTAAATGCAGTGATTTAACCAGCAAAAGAAAGATGCAAATTAAACGAAAACATCAACCACAAGTTTGTTACAGAGAAACATAGAATTTAACCAAAAAGAAGGAAACTTTAGCAGAAGAAAATGTGGGCAGATAAACAATTACGTCTATATCACCATTTCTTGTTTTTACTTAAGGTAAAGTATAGGTTCACTGTAGAACTACTCCTTTACAAGTAAAAGTTCAGAAATTAAATTATGCTTGAGTAAAAGTATTGGTATCAACGTTTTCTTAATGTACTGACATCGTGACAAGTGAGATTCTAGGTTGTCTATTTTTCAAACGGCTGAAATGTGGGTACCGGTAATGAAAATTTGTAATAATAATCAAAGATAACTCAAGTTTGCCTCCGAGCTTATACGTAAAAGGAGTGATGACTGCATTACAGTAAGCAGATGTGTTAGATACCGATATACATCTGGGAAACATTAATTGGAAAGTCATTAGGTGGTCCAAAAAAAGGCAACATGCTGCCATTACCACCCAGCAGGGGTGGACTGACAGTCTGGCATACAGGGCATTTTCCCGGTGGGCCGACCCCCCCGGGGGCCGTTCGTGTTTTAATTTAAAAAAAAAAAATCTGCACAAAACCGGCCCACGAATCAGTGCTGGCGGCCCTCTGTCCTCTTCAAATGAGACTGCCTATTGCAGGGTTTTTATAGTTAACTAAAACTAACTAACTAATTTTAGTTAGCCCGAGCCCCAGAGCCCCTTATGTCTTAAATTCTCATGGGGGCTCAGGCCCCGGAGCCCCCACAAAGATTCAGAGGGCCGCTCTGAGGGCCGCTCTGAGACAAAATTGCCCGGTACGTTTTGAGCTCCCAGTCCACCCCTGCCACCCAGCCAGAAAGAGGAACACCTGACCCTTTGAAAACAAAACCTATAGGCAAAACTGACATGCAATGAACCCTCAGAATGCTCAATGCAGCATTTCAGAACTACAGTAAGCCCAAAACTAACTTTGGCCCTAACCTTATGAACACTATACCTAACGACAGCCTCAACTTAATGTCACAGATATTCTGCCTAAATCTAACCTCACAACCTTGTCCGCTAAGAGCTGGGAAAGCAGTAAGGTGACATAAGGAAAGGGGAACGAGGAAACCACACCAACACCTGAGACAGTGCAGTGTGTGTGTGTGTGTGTGTGTGTGTGTGTGTGTGTGTGTGTGTGTGTGTGTGTGTGTGTGTGTGTGTGTGTGTGTGTGTGTGTGTGTGTGTGTGTGTGTGCGTGTGTGTGTGTGTGTGTGTGTGTGTGAGAGAGAGAGAGACAGAAAGAGGTTAAAGAGAGCAAAAACGTCCTGCTTACTACTGTGCACAGTCGATGAGTTGATACTCGTTGGACCTCTCCCAACAGGACCGGACCCCTTCGTCCTGCCACAGGATCTTTGCATGTTCATAGTACTCCTGGAAATGAAGAAGAGCAGAGAGAGAGAGAGAGAGCAACATTTAATAGAATCAAATCGAATCGAATTCAAGGAGAGGAGAGGAGAGGAGAGGAGAGGAGAGGAGAGGAGAGGAGAGGAGAGGAGAGGAGAGAGGAGAGGAGAGGAGAGGAGGGGAGGGGAGAGGAGAGGAGAGGAGAGGAGAGGAGAGGAGAGGAGAGGAGAGGAAGAGGAGAGGAGAGGAGAGGAGAGGAGAGGAGAGGAGAGGAGATCTTTGCATGTTCATAGTATTCTTGGAAATGAAGAAGAACAGAGAGAGAGAGAAGGCAAATTTAATAGAATCAAACTGAATCGAATTCAAGAAGAGAAGAGAAGAGAAGAGAAGAAGAGAAGAGAAGAGAAGAGAAGAGAGGAGAGGAGAGGAGAGGAGAGGAGAGGAGAGGAGAGGAGAGGAGAGGAGAGGAGAGGAGAGGAGAGGAGAGGAGAGGAGAGGAGAGGAGAGGAGAGGAGAGGAGAGGAGAGGAGAGGAGAGAACAGAAGATCTTTGCATGCATAGTACTCCTGAAAATGAAGAACAGAGAGAGAGAGCGCAAAATTTAATACTGTAGAATCAAATTGAATCGAATTCGAGAAGAGAAGAGAAGAGAAGAGAAGAGAAGAGAAGAGAAGAGAAGAGAAGAGAAGAGAAGAGAAGAGAAGAGAAGAGAAGAGAAGAGAAGAGAAGAGAAGAGAACGAGCACTTCGTCCAACAATCATCACAGGACACCAGCAGAAAAGGCTGTAAGGTTTCAAGACCGAGAGAGACGAGGGGCTGTAAACATTCATACAACACATCTCGCTGACAAAACTGACAGGTCACAGCACTAAACTTAGTGCAGGTCCCAAATCCCCACACGAGACAAGAGCAGCAGTATGGGGCAGGCTTTCATGGGCCTTGTTTCCCAGGCCAGTGAGACAGTATTGGACTGCAAAAAAAACTCAAAGAAGCCGAAGAGGAGAGTATTAAAATCCCGTCCATGGGTTTTTAGGTTTGAGGCTATATGAGGGCCTATTTACGGAGGAGCAGCAGATGAGAGGACCCTGATAGAGGCAGGAAACAGACTGGTTCATTGAGTTCACTCGAGAAATGGAGAGCTTTGTACTGACACAAGGCTCCACTTTTACTATGTTGGCCCATCGCTTCACTATGGTCTTTAACTTGGCCTCATTGAACAATTAGGCACAAACAGTTCATTGTCAGCCATCGGACTACTAACATAAAAATCAATATCTTTTCAGCAAAGTAAAAGAAACTTTAACTCTCACTCGAAAGAACCAGACGTGCCATGAGTCGATTATAAATACACATACCGTACTAAATTGTAGAAACGGTTGGCGTACTTATGTTGTCACACATTATATACATACATTATGTGATGATGATGGATGGCAGTCACAGGTGGGATCATGGGATGTTTAACAAAATACACGTTTTTCTTTTTTTTTCTTTTCTTTTTTTTCCCGGTTACTCCCTAAGTTCAAGGTTTTTTAACTATAGGGATGTCAAATTAAAAAACCACAGGCAGCCAAATAGAAAAATTGGTACAAGTCGAAGAAATTTCAACGGGTGCTTCAAAAAAGAATACCATCTCATTTTTCTTCGTATTTTGCCCTTTGTGGGCCCACTTGCAACATGGTCATGGCCCATCAGTTGGACGTGGCCCAGCCATGCACACAGGTTGGGAAAAGAGGCTCCAGGCCTAGGGATAGTGCAGGACTTCACAACAAACACAGACCCCACCAACCCCCCTACGGCAAAGATGCATCGCTCTTTAGCTTTTTCCCCACAACAAAATGTGTTCAATAAGAGATCTATAGAGAGCTGAGGGCAGACAGCTGGAACAACTGCATGGATTCAAAACACTTCACTGAAGCGCCGACCACAAAGCCCACAACACAGGAAAGCACATGGCAGCAAAACGGCCAACACTTTATCCATAAGGAATCAAAAACATATCGTTTAATGTAATAATGTGCTTTTTTTTCATAACCACAGTTTATTTAGTTAACATTTGTTACTACAGAACATATTTGAAGAGGAAAACATGCTTCTAAATTTCATGGAGAAAGAATTTTAAAACATAGGAAAAAAGAAAAGAAAGGCAAGGAAAATGAAGGGTGATTACAAATGAGAAGGGCATAAAGATATATACCTCTCTCTGCCTCTCTCTCTCTCTCCCTCCCCCCCCGCCCCCCTCGCAGTGGCAGTTAACCAGTCCGACTGGTTTGTTGCAGCCCTTAGGCCAGGCGACAAGGGGATCATGGGCGGAGGACCGCCATAGAGGACATAAACATCATTTATACATTGTCACTTGCCACAATTAAACATGTCCAGCTTGCACCATTGCAATGCCATGTAGTATATAAATTAGTCTCTATAGAGGCTTAACTTGTATCGCTGTTCTATTCTATCCCTATTCTATTCTCTCAAAAAATCAATCTGTATAATAAATCAAGACAGCAGCTTGACTGCCAGTCAACATAACGTTGCTTGTGCAAAGCTGGCATTCATATTTTGGGACATTTTGGGTAAAACTCTTGCACAATGTTTGACAAATGTTGATTTCAACAATTTACAATTGAAGGCGTTTTAGCTGCAGCTCAAGTTTCATAAGAGAGTTAAGTAACAACCATCCGTCTAACAATAGAATAATCTGTACCATGGTACTATGAGTATACAATATAGATTGCTAGGTGTACATAAATTCCTGTTTAAATTACTAATTTCACGCAACACCATCTTATTATGACAAAGTATAAATATAGGTTTAAGTGGTTAAATTAACTTCAATAACTAAATAACCAATAACTACTGCCTTTAGATTGATAGTATTAAACGCCCCAAAACATCCAGGCACTTACAACGTAGAATAAGTTAAAATGTGACTAATACCAGCCCTCATTATTATTTTTTTTCTCCCTTTTTTGCACAGCAGAGAGTAGTAGTAGAAGTCTAGTGTCTGGGGGAAGGGTCAGCCCCAGATAGGCCCGCATAACAAATGTGCCATGACGCAACAAAGACAATATCAGGAGACTGCCGTTTACATACAAATACAAACTCTATTCTCTGGAAAGTTAACCTACAGATGAAGGGCCTACAGCAGAGTTGCCATGTCTGCTCACTATGGGCGGCTTTGACCATGGTCTCCCGTAAAGTTCCTTGGAAATATTTAAAGTTTGCAAGTTGCTGATTTTTGGGCTTGTTTCCTAATGTTATTTAAACTAGTGTCTATCGAGGAAAAAATAAATAAAATTAATATATCTGTCTGTGAGTGTGAACCCCCATCTGAATGGCTCAGCGTTAGAGTCACTGGCTGGTAACTGCAAGGTTGCCGGTTCAAACTTGGGCTCCCCAAGAGTTACTGTCGAAATGTCCCTGAGCATGACACTGAACCCCGAATTGCTCCTGATGTGCTGGTTGTGCCTTGCATGGTTTCCACCGTCATAACTTTGTATAAATGTGTGTGTGAATGCGTGAATGTACTGCACAATTCATGTAAAGCGCCTTGGATAAAGGCGCTATATAAATTCACTGTTTACCATTTTATGTGAGGGACCCACAGTTTCTTTTTTGCTTTTACATATGCAGTATGTGCAGGTAAAAGGTGAAGGGTTGCTCGTTTCTCTCACAAAAGCTGGCAACACTGGCCTACAGTATGATAATGGCCTGTGTGGACAATAGGGCGAGTGGGCACTAAATACCTAAACCAGACAAAGCCTTCATGCAACAGTGACTTGAAGAGAGCTCTAGGGCACTGTAGTGTTTTGGGTTGTAATGTGTACCCATTTCTATGGTTCACAATAAAGGAAACAGTACATCGTATATCCCTTTCTTATTTTATTTGCCAAATGTCCAACAGTATCACTGTTGTTGTTTTACATTTCTCTAAAAAGAGTACATTTGTACATTTGTTTTCCGGGGAAAGATCCTCTGAGCTGAAAAGTTTTAGGATCGAGAGGAAATTCTTTTACGTCGGCTACTTGCTACAACTGAGTGGTTAATCGTTTTCCTGCTATTGCCGTAGATCTACGCTCATCAAATAGAGTTATGACCTGTTGCGTGTGGCCAGGACAGCAGCACACACACACACACACACTCTGTCAACAATCAGTGTCTAACTCCCTCTGTCTCTCCCCCACTCAGAGTATACGCCCAGCTGGCACCTGCAGCAGGTTCTCCCAATTACTCATGCTCCTCCTCCTGCAATAAAGCCAGCCAGCTCAGTCTGAGGGCAGACACAGACCCAGCAACAACTCTACAGCTTCTGTTAGCCTTTTGTTGTTTCAGTTCTCTTTAGTTTAGTTTGTTATTTCAGTTTGGCCTGGAGATGGCCGGCAGCTTTGTTTTCGTTAGACCTTTTTACTTTTGAGTTTAGGATTAATTTGTTGAGTTAGGGGAGGGGTCGGGCCGGCTTCGACGTCCCTATAGGGGGTGGCCTGGGCCCCCCTCCTTTTGTTCCTTTGGCATCTCCAGGTCCTCCCTTTGTTCTTCTCCACATTTGTTTGGTAATGTATTCGAGTAAATGTAATATATTACAGTAATTAGATTACTTCTTAGTATTCAACTAGTACCAGCTCAACCAGCTATGCTGCACTTGTACTGAATGTAATCAAATACTTTTGGGAAATAAAATCCTTAAAACTTGCTACTTTGTTGATGTCCTTCTCTTATGTCACGGTTTCCATTTGAGCCAATATAACTTTGTTACCTTATTATTTGGAAACTGTAACATAATGGGGGCTCGTCAAAACTAAGCATTTAATTACTTTTCCTAACTTTGAAATTAATTAACTCTTTTGGTGTGCACATTTGAGATTTTTTGTAAGGTTTGGATTTATTTTGTCCACCTTAATTGATTGAATTGATTTACTTTAGGCTCTCTTTTCTTGCAAAGTATTTTCAGTAGTATTAATTAGCTTAATTATACTCAGGTTCTGGAATTGATTACTTGCATTGTTAAGCCTTTAGTTTGTGCACACCCCTAATTAGGACATCACTTAATTGAGAACTGGTTTGAGCAGTAGGGCTTTTGTTCTTGCTGGTCTGTGTCTCATCGATTGGCTTTTGCCTTAGTGTATATTTTTGCGAGCGTTTTTGTAGTACTTTTGTGGCCTTAAGCCTTTAATTGCTTTTGCAATTTGTCCCTTTTTGCGCTCGTTTTTTTTCCGCTTTGCGGTAAAGTTTCTATACTTAGGTAAGCCATTTAGTTTTCCAAAATGGATTTCAATTTAGAGGATTTTGCTAAACAGCCTTCCCTTGAGGTTTTCCATAAGTGTACAAAGGACAACTTAATTGATATTGCTGAACACTACAATATTAAGGTCTTGAGTACTAAAGCCAAAAAGACCATTAAAGCTGAGTTATGGGCGGGCTTGTTTAAGCAAGGTATTTTGCCTGACCCAGGTATGGCCGCCTCCCCGGCCAAACCAGTAGATCCTGCTAGTGTTTCTTCACCTGCTAAATCAGACAATTCTGAAGTCAGGAGGCTAGAATTGGAGCTAGAGTTGCGCCGCATAGAGTTGCAGGACAAGGACAACGAACGGGCAGCCAAGCTTAAAGAGCAGGAGCTAAAACTTAAAGCTGAAATGAGGAAAATGGAGTTGGAGGAGCAAACCAAACGAGAAATAGGTTTGAGAGAATTAGAACTTAAACAGGCCTCTCCTTCTCACGTCAGTGTTGCACAACCTGAATTTGATGTTAACAAGTGCATCCGCATGATTCCTCCATTTAATGGTAAAGATGTCGACAAGTACTTCACTCTGTTTGAACGTACTGCCGACACCTTGAAATGGCCCAGAAAAGTCTGGCCATTATTGTTGCAATGTGTGCTAACTGGGAAAGCCCAGGAGGCATACGCCTCGTTATCACCTGATGACTCTCTTGATTATGATAAGGTTAAAGCTGCAGTACTCAGGTCCTTCGAGTTGGTTCCAGAAGCCTATAGGCAGAAGTTCCGCAGGTTTAAAAAATCTGATAGTCATACTTTTGCTGAGTTTGGCAGAGAAAAGGAGGCTTTATTTGACCGTTGGTGTCAGTCATCCAAGGTCACTGACTTTAATCAGCTGCGTGAGCTTGTCTTGCTCGAGGAGTTTAAGAACTGCCTCCCAGATAGGATTGCAACCTATGTTAATGAGCAGAAAGCCACCACTCTTTCAGCTGCTACTGTCCTTGCGGATGAGTTTGTGCTCATTCACAAAGACAGTTTTGAGAAGAATGTGTCTTCAGAGCACAATTCCAACCCTCCATGGCGCAAATCTAACCACCAGTCCCACTCAGACAAATCTAACAATTCTCAATCGGACTCAGCAAAACCTTTTGCTAAACGGGTGGGTGAGGAGAAGTTAGACAAGTCAGAGGGTGGGGAGGGGGCAAAAGAAAAGCCTACTTGTAACTACTGCAAAAAAGTTGGTCACACTATAAATAGGTGTTACGCTCTGAAAAACAAGTCCCAGTCTCCTAAAGCCGTTGCTTTGATTAAAACTCAGTCTTCACCTCCTGTTGCAGTGCAGCCAGTTTGCACTCCTGACCCTGAATTTCAGCCATTTCTAATGAAGGGTTTTGTCTCGCTGTCAGAGGGAGAACCAATGGTACCTGTTAATATCATCAGGGACACTGCGTCCAACCAGTCTGTAATACTAGAGCATGTGTTGCCGTTTTCAGAAAAGTCTGCCGTCAAATCAGATGTTCTGGTCAGAGGGTTGGATATGCAGTACGTGGGTCTGCCGCTCCACAACATTTACCTTGATTCTGATCTTGTTAAGGGTTCCGTTAAGGTGGGGCTTCGTTCCCAACTTCCAATTGAGGGAGTTACTCTCCTTTTGGGCAACGATTTGGCTGGTGGTAAAATGCTCATTAATCCTGAGGTCATTTCTGTCCCTCTGCCAGAACACACTGATGATTTAGCTTCAAAATTTCCAAAGGTCTTTTCAGTATGTGCCGTGACGCGGGCAATGGCCGAGCGTCAGAAGCTCGAGGCTGAAGGGGAGCTGTCTGACAGTCTTCTGGTTGACTGTTCAGCTGCTCCACCTGCCTCTCCAGAGGTTCCTTCCCAGTCTGTTTCGCCTCAAATTGACTCGAAAATATGCATGTCACGTGAGCAGCTAGTTGCCGATCAGAAGCAGGACGCATCACTAGCTCCTCTCTTTGAAAGTGTTGTTTCAGGAGAGGCGCTAGAGGATTTGTCTACAGGTTTCTTTCTGAAAAATGATGTTCTCATGCGCAAGTGGACACCTTCACGTCTCTCTGATCACGATGATTGGGGCGTTGTGGAACAAGTTGTTATCCCTCAAGCATATCGGGGTGAAGTGTTGAAGCTTGCCCATGACAACCCGCTTTCTGGTCACCTTGGCATTAACAAGACGTACGATCGCATCTTGCGGTATTTTTTTTGGCCACGTCTAAAGGGTGACGTTCGTCACCATTGCAAAACGTGTCATGTATGCCAGGTTGCCAAAAGTCAGGTCATTTCTCCATACCCACTCTATCCAATTCCTGTTATTGGTGAACCGTTCGAGCGTGTGCAAATTGACTGTGTGGGGCCTTTGCCTCGCACTAAGAGCGGTAACAAGTTCCTCTTAACCATAATGTGTACAGCGACTCGTTTTCCTGAAGCCATTCCGTTGCGTTCTATTACAGCTCCAGCTGTTGTTAAGGCTCTGGTCAAATTCTTTTCTACTTTCGGCCTACCGCGAGTTGCCCAGTCGGACCAGGGTTCGAACTTCATGTCGCGTGTCTTTTCCCAAGTAATGAAGCAACTTAACATCACTCATGTCTGTTCAAGTGCTTATCATGCGGAAAGTCAGGGCGCCATTGAACGTTTTCACAGGACATTAAAAGGGATGTTGCGCACCTACTGTTTGGAGTCTGAAAAGGACTGGGATGAGGGGGTCCATCTCCTCCTCTTTGCCGCTCGTGAGGTGGTACAGGAGTCACTCGGCTTTAGCCCTGCCGAGCTGGTATTTGCACACACAGTCAGAGGGCCCCTGAGGCTTTTGCAGGAGAAGTGGTTGGGTGACAGCAAACCTCAGAACCTCCTCGACTATGTGTCCAAATTCCGTTCCAAACTTCACCGTGCATGTGAATTGGCTAAAGAAAACATGACCATTGCACAGGCAAAAATGAAAAAACTGTTTGACAGGGACGCTAAATCCAGGAGCTTTAATCCCGGTGACAAAGTGTTGGTCTTGTTGCCCATTCCTGGTTCTGCTTTGCAGGCACGTTACAGTGGCCCTTATCTGGTCAAAAAGAAAATTGGTGACCGTGACTACATCATCGATACCCCTGAACGCCGGCGTCGGAGTAGGCTGTGTCATGTTAACATGCTAAAACCTTACTTTGACAGAGATTCTCAGCCTGGTTCCAACCCGCCTGATGGGGCGGTTGTCAGTGTTCCACCCAAGCCGTCTGGTGACATTGGCGATCCAGACAAGGTGGCCCTGGCACTGTCTAGCAACGCCAGTGTTCCTCCTCCTGACACTCAGGATGATCACGATGATATTGTAGGTATCTCTACTGATGTCACTCATGGCCGACTAAAAAATTCTGAGATGCTTGTTAATCTTTATGATTGCCTTCCAAATCTGGTTCAGTCTCAACGTGAGGATGTGATGAGGTTGATTGGTTCTAATAAAAATCTCTTTTCAGATGTGCCGACCCGTACGCATGTGTTGCAGCACGACATTGACGTCGGTAATTCCCCGCCAATTAAACAACACGCATACCGCGTTAATCCAGAAAAAAGGCTTCGTCTCCAAAAGCAGGTGGACTATATGCTTGAAAATGGCATCGCTATTCCTAGCACTAGTGCTTGGAGTTCACCTTGCTTATTGGCCACTAAATCTGACGGCTCGGATCGGTTCTGTACTGACTACAGGAAAGTGAATGGTGTCACAAAACCCGACTGTTTTCCACTACCTAGGATTGACGATTGTGTCGATAAAGTTGGCCGTGCCAAATACGTTACAAAGCTTGATCTTCTGAAAGGATATTGGCAGGTGCCGTTAACACGTAGGGCTCAAGCCATTTCTGCCTTTGTGACCCCTGATGCTTTCCTAGAGTACACAGTCATGCCTTTCGGTGTTAGAAACGCTCCAGCTACATTCCAGCGTTTAGTCAACACAGTTCTGTCTACAGGGCTGCGAGGCATATTTAGATGACATTGTTGTTTATTCCAGTACATGGGATGAACACATCCAGCAACTTCGTGCAGTATTTGGCAGGTTGGGTGAGGCAAACCTCACCTTAAATCTGGCCAAATGTGAGTTCGGGCAGGCGACCGTCACATACCTTGGCAAAATTGTGGGTCGGGGTCAAGTTAAGCCTGTCCATTCGAAGGTGGAAGCCATCCTTTCGTTTCCTCCTCCTGCCACCCGCCGTGGTCTCATGCGTTTTCTAGGTATGGCAGGCTATTACCGAAGTTTCTGCAAAAATTTCTCTGCCGTCGCGGCCCCGTTAACAGACTTGTTGAGCCCGAAGGTGCGATACAAATGGTCTCCGAGCTGTCAGCACTCATTTGATGGTGTAAAAGCCTTGTTAACTAATGCTCCAGTTCTTGCTGCACCGGCGTTCGAGCGGCCGTTCAAACTCGCTGTGGATGCAAGTGATACTGGGGCGGGTGCGGTGCTGCTACAAGATGGGGATGATGGTATTGAGCACCCGGTCTCGTATTACTCCAAAAAATTTAATCGGCATCAACGTGTGTATTCCACGGTTGAGAAAGAAGCGCTAGCGCTTATTTTGGCCCTAAAGCATTTCGAGGTTTATGTTGGCTCCTCTAATGAGCCTACCCTCGTTTATACTGATCATAACCCTCTCGTTTTCCTGAACCAGATGCGGAACACCAATCGGAGGTTAATGAGATGGTCTCTTTTCTTACAGTACTTCAACGTGGAGGTCAGGCATGTCCGTGGGAAAGATAATGTCCTGGCCGATACTCTGTCACGCTGTTTTTCTGATGATTGAATTACCTCACGTTTCTCTCCCGGTATTCTCCATCATAGGGTGGGGGTGTTGCGTGTGGCCAGGACAGCAGCACACACACACACACACACACTCTGTCAACAATCAGTGTCTAACTCCCTCTGTCTCTCCCCCACTCAGAGTATACGCCCAGCTGGCACCTGCAGCAGGTTCTCCCAATTACTCATGCTCCTCCTCCTGCAATAAAGCCAGCCAGCTCAGTCTGAGGGCAGACACAGACCCAGCAACAACCCTACAGCTTCTGTTAGCCTTTTGTTGTTTCAGTTCTCTTTAGTTTAGTTTGTTATTTCAGTTTGGCCTGGAGATGGCCGGCAGCTTTGTTTTCGTTAGACCTTTTTA
Source organism: Benthosema pterotum (assembly GCA_039105355.1). Classification (NCBI taxonomy): domain Eukaryota; kingdom Metazoa; phylum Chordata; class Actinopteri; order Myctophiformes; family Myctophidae; genus Benthosema; species Benthosema pterotum. The sequence continues at coordinate 6,103,987 of CM076971.1, read as the reverse complement.
CTTTTGAGTTTAGGATTAATTTGTTGAGTTAGGGGAGGGGTCGGGCCGGCTTCGACGTCCCTATAGGGGGTGGCCTGGGCCCCCCCTCCTTTTGTTCCTTTGGCATCTCCAGGTCCTCCCTTTGTTCTTCTCCACATTTGTTTGGTAATGTATTCGAGTAAATGTAATATATTACAGTAATTAGATTACTTCTTAGTATTCAACTAGTACCAGCTCAACCAGCTATGCTGCACTTGTACTGAATGTAATCAAATACTTTTGGGAAATAAAATCCTTAAAACTTGCTACTTTGTTGATGTCCTTCTCTTATGTCACGGTTTCCATTTGAGCCAATATAACTTTGTTACCTTATTATTTGGAAACTGTAACATGACCGCAGCCGATTAGTAGCGCTATTGTTTGATACGATCCTGATGCTAGTGGCCACTAGCAGTGCTAGCCTCCTCTTTCCAGCTAAGAGACCCAAATAAGAGACGGACCGGTGCGCCGATCAAAAATGTCCGGACCGGAAAAATATACCGAAATGTTAAATATGATTTTTACATGAAAATCGCTGGCAGTAGTTTCCTAATTCCTACAATAAAAAATCTGGTGGATTAAGCGTTAAGACTGGTGGAAGTTTACATCTAGAGAAATGTGCACCAATTGTAATTGTAAGCGTAAAAAATGACAAATTAGATCAAACAGACTAGGCCCCATGAACAGCACCAGCAATATAAGAAACGGAAAGAAATTGGGCAACTTGATACAAATCATACTAGTGAAGGCTCTGTTCACATCCATAGGACAGGGGTCTCAAACTGTTTTAATTTCTATCACCCCGTAACTCTTATAGGACTCAGCGTTGGTATGCTATAAAACGTGTGAAACCGGCGTTTCTTTCATGTCATTACGTCTTTTACGTGGCTGACAGTACCTCCTCAGCAGTCCTGCGGTTTCTCTGCAGCTCCTCATGCTTGTGGAACAGACTGGAGCTCAGGAGGTCTCCCCACGTGTCAGCATGAATGTGGAGATATGGGTTCCCAGATTTCTGGAGTTCAGGTCCCTTCAGACCCGTTAAAGCGTTATTACAGACAATCAGTGTTAATAGGCCACATTGGAGGATCTCTCAGGTGAGAGCCTCATTCAACTGACAGCATCCCAGAGGGATTTTACACCTGCTAATTACTGATCCGCCAGAGACCACAGTCTGTGGTTTTGTCGCCCTCCCTTTTCCTGCCGTGATATTTGAATGACTCGACAAACAAACACAAAAGAATAAATATGTGATAAGTAATTGAAATAAGTGATTTTTTTTTTAAAGTTGATTAAATTCATGTCTGACTAACAATTTAAGCCCTAATTTATACTTTGTCATACAGCAGGTCCTACGATTGCCCTTGTAGATCTGTTATTTTAAATATTGTTTTTATTTAAACAAAAGAATAATCAATTGAATTGATTAGTTTCATTAACCTTTAGTTGTACATATCACCTTTGAAGTGCAAGTGCCAGCAATGCCATGGTGTTATGATGTTTTTTGTGGGACTCCAGTATTGACAGAACAGAAAAGTGATTGTGTGGAGTGTCAGTTGTATATCACCAGGTAATCAAACAGCAACTTACCGATGGAAATTCAAAGTCCTTCTGGTTTGCTAGGTTCATGATGTAATCGATTCGGGACTGGTTTGCTGGACAGGCTAGCTTGCATGGCGGCGTGAGTGAATTCATTGCTGTCACGACAGTCTATATAGAGAACAGAACATTGCATTACTTCAAATAAAAGTACAACACACAGATGCACACATACAGTACATGCATGGACACATGTAGAAATGGACACACGAATGGATGGAATGGATGCATGAGCACGCATGTGCACATGTGCACACACACACGCGCGCACACACACACACACACACACACACACGCACACACACACGCACACACACACACACACACACACACACACACACACACACACACACACACACGCACGCTCGCTCGCATGCGCACACAAACTTTTTTAAACAACTTTCATGGGAGGCACACCTCAATTTGGGCATATCAGTACAGGTAAATATTTGCTTATACTGATTTAATGAATTGGCAATCTACAAGCTCACAATGTGTCACAATGCAACCTGTTGTGGGGCTGGTAGTTTTAGTTTTTTTCTTTGCATTTTTAAATCAGGTGTGCATGTGGTTTATAGTGCAACGTTTAAAATGCATTGGTCATTTAAATCCTTACCTCTATCGCCTCTTTAATGTTGTTTTTAATGTCATGAATTTTCTGTTTTTTCTCCCTGTGAAATACAAAGTCTGTAAGTATACAAAAATAATACAATACAATACAATACAATACAATACAATACAATACAATACAATACAATACAATACAATACAATACAATACAATGCAATAAAAACTTATTTGCTCTGCAGACCTACTGGGTGGAGATTTTTGATTCGCTGTCTAGGGTAGTTGGTAGACAGATAGAGCCTAATCCTATAATGGATTTGGGGTCTCTTCCCTTGAACTATTGCTCTCTTCTGTGGAGGTATCCTTTATTGCCTTTGCGGCCCTACTAGCCAGACGTTTAATACTACTTAGGTGGAAATCACCCACCCCTCCATCACACACTTCATGGATTAAAGACATCCTTAACTATGTCAAATTGGAAAGAAGCAGATGTCTGCTGGGCGGCTCCCTGAAAAAGTTCCATAAAATTTGGGATCCTTTCTTTAGCTATTTTAATGAGCTCAGACTCCCTAATATTTCGGACTGATTACACAGTCATTTATAGTTCGGTGGCGGATCAGATGGTGGATCGACTAGCATCATAACCCTTCAGTAGTTTTGTGAATATATATTTATATCTTTTTTATGTTTTTTTTTTCATCTTTTTTCTTTTCTTTTTTTCTTGTAAAAGTGTATCAAATTCTTTGTTCATGCAGTTTCCTATTTACTTTCACTGTTTTACTTTTTGTTTTTATCAAAATGAAAATACAATAAACAGATGTGGGGGAAAAAAATATTTGCTTGAGTATGGTAAACGAAAGAGCTTGTGAATGTAGCTTATTTTGAAGACACATTAATTGCTTATAAATTAGGAGATCCACAGAGAATTTCAAGACTTGTTCTAAAAACTTCTGCTGTAGTTTTGAAAAATGTACAACACAAACTGTACAACTACACAGGCTTCAGAAACACGCTGTGCAAATTCAACAAAATAATTTGTTTATATATCTGGAAATGTTCACCATGTGTTATAGCAAGGCAAGGCTAACTATTTTAGCACTGCAGTTCAATGATCATATGTTAACTTAACATAAGTTAACTTTGTTTTTTAACATAATCAATTATTTAAAAAAATATATAGATAAAAGTTTTGCATTTTAAAGAGCACAGTCTATAATGTTGTTCATAAGATACATAAGATACATGTACGCTACTAGTATGTACTGTATGCATTATATCAGTATGTTTTACTGTTTTATAAACAAACTGTATTCTAGGGGATTGCGTATACGGTACTCTGTACACTGTAGAGTCTACACTACAACACAACAATGTAGTCGACACTGTAGACTACATTGTTGGTCATGGGGCACTTGACACCCACAGCAGCCAGGGAAGTGCCGCTTAGGCTTTCACCAGTGTTTGGCGGTTGTGTAATCTGGGGGCTTTCACCTAAGTACCCAGTGATGGACAAAGTATTATACTCAAGTTGCAGCATTCAAAAGTACAAAAGTTAATATCAATTGCACTGCATTTATGTAAAAAGGTGAACTTTACTGAAATTTAAATGTGTCTTCGCACTGCAGTACGTTGTGAGCTAAATTTAGAGCATCATGTACTCTATGTTGTATGAAATGAGATTGTTGTACGCTTGGGTGTGAGTGAAATGTGAATGCCAGTAAGTGACAGTAAGTCACTCACTATCCACCAAGACACTGAGTCCACCAAGACAAGTAGCGTGGCCTACACTTGCAGGGTACCTGTGATTCTGAATTATCACTTTTGTGCTTGTAATTACTTTGTATTTTTTCCCCAAGACAAAGGGTACGTTTGATAATGCACATTCAGAACAGATCCTGTAATGCCTCTCGGCCTGTTATTGAATCAACCTTTAACTTGCTTACACAGTCAGATTTCTGCTGTGATTGCCTCTGTATGGTGATATAGGCATGAAACCATTCAAAGCTCCCTGTATTTTAGAAGATATTCGCTCTTTATAAACAAATACGCCCTTTATACTTTGTATAAAGGGCTTTACTGGAACCCTAGTGTGCCTATGTATTCTGGGCATGTCATAATATAGGTAAAACATTACAAAACAGGCAAACATTCTGTGAAAATAGCAGATGGGCTATTTTTGCAGAAGGGATTAATATAGAATGGAAAAAATGATGTGGTTACATGTAATTCCAGCTCGCAAAGTTACATGTGTGTGGACTATAGTCTGGTACATGATGAGAATGTATATTGTGTGGCATATAGGCCTATTGTCAACAGTAGAGTTTGATGTGGTGCTTGTTCCATATGACAGCCAGAGCGGCTCTGTCTGAATGAAACAATTCAGGAGAAAGAAAGAACAAAAACATATTTTGAGAAAGAGTGACAGCTATGGGCTTTATTACAACCACACAACGTTTGAAGGGTTTAACCTGCATGTCCTAAAAGACAATATAGCAGAATGTCGGGTTAAGAAACTAGAAAAAGTGCCCCTCAGGCACAGGTCTCCAGTGGTCGCTATAACAAGCCAATGTGAAAAGGGTGGGATTTAATCCTCAATCTGCTAGGAAAGTGTGTGAAAAAGAATTCACATAATTTGTTACGCTGCATTCATGGTTTCAAGTTTTTTTGTCAAGCACACCTTAAGCCCCCTACATGAGAGAGATTTCCCAAATGATCTAAAGCAAAGCAAAGAAGCATGCTGTCAAGGCTGGGGTGATTGATTGAAAACTGGATTCGTAGTTCATAGAATAGGTACATTTTAAACCAAAGCACAACTCAATACAAAAACTGCTACGAGGACGAAGCCATAAAAAGCACTAAATCTAGTGTCCTCCGTTTTCATTAAAATGCCTACAAATATACCGTACACTTCTGTGCAAAAACAGACACCTGAAACAAATTGCACTTTCACTTTCAAGAATATAGAAAATATCAGATCTTCAAGGTCACACAAGGCATCCTGTAAAATGTTGCACTATGGAGATACATCTCCATATCAAGGAAGTTAAAATAAGAAAAAAATAAAAAATAAAACTGAATTGGTGATGTAACTATGAATTGGTGATATTCTCAATGATATTCTCAATGGAATGGAATTAACTAAATTACAGATTCACAAAATCTAATGATTTTTTTATGATTAAACTGAATTGCTGCATTAAATAAATCCACTGGAATAACAGTGGATAATTAGCAACACTGCATGGCTTCAGGCCTAAACGTGGCCCTGTCTTAAGTTCTGAAATCCTCTTAGTTCAGTAAATTCAGTGGGTACACCGTTCGTTTTCGGAATTCACATAGTTTGGTCCTTGTGACACAGCAGGCCAGATTATACGTGCTCTCTCAAAGAAAGAAGAAAACAAAACAAAAGCCAAGACTTTTCCAAAGTAACTTTGCGTTTGTATGCCCTGAAGAGCTTCCAAATAAACATAACTTCATCATGGCACGTCTTTTGTTCTGCCTACATCGAGATGCACAGCACACCGTTCCTTATGAGGTGCCAGTCAACGGACAAGTGGATACTAAAAGAAACTAGATCAGCACTCAGAGTGCAAATCTGCGCCATGCGCAGGTTTGCACGAGTAGGCCATGGCCTACTTGTGTACTTGTGCTCCACACCCACACGTGTGGAGACACATGGCAACAGGCAACACCTCCCACTAAAAGGGAATTCCACCCATTTTAGATCCTAGTGGGTCCATTTGGTTCCATTTGTACGTTCTTATGAAAAGAGAGCCTCAAAGAAAAATCATTAACATGGTAACAAAAAAAATGTTATTATTAAAAATTATAATTCAAATTGTTTTTACACTTTGTTTTTAGTTTGAATTGAATAATTTTCACCAAACAGGTCTCAAAATGTTCATTTAGGACAATAAAAAAAAATCCTTGTTTCTGTCCACGGCAGTGAGGCAGCAGCCATGTTTTCAGAAAGGTTTTATTTGTGGGAGAAACGATCACATGACGCCAAGGAGGGCTGTGATTGGAGGATTGACGCTGCTTGTTGATATTGATCAAAACATTGCGAGGTGTATCAGGGCCTTTGTTCAAGGCTCACTGAGCTGCTCAAGCTAGGACAGTATTGCCCCGTGGCTATCGAGGAGCATGCAGGTAACGGTCATCTATGCTGCTGTCAGAGGTCACCTTGACAAGATGCAGCCCAGCAAGATCAAAGTTTCAAAAAGGCTTTCCTTGCACACATCCTCGGCAGCCACCAGGAGCTGCTTGCAAAAATTAGGGCCGATGGCAAATCTCTGAGGAAGCAGACGCTAAACTGAAGCAGATTGTGTTGACCTTCCTGTCCTCTTTTGAGTAACTGCTTGCTAGCAAAAAAAGGCCAAAAAACTCCCCGTACAGATTTCCGAAGAATAAACATTTACGGTACAACCCTACTATGCTGTAACATTCTGTCTTGATTATAAGCCTATTTCACACATTTCATTTGTGGCACATCGGATGGCCAAGACAGGGGAGGATTATCCAGCGGCCATGTTGGGCCCAGGCCCAGGGGCCCCTGAGCTAGGGGGCCATTGCGCTTGAGTGTCCCCGTGAGGCTCAAAGGGTAACATTGACTAACAGTGGTCCTTGCCACTGTTAGTAACAATGGGCTTCTCCATAAAACAACAATAAAAGTCCTATAAACCGACATGATATGGTACATTACTGCTTAAGTGTTTAAACAGTTAGTTGCATTTATTTGGCTTAGTTATTTTGTCTGTTTATTATTCTTGAGCAATCACTTGCTACTAATCCTGCTAAATTGCAGCTGAATATCACAGACACTACGTGCTGGTGTTGTGGTTGTAGGTAATTATTTAACAATGCATATTACCAAGCTGTCAAACATATATACGCACTGATGCCTTAGGCAGGGCATTCTGAAGACAAATGCATAGCTTATAAAGTGGACTGAGTACCGTTCCTGTGCCCATCAACACTGTTGCACTGTATGATTGTATTGACGGTGTTAGGTGTAAGCCTTGCCTCCAAAATAATCCTTGTGTTTGCAGCATTGGGTGAAATGTTTTGATACAATAAACATGGTGACGTTTGTCAAAAGAAATCAACCATCTGTCCTTTGTCGCAACATGCCTTGCCCTGTTTGTTTCCTGATGTAGCCTAATGTGATTGTTGTGAGATTGTTAGTTCAAGGGTTTAATGTAATATGCCTGGCAAATCTTATAATGTTAAGCCACCATTGCGGGTGGCTGTGGCTCAGGAGATAGAGCAGGTTGTGTAATGATCTGTGTCTGGTTCAAATTTTGTCTCCTGTCTGAATGTCCAAGTGTCCACGGCAAGACGCTTGACCCCAAATTGCTCCCGACGTGCTGGTTCTGCCTTGCATGGTTTCCGCCGCCATCGGTGTATGACTGTGTGGGTGAATGTAAGGGCGAGATCCACTAGCGAACAATGTATCCAAGTGCCTTGGATAAAGGGACTATATAAATGCACCATTTCACCACCCCTCACTTCACACAGGTGTGATTTTCATGGGGCTATATTACTGTATACTATCATAGGTGGCACATCATTATTTTCTTCGTGATTATTCTATTATTTTTTTGTTTTTTTACATCCATTGAATAACCACATAATGGTTATTTTATAGCACACAGTATTTCGCAGTAAAGTTTCCGATCTACAAGCTCAGCATTATAAGGCATTTTCGCTATTTGGAAAACCTTTGGACATTTCTTGAAACATTTTCACAATACTGCCATAACATGAATAACCTGAATCAATACAATTGATTCTGATGAATTATGTTATTAAATTGTTCAAAATCAATGAACCCATTTAGGCCTGACCTAAGTTTTCTTTGAAAAACCTCAAATATTTATAGCAGCAGCAAAACAAATTGCACAAATGTTTGAATACTGTACCTACTGTACAGAATCCAAAAATGGATTTCCGGCCTGAATGGGTTGATTAGTCTATTTAACATGTGCACTACTAGAGACGACTAATGTATGCTTGTTTATGATCATAAAATTCATACTGTGTTCCTTAGGAATTGGGAAAGAGCAATTTCAAACTAAAACATTCTTTAAAAAGGGAAAAAATAGAAGAACAACAAATCTTCAATTGAATATTTTATCACACATTATTATTAAGTTGTTCATGCTTAAGTGTGGTCTTTATACCATAATGGTATACAGCCAGACGCACTGCTCAGTCTTGTAGATGTAGATGGAAAACTCATAAGTCTAAAACTGTAACTATCAAAAAAGAATCAGAAATAGATGATCGACAAGCTCCAAACATCTTGCAGGGCAACACATTTGGAGCTTATACTGTAGATTGGCTATTTTTGCCCTTTTTGTTTGCAATGCACAATATTCATGTATACAGCATGAAAATAAGAAAACTAGCACTTACTCAGCAGTGAAGCCATTAACGTGCAATATTCGCATCTGTTTGACTATCGTGCTTTTCCCAGATTCACCAGCTCCTGAAAGCAGAGAAAACAGTGAGACATTTAATGCATGTAAAAACTCCTCACGCCACAGTGAGTGAATATACCATGGGATCATGTGCAGGTTAGCAGTAGTTAATAAACCCTATATACTTAAATGATTGCAGTCCCCCAGGGTTTTATAATGGCATCCCCCATCCTTTAAAAAAAATCATAGACTAGACTAATGTGCTCAACTGGTCTAGTGTCAACCCTTATGTGTCAGGATTATTGGTGTCAAGCAGTCAGGTCAATCTTAAAACTGGAAAACCGGATGCTAGGACTTTATTACAAATGTTTAGGCTGTATATTTGTGGAAATACCTTTTCGTAGAATTATGAGAAAACAATGTCGTACAAATCTTATTCGCGAGCAAACCTCTGGCTTCCAACATGTGATTCTACAGGTGGTTCTCTAACTTACTGTAACACAACAATTCAAATGCTCGGGACAGGTGAGAGGCAGAAAATGATTCAACACGATATAGAATGTAGTGTAAAGCCAAGAGCAGAGTACGCATACAGTAGACCATTCCCTCTATCTTGGACGATATGAAAAAAAGACAACACTGTTACTGTACAGCAATGGTTACAGCTACTGTACAGCAATGGTGGCAGTGTCACAATTTATTTTCAGATGGGGGTCTGTGTGGCCCATTCCCACTACGGTATTCATTTGGGGGTCCTTAACATTAAGAGGTTTGGGGACAACTGACATTGTGTGGGCCAACTATTCGGATTCGGATTTTTATTGATTCGTTTGGATCCATTTGAAGACTTTTCAGAGTTACAGACCCTCAAACTTAAATTTTACTTGATCCCATGTTCATCCCAGGATATAGGCTATTTTCAGTCATTTTCTTTATACCTCACCAGTCACCACTTGAACCTAAACCTCAAATTCTGTTGGAAGTTAAAAAAAAAAAAAAAAAAAGAGCACACCAAGTATAGATGCAACTCATGCCAATTTTACCTCATGATTTAAACCTTATGCAATGTGATTGAGGTTGCAGGCCTATGAGTGGAATATATGGTGAAATCTCTCTAATACTACATATCCTATGTTTTCACCATTAAACACTTAGGGCTCCATTTTGGTTACACGCTAAAGCCCTTATCCCAAACCCCTTTTGATAAACTTTTTGAAATAGTTCAACATGCCAGTCTATTGACACATTGTGAGCTTGTAGACTGGCCTTTTTAACTATTGAAAAATGCTTTTTTTAATACAGTTTTAAAAGGCAAAGAAGTTAAGGGATAAGGGATTTAGCGGTGACGAAAATCTAGACCTTAGAATCATGTACGTAATCGTGTATGCACAAATACCTACATATCACACAGAAATACATTTTCCACTGCCTCGGTATCATGCATCAGGTGCTGTACACAGTGTTTACACAACATTCTGTGGACTGTGTTAGATGGTTACAGGCCTTCTTTAGGTGTTGTGTGTCTGTGGTGTTAAAGCTAATGGATGCGGTATAGTGTTAGACGTTAGACTACTACATGCTTGAGGAGGGTTCATTCCCCCCATTTTTTTTTCCAGAGATCATGTTTAAACAGAAATTATCCTTTAGTTCTGTATGTATTACAGTTGTGTACCCTAAAAGTATACCATGTAAATCACATAAATGAAAGCATGTCAAGGAAGTGATCAAACCTTATTGAAACTACTGTATATGTACAGTATGTATGCGTGTGTGTGTGTGTGTGTGTGTGTGTGTGTGTGTGTGTGTGTGTGTGTGTGTGTGTGTGTGTGTGTGTGTGTGTGTGTGTGTGTGTGTCACTGATGTGTTCCTGGTGTGGCTGTTGAATTGAGGGGGAGAATGTAGGCCTACAGTACATTTGTGTGACACAAGGAACAATGTCACTTCACAAAAAACAACCTACCTAATAGCAGTAGCCGGTGCGTTGCTCTGTATATCTGTTTGTCTTTCTGGATCTGCCTGTCGATGATTTTGTTGGTCTCCCTTTTTCTCTTATCGTCATCTCGTTGGTCTTGAGTCTTGTTATTGCCAAGACAGCCCATCTTCCCAGGAATCCAGCAGAAAGGGCCCAGAGTGGTGGCAGGCAGGGAGGGAGGGAGGGAGGGGTGGAGGAGGAGGGGTGGTCTATTTGAATGAATTAATAAGGACTAATTTCCCGGATTTGACCCAAGAACAGAGAAACCAAACCACTGGCTCAAGATGCAGGGTGACATTTAGGTTAGCCTAAGATGATGCAGAACGGGACCAAAATGTATGATGATGACCTGGAGGAGGTGTGATGGAGAGATGATGCACCTCTCAGAGATTGCACACACACACACACACACACACACACACACACACACACACACACACACACACACACACACACACACACACACACACACACACACACACACACACACACACACACACACACAAACAAACTACCAATTATATTAGGCCTACTGCTAATTAATCCAGTGATGATCGTTCAGAAAGGGATCGTTGATGATTCCAGTGTTTTCAGGGTAAATCCGCAATGAAGTCATCCAAATTGATATTGACGGTAAAGATGTCCTGCGCTCCAAAGTCCATGAATGAGCTGGTGGCGGTGGTGGTGTCGCGGCGATCCCCACGGCGTGTGTGTGTGTTTGTGTGTGCGGCTTTTTAAACGGGCCCAGCAATACACAACATCAACACACAACAACACATCTTCTTCAGCAGCAAATAATAACGTCTCCACCGCCGGAGGAGCCCATGGTGATGATGATGATGATCTTCGGCAGAGGATTCCTGACTTCTGCTGCCATTCAAATCCTTAACATTTAACATCAAAGACGTATATTATTTTCTCTCTCCCCTCCTCTTCTTCTTCCTTTTTGGGGGGGCGATCGTTTCTTCTCCTCCGCCGCTCGGAGGTGGCGGTGGTGGTGGAGGTTTTTTAAAAAATAAATATATCCACAAAAAACGACGGCATGAAGATCATGGGTAGAGAATAGGATACGCCAAGCGTTTTTTTTTTCTTTTTTGAATCCCCCTGTCTTAAAAAAAAACCTCTCACATTATACCGTTATACATTTCATAGAACCTTCGTTCTTCGTGTCAATAATATCCTGTTTTAGTGCTTCTCCGGGTGGTGGTATCAATAGATTCCCCTCCTTGTCACAGATGCTACTGCCTGGACTGGGGGGACTGACTGGACGGTGCTGCTGCTGCTGCTGCTTTTTGGTTTTGGACCAGATCGACCAGAGCTGAAAGAGGCCCCTTTTCTTCGTCCTTCTCTTCTATTAGGTTTACATATGCTTGTATTCCTCCTCACATCGTTAATAATAAACCTTCTTTCTCCGGCGGCCGGGGGGATGAATGAAATGAACACAAGGCTTCCGCTATAAGAAGATGTCCTCCTTGAATATAGAATGCGATAATATGATCCAGCACTATAGCAAACCCACAGCAGCCTCAGGTAGATTTATATATGGCAAATCCTCCGTTATGTCCCCATGCATGCACCGCCGCCGCGTCGCGTCCGTTTAGCAAGCAGGCAGGTACACACGCGCGCGCGCAAACACGCACGCACACACACACACGCACGCACAGCCCGCTGTCAGTCAGTTTAGCCAGTCAGTCACACTCTCCTCCAACAGCTTGCTGGTGTATTCCTTTTGAATTCGCATGGTGGTGGTAGGTAGATCGCATGTGCACAAATCTATGAAACATACCGCGGTGGTGGTGGTTCCCTTTACTTCCCATACAATCACTCATAAAATCCAGCGATGACAGTTTATATATTTCACACCGCAAAAAAAAAGAACGACAAGCCCCAGCCAGGGCGGTCTAAGTCTTGCTCTGCTCACTGCTCTTGAAAATGCGGTGGCAGTAGTAGTAGGTGCCTCGGTGCTTTTGAAGTCATTTTCTGATTTGTTTGTATATATACGTTTCGTTTTGTGTTCCTTTTCTCAGAGGACTGTACATTGAGACAGATAGCGTTGAGAGGAGGTGGGGTGGGGCAAACAGCACAGCACAGCACAGCACAGCACAGCGAGCTCTCACGGAACCCTGGGAAAGAAGCAGGCTAGAATCACATGATTGCCCACAGCAGAGATACACAGAGTGGAAAAGGCGCCCTCTTTGAAGGAAAATCATCCTCTGCCTCTCTGCCCAAGAGGGGCTCATCAATGACATTGATAATGTAGCTTTCTTTTACATATTCTCTGTGGGTTTATTTTACATTTTACCACCTGTTTTCTCAGATACATGTATTATATCCCCTTTTGGTCTGAATTAATTTCTAATATATAAATATTAGGGATGTCCCGATGAAGTCACCAACAGGGAATAACATATCCTCTCTCAAATGTCACAGCATGGTAACCGCAAGGTTGCCGGTTCGAACCCGCTTTCACCCAGAGTCACTGAGCAAGGCACTTAACTCCGTATAGCTCCCAATGAGCTGGTCCTTGACCTTACATGGTTTCAGCTGTCTTTGGTGTGTGAATGGGTGAATGGTATCTACTATCTATGTTCTTTTTGCATAAAGGCGCTATATAAATGCACCATTTGCCTTTTACAGTTAGCTATTACTCCATTACACTACACATATTACACTAGTGCAATATTTATTATTGGGTTACCTATTTATTAGACACACATGTCAAATTGTCTATACAAGGCCACAATTAATATTATAGTCCAAAGGGGGGTTGTGAATGATATTGGAATATCAAAGTTACAAGGATACTAAATTGGGATTTGAAGATGAGAAAATGTATTTTTTTTCCCTTCATTTCATTATCTTGGAGGGGGCAGGGATGCATGTTTACAGTTTTACATTCTCTACCTTACTGTATGCCCTCTGTATCCTAATCTTGAATTGCAATTAAATGAAAAGAAAGAAAATGCAGCTTCCTTGAATATGCATGCACAAACATGAACATATTGATCTTCTATCTGTTAGGCCAGGCAGGTGGCCAACCTGAGGCTCGCGAGCCTCATGCGGCTCTTCAGCTGGTTACATGCGGCTCTTAAGGGGCTTCCACATGAAGCTGTCAAAAACGCTTGGCCTCATGGTGCAGTCATTCATTCCCTATACCAGTGGTTTTCAACCTTTTTTTCTACCAGGGCCCACCATTTATTCAGAATTTGAGCCACAGACCACCATTTTAGCTCCATAGACCCCAAAGCTAAAGATTTCCTTTACTTGTGTCAACAATTCCAGGCTGAATTTCAGAGAAAACAAAACAGTGAAACATACAGATCAAAATGACCATTAATCTTCCACATTCTCTAGCAGTGTAGACTTGGGCTAATTCACATGATGAATATTTTAACTCCTGAGAATGTCATATACTTTTTTGGATTGTAAACCCCGTTTCAAAATACATGTCTGTATGTTTCTATTTGCGACCGTGGCGGCCATGACGGCTGTCGCAGTGGTTTTCTAACCGTTGTGACCATTTGATGTGGCTCTTTGCCGTAACACAGTGAAAAACGTGGCTCTTAGTCTGCGACCGGTTGGCCACCCCTGATCTAGGCAAAGCAGTAGTAGGCCATAGTCCCTTTGTAATGGCCAACTCAGTCCAATAGGCGGCAGTATTTAGCTAGCTAATGAAGTTGATTCCAGGAACGTCTCGGCCTGTGTTGCCATTATTCTGGGATGTTTTGTGTGTGGTAGGTGGATATGGCTAATATTCTGCAATTTACCTAATCAATTCACATGCATATTTGCCGAATGAGTGGCTAACTTAATAATAACAATTTTATTTAGCTTAAATCTGGTTCATGGAAGAAACTCCCTGACCTGTGCATATGGAACGGTATGTATATATTATATTAATCTAAATATTCCAAAAAGCATTCGATTATGTTCACTAGTTGTCAATGTGATAATGCATATTAATATTATCTCATCACATTTTTGGAAATTCTATTTCGAGAAGTGTGTGTGTGTGTGTGTGTGTGGGGGGGGGGGGGGTCTTATGAGATGGATGTTATCAAAACGTCCACAGCTGGCTCCCTCCACTAGCATTCCTTCCTGCTCTCTGTGTTGGAGAGCTCACAGATGTGTTTTGGCCCACTGAGCTACAGTATCACTGTGACAGAGACTTGTCACACATTCAACCACATGCAGTTTCCTTTTCATGTGACATAGAAGTCGTTTGTGGTTTGGTTCTCACATTCAGACGAAGCCAATTCTACATGCTAAACCAGTAGTTGTTCCCAACTTCACTCACTTTCATTTTTAAAGTGTTTCAGAAATGAAAAATAGCAAGCACGTACAAGCAAAGAGACACAATGTCAGCTTGTAGATGTATTATTTTTGAATAGTCAATCAACACTGAAGTCTAAAATTACATGTTGCTATTTCTGTTGTAACTTTTAAATGGGTTCAAATAAAATAAGTTATATATTTTTAATTACCTACTTTTGTTGTTACATGTTACATAGTTACTACATGGTTAGTACTACATACTACATTGTTACATAATTCTGTGTTTACATACACAGAATTATGTTAGCTAAATAGTTTCAACACCCAAGGCCTGAAAAGGTTGGTATGGCTACTGGCTATTGGAATAGTTGCAGCTAGCTCATGGCTAGTTAAATATTCACTACAGTGGTCTTTTTGAGACAAAGAAGTAGACCATGCAGACATTGCTGTATAAAAATCCTCCATTCATTTAAAGTCCACAACATATTTAATCATTTGGGATATTGCAATAGCAGAGCGCCATGCAGGGCCCCCAATGCACTGAATGACGTGGGTGAGTCCCTGGCACCACGGATGACATCACGGGTGGTATAAAAGTCTGGTCCCATCACTGTGGCATATCAGAGAGACAGAGACCCCAACAACCTGCTCTGTGCACTGTGCTCGCTCATCATGCGTGAAATAGTACATCTACAGATTGGACAATGTGGAAACCAAATTGGCGGAAAGGTAATATACAAGAACAAATATTTTGTTTTCATAAAGTTAATTTGTCAAACCTTTAATAGAATCTTTGTGTCTTATGGCAAGGGCTTAATGATTTTAACAAGTGCATAAGTTACTGGTTTGCTATGCTGCCGCACTAATCTTAGTTGTACTGGTAACATTGGCTACTGTGGTAATAAATTCAATAATTCATATATTTTTACAAAGCCATTGCATCATTCTTCCGTTATTTCGGTTAATTCCAGAATGTAGTCTATAGTGTATATTAATGACTCGACATATTGCCGCTGGCAGTTGTGAGTGACAGAGGGTGTTCACCACTCGGACATTCTGGTGAAAGATAAGCAGCAATGCAGAACTGGCATGGGCGGGACATTTTTTATCATGGTCAACTCAACACAAAAGAAAGAATGGGGAACTATAGGGGAAGATAAAATAACCAACAGCAACACATCAGCCCATTGAGCCCTTTTTTGACAATGTGTTGTCATGGGATTGAGGCAGTTTTTATTTTAAGACATATCTTTTGATATGTCTTAAAATAAAAATACAACAAAAATATAATGTGGGGGGGCATAATTTAGCTGGAGACCCCCTGGAAGCCCCCTCATGGACCAGGGAGCATCCATGGACCCCACCTTGAGAGCCAGTGGTGGTGTATAATAATATTTGTGAATGTAGAAATGTTATTTGTTTGTTGTTTTCCATTGAAATACAGTATGTTGCTATACTTTTTACGATGATGCATCGGACGCTGCTCAGCGGACCGAAGTTGACCCTAGAAAGATGTCAGAATGTACCATTATTGTAAAGTACTAAGTACAGATGGATTATAGGAAACATACTGCAGTTAGTGTATTAATAGGGCACACTGTGATACATTGCTCAGGCAGCTCAAAGTACACCATCATGATGATATATTCCATCACAAATTCCTCCTTTTCTGTCATTGTTTGTTTTCATTTGACAGTTTTGGGAAGTGATCAGCGGCGAGCATGGACTCAACGCAGTGGGAATCTATGACGGAGACAGCCCTGTTCAGCTGGAACGCATCAATGTGTACTTCAATGAAGCCCATGGTAACCAAACATCTCCTTTAAAGCTATGTCTTTTGATTACATACTTTATCTTTGATTTCTTGAATTGTTTTTCCTATAGTGTTCCTGTACATGCACATGAGGACATGCCTACAGATACAGATACAGGAGTCAAAAGGTTTTCTGTTTGATTAAATAGAGATTCTTGGTCTACTGTTTTGCAGGTGGTAAATATGTGCCCAGGGCTCTGCTTCTGGACCTGGAGCCAGGCACCATGGACAGTATAAGAGGGAGCCGCTTCGGACAGCTCTTCAGACCAGACAACTACATCCACGGTAAGCTGAAACGGAGACCGAGCGTTAATTGCCAGATCTTCGTCTTTGCCGTGTAAGATTACCTTATTTCAACTCATTAAGACCTGAGGTGAGGTCTACAAATAGACCTGAGTCTACAAATAAATACACCGGGCCTGTGTCTGTGTGTATTCTGTTGTAATCCACGCAACTCGAGAACCGTCCGCCTCACCGACTACAAATTCGACACCACCACAGTGTCGCAACAGTGTCTGGTGTATGGTGTTAATTCTGTCGTATCCGTGGTTATCCAGGACCACCACAAAAAGGCCTCTTCCCACCAGCTCTGGACAGCTATAGGGCCCCTGCCCAGTGTCCATATATGACATATGCATATGTCTCTCTATTTGAGCATGCCTGTCAAATAACTCCATATACTGTATAGGCATAAAGTTTAGAACAGTTGTAGTCCTTACATGGTTTACATTCAGATTTGTTAGGATCTTGTGAAATAATCTTTATTCAGTGACGAGATTCAGATCCTTAGACCTTCAGCAGAGCAACACAAACGATAAAATACATAGCATCTATCAAGTGGCATGTCCGTTTGAGTGGGTATAGAGAGGGTGTATTTATTTCATAGTATGCGTCAAAGTGTCCCTCAGCAAGTCAATGAACCCCTACAGCTTCATGTGTTCATCAGCATCTGATGGGTAAATATGCAATTTCCCCTCCCCGGTGGAGGGGATATTACCTAGGGAAATTAGGGGAGCACAGATATGAAATTATGACCGATATCTGATTCGATTAATCGCAGGCTCACCCGAGAATCAGTATCGGCAAATATTATCTGCCTGCGGATACTGATTTTGACCGACTCCAATGTACAGAGGACCACAATGCAAACATGGCTAGGCCCTATAGGGCTTTGGTCCAAAGCCAGTTAAAAAATATTCAATTGATCAATAAATAGCGAAATCTGTTTTCACATCTGAATGACTATTTGTTGGAGTGTTGGACTGATCATCGGGGCTCAAAATGTCATGTTTGTTTATATTTGTCATTTGCACACCTGAGACTTAAATGTTTCGGGCAGTGTGTTGAGTGCATCCACTAAAACCCTCTTCACCCTCATTGCTTCCTCGTGGCACAGGGTCCTCAGGAGCGGGGAACAACTGGGCGAAGGGCCATTACACGGAAGGCGCCGAGCTGGTGGAGCAGGTGGTGGATGGCGTAAGGCGGGAGAGCGAGAGCTGCGACTGCCTGCAGGGCTTCCAGCTGGTCCACTCGCTGGGTGGCGGCACCGGCTCGGGCATGGGCACGCTGCTCATCAATAAGATCCGCGAGGAGTACCCCGACCGCATCATGAACACCTTCAGCATCGTGCCCTCGCCCAAGGTCTCCGACACGGTGGTGGAGCCCTACAACGCCACGCTGTCCATCCACCAGCTCCTGGAGAACACGGACGAGACCTTCTGCATCGACAACGAGGCCCTCTACGACATCTGCTTCCGCACGCTCAAACTGACCACGCCCAGCTACGGTGACCTCAACCACCTGGTCTCCATGACCATGAGCGGCGTCACCACCTCGCTGCGCTTCCCCGGCCAGCTCAACGCCGACCTGCGCAAGCTGGCCGTCAACATGGTGCCCTTCCCACGGCTGCACTTCTTCATGCCGGGCTTCGCCCCGCTGACGGCGCGCGGCAGCCAGCAGTACCGCGCCCTCTCGGTGCCCGAGCTCACCCAGCAGATGTTCGACGCCCGCAACATGATGACGGCCTGCGATCCCAGGCGGGGGCGCTACCTCACAGCCGCCGGCGTGTTCCGCGGCAAGATGTCCACCAAGGAGGTGGACGAGCAGATGCTGCTGATTCAACAGAAGAACAGCAACTACTTTGTGGACTGGATCCCGCACAACGTCAAGGTGGCCGTGTGCGACATCCCGCCCCAGGGGCTCACCATGTCCTCCACGTTCATCGGCAACAACACGGCCATCCAGGAGATCTTCCGCCGCCTGGGCGAGCAGTTCTCCCTCATGTTCCGGCGGAAGGCCTTCCTCCACTGGTACACCGGGGAAGGCATGGACGAGATGGAGTTCAGCGAGGCCGAGAACAACCTCAACGACTTGGTGTCGGAGTACCAGCAGTACCAGGACGCCACTGCCGACCTGGAGACCTGGGACGACGAGGACGAAGGGGAGGAGGAGGGAGCCTCTGCGGCGCCGGCTGCAGCTGCGACGAAAACGTCTCAGTCCAGGACTCAAAGGACAGTGGAGGAGACAGTGGAGGTGACGGAAACAACCACGACTGAAGTCGTGGAGGAATAGAGGAGAGAGAAACTGTGGCGTACTACTGTGGTGTGCAGGGCTGATAAGGGCCGATTAGCTTGAGTTGAGTTCAGTAAAGTAAAGAACTGTGCGAGAACAAAAAAGTGACCTGGTTTAGGTTTTTATAACCTGTGTTCGGGAGTTTGAGTCGGTGTACATGTATATGATTAAAGGTGCTGTGTGATATAGCCTTACAAAACTTACTTTTATACTTACATAAAGGTAATTTCTGCTCTGCAGGGACTACAACAATAAATACTTCCTTTCCCTATATAAATATATATAAATTGTTATTATGTTATTATGCTATTATATTTGTTCATATAGAAAATGGTATTCATTCAATGCAAGGCATTTAATAATGATTTATGGGTATTGGGTTATTATGACAAATGTGTACATAAAGGGGGTTATTGTTTCTGTTATCGTTGTTTAATTTTCTTTTTTGTCCTTTGATAGTAAATTCAAATGAGCAACTATGTGAGATTAGATGTGAAGTAAGATTTGATGATGATGATGATGATGATGATGAGTGATGATATAACAAAGTGATGCCATTGAATGAGTCGATTGTATTTTCGTTAATGGTGACTTCAATGTTAAATATTGTCTTTTTTATTGTGTAATTATAGTGATTAAATAATTGTGCGACTGTGATTTTGTCAAATTACATTTTAGATAAAGTTGCCAGAATGCCCATATGCTATGGGCATTTTGGAAGGCTATAATTACCATTAACGTCATCAACAATGATTAACAGAATATACTGTACTCGCTCTCTTGCTCCGTAAAAAGTTATACCCTCCCACCAACACTTGACGTCTGGGAGAAAGAGATTAGGCATACATTGATAAGCACATTGACATGGCAGACTGTCCCTTCAGCGTACAGTAACGTTGGCAGGGACAGAATGAATACAACCTACATGTAGGTTATCCTTACATAACCTAAACTCCATGGTTCATTTGGCCCCACACCAGGGCCAGGGCAAGGGGCAAGAGCAGCAACTGTAAAAAGAAAATATTAGAAAATGATCAGTGTTTTCTGTATCCTTCAATAGCTGTGATCTCGGCAATCAAAACTGCACTGTGCCAGTTGTGAATACTGTGCACATTCTCATGTAGGTTGGTTCTGGGTGTGGTACCAGACCAGCCTGCATTGTGTGCACGCAAGTGTGTGTGTAGTGTACACCCACGGGTGTGTGTGGATAGACGACAAGTGTCTTATTTTTCCCCTATAGACGTTGCATGGAAAAAATATTTATAGATCTGTAAGCCTCATGACAAATCATGACAATAAACACAATATTTTGGTCCAAATTGATAATTACAAAAAAGAAACATACAATATAATATTAAATTGTACCCAGCCTTTTTACCCACGGCCCTGATATTTCTAAATATTTGTTTGGAGTTCGTCACCATGCTTTGTCACAATCCGAGTTGTTTGTCTGAGGCTTACACATATTTTTTTTAAAAGTTCAGAACCTGTTACAAGTACAATGTTGTGGGCATGTCAATCTACTACTTTCCCTATTTTTCATAAAACATTAAAGATAGTCTAGATTGCCCATGAACTAGACATGGATATTTAATTCAATCTGACTAGAAAAGCAGGTTATTCTTGTCTTTCCATACAGGTGTGTTAAAAGTAGAAGCGGAAACTGGTTCCCCCGGGTGTCGATAAAAAATTTAAGGGGCCCAAAATTTGCTGCAACGCCCCCTAGTTCCACTCCCAGCTAATCCAAAAAAAACTTACTTTGGGTGGGTGAACTATTCTTTTATATTCCCACTATAGCCTACCATATTTCCACACTCACTCCATAGAGCCACATTGCTTATTACAGATCTACAATCTCAAAATGCACAGTTGCACACACTGTGTTCAAACTGTGGCAGCTTTTTGTCTCCACCGTAAGGTGGTGACTATGTTTCACCCCCTGTCCGTCCGCACGTCTGTCCGTCCGTCCGCACGTCTGTCTGTCTGTCTGTCCAGATCTAGTTTGCTATGTTTTTAATGAATTAATGTTTAATTGGACATTAGACAATAACATTGTCTACGTTTGGAATTGTAACAGCAGGAATCAATAATTCTATATCACGCCCATGTATGACCTACTGTAGCAGGTCTATAGGCAGGGGACAGGTCCCCAGATTGTGTGACGGCTGCCCATAAATGACCATAGGTCTGTAAATTAGGAAGGGTCCTTCATGCAGTCAGCTGCTGATAGCATGCAATTAATGACAGCACATGGGTGTGTGTGTGTGTGTGTGTGTGTGTGTGTGTGTGTGTGTGTGTGTGTGTGTGTGTGTGTGTGTGTGTGTGTGTGTCCATACCATTTTCAGTTACAGGACTTTTATTAGACAAGTAAGTAAAGCATCAATAACATCAGTTGTTGTTGAAGACATACAGCATGCGTCTGACTCAGAGAGTTTTCTGTACTGTTTTCAATGATGAAATGCTGTTGGTTTAGTGGTGACACAATTAGTTGGTTAGTAGCAGTAGTAGTGTTTCAAATAATTTAAATATAAGCACTTTAACTTGAAACATATTGGGTTGTTTTGCATGCCATTGTGTTTGGTGGGGCAGACTGGGCATTTAGGGGGGCATTGCCCCCCCATGCCCATGCCTAGACCCGCCCCTGCGTGCGTGTGTGTGCGAAAAGTAAAAGCATTAAGAACGTCATCGATTCAGGTCACATTAAGAACGTCATTGGATTCAGGTCCCACCAAGGTCGTAGTACAGAAAATAACTTCCAACTCGTGAGCTGATTGTTGTGCAACAGGTAACAGGTTGCACCCTGGCCATGCTTTTGATGAGGACACGTGGCTGCCTGCAAGCAACAGTGGAGGCATCATTGTAGGCTTTTCTTTGTGCACTACAAAAACAGTAGTCAGTGTGTGACAGACACTAACTACTCCATTAATATTATATAACGCTAAATTAGTTCAATATCAATGGACTAGTGTAAAAGCAAGGTTTGGACTCCGTAGTACCTCGGTGTAGCTGCCAGAGAGTAGCCTATAAACATCGTTACGCAAACTCCGTTCACTTCATGGGACCAGTCTAATGGCGTCTCTTCTTCATAGATTTCTATTGAGAATGGGGACAACAAATAGGGACACGTCCTATCCAGGCTGCACCAAGAGCACCGCTCGAGCGCTCGGTTTCTGACCCCTCAATGTCGCGACTCTTCTACTAGAAGGCTCTGGGGGCGGAAGTGCGCAATGCCGTCATGTGACTGCTGTAAACCCAAGGAGAGCGGGGGGCTATGGTGCAAATCGTAGGAGCATCCCGGAAGGTTCATTAATATTCATGAGGTGCTGCTCCGAGCATCCAATCACGTTCACGCGAGGAGGCGGAACTTCCAAAATGCGGCGCTTGTTTATCTGCCGGCTACTACTAGTCGGGCGGGGCGAAGCATAGTTTTACTGAGGTTCTGTTTAGGGTTAGTTACCGCATAAAGCACCGTCTAACTCTAACCCTAACCTAACTCTAACCCTAAACATAACCCCAGTAAAACTAGGCTATGCCTAAACCTAATCCTAACCCTAAACTTAACCTCAGTAAACTTATGCCTAAACCTAACCTAACCCTAACCATAACCTCAGTAAAACTTCCTTCGCCCCGCCCGACTAGTAGTAGCCGGCAGTTAAAACAAGCGCTGCATTTCGGAAGTTCCGCCTCCTCGCGTAAACGTGATTGGATGCTCGGAGCAGCACTTCATGAATATTAATGAACCTTCCGGGATGCTCCTACGATTTGCACCAAGGTGGGCGGGGGAGGACAATCCTCTTTTCTTCCTCAACCAACGTGTGTGTCACGGTCAGCTCTCAGTACAGTGTGTGACTGCACTCCTGCCGGACCGGGAACCGTCTCAGTCTCACCCTTCCTACTGTACTCCTCCTGACGCCACACAGCCATGAAGATCTGGACATCAGAACACATATTCAAGTGAGTTAAGCTCGTTTAATGATTCAAATCGTTCGTTTAAAAAGAAGCGTACAACGTAGTAGCACGTAGCGGATGAAAAAAAAAAAGCCGGTCTCTCTCCCCTCCCCCATCTCCTGTCACGATGATCAATGTTCTGGTTCCGTCTAGACTCCCTAATGTCAAGAAGAGCTTCTGTCATGTTGCTAATCCCAAACTATGTTGATCTGTAGGATTTTACATAACTGATTACATCCAATTCTGTTAAGATGTCAGCTAGGTTGTCAGTCTACTATCTTATCACGTCGATCCCAGTACAGTCAGGGCTGGGAGCTCTGGTTCCATCCCGGAAGGGCAAACTTTAATAAAACCATGGATTATTAATATGTATTTACTCGGATCGTCCGATTTCTGTTATCGTGGCAACAAAATGAATGAATGGCTGTCTGTGTCAGACTCGGCGTGTGTGTGTATGCGGGTCTATCCATGGATGCAGCAGAAAATGCGGTGACATTGCATAAGCCGGCTAGCCAGCCGGCTGCTGCTGCTGCTCGCAACCTTTCCCCTACATTTCTGATGCGTCACACGGTAACCACGTTGCTTCCTTATCTCCATGGCAACCACTCACTAGGCGCCAAATTATGAAGAGCATCCTTGCCTTGGATGCGTGCAGGTGCAGCAATTGAATCAAAACGTTGATCTCTCTTAAAACAAAGCCCTGTACGTTTTTTTTTTTTTTTAATTTGAGTAGATTTAAAATTTGTTTTTTGTGTCGCATCACAGCAGGTTGTCTCAAGAGAGACTACGCATGGACAGATTAGACACGCCAATATATTCCCCTTATGAGCAAGCACTGTACTGCTGAAAAGCTTCCAAGTAGAAAACTAGACTGCTCTGGGTGGGCACAGCTGTCTTCTTCCAGCACAGTGGGGTGGATGACGAGATGAGAGAGAAAGGGATCCATTGTCGTCTTCAGATAACAAGAATGTACTGTATGTAGACAATGGTAGAGAGTAGCTCATTAGCCCTCAGAAGGTCCCTGACACCCTGGTTTCACCCTCTGGTCTGACACGTCTGTGTCAAGGTGTCTCCGAAGGCTACGCAAGACCCTTAACCCTAACTGCACCCTGGGTGCTGCTATATAAATAGCACTCAGTACATGGAAGGATACCTAAATGTACAGGACACACTTATGTATATTTTGCCCATAGTTGCATAGGCCTACTACATATATTTGTGTAGCAACTAGGGCTGTTGAATGATTAAAACATTGAATCATATTAATCACAAAATTAATTCAATCTTCATGATTAGTCACCATTCAAACTATGTCCAATGAGGAAATGCTTAGTGCATTGAAAATTGTGTTAAAAACACAATTAATGTAATCCCGTAACTTGTTATTTTCAACAGTCTTAGCAGCAACACTGAATTAATTATTTACACTTGGGGTGTCTAAACAGCAGTGATGGGCAAGTTACTGGGAAAATGTAGTAACCTACACTACTTGTTACTCTTGAAAAAATGTAGCTAAGCTACACAACAAGCTATCCCTAGTAAATTGTAGCAAGATACACTACAAGCTACATGACAAAAGTAGCTTGATGTAGCTTGCTACATCAACACTAGATATATAAAAATATATATCTCAACTTAATGTACAACTTTCTGAATAATAATCATAATAATAAAATAATATCAACAAATGTGTATTATGTATATTAGAGGGATGTATATTTTAGGTTTTCTACCCATTAAAAATGAGCGGAATTTGAAAATGTGTGCGGGAAAATGTAGTAAGCTACAATCCTTGTTACTCAAAATAAGTAGTGTAGCTTTACTACAAGCTACTCGAAAATGTAGTGTAGCTTCACTACAAGCTATTCCCAGAACAAATGTAGTAAGCTACACTACAAGTTACGGGAAAATGTAGTTAAGCTATGTAGCTTAGCTACTTGTAACAAGCTACTGCCCATCACTGCTAAACAGATATTTGTCTTTCCCTTCTTAGCCAGTGTGAAAGAGGTCAAGGATGGAAATGAACAGACTAAATTCAAAATGCCTCAAACATATTATTTATTTCTGGTATTATGATACCAGAAAAGCTGTGTTGTCTTTTCAATTCACCTCTTTATATAAACTCCCCTTCTCTCTCCCCTCCATTTACAGCCACCCTTGGGAGACGGTGACCAAGGCTGCAATGCAGAAGTACCCTAACCCCATGAACCCCAGTGTGTTTGGAGTGGACGTCTTAGACAGGACGGTGGACACACAGGGACGCCTGCACAGTAACAAACTACTCAGTGCAGAGTGGGGCCTTCCATCCATAGTCAAATCTGTGAGTGTCAAAAGTTGTCAAATTAATTCTGTTGATTGATTAACTGGCTTGCAGAATGCACAGTTCGAGGAAAGCACAGTTCAATGCAAAATCCGCTTAGAGGATAAAAACATAAAATGCAGTAAGCTTTGTTTATAAAAGGGTTTTCAATTGATTCATCAAAAAAAAGAAATATTTCAGGAAAAAAGATATACAGTATAGAAATAAAGAATATGTACATGTAAATAGGATTTATACAGCTTGTTAAAGTTGCAGTTAAAAAGGGGGTACATTGGTGCCCGCCAAAAGGTCCAGGCGCGTGCCATATTTAGGCTCTAGCCTGACAGCACATCATGTGAGTCCCATTCATGACGACAATGGCTGCATGTCCTTCCTCTATGAACTTCCCACTTTACTACCTGTCTTCACTATCCATGAAGACAAAAAAGGCAAAAACTAATCTTTAAAGAAAAAAGAGGTACAATGGAAATCAGTCTTTGAAAATTTGGTCATCATTTTTAAGTCACACAAGGGGTTCCTTGTTGCGGGTTAAGTAAGGATGGAAAAAGTGGGCCGGCACATTAGCTAGTCAGGGCTAATACGTCGTAGGCCCGGAAGATGACCTTACCTCCAAAGCTATTTCTGTGGAGGCTGTAGCAGGTCATCTTGCTGGCTGAACCCTGGCTGTGTGCCTGGCACATGCTGTCCAGGACACGAGACGTCCATTCCTGTCGTGGCTGGGCTCTGGCCCTTGGCAGCATGTGATGTAACATTCCAGTGCTGTAATACGTTGTAGATGTCAAGGACTTTCTCTGAACTACTGCCAAATGTGAGCAGCCATGATGTTTGTTGTCATGGTGCTTTGTCCACTGACTTCATATTCTTCAGAAATAGTCAAAATAAACATCTGATAATTGTTTTATAATAAAGTGTTAGTTATTTATGGAGCAAGATCAGATTAAAAACGGATGTAATTGTTAACAAATCAGCAAATTATTACCAAACATGGAAATTGAGCAAAATTCATTTGAAAGACCTTTTATTATGTCTTCACCTCATAAATGTAGGCTAGGTGAGGAAAACTAGATAATCAGTAACAAGAACCAGGTCAAGATCTCTGTCGTTTTGCACAGTAGTTTGCCCTATTGCCCCCCTTTGAGTTCAGTCGTGACTGTAATGAATGGAGGGTTTGATAAACCTATAATTGTTCTGTGTCAGAGTCCAAACCATTTAAATATTAGCTAATTGGTTGATTCGGTGCACATTCTTTAGCCTTTGCCTCAGATTTCCAGGACGTTTCAATAAGAGCAAGGCAGTGCCAATGTCTATTAATACCAGAGCTAATTCCATTGAGAGTTTATGACACAGAACTTGCCCCAGGGATTCAGTACCATATTACTGTAGCTCTGTAATCTGATTGTCTCAAGTCACTACTAACCCTCGTCATGTGCTCAACTTAGGAGGCACTATACAATACATATTACACATGCATATCTCAACAACATACATTACTCCGTTGTTACTTATGCTGTTGTTCCTTTGTTTGTTACTCTTTTGTTACTTGTGTTACTGTTTTGTATTGATTCCCCCTATCTTTCACTCGACTCTTTAGATCTTTGGAATTTCGCGGACATGCACATACATCCAGGAGCATTCTGTTGTAGATCCTCAAGAGAAGACCTTTGAGCTCCAATCCTCCAATGTAAGTATGAGTAAGAGCAGAAGAACAATCTTAATGTTCAGTTTATTTATAGTGATAAACCCCCATGAGTTGTCTCAAGACACTTTACAGCAAAGGTGCTCACACCGTTTTAACTTGAAGGTTGCTTTTAAAATGACTGGCTCAACAAGATTTACCAGTCATCCCAATGCTAAATATGATTTAGTAAAAATGTACCTGAGAGGCGTTTGTAATACTGGCAATGGTGTTACTGTACACAAGGACAAAAGCACCGGAAGGGTTTTCTGGTATTATGTAACCTTAAGGGAATGTCATGTAATCTCCTGGTAGATCACAATCTACCTTTTGGGCACCTTTGCTTTACAGGACCTCTTTATGTACTGTACAAACATAGGTATACATAACTACTTCCTAAGGGTGTTTTTTTTTTACTGAAATGTGGGTTATTTTAATTGTGAAAATAGTCAATCTGAAACTTCATTAGCTCACAACATGTTGCAAGGATGGTGTCACACAGCGGAGTGTACCAGGCTTAACTGGTTACCACAGGCCATGGATGTGTAAGAATGGGTGAAATTATTACAATTAATGTGCAAAAGGTATAAAATGCAGACTACATAAGGTGTATGCTCAAAAAAGAAAATTATCCAGAACATCATAGTTCCATTAACATTACAATACAAAATTAACAATCTTATCCAAGTCAATCATTGACAAAAACCCTTGACAATTATGTAATACTTGTTGCACTTTTCACTTCAGCCACGATTCAGTTTTGTACAGCATGATGAAAGAATGATACTTGCAGTGTTGTGTAATGTTGCCCTGCATGTTCCACAACCAGTGAGGTGACATTTCAAACTGAATAATTCATTGTGATGAGCTTATGGAGATTTGTTTTAATATGGTTTAGAATTGTTCAGTTCCTTGTGTGGGTTGCCATTTTATACATACAGTACCATTTGTACCAATGTTCTTCTCTCTTGTATCATTTCTGCTTTAGATCACATTCACAAACTTGGTATCTGTGGACGAGAGGCTAACATACAAACCTCATCCAGAGGATCCAGAGAAGTAAGTTCTTACGCCAGTACGCTATTTTTCATACAGCAAACAGCAAAGTATAACTGACTTAACTTTTAACCGAATTACAATTGGCAAATATACTGTAGCTGCTGTTTTGAGGGGGTATATTTCATCAAATTTAAATAAACTTTTGTTTTTCAGAACGGTACTGACACAGGAGGCCATCATCACAGTGAAAGGCGTCAGTCTCGGCAGCTACCTGGAGGGAGTTATGGCTAGCTCCATCTCTAACAATGCTGGAAAGGTGAGACGCATCCCTTAGAATTGATGATTCTCAAATGGGGACATGTTTGGGGACAAAAATAATTTGCAGGTCATGGTGTCTTCTTGCAGCCAATATACTTGGTCTTTATGGGGTTATAAGACCGATTTGTAATATACAATTGAGTTAATTAAATAATTTCTTAATTCATCACACAAACGATCAGAGCTGAACATGTACATGTTTTATGGGTACTCTTTTATGGGTACTGTATACTTACAATGTTTTTTTCCCCTGAAATATCTTACTCACTGACTCAAAATATTTTATTTTGTCTTCTGTTGACTAATGTTTCTTTGCTTTTCGTCAGGGGCGTGAGGCCATGGAGTGGGTGATCAGGCGGCTGAACGCTGAAATAGGAGATCTTGCGGCCACAGCCCTGCGGACACCCATGGCAGCTGCAGTCACTCAAAAATGACGTCTCCCCGTCGCTGTACTCCCAGCACTGCCAGCCTCCCTTCATGTTGCACTTGGACTCTTTTTGTTTTGTTTTGTATTACTCATCAAGGGCGCGGCATCTACTATCTATATTAGATATGTTTCATCCAGCAGAGTGCAACATAAAGGGACTCGGAGAAGTAGCATCAGGGGAAACTGCCAACACAAACTGTATGAAGAGACTGTGGGAGAAAAGGGTAGTACACTGCAGCTATAATGAGCACTACTGATATCCATGTTTATGCACGAGGATGCCAAAGATGGCAGAAAAGTATGATCAAAGTGAATTAGCCGAAAACTGTGCCAAAGTATACACACAACCACTTTGTCTGGTTGCTTGAAAATACATTTGTCAGCGACAGTTCGGTCTCGTATAAGACCTCATGATACCAGCAGGTCTGCTCTGCCATAAGCCTTGTTGGATTCGAACCCAGAGGTTAATAAGAAAAACAACATCGACCCATGATGAGACATACGGTATACTGGAGTTAATTCGGATACAGTATGTGTGCTCTTTGTTTCGAGTAAATGAAAGAATAGAACAATGCATGCAGGTGCTTGGTTCAGTGCAATGCATGTAACAGTACATGGATAGGATTAACAAAGCCTTATTGGGCAATCATTTAGAGTTCTACAATCAGATGTTGCCCAATCTGGCCTGTTTGAGTAAGGGCCTTGCTCTCAACTATTGTTTTTCTCAGTAGCCTCATTAATAACAAGCATGCATGTAGTACCAAGTTAGTGCATCTCAACCTGAATAACAGTACTGTATTTTGTTATGAACAAATATTTATTTAATTTACATGAAGGGATCAAGGTACATTACATGTTTTTGCTGCTGAATGTGTATACACACTTTGGTCTAACTTTGCTTACAAAAATAACTCATACATTGCATACAATTGTGCTGCTAGCCATGCAGTGAGTGATATTTTGAAAATGGTTCACCAACTGCATTTGCGGTGGTTGTATCAGGGTTTTGGGTGATGGTGAAAGTTTTACATTATTTTCATTCTATTACCTCTAACTGCAATATTTATTTCGTACAGAATTTAATTCAAGGTAGTGGATTGACCTGGGCTATCTAACAAGAATTATTTTTGTTACATGCTTTGTTACAATATGTAAATTAAGGATTTTGTCAGGGTATCTCTGACAAAGAAGGGTCTCAATAATCAACCAGCGTTATGTGAGAGAAAATAAATGGTTTAAACGCACAACAGGGGGGTTAACGGACAACATATTTAAATTCCTTTTAGTCTATGTTCCTCAGAATGTAAAAACATTGTGGTAGCTGAAATAGGAATATAGATATTTTGCTATTTTGAATGTGCCACTTTACTTTTGCATGAACATGTTGGCAAATTGCTTCTGCTATGTTTGACATATGCAGTGGATATTTATATTCATGAATAATATATATCTTGTATTCTGAAAGTAGGAAAATCATTCTTTAGTCAATGTGCCACTGTTGTGGCCATGGAATTCTGCCAAAATATTACTGATCGTTAATACATGAGAGCCTGTGCATCTCAGACATTCAGAACGATATGCCACAGCAACTGAAATATTCACATTCCAAAAAGATTTGTCAGCTTGAATTGTATCAGTTAACTTTCGTATTCATCCGGAAGGTGCCGATATACAGTATGCAAGCTCTTTGCCAGAAACTCCTTGTATGACATTTAAACAAACTTAACGCACAGTAGTTCCTCAGTACTTTATTCTACAGTTGAGACTGTTCCAATGGAAAGTTGAAATGGTCACTTACTACCGCTAAATTATTTGAACATCCTTTAGAATGCCAATTAATGCAATCTATGTAAAACATTCTTGTATATGGATAGAATTTATGAATATGATGTTTGAATTATATACCCCTATTCTGACAAATAATAGCAATTATCTCATTTAAAATGGAAAATAAAACCACAAACTTGCATTATGTGTACTGCGTTTTTGCTGCAGATAGCCATGATGCTTTTTAGGCTTTGATCTGCTATTACAGTAAATCATTGAAAATATGCACATGCGTGTTTTTTTTCCATTTAACATGCTTTGTGTGTAACGTATGTAACAATATCTTAAACCATCTAGAATAAATTAAAAAGAAAAGAAAATTCTACCGAGTGATCGTATTTCCTAAATCACTTTCATTTTACATTAATTTATCCTATAGCCTACTTTTTTTTAAACTTGAGACTTAAACAAAATCAAATAGTATACCACACCATGAACCTTGCAGAGGGTTACCAAAGGATAAAAACAAATATGGGCTACAATGAATTCATGCATTATGTAGGTTTACATATAGGTTTACCCCATTCATTAATTCCACTCATATTTTAATCAAAATATTTTTGTATCACCTCTTTGAAGTTAAACCTATATCATCACCCACAATTGAGTTAAGTTTTCTTTGAAAAAAGGAAAACAAGCCACGTGAGCGTAGTTCGCAGGCCAGCTTTTGACAAATTCAAAAACATATCTTGCAACCAGGCTGTGGAAGATGCACAAAAGGAATTCAAAGACAGCGATAACCAGAAGCTGTACTTGCTAGATGTTAAATAAGTAAAAATGTCTGAAGGGAGTGTGAAACATGACATGGAGACATAAGGATGGACAGTAGGGACATACATTACTGTTTCTTGAACAAAATACTGTCATAATAGCAAATTACACCCCCTCCTGGGGGGATTGCAACACGACAAGTAGGTTTTGTTCAAATGGTAAACTATTATTACCTGTATTCTTACAAGTCTTTATGTTGTAGTGTAACAGCTTTGCGTCAGTTTACAGAGTAGACCACCAGTAGCCACTGACTATGGTTAGAAGCTTGCACTTGCTATTTCACACTGCCTGCAAGATCTGGAAGGAATAAAACAGCTTCCTGTTTAACTGAAATAACATTACAGCCATCATGCTACCCACAACCATTTCCAGCACATAAATAGAATACTTTATTGGCAGGATACCACTATAATGCAATATTTATTACTGGGGAAGAAATATAGTTATCCCTACTGCTAGTCATAAAGCAACATTAAACAAAGTCCAGTGGCCTTGGGGTTCAAGTGTCCATCCTGAGATTGAGAGGGAGGTTTGAACTTTTATCATTGGCTGGGTCATAGCAAGGCCTATAAAAATCGGCCCTAGTACCTTCGAGCTTGACACTCAGGATCACCGCATTGCATTGTTTTACAGTATCTTATGTGCAAAATGGGGTAGTTAAATAAAGACTTCAGCTGCATAATAATGTTCTACTAAAGTGCCGCTGTGTACATTACTCACTGCCTGGTGCTGTTTTGTTTTTGAGCCCCTTCTCTATCCAGCTTTGAGCGTTTGTGTAAACACAAACATTAAAGGGGAAGTTAAGGAAGCAAACTGTGATTGGCGAAATGAGATATGATCATTTATAATAGCGCCCCTCCCTGTGTGAAGTGAGGGCTATAACATGGCTACTAGTCCGGTTTAGTAGCCATCTGCCACAGTGGGTTTCTGTCTTGCAATCAGAGACGCAGAGTGGTCAAAAGCCACCAGTGACCTCTCCCAGCAACAAAAAGTCCTAGTTGTGTCAAATTGACCTCTATGCATGCAGCAACCACGCACATGTGTCAAGGCTGCCACATGCATGTGAGAAACATGCAGTGCCGCCCAAGTGTCAGCTAAAGACTAAAGTGGCCAAAGACAAATCGAAGCTGACCACAATCAAACCTTCAACAGAACTGAAGGCTACAAAATAATAATGTCCATTCTTTATCCATTAAGAGTTGATCTTTTAAAAGCCTTGGCTTGATGAATTGGAATGGCAAATTTGGCGATGCTTTATACCTGGCTGTGGCTAGTGAGCTTTAGGATTGTTACGATGATTATTGAGTGAAGCAGCCTACAGAAAAAGGTGGAGCAGAATGAATGAATGAATGAATGAATTGACTGTCAACTTCAGACAAGAATCAGTCCACACCACCAATGACCATTGATGGCTCAGCCATGGAGAGGGTAACAAGTACAACATTCCTGGGAGCACTGCTAACAGACAAACCTGGCCAATACCATAAGCATCACTAAAAGGCCCAACCACGTCTCGAGAGTTAACCTTCTTATTCCAGGCCATGACCATGTTCTACAGACGTATCATCGAGAGAATACTGAGAATACTTCACATACTGTTTCACCTCCTGATAACAGCACAACTGAGGAGATAAAACAACTGAACAGCACAGTGAGAAGAGTCAGTAAGATCATTGGTGTCTCGCTGCCATCTCTGGCAGAAATATACCAACAATGGTGCATGAGAAGAGCCACTAACATCATTGGTGCACCATTAAGGACATAACCCACCACAATCAAAGCCTGATCTCACTTATGGCATCTGGGAAACGATACAAGCGCATCATCAGTGTCAGGAGGGTGGAACAGTTTCTTTTCCCAGGCAATCAGGCACTTTTAAACTCCAGTCTCCATGCAGATGAACACATGAACTTGGGGAGGTATGCATTCCCTATGCAAACAAAAATAGATGACCTGAACCCTACAGGTATATTCAGTTTTATCTGCCTATGCTTATTTTTATAATATAACTCGTGTTTAGGATTTATTTAATTCAGTTTCATTCAAACATACCGGTAATTTGAATCTTTCATTCACTTAAGTGTATCCTAGATATCCAGAAATTCTATTCAAGAAACAGTTGAATTAAAAAAAATCTGCATTTGAAGTAGTTCCTTAACGATTCCCTCGTAATGGTGTAAGTAAGTACTAAGTAGCTAGTGGCCTGCCAAGCAATGAGGGCAAAAGGTCAGGAGTCTATGCGTGAGGGAACTTGTCATAAGTACACCCCCTGGACATGACACTAGTAGCCTACGTATGTCACTTTGAACTTATCCACAACCCAACCCACTGATGCTGAGAGCCACGCAGGGGGCCTTTGGGTCCTATTTTTACAGTCTTTATACTTGAGTGAGTGGAGGGGGCGCAAGTAAAGCGATCGGTGCATGGTTGGTCGTACCCCAGGCTACTCCGATAGGCCAATTAGGGGGTGGAGGTGTACTTTTTCTCTGCTCGTTCGCTCCGCCCATGCACACGTAGGCTATGATGCTGTAAACTGCACAGATTACAATATTCTACAGTATGTAGTTAGTAAAACACGATTCGGATTGTTGACATATGTGATCTTAATTGTATATTTATGTGACTATTGACTCGTGATGATGAACTCTTATTGTGAAGCCACCTTGACAGGAAGTACTGATTAAGCCCTGTATTTAAACTGGTGTGAATAAACCTGCTCATGTGTGTGGTCGTATGTCGACTGAGTGCCAGCCAAGCTGATGCCTCCCGTGTGTGTTTTATTTATTTGATAGTTCCTCCGTGTATATGTATTTATATCTTCACCTCTAATAGTTCTGGTTACACGCGTTGTTGCTGCAACGCTCAACAGGTTATGGGCCCAGGAAGACCAGATTTATTTACGAGGTGGAAAGTTTGAAAAGTTTGTTTGTTGGCTAGTCTCGAGAGCTAACAGGAGAGAGGAACCATGAGGACTGCTTCGTTATGCTTCGACGGAGACAGTGCAAGGTATCCGTTATGGGAGATGAGATTTATGGGACATTTGTTACTGAAAGGACTGAAGAAAACTGTCATGGATGAAGATGGCGTGGCCGACAAGGAGAAGAACGCCGTGGCGTATGCAGAGTTGATCCAGTGTTTGGACGAGAAGAGCCTGTCGCTCGTTTCACGAGAAGCGACAGATGACGGACGCAAGGCAATGCGTATATTGAGAGACTTTTATACTGCCAAAGAAACAAGGAGAGCGGCAGCAGCATTGACGGGGCAGGAGCAGGACGACGACCTGAAGAGCCTGCAACCCAAGGTGAAGCAACAGCCTGATAAGGAAGCAGCAGAAGCATCGACGGGGCTGGACAACGCCATGAAGACGACGCCCCAGGTACAGAGCCAGCGACGGCGGCGAGAGAGTACAGGTGACCCGCGAGAGAGTGCGGGAGGCCGGCGAGAGAGTGCTGGTGACCGGCCACAGACGGCGACTGCAGGTGGCCGACGAGAGAGTGCAGGTGGCCGGCGAGAGAGTGCTGGTGACCGGCGACGAGGGACTGCGGGTGTGATCTGCTACAGATGCGGCGTTAGAGGGCACATAGCCAAAATGTGCGATCGCCAGCGATGGTGCAACACCTGCCAGAGGTCTACACACCTGTACGCCGTATGCAGAAAGAGACGACGGCAGCGAGATGAAGTGCAGAGAGCGCCAGAGGAGATCCACAGCAACGACTACTCATTCTGTGTGAGTGAGTGGAGGTGAGGCTACTTGTTACCCTATTAACAGGAGAAAGAAGCCTGCTTATTTAAGTGACTATGTGTCCGGGAGAAAGAAGCCTGCTTATTTAAGTGACTATGTGTCCGGGAGAAAGAAGCCTGCTTATTTAAGTGACTATGTGTCCGGGAGAAAGAAGCCTGCTTATTTAAGTGACTATGTGTCCGGGAGAAAGAAGCCTGCTTATTTAAGTGACTATGTGTCCGGGAGAAAGAAGCTTGCTTATTTAAGTGACTATGTGTCCTGAATGCAGAACGTGACTATGTGTCCGTGAATGTAGAACCAGTTGACTGTTTTGGTTACAAGTCGTATGTCGACAGACTGCCAGAGAGCAAGAAAACAGTGGGGGTAGAACCCGAGAGCATGCATGCAGTGGGGGACAGAAATGATTGTTTAACTGAAAATGTTCAAAGCCCAGCTATGTTGAAGAAAAAGAGAACCAAAAAGAAAACTATGTGTTAATTTGTATTCTGATGACTGATTAGACTGAAAATGATTCACTGGTATTTATTGAGTTTGATTAATGTGACATGTTTCACTGCTATTTATTGAAGAGCCTATTTTGAAAAGACCTGAAGAATTGTATGTTGAAGTAATGTGTTTGACACTGCTAAATTGAGAGACATGTGTATTGTGAAAGATATTGGACTGTGTATACAAAGTGACTGAGCTAAAGAATGCTGAAAGAGATGCACTTTATGACATGAGTTTTATTATATTGAGAAAAGGACAAAGGAAAAAAAAATGTGCACTGTATATAGAGAAATGTGAGAAAATATCCAATGTAAGATCAAGTGGGGGTGTTGACATATGTGATCTTAATTGTATATTTATGTGACTATTGACTCGTGATGATGAACTCTTATTGTGAAGCCACCTTGACAGGAAGTACTGATTAAGCCCTGTATTTAAACTGGTGTGAATAAACCTGCTCAGTGATGTGTGGTCGTATGTCGACTGAGTGCCAGCCAAGCTGATGCCTCCCGTGTGTGTTTTATTTATTTGATAGTTCCTCCGTGTATATATTTATATCTTCACCTCATATTTCTGGTTACACGCGTTGGTGCTGCAACGCTCAACACGGATTTCTAAGGTTGGTTACAGTAATATTTATATTACTATTTTCTATTCTTTCATTAATTATTTATGGCAGCGGTTCTCAAAGATCAGATAGACCTACTGTAAATGCCAATTCGGTTTCATTTCTACAATTTCCGGGTTACATACTGGTGGTAGGTAGGTAGGTGCGTTGCCGCCATCTACTGGAATTACTAGAATATGTAGTAGGCTTGTTGTCTAGCCTTCGATTTTTTGTTTGATTGATTGATTGCAAACGTTATTAACAATTTGTAGGGGGACTTTAAAAGACACAGAAAAGTACAGTTCACGGGCTAAATGATGGTATCTGTAATTTTTGAGAGCGGTCTCAAGACTCAAGAGCGGTCTCAAGAGGTAAATCACATTTTAAATTATATTTGATCTATTATATTTAAATCATTACTTCATTTTAGATTGTGGACACAAACGTGAAAATCCTCAGTTTTGGGGTCCGAGAGACTAAACTCAACAACACATGGTGGTTCGCAGTGTTGGGACATGTGCACTAGGCCTACATAACTTAATATATTACATAATATATTACCAAAATGCAGTAACTTGTAATATAAATATATTACTTAACTAAAACAATCTAATATATTATACTTTTCTTCCTGCATTAGGCTACTCAGGCTACTGCATTAGGACTTTCAATATTACTTTCTGTCAATCTGTCTCATTGAAAATGCTCTTGTGAAATTATATTGACAACTGCAGAAGTTAAATAATTACTTATTTTCTATCATTTGTCATCAAATTATTTATTCAGGAGTGACGTTTTTTCAAGTTGATTTCATATGGATTTGGCCAGATAGCAAGTGCGCTTGCTTTATTGTAGGTATGCCACTGGCCTACGCAATATTTGATTAATGGTGATAATGGTGATAATGGTGATTTCATTATATATATATATATATATATATATATATATATTATATATATATATATATATATATATATATATATATATATATATATATATATATAGTAATATAATATATTGCTTTAAAATGAAGGTAATAATTAATAAGTAATATATTAACAAGGTAAAGTAATATTCCCAACACTGGTGGTCCGTGGCTAAAATACAGAATAAATAGTGGGCCCTGGTATGAAAAAAAGGTTGAAACCCAGTGCTCTGAGTACGATGTATAAACGGCACACTGCTGCCACCTACTGTTCCCCAGAGGTAGCTGTTACCATCACGTTACCATAGGAAGAGGAAAGCCTCCCACGCGAGAAGGAAGTCCGTATCAGCCAATAGCTGCGCAGCACATGATCTCCCCAGCCAATCGGGGTGCCCGTTGCAGTTTAAAGGTTATGAAAGAGGGACGTTTGAATTTTTTTGAAACGAAACAACAAATTGGCTTCGAGGTCCAGTGAGTCTGCTCCTCTCTGCTGGCTGCTGTGCGTCTCGTTCCGAAGACAATAACACAAATTACCAAGAAGAAACTTAGCTGGTTTCGGGCCCAAATGACGCAAAACAGTCGCGTTGTGTATGATGATATGCATTCTAAGTAGTTAAACAGAAGTACCGTAATATACATCTGCGGGAAACGAGCTAAGGTTAGTAGTAGTGGTGGTGGTGGTGGCGTCGCAGCAGCAGAGCTTCATGCATGTATCTCCAGCTAGCCACCGTTAGCTTCGGTTGTTAGCAGTAGTTAGCAGTTGTAGGCCTGTAGTGTAGGCTCTGCTTTGGTTCTTTTTTTTGTGCCGTCGTTGTGATCCGAGCGGACAGGGCAGACGGAGGGGCATCTCCTCGGGAACTGTGCAATACCTATCTTGCGGTGAGTCCCCTTTTCATTGACATTTTCTAACTTGTATTTTAAAAAAAAACTACGAACCACAGGTGTAGTTGGCTGTATCCGTTGAGACGCAAACCAGTTACCCTAAACCAGGGGTTTTCAACAGGTGGTCTGGCACCACCCATGGTCCCTGAGAGCAGGGCTCTAAACTCGACATCAAATGGTGGTCCGTGGCTAAAATTTATGGATAAATAGTGGGCCCTGGTATGAAAAAGGTTGAAAACCACTGCCTTAACCAAGAGTTAAAATATTCATGTGAATTATCCCAAGTCCACACAGCTAGAGAATGTAGAAGATCAATGGTCATTTTGATCTGTATATTTAACTGTTTTGATTCCAGCCTGGATCCAGCCTGGAGTTGTGGACAAAAGCAAAATATATCTTTAGTTTTGGTTTCTTTAGGGCTAAAATGTCATCAAATGGTGGTCAAATTTGGAATAAATAGCTGTCAAAATGGTTGGTCTTACGCATACATTTATCTTGAAATTAAATTAATATTACACAGACTTAAGTTCAGCCTTTAGTCTTAGCCCTCCACAATATGTTATGTGTCTCATTTGGCCCCTTGGGAAAAATAATTGCCCACCCCTGCCCTAAACCATAGCTTCCCAAAGTGGCGTCCCTGGGGCCCCTAGGGGTACTTGGCTCCAGGGTATACCGAAATTAGAGATGGTTAAATGGGAATACCACAACACAACTTAATGACACAGTCAAGTTGTGTTTTACCATGTTACTGATTTCTCTTTTAGGACCCTTTTTTCTGGGAGATTATACATTTGTATGCTCTCAGAATGCATACAAAAATGTTAAAAATGGGTGTTTATTTCCCCCTTTAGAACCAAAGAGACCTTTGTGGGTCCAACTCCGAGTGTACAAATGTAGGGTCCAATTGTACTGTACAGTGTAAATTTGCATTGATTTTACAGTTCGGGTCCCAGAGACAGAAATGGCAATCTGGGTACATACTCGTAGACTAACTAATCCGTGTCAAACAGGGAGGCCTTGAAATTAAACAGGCAGGCTCGCAGCTAGAGTCGAAAACATCTTCTCTCATGGGGGTCCTTGCCATATCTTTTCAAATGGGGGCCCACAGGGCTATTTAGTATCAAGTGACTGAAGATTGGGAACTACTGCCCTAAACAACAGATATGTGTAGCCTCACAATGTCTGTGAAATTGCATTTTTGATATCTTTTACCTGGTGTTGCTAACAAGTATAATGGTAAAGAATCCATAGGAAAGAAAACATTACCATAAAGATAAGTGGCCTCAGGCTCAGAACTTCAGAAGGAACATTGGCCTTCACCCCACCCATTATCTATTTTCATCTCACTCGTGACTCCATGGACGTTTCCTTGGCCCAACACGACAAATGGAGAAGAGCAGCCTTATAACTTTTCATGCGTTCTATCAAGTCAATTTAAAGGAGCATACAGTGATTTGGAAAACCCTCCGGTCCGGTTCCCCTGGGAACAAGATGTGCACATGTTCATACTCTACATCGAAGGGAAGTGCAACAGGCCAACAGTGCATGCACCAAGGCCCACCCGCACTTCATCCTGATTGGAGGAGGAAGTGAGGGTTTTCCAAATCATTCAGTGATTTGGAAAATCCTCCGGTTAGCCTGGGAACAAGATGTGCACATGCACACACTTTCCATCAGAGGGAAGTGCAACAGGCCAACAGCATATACACCAAGGCCCACCCACACTTCATCCTGATTGGACGAAAAACCTTTCTTCTAAAGCTCAAACTGAAACTAGGGTTTTTTGACCCCTGGGCCTCACTGGGGACAGGGAGGAACTCCTTATATTGTCACAACCCTCTATAGTAGGGAGGATTAGATAAAAAGGAGAAAATAAATAACATTTTTTGAATTAAGTGAAATCACTTACTATAGCTTTAATCTTTACTTCCTTCCGAGGGAGATCCATGTTTTAACACGATGCGCAAATAACGGAAAAACACTGTTACAGTTTTCTGTTTCAAAAGTACAGAGTACAGACGAGGGCTAATAACAGTTCTACAGTCTAGAGCAGTTGTTTTCAACCATTTTGACACCAGGGCCCACTATTTGTTCAGCATATGATCCATGGACCACCATTTGATGACATTTTCAACCTACAGACCCAAAGCTAAAGATTTAATTTTGTTTTTGTCAAATGTCAAATGTCAACAATTGTCAACCAGGCAAACATTGATTTAAAAAAAATACCATTAATCTTCTAAATTCCTGAATAGTCTATATTTGGCCTGATTCAGATGATAAATATTTTAACTCTTGAGAGTGTAATGAAAACTATTTGCTATACAGGTATACACCTCTTGAATATTATACAGACTTGTACAGAAAACTCAAGTGAATTCTCAAATAGTTACCCATGGTAGGCTTACAGTATCTATATTATTCTGTTGTATTCTTAGATTCTTCTTTCTACAATGAAGTAATTTTGCCAAAAAATAACTTCATGTATTCAAGGTTGAGTAATTGATGAATTTGCTAACAAGCTTTTTATTTTTTTAGAAAATGGATGCTGCCAGACTGCGGGTGTCTAAGGGCATGGACCATCCCCAAAAGCCTGAAGTGAAGGTAAGTAGGAGTCATCTTTGCTGTGGAAATGCAGTAAAGTGAATGCAGTGAAGTTGGCTATTTGATAATACTTCTTGTGGCATGTAGATAGACACCAGCACATCTGCAAAAATATCAGCCTGATCTCAAATTAATATAGTATAAATGAACGGAATTGACATTCCGTAGACAAACTACTAATGGAGCTTACTTTCTGATCGAGGCGTCACTTTCACAAATCTGGAAGTACATTTTCACTGTGGCCATCTCAGGCTCTGAGTTTTGGTTTTGTAATATTTATTATCCTGTGCCACTCGCATCACAATTAGGACGTGGCTGAGTAAGCTCATACCAAACTCCTCTCAAACACACCTCCCTCGGTAGTGCTTCAAAAGTCTCAAATTCGGTAGAGACTCCGCTGCTCCATTGTCAATGGAGAGGTATTTCAATATAATGTGAACAAACTTTTGGTTCCATTATTAGTTTATTAGTTAGAAAATGGCTGCTTAACAGTAAAAGCTTACAACAACATTGCATAGATGTTGTGTGCTTGTAGACAAACTGTTGTAATGTGTGCAAAATGGGGCATTTACTGGATAAATGATGTCCAGCAGCATAATAATGTTGTACTAAAATCCCTGCTCTGTGTACACTACTCACTGTTGTTTTGTGGGGGTGGGGTTTAACAGCCTTGTCTGCCACAGCGGATTCCTGTCTCTCAATCGCAGACATGTCAAAAGCCACCAGTGACCCCTGCCCAGCAACCGAGAGTCCTAGGCGTGTCAAATGGACCTCTACGCATGCAGCAACCACGCACCGGTGTTAAGCCTACCACCCCTGTTGAGATTGTGAAACATCATACCGTGCCCAAACCCAATGTCCCTGGCCAGCTAAAGACCAAAGTGGCCAAAGACAAATCGGAGCCGAGTCAGCCGACTACAACCAAACCTTCGACAGAACTGAAAAATCAGGAGAACACACAAAGTAATTATTTACAAAATTGTTGTGATGCTTATAATGTGTCATCCATTTGACTATTTGGCTAATTATGTTTCTGTCATGTCAGGTAAACCAGAAAAGAATGAAACTACTGGTGCTTCCTCGGGCAAAGGGTAAGTCCTTAGTCCACCTACCTTGCAAATGAATTCTGATATTTATTATTGGCCCAATGGTCCATCATAAGCAGTAATACCTGTTCCCTAAAAATGTTTTGGGGTGATCTTCTAAAATGATTTGTGCTTGTGCAGGAAGGCACGGTGGAGCCTGGATAACTTTGAAATCGCCCGTGCTCTCGGGAAGGGTAAATTTGGCAATGTTTACTTGGCCAGAGAGCGTTCATCCAAGTGGATCCTGGCTCTTAAAGTTCTCTTCAAGAAGCAGTTGGAGAAGGCAGGAGTGGAGCACCAGCTCAGGAGAGAGGTGGAGATTCAGTCACATCTGAGGTGAGGGATAATGGATGTGCACATGTTGATTTAAGACAAAATGCTTCTTGGCCATGCCTTGGGTTGGCATCCTTTTAGGATTTAAACAATTTTGGTTCCTTAACAATGTGGTTGCCCTGATATTGTATCGGTCTCAATACCCTACACATGTACTTGGAATATTAATATCAATTTAGAATTGATTTTCGATTTTACGCCTCAAGAATTTAGATCACCATTCTTACAATTGTCATTTTTTCCATGGAAATATTTATTTAAAAAAAAAACATTAGCAAAAATGAATACCTAAAATTAATTGGGATAGCCAACTAGTGCTGCACGATTCTTCACAACATTAAATTGCACAAGTGTCAGGATCTCTTGTTTTTTTTTTTTTTTTTTTTTTCTTCCTCCGCTGAATTGTGCTGTACAGGTAACGTTTCATTTAGTTCCATTTGTAAACTCGAATTATGGTAAATGCATAGGTTGGAGAACCACCTATAATCCTATATTGTATACATGAGGTCCACATACCAACAAAATTGCGGTTTTGGATCATCCTAAAGTCATGACTGTCGCACTCAACAATGAATTATGCTGTTGATATTCCTTCTAGTCAATAGTCTGCTCTGTCTTCAGCAGCTGCCTGTACATCTTCAAATTCTCTGCCATGTGTCTCAATGTTCATATCTGTATTACACAGGCACCCAAATATCCTGCGACTGTATGGCTACTTCCATGATGCTGCTCGTGTGTACCTTATCTTGGAATATGCACCCAAGGGGGAGCTCTACGGAGAGCTACAGCGCTGTGGCAATTTTAACGAGGAGAGAAGCGCAACAGTAAGTCTGCTTAATGAAGGACATTTGTAATGTTTGTTTCAAGTAGCGGGCTAATGCAAAGAACTTAGCTGGAGCTCAATTTATGAATTGTACTAACAATGTGACGCACTGATATGTGATCAAACACTGAATTAGCCTTTTTTCGATCTGCCACATCTTCCAGTATATCATGGAGCTTGCAGATGCCCTCTACTACTGCCATACCAAGAAGGTGATTCACAGGGATATCAAGCCAGAGAATCTGCTGCTGGGGGCCGGTGGGGAGCTGAAGATTGCTGACTTTGGCTGGTCTGTCCACACACCCTCCTCCAGGTACACACTCCACATCGTACTTAAACCTTTTCTTGCTTTAAAAAAAAAAATTTTTTTTTAGGTAGAGCTTAACCATTTCCAATCTTACCTTCAGCAGTTCTGCTAGATCTCATCAAGGACCATGTTGGTGGTGTTGCACGTTAGCCTAAATCTGTTAGATTAGAATTAAAGCTAATCTAAGAAATAACACTTTCCCTTAGTTTGGATTAAAACTTTCAAGCAATCACCGGTTTGTTTACAAATACACGTAAAGTACAAGTACACAGTGACAATGGTCCTACAAACTTGATTCATATTAATTTGATAATGACCTCAGACACAATGTGACAGTGACTCCTTTGCCTCATACCACTTGTCCTTTCACTTTGTTTGTTCAGGAGGTCAACACTATGTGGCACTCTGGACTACCTACCTCCAGAGATGATTGAGGGAAAAACCCATGATGAAAAGGTGGACCTGTGGAGTCTAGGTGTGCTTTGCTTCGAGTTCCTGGTGGGCAGACCTCCCTTCGAGGCAAAGACTCATGACGAGACCTACCGCATGATTTCACGGGTAAGATGCAGTTCACTGGGTAACATTTCATTGGCCTAAAAAAATGTTTTCTTTCCCATGTTTAGACAAAACATTACTGATGTATACAGTAGGCCCAAACTGTTGTCACAGTCCTAGGTAGTCGGACTCTGCACACTTGCACTCTGAAATGCAGCCTGATGACTTGTGAGTCTTCACTGGAACCTTCAATAAAAGGTCAAAAGCAAACTCATAAACAAACTTCTGCCTCAGCTACGGCCACAGCAATGTAATGAAGCCTGGTTTAATTTTCCATGTAATTATTCAAACTGGTCGGGACCAATGATTCACACTGTGACAAGACATTGCAGCCCTAGATATTACTCTGAGCAGATTCAATACAATATAACAGGTTTGTGATAGTCTATCAATAGGTACGGTACATCACTGACTACAATGTTTTCATGACTACTCCGCTTGGAAGAAGTACGGCAGCTATGACTCAATTGCTGTATCTGTCAAAAGCTGTTAGCAAACAGCCGTCCGATGGGTTCCCGTTGTGATGGCGTCTATACAGCATGTGTTAAAAAAAATCTTACAGAGAA
The DNA here is from genome assembly GCA_039105355.1 of Benthosema pterotum. Taxonomy (NCBI): domain Eukaryota; kingdom Metazoa; phylum Chordata; class Actinopteri; order Myctophiformes; family Myctophidae; genus Benthosema; species Benthosema pterotum. Next base: position 6,059,550 of record CM076971.1, on the reverse strand, counting down.
AAAAGAACTGTCGCGTGTCATAACTTGCATGCAGTATACATGATCGCAGTGATGGGGATTGGCCTGCGTACTTACTACTTAGCATACCGATATTTATTTTGCATGCATTGAATGAATGATGTCATTAGAATGCCCACCAAAAATTGCCAATGCCAACTGCAGTGCAGCAAAAATATCATTTTCTAAATGCAAGTTAGCTGATAATGACACTGTCGAAGACAATGCCTCCCTATACCTTCTGCCTCTACTGTAGAACCTACAGGTTAGTTATTACCACGTTTTATGTATTTAAAATTAAAACCATGTAAAGATGTATTGAGTTAAAACTGGGGATGTTTATAATTATGGATTTCATTGGCCAATAGTAATATGTTCAATGATTTTATTGTAGTTTATTTCACTAGCTTTATTTATAATCATTTCATCTTACACAGTATATTCTGCTCCTACATCTACCTGTGCTGTCTGAGCCTGTGCACTACCTACCTCCATAAGCTATGCTATTTCTTTCAGATAAGCCTACTTTTCTACATGAACATAAACACACAACCATATAAAATGAAAATGGAGTTAAACTCAGAGTAGCTAAGCTAAACTGGATTCAGACTGGCCCATAGCTATGGGAGGATGGTGTGCGTGCATGACTTCCGCAAACTCGCGTGCACAAGAGGAAAAAAAGTTTCTTTATTCCTGTGTTTTATATTGGCCCCAGAGTGACAGAACTGCTTGGCAGCCATCAGCCATGCAGTAGCCTGACCTAACCTGAAATCATTTGGCCTAGATGGGCAGGGACCGACTCAGATGGGCCGCTAGATCTGATTCAATCTCACAAGCGTGTTGTCAGCCCTGGCCCCACCCCTGCAGTGCTGCTACGTCGCATCATTTAGATCGGTACCCAACTACCCACCTGGATGGGTTGAGTCCTACTTCTAGGCCACCGTGGCTAACAATTTATTCTAGGCTTTACCTTTTTGCGAACTTGGACGAAAATTAAATCCTGAGAGTCGAGGATTACATTAGTCATGCAGTAGCAACACGTCACTGCTTAAAGTCCCTATTGTGCTGGTTATATTTATCAAAACTATGGTACAGTCGGGTCCTCTGTCTGCTAATCTACTGTTTACATAACAGAAGTTGGATTTCAGTAGATTTCAACCTTTGCCATAGCTATAGCAACTCAAACTATTGAGTCCACTAGAAATACGACAAATAAGACTGTTAAAATGATTGTGAAACCATGGTCAACATGTTTACTCGGTAATGTTTACTTGACAATACAAACTTTACTAGACCTGAGTGAATTACTTGGGCCACAGTAGTATTTTTTTGTCTGAACATAGCCCTGCAACTGATTGCTAGGGTCCTGCCATACTGTTAGAGGCTCAATTTGACAATTTGTCACATCCTTCACATTCAATTGATCCTGTGATCTTTTGTGGCCAAATGTAATTTACTTGGGTCTTAGGACTATACAGTATTTGAAAGCAGTGTATTAAAATGCATTGCTCATGTTTTGCTTTGTCTAAATGAATGTACAACATGAAATTAAAATATGAACCTTGTTTGGTGAGGGGGGAAAAAAACTAAAGTTGTCCTGCTCTAGCTCATTTAACCTGATTACTCAGATGAACACGTTTACTGATTTAGACCCTTGGCTCATCTTTTTTTTTTTTTTACAATGCATTTCTAACATATTTTTCTGTTCACACAGGTCCAGTATACATACCCGCCTCACATTCCTATCACTGCTGGTGCCAAAGACTTGATCAGCAGGCTGCTGAAGCACAACCCCATGCACAGGCTGCCCATCCAGGGGGTCCTAACTCACCCATGGGTGGTTGAGAACTCCACAAAGAAGCCCACTGTTCCCATTGAATCCTAGTAGAGTTTTGGCTGCATATCCTGGATGTTGAACCAGATTGTTGTACCAGGCTAATGGCTGTGCAGTGTTGCTGTATTATGTCAACGGGACCCAGGTTGCTGAGCATTTCTCTTCCACTGTGGATTTACTTGATTTGGATGTTGTTGACTTGTCGATGTCTTATTGTGTTTTATTTGCCTTTCTAAAAGTGGCATTCTGTGAATATTATAATTTTAATTATTCTAATGTTTTATAACTTGGTGCACATTTTGTCATTGGGCCTATTGAAACCACCTGGTGGGACAACAAAGACAATAGGGGAGAGCGCTGCTTGCATCCAATGTAACGGCATGTTTAACATTACTTACAACTAGTAACTTCTGGAGTAGTCCACGCCATGAGGCTGGCTATGCTTTACCATCATCATATGACGCAACATTGTTTTAAGAACCATGCATTTTGTGGTCCATCTGTTCATGTCGTTTTTTGTCCACCAGGGGGCACTAGGCACAATGTAGCGAGTAGCGACAGCCGGTGCTCTGCTACTCGGATGTAAATGTATTTTTATGCATTTTGTGTTATGCGAATAAAGAATGTGTAGGCTACATATACAGTGGCGTCTACAATCAGTGCCTTGGACTGTTTGTTTTCAAACCGAAAGGGTTTGTGTAGGTATATTTTGATTAGCCTACTTTTACCTTTTTTATTGATGGGATCCAGTTTCCATAGTTGGAGGTTAAGGTACTGGTGGTTCCCAAAGTGGAGTTCCAGTGGATCCCCAGCTAAATGACGGATAGGAACCAAATGGACCCTTATTGGTCTGTAAGTCCAAGGAGGCTACAAACGGAACCAAATGGACCCATCACGCTCCGGGTTAAAGTCCCTAGTTAGGTCTGAGAGAAATTGCATAAAATGGTCGTTCGTAGACTAATGCGCGTCAAACTGGTGTCCTTAAAAAATAAATGGGTTGAATCACTGCTAGAGCCGGGAAAAGCACCTCTTATAGAGGGGGGCTCTGGTATGTTTTCAAATGGGGGCGGCGTCCTCTGGCTACTTGGTATCGAATTTGGGGTCCTTGCCATGAAAAACTTTAACCAGTGATTTAAAGGAAGCCGAAGTGCACACGTGGTCTCTCTGGACAGATACAGAAGTGAGACCTACTTTTAATACCGGTAGGCCTCTATGGCCGGAGAAGCAGCCTTCCGCATGATGGCCCAACCATTGAAGATGATTATGCAATATAACTTCCAATAGCCATATAATTTTTTTGTTATTTTACTCGACCACATAGGCCCATTTGTCTGGTTCCACTAGTAGCCATACATGCAAAGCCTTGATGGATTTATCGGGGTATGGAATACACATTTCTGGAGGGGGACTAAAGTATACCGTTCATTTGCCGGTTTCGGTTATATTTTATATACCGGAAGCTACACTATTACAATTATGGATCCTTGTCCCGCTCTCTTTGCGGCCTACAAATAAGCTACTAAAATGAACGGCTGTGGCCGATATAGCCCATTAAAAAGGAAATGGACTAATTTCTCCAACTTTGGTTTATTATAGGGAAAGAAAATACACGTTTCTCACCGTTTTTCGTTACACAAAACCACACATTTTTACAATATAATTTCACTTATTTCTTTATTCATATTCTTTTTTTCCATATATGATAACGATTTTGAGATATACATTCCATCTTTTTGAAACCACAATAACACTACACATACGGTTTTATAACATTTCCACAGAACCCATTGGATTGCACAGAATGGAAAAAATGTTTATTCTCTTTTCATGAGCTCAATACATTTTTGATTCAGACAACCGAATTTCGAGCCAGTAATGATTCGAATTTATCTCACAATATACATGTCAAAATGCACAGATAGAAGGAGAGTCTATAACAGAGTGTGGAAACCTTCAATTTGAGGTTAATTTGTGTGTTAAAAGCCTAATATCACTATAGATCTGGCCTGAGGTTAATAGGCCTCTTTCAAGTCAAATCTATTTATTAGCCTTTTGTCGCCAATTAAAAGTTACACAAGTCCAGTTGTAAGGCCCGGTTCTCAGATTTTAACAACAAAATTCGTTAATTTCCAATATTGAGTTATTTCCAGTTTCATAAGGTTTTAATGTCTGAATATCATACATTCAATGCATAGTTTGTATAAGCTCTGTATAGACCATCTATACCTTACTGTATGCATTTCCAGTACTATTTAGAAGGTCCAATTTCCTCACTTAAGAAATATTGTATAATTTCTATATATGCATTCATTAAGTGTTTGAACATGACTATATTTTTTGTCTGTTATTGCCATATATAGTGTTGCCCTCGTCTTTGTCTTGTTATCTGTGCCTAGCAGGCACCGCATTCACTATTGTTCCCAACCTTTTCTGGGCCAGGGCCCACCAGGGCCCATCCGTGTCAAGTGGCTTGGATCAATATGGAACATTTAACGTTTAGTCCTTATAAGTTCCTATTTATTGGTGTCGCAATTAATATATATATTGCACATTAATAACGCACCAATAAAGCATACTGTTTTGTCAGGGCTATTTATCATCACGGCCCACCAGTGGGCCCTGCCCCGCAAGTTGGGAATCGCTGCACTATACCCATAAAATACTGCACATCACCTTGAAGAAGAAAGTGGCGTTTTTCTTTTTAAAATAAACATCTTATTTAGATCACATTATATTGTCGAATTTCTGTCCATAGTCACAACAAACGTGAACGTTTAATGAGGTGAATTCTCATGTGGGAGTGGGGGGGGGGGCCCACACGAGCGATGAAAAGACAAATTGCCGACTTTGCAATTTCGTAAAAGGTCAATAGCCTAATTGTAAACCTTCACTCCACTGGAAAATAATGTAAATGTACTTGTAATGTTCGCATATTTATACAACATATAATTGTCCATATAGTATGTTGTGAGACTGAGTGCTTGAGTCTCCCTCTGCACTTTGACTGCCTACTCTCTCTCGTGTGTGTGTGTGTGTGTGTGTGTGTGTGTGTGTGTGTGTGTGTGTGTGTGTGTGTGTGTGTGTGTGTGTGTGTGTGTGTGTGTGTGTGTGTGTGTGTGCGTGTGTGCGTGCGTGCGTGCGTGCGTGCGTGCGCGAGAGAATCGACCGGCAAGACTGTATATGAACGCAAATATGTGCATGTGTTGTGCGCGCGCATTTTACGCATGACGCATGAAGTAAGCAAGGGGGCTGCTGCGCCTATACAGGCTGCGCTTGTTGGAAAGTCGCGTTTTTCACTAAATGTGGAATTGCAGTTATAACGTCTAGCTGCAGCAGTGGCTGTTCGCAATATCTACTCTTCTATGTTATACCTGTAAGCCTCTATGAGCCCCTCCATCGAATGAATGAAGCCAGATATGGCGCATATACCCCCTATTACAAAGATGGCGACATCAAAGAAAACCTGATGCCATAGCAGCTTTCTCCATAAGAGCCTGAGGTGGAAGAGACTGGGCAGCAGAAAGCACAGCCCCGCGCCCGTCAGGCTGCCAGTGAGGCCCATGAGCAGGGCAAAGTGTGGCACGAAAACGGCCATGAGCAACGTAAAAATAACGAGCAAACACCGCAGGGTGAGCCCCCAGGATTTCAGGCGTCCGTCGCCCCCGTAGCAGTCGGGGAACTGTATCCGTCCTCCTCCCGAGAAAAACGTTTTCTCCAGGACCTCGACGGCGGCGAAAAATGGCAACGGGTACGACAGCAAGGCTTTGGCGACGAGGAAAATGTTGACGACGGCTCGGATGGTCGACGGCAGGTTGTCTGTGATGACCTCCTTGGTGGCGTCGGCCCAGGTCAGGTAGGCCACGAGGGCGAAGAGGCCTTTGAGGATGCATGCGGCGATGTGCGTCCAGTTCATCATGCAGTGGAACTCGCTGGGCTTCTGCATGTTCCCCTCCAGAGACGGGAGGAAGATCTGGGAGGTGTAGCTGAACACGATGATGCCAATGGAGATGGGGAACTTCTTGACATCGATGTAGAACTTGACCTTGTCCCAGGCCCAATCTCTTGCTCTGGAGAGACAGTAGGCTATAACCAGTACATTTATAACGAAGTGGGCAATTGTGCACAGCAAGCTGAACTTGGACACTGCTTTCAGGTTCTTGAGGAAGGCGCACGGGAGAAGACCGATGGTGGCGATGATGGCCCAGGACTTCTGGGAAATCGGCATGTTAGGGAAGCTGTTGTACATAAGATTACCACTGACAACGACATACAGGATACAAGTCATCACTAGCTCTATGATTTGTGCTACATTCACGATATGACCACCTAACGAAGGGAATCTGGGCTGACAGCAAGCGTTAGCAATGTCCACATACGAGTCTCTCACGCGCACAACCCGCCCATCTTCGTCCTCTTCATACAGGCAAGCGATGAGGATTTTCCCCGTGTAACAGCACACAACGGCGGCGAAAATAATAAGAAATAGTCCGAGATATCCCCCGTGGAGGATGGCGTATGGTAAGCCAAGGACAAACATCCCCTGCAAACACAAAAGCACACACATACCATGGTTATGATGATTAATGTAACCTAATGTACATTGTGCTTATATTTAACTGTATACAAGGAATAATTCAGATATTCATTTGTGAGGTCTAGCTATTCCATTGTGAACCCATGCAGATGTGGGCATTCCAGTTCGCTTTGAGCACATCCAATCCTCTGACGCAATGACGCCTCGCGTGTCATCACACGATGAAGGAGACACAGTGTGACGTAACGAATGATGACTGCTGTGACCACAGCCCTTTTTTAATCTCACCTACAGAAGTGAATCAATGCCGAGTAGGCCTAATATATTCTATCGAGGTCGTCTTTCAGGCACACTGGCACCGCATGGAGACATGCGCTCTCGTGCGTAAATTGGATGGGTGCTATGAAAATAAGCACATCTTTCACACTTTGTTTTAGGTGTATATTTTAAACACCGTGTCACCTGTCGTGCAAATGAAATAGACATGAATATGTTCAAATATGTACAGTATGATTAGGAGGAAACCCATTCCTGCCCGATTGAAGTTGATAGAATGCGTCACGTCGGCGTCTAGCGGTCTAGCCATAATTATGACAGTCTATGACATGTTTCAGGGCTAGTCGACGTCTAACCCTCTACATTTCCTTTTAAATGATGTTGCTTCGAGATATATCTTAAATAAAACAAATGTGCCGGTATATATATGTGTGTTTGGACATAATCCCTGCCAACAAAATAACTGCCCCCTTCCGACAGCCTTTTGATCGTTGAGACCGCATGCGCAACTGAAATTGATGGTGCGTGCAGGTTATAATGTGTGCATTATTTGGTGACTGGACGTGAATATATTAATCTGGTATCTGGTATGACTACTTGAGGGGTATAATAGTTCATTTATTTCATTCATTTCATTTATAATTTTGTTTCCGTCAGACCGTCACCATTGCTTTTCTTTCCTACACCGTGGGCTTCATTTACCTGGATTGCATTCGTGACGTTCCAGCCCGCCTCCCAAGCTGTGATTTTTGGTGCCGCTTCTTTTAATTCGCCGTTCGGACCTTCTTTCGAGTCGGATCGCGGTGGACCGGTGCCGTCTCTCTGGTAGTGACTGTCGCCGTCCAACGCGCCCTCTCCGCCGAGCTCCCCGCTCCCCTCGCCTCCCAGCTCGTCTGATGCCAGAATGTCCATCTGCATGCCCTGTCTGTGGTCATAATCCAGATCATCGCAGGCGGCGAAACCCACAGCCTCCTCGTCTGTGGCAGCCTGGAAGCCCATCATGGCGAACGCGCCACTTACCTTCTGCTGGGATTTGTTCGACACGGTGGTGGATAGATTTGACAGTTTATTGGAAATCTTGCTTCTGATTAACGTCGCCATTTTGGCTCCTCTAAATTGTTACCCTCTCTCCCGATGAATCGTTGATTTATTTATTTTTCAGGCAGCGTCGATTTGAGCTATATTTGAGGATCACAACTCTTGGTTCTTTGACGAAGCCACGGGGGGAAAACGCGCAGGTTCTCGGCAAGTTGGTATCAATCGGTGCTTTCTTTCAGTTGCTATCTCCACTTCTTGATGAAGGTCTGCCTGCTGCTCCCGATTCCCTCCAGGTTCATGTCACCTTCAGACGTCGCTGCTCCGTCCCTGCATCTTGTCACCGCACGCGCTCTGACGATGGTCGACGACGAATCGAATCCGTCTGGTGTTGCAGCCTATAATCTCAACGACGGATACGCGTATACGCAAAAGCCTTTTACGCGAATGGCGAGCCCCGCTGCAGGAAAGGGGGGTCTCAAACAAAACAATATCGTGCTTCTTCGAGGCTACAATTGCTTCCCACAGTTGGTTCCTCTAATGATGCCAATGCGGTACGGTGGAGCCCGGGTGGCATGCAGGGAGGGAGACACGTGTCCTCGTCAGTCTGCCAATGCAAGGACTCACGTACGTCTCCAAGCCGCCAGTGCGCACAGCCACCCCGCCACAAGTAAACGGGCAGAGATTTGCTGCATTTCTAGGGGAGGTGCTAGTCGGTACCCCATCCCTCCCCCCCATCCCATAATCTATAATATACCTCCTCCAAACATCCAATGGCATTCTGGGGGCCTCTGGTCTTGCATAACTTTACGTGTATATAAGGGGGCGGAAAGTGGAAGAAAACCCCGACAACTCTTTGAACCATTGGTTATATAACTTGCCAGAACCGAATTTAAACATTTTTTTTGTCATGGTGATGTTGTTTCCACGAGTTTCATTTTGAGCAACAAGAGGACGCGGACTGTCAGTAGGACCCGAGTTGTGTTCATTGGAATTATAAGGATCGAATTTCAGAAACCGCGTTTGATTTTATTGTCTTTTCTTTTTTGTTGTTCTTTGTTGCTTTTTGTCTTTATGTTCGAGCCGGTAAGATTGAACTTGGAAGCGCGAAAAGGCAATCAATAGCCAAAACATTTTTGTCTTTTTCCCTTTCTTTTTCTTTTCTTCAATTCATACATAGGCAAACTGTAGCGTCACTTAATTCATTAAACCAATTATTACATTATACCGTGTGTTTATTTTAGTAAGCTAAAAATAAAATAAACCCCGCGTACAATATTTTTGTATAACAGCCTTTAGTGCTTTAGTTTTTCTCTTTCAAGTATTGTTTTAACTGAATTGGCCCATTTAAAAATGTTTAGGATATATATATATAGCCAAGCATACCAATTTATATCGTATCTTCGGGGGAAACAAGAACGGTCTGATTGAACTCAGATCAACGTTTTAATAAATTCGGCCTCATAAATCGCTTTAATTTTTAGCTCTTTTAAAAATTTGCTCAACACTCCATTACAGGCTTTGGATAATGCCATAATCATGCATGGTAAAAAAAGGTTAAGAATTAAAACAAATAAATACATGGTGAAAAATGGTTATAAAATAATCTGCGCATATTTGAGGAAAGGCATAGCGGAATTAATTTTCTCATCTGCTAATCCGAGCCCAGCTGTAAACAACTGATAGCCTGGATGTGTGACAGTTATACTGACAGGGTGTCGTCGCTTCCAGGGCGCATAGAATTGATCTCGTGGGCAAGCGATGCCTACAATGCAACGGAGTATAACCTACGAATTATTGGCATTTTACCTATCGGTGTATCGTGTGAGCCTATTGTGAGTGTTGTTCATAGAATCATGTATTGTATATCATGTTTCAATTTATCCTATAGAGCAGGCTGGCTGTACATACATGCTACCATGTTTGTTTTGTTTAACGGCCTGCGTTTGTTTGCTTTTATACAAAGGAGGGGATGGCTGGTGGTTAGGCCTATAGAAAATTCTTCGTTTCGTTTGTAAACAATATAGGCTTTGAACATGTCTCCAACCACTGTAGCCTGGGTAAACAGCGACTAATACCATACCAAAATAATAAAGCGATTCAAATAAAGTTTATTTTATTACCCTTGCTCCCAACTCTAATTCAGGTTCAGCGTCATGTTTTATTGTATTATGTAGCCTACGCATTTAGTTCATGCTGTAGAACATTGTATGAAATTATGAATGGAAACAGGATCCAGAGTGGAGGCCTGCAGGCGACGCATAGGCCTGAATGATAGCATCATTCATATCAGAGAAAGAGTGAACCGGCCTATACATATACGACGTGTTTTTGTCGTTTTATTTAAAAGCACCTTGACGCTTTTTGAACCACCATGTTGTGCATCATTTTCGATTTTGGACTGAAAATGGTGGCTGCCATTCTTTCTTATATAGACTATATTCCTCCCCGCGTGGGAGTGTGTTACGGGTTAATGAATGTATGTGTGTGTTATCAGCGCACTGCAGCCCTCCTCTGATCTGTGCTTAGAACCGTCTGATGGAGTGTGTGTGTGTGTGTGTGTGTGTGTGTGTGTGTGTGTGTGTGTGTGTGTGTGTGTGTGTGTGTGTGTGTGTGTGTGTGTGTGTGTGTGTGTGTGTGTGTGTGTGTGTGTGTGTCAGACCCATGATGCACGATGAAAAAAACATCCGTGACACCGTGAGGTGCACGACGACAGCACGATTTCCGACATGCTGTAGGCCTATACTATAGTGATAAGAAAACAATGCAAGCACACACACGATGATAATACCGATATACAAATATAAATAAATAACACTAATAATAAAAATCGCAGAGAGAGAGAGAGAGAGAGAGAGAGAGAGAGAGAGAGAGGGAGAGAGAGAGACTGTAAGGAAAACATTACAGCCCCATAGGGGATTTTGTGTTATCTTTTCTCGCGATCATTGTAATATCGTACAACTGTAAATAAAAGTATTCAATCAACACACACACACACACACACACACACACACACACACACACACACACACACACACACACACACACACACACACACACACACACACACACACACACACACACACACACTCTTCAAAGGGGGTGAAAGTGATTTTCCTCTCATTGCAGTTTATCGCCGGCCACCGCAGGGTCAGGTCCCTCGAGGAGCCTCTCTATCTGAATGGACAGACAGAGCAACGCTATAGCCAATCAAGCTCTTATCTGTGCCCAGTTTGCTCCGCTTTGTGAGATCAGACAAAGGCTGAGCTGATGCTGTTTATGATAGGGGGGAAAAAGGGAAATCTCCTCAAATCCATTCAGCATCACGATTCCCACCTACTAAATAACTCACCTTAATTTTGTATTTTCTCTTGCACTCTATTAATGGTTTTCAACCTTTTTTTTTATAGCAGGACCCATCATTATTTATTCAGCATTTGAGCCACTATACCACTTGATGATATTTTACCCCCACAGACCCAAAATTAAAGATGTCTATTGTTTTTGTCAACAATTCCATGAAGCCTGGACTTCGCAAACAAAACAGGCAAAGATAAAAAAAAATGACAATTAGTCTTCTACATTCTCTAATTGTATACATTTCTTAATTAAGTGGGTTAATTCAGATGATTTATATTTTAACTCTTGATAGTGTAAAAATGAAACCAAATGGATCCTTGCGGGTGCATTTGGTTTTATGTTTAAGGGGTCCATTTGGTTTCATGTTTAAGCTGTCAAGAGTTACATCTGGCTAACCGCCTTTCCATCATTTAGACCACCTGGAACCCTCTCAAGGACCACTGATGGTCCCCGGACCACTGGTTGAAAACCAATGTATCATAGGACCAATTTATGCGACGGTGGCGTTTGCCCCTATAAAAGAACACGTCGGCATTATAGATCCGTTATTCTTTTAAAGCAGGCAGCAACACCAAGCCACATGCACCGTCGTATAGGAGAAAAAATATAAATGTAGCTCCAAGGACCCCCTCTCTCCCCCACCCCTCTTTTCACATTACACACTTGGGTGAGCCCCGCGCGCGCGCACACGCGCGCACACACGCACGCACGCACACACACACACACACACACACACACACACACACACACACACACACACACACACACACACACACACACACACACACACACACACACACACACACACACACGGTTCCTCGGCAGCCCCTTTATTCGAATCACAGAAAATGATATACGCAATAATATTCCCCCCCACTTTTAGGCGACTGTTTTTCGAAGTAATACTAGACCATAGCAGTGGGTTTCAACCTTTTTGATCCCAGGGCCAACTATTTATTCAGCATTTGAGCCACGGACCACCATTTGAGGACATTTGAGCCCCACAGAGCCCAAAAGTAAATATGCTATACCCTTCGGAAACAAAAAATGTTCTCCAGTTCTCTAGTTGTGTAGACTTGGGCTAATCAAGATGTAGAATATTTTAGCTAAACATGAAACCAAACATGAACCAAGTCATGAACCAAACATGACACTAAATGGACCCGCAAGGGTCCATCTGGTTTCATGTTTACGGTCTCAAAGAGTTACATCTGGTTAACCAACTGTCCATTTAGCCTGGGGACCACTTGGTTCTTTCTCCAGGACCACTGGTGGTCCCCGTACCACTGGTTGAAAACCACTGGTCTATAGTAGGCCTACTACAAACAAATAATACGAATACAAAGGGAAGATGATCTGGCGGGAAAGAGACAGATGTGGAGAGC
>CM076971.1:6029629-6037129 GCA_039105355.1 Benthosema pterotum | reverse complement strand
CAAACAATATCAAATCGTAAGGTAGCATATCTGCACCTCCGAAATCATTTCCTCTCTTCTCTCTCAAATCCATTCCTCATTGCTTTCGCAATTGTTCATTGATTTCCATCTGGCAAAATGCGCAGTCCTTCTGCCATAGTGTCTTCCTAACACCCAGTAGTGAGGTCTGCATATCCCCCCACCCCACACTGTGTAAGTGGTTCACACCTCTCTCTGCAAAAATGGCAGCAGTTTTCAGGCCTTTGTTTTCATCAGGGGGACCAATCATTTTCACAGTATGCATCCTCCCATAGAAACACGCCTGCATCAGTAGTCCACCTGTCCTCTCTTTGGCCATTATCTCTCTTTGTTTATACTGAGTCCAGGGATGTCAAACTCAAATACACAGCGGGCTGAAATAGAAAAATTGGTACAAGTCGAGGGCCGGAAACACCGTACTGTGTTTCAACACACGGATCACCGGTTCATGATGATGAAACTGCATGCATTAGAAACTGTGTAAAATGAGAAAGTAAGAGAAAGTAAAACAATTACATTCATCTCTTATCATGGTGTGTCAACATACCAGAGGGCCAGTACTAATAGTAAGTAAATATCATCCCGTGGCCCAAAAATAATTAATTGACAGGCCTGATTTGGCCCGCGGGCCTTGAGTTTGACATACTGTATGTGCCGTAGTCTGTTGAGTGACTGCAGGCCTCCCTCCTTTTTTCGCACCATCCTTCTTGCCCTCCTGTTTATGCCTTTACTGTAGGCCTATATCTCATTTTGCTACTTTACCTTTACGTTACCACCCATACTTCACTGTCCGTGTCATTCGTTATCCTCATTTCTTCCCATATTCTCCCCCGTTTTTATTTCTTCTCTCCTCACCTGTTCCCTCTCTTCCACCCTATACCACCCTCTATTCTGTTCCTCCACCTCTTCCTCCTCCTGCTTTTCAATCCTTTCTCCTCTCCTCCTCCTGCCTGTTGTGGTCCTGTCTCTTGTGATCATACCTCCACCCTGGCACCTGATTAGACATAATCACCCTCAGAATAAGCCCCCTCCTCTTTTATCTGTGGCTACAGCTGCAATTCATTGTAGGAGAGGTGAATGGAGGAGGGGAGATTAATATCTCTCTCTCCCTCTCTCTGACCCACTCTGTCAATACTGTCTCCTACAGCTGGTGCTTTTTGAAGGGTGAAAAGATCCAGTCCAATTTCAATGTCCCATTTTGGACATACCGCCAGCTGAAAGTTATAGGCATTTAGTGAGGCAAAGATGATGAGGAGCTTAAAACAGATGGGGTTTCGCTTCACCATAGAGCTACATGGATTTCACATGCCGCAGACAGTGCCATCTCTTTGTGTTTGTGCGTGTAGGGTTTTATATTTATAGATAGGGTTGTATATCCCCAAATGATGTGTTCGCACAGTAAAAAGCCAGTTGTTCTCAACCAGCGGTCTGGGGACCAGCAGTGGTCTTTGAGGAGGTTCCAGATGGCCTCCAGATAAACTGAACTGATGTAAAGTTGGTAACCAAACAAACCCATATTTAAAGATATCATAGGTAACTTTCGAGCCAAAAATCAAAATGAATACATAGCTATATTTGCCTTTCCCCCCTCTACATTGCTTCTACTTTGATGCTGCAGCTACTTCCCTGCAGACAAACACTTGCTTTGCTCTACAGACATTCCAGAACTTTATTGTTTTCAACAAATAATTGACGTTGGGCTCATGAGGCGGCATTTTAGCCAATCACAGCACAACAATCTCCATCAGTTTCATAATGAGCCAACACAGTGGAGGTGAGGTGGGGAGTTAGATTAAAATCTGTTTACAAACACAGCATTTGTGGACACTGAAATTGCCTATAATACTTTTAATATAGATATATAATATATTTTGGTTAAAACAAAAAATGTTTTTGTTATCAGTCTTTACTGAGTTGAATTGTATACAGTAAGTCTCCAAGTTGTTAATAAAAATGCCATTCATTCATTCATTCATTCATTCATTCATTCATTCATTCATTCATTCATTCATTCATTCATTCATTCATTCATTCATTCATTCAAATCCGTTCCTTTCCCCTCCATCAGGCACCCCAGCTGGCCTGGGGGAGGCAGTGTTACAGACCAGGATTCAATACCATTTTGTTTCATCTGTGTCCCATAGAGTAATAAAATAATAGAGAACGGACTCGAGCGATAGCCCCGCCCCCTTGCCGTTCATTTCAATACAAGTTGCTCAGTGGCGCTTTGAAGCACCCGGAAGACTGCCGGAAGTTCCCATTGGAATAACATTGTAAGCAACTTCCGGACACCAAATTTTGGTGTCCACCAGTGTGCCGCCATGACACCTGTGACGTCATGAAGCCCGTTCACTTCCACTAGAGGGCTGCACTTCCACTTTTCGCCACCGGGGCCCGTTGCTTCAAGCCTGGGGCGCTGTCGGTGGATGTGCTGTGTCCCGATCGATTCCTGACTGAATTCCCTGTCCTGATTGGATAAAATTGGTAACCTACTAAAATCTCTGGTCCACAGCTCCAGAAGAAGTGGAGCTATAGGACCAGAGCAATTCCTGACCTGAAATGCATTTTCTGTTAATTAAAAGGCTGGAGAGATAGTATGGAGACTCCTAGCTGTGTTGCTGTCACGGTATCTCTCCTATTTATATCACCTCAATACAGCATGGAATTGTGGACATCTTATTCAAGGACAACAAAATAGTCGACAAGACAAGTTTTGGGTCTGAGAATGCAGATTAAATGGGCTACCTTGACATGAAAAGGGTTGAAAACCGTCTGGCACTGCTCAATCTTCAATTAATTCCACCCATTTTCAAAATATCCCTAAGAGCATAGGCCTATAAATATGAACCAAATTCGTTGGGTCCAAAAAGGTCCTAAAAGAAAAATCATTAGCCTGGTTGAAACACAACTTGATATGATGTTGTAATGTTGTGTTTCACTACGTCAATGTTTTTTTTTTTTCAGACCTCCACTTCTAGAAACACAGAATGGGGGGGGGGGGGGGGGTATTATGTCCCACACAACATCTCTGAAGTAAATTAATGGTAGCCTAAAATGTTGAAAATGGATGGAATTCCCCTTTAAGCGTGCTCTTTAAAATCACCCGGAAGCCACGCCCCCCCCCCCCCCCCGTCCACACGCACACCTGCAGCAACAAACTGCAAACTGCTTCTTGTGTTTCCGAAGACGAGTAGGCCTAAATGGTAACAATTTAGCTTGATGTAGCCTAAAGAACAAATGATGTAACGAACAAACGTTACACCTCATGGAAGTTGAGTGGAGTAGTCTGTGTTATGTTAAGAAGTGAAAAGTGCTCAGTACATAATAAGTGAGTGATAGATAGTAGTCTACAATGCTGAGTGAGAAGTTGGCATCTAGGAGAATGATGCTGATCCATGATGCGTATTGAGGATAGTCTCGCGTATAGAGCAACTATTCCACACCATCTGCGAATGCTGTTCAGACGGAGTATTTTAAAATCACGGAGGGAACAGACTGGTGGTAACGTCATTCACTCAGCCATGAGGACTGCCCGCGGATTCAGCATGAACTTTATCCATGGGTTCCAGGTGTTACTTGGCATCACATTTGCACTGATGATTAAGTAGAAGACGGCTCAAGGTAGGACTTTGACTCTGCAATGCTGATGATGTGAATCTGCAGTTTGTCTGTTGCGTTGCCGTCATGGGAGTAATGCTTTGAGTGAATTTTGCTATGTCCTTGTGGTTTGATGAACTTCGAGCTGGAGGTTTTCAGTTGAAGTCTGTGTTGTGTTGCAATGCATTTGGCAGGAATTCCTTGAGAGTTGTCGTGCATGGTGGCAAAATAATGTCACTGTCATTACTGGTTCTAGGGGGAGTCATACAGGCAGTGGGGGGGCTGTCCACCCAATCAAAAGTGACAGGGGAAAATTTGACATTTTTGGTCTTGTGGTGCTCTAACTGAACACCACACTTTGGCCTTTCATGTTTTCACTCTCAAGAGTTAAAATATTCATCATCTGAATTAGCCCAAGTCTACACAACTAGAGAACACTAGAAGATTAATGGTCATTTTGGTCTGCATGTTTGACTGTTTTCAAGTGTTTTGTTTCTAAAATCCAGCCTGGTATTGTGGACAAAAGCAAAAGAGGGCTAAAATGTCGTCAAATGGTGGTCCGTGGCTCAAATGCTGAATAGATAGGGGGCCCTCGTGTGAAAAGGGTTGAAAATGACTGCTTTGCACAATCCTGGCTAGATAACCCAGCCCTAGAGATATACAGTACACATTCCAAGTCCACAGAGCACCCCCAATTATTTTGGGACTCTAACGTGTGGCACCAGCTCTGTAATGGTTTGAACTGTACGACAAGGACATTTATAAGTCTGATACATGATATAAAGAGCTGTTTGTTGATTTTTTCTCTCCTCATGGCAGATAAAAGTGTAATGTCAAACACCAGCAGAGGGCCAGTGGTCCATAGATCCCTCTGTAAAGGGCAAAGAAAAAGAAAACATGTTCCGAGATCCCAATTAAGACAAGGATTAGGCATTGAACCAGCAGCACACCTGTAATAACAAGATGTCCTTTTCTGCAAAGATCAAATGGCTATGCTGACTCTGCTGACACGTTACTTGAAAAATATGTCTTCATTTTTGTAGATATGCAAGTAAGGCAAGCTGAGCCTGAGGTACACAGATATAGAGGAGAGGAGAACAATGAAACCTGGTTTCTGGACTTTATTGTGAGGGTTTTAGCTATCTAAAGTAAACCACAGGCATGACATTTTCTCCAGGACACTCAATATACTTTTAGTTAAAACAAACAAATGTCAAAGCTGCCAATTTTACCTTTTGAATAAGTAGATTACCATAAGTTGCTGATTTTTGCTGAAATTTTACACATATTACTCCACTGGTTCTCAAAGTGAGGTCATGGGACCCCCATGGGTCTTGTGCGCCTCCAGGTTGTCCCCAGCGATATGTTTTAATATTGGCAGCAAAATCTGTTCTTAGTTCTAACACAATTTCACACCATTTTTGAGGGGCACGATAATGTTTGAGAACCACTGCAGTCAAAGTATCAGGGGAGATCTCCTCACTTCTGGAACCTCACCTTGTGGGGTTCCAGAAGGACTGCATTGGGGGGGCATGGGCCCTGCAGACCTCCTCCAGTCTGCTGCGTTGGAGGCCATGGTCCCTGCAGACCTCCTCCAGTCTGCTGCATGCGTTGGAGGCCATGGGCCCTGCAGACCTCCTCCAGTCTGCTGCATTGTGTTGGAGGCCATGGGCCCTGCAGACCTCCTCCAGTCTGCTGCATTGTGTTGGAGGCCATGGGCCCTGCAGACCTCCTCCTGTCTGCTGCGTTGTGTTGGAGGGCATGGTCCCTGCAGACCTCCTCCAGTCTGCTGCCTTGGGGGGGCATGGGCCCTGCAGACCTCCTCCAGTCTGCTGCGTTATAGAGGCCATGGGCCCTGCAGACCTCCTCCAGTCTGCTGTGTTGGAGGGCATGGGCCCTGCAGACCTCCTCCAGTCTGCTGTGTTGGAGGGCATGGGCCCTGCAGACCTCCTCCAGTCTGCTGCATGCGTTGGAGGGCATGGGCCCTGCAGACCTCCTCCAGTCTGCTGCATGCGTTGGAGGGCATGGGCCCTGCAGACCTCCTCCAGTCTGCTGCGTTGGAGGGCATGGGCCCTGCAGACCTCCTCCAGTCTGCTGCGTTGGAGGGCATGGGCCCTGCAGACCTCCTCCAGTCTGCTGCGTTGGAGGGCATGGGCCCTGCAGACCTCCTCCAGTCTGCTGTGTTGGAGGGCATGGGCCCTGCAGACCTCCAGTCTGCTGCGTTGGAGGGCATGGGCCCTGCAGACCTCCAGTCTGCTGTGTTGGAGGGGCATGGGCCCTGCAGACCTCCTCCAGTCTGCTGTGTTGTGTTGGAGGGCATGGGCCCTGCAGACCTCCTCCAGTCTGCTGTGTTGGAGGGCATGGGCCCTGCAGACCTCCTCCAGTCTGCTGTGTTGGAGGGCATGGGCCCTGCAGACCTCCTCCAGTCTGCTGCGTTGTGTTGGAGGGCATGGGCCCTGCAGACCTCCTTCAGTCTGCTGCGTTGTGTTGGAGGGCATGGGCCCTGCAGACCTCCTCCAGTCTGCTGCGTTGTGTTGGAGGCCATGGGCCCTGCAGACCTCCTCCAGTCTGCTGTGTTGGAGGGCATGGGCCCTGCAGACCTCCTTCAGTCTGCTGCGTTGTGTTGGAGGGCATGGGCCCTGCAGACCTCCTCCAGTCTGCTGCGTTGTGTTGGAGGGCATGGGCCCTGCAGACCTCCTCCAGTCTGCTGCGTTGTGTTGGAGGGCATGGGCCCTGCAGACCTCCTCCAGTCTGCTGTGTTGGAGGGCATGGGCCCTGCAGACCTCCTCCAGTCTGCTGTGTTGGAGGGCATGGGCCCTGCAGACCTCCTCCAGTCTGCTGCATGCGTTGGAGGGCATGGGCCCTGCAGACCTCCTCCAGTCTGCTGCATGCGTTGGAGGGCATGGGCCCTGCAGACCTCCTCCAGTCTGCTGTGTTGGAGGGCATGGGCCCTGCAGACCTCCTCCAGTCTGCTGCGTTGGGGGGGCATGGGCCCTGCAGACCTCCTCCAGTCTGCTGTGTTGGAGGGCATGGGCCCTGCAGACCTCCTCCAGTCTGCTGCATGCGTTGGAGGGCATGGGCCCTGCAGACCTCCTCCAGTCTGCTGCGTTGTGTTGGAGGGCATGGGCCCTGCAGACCTCCTCCAGTCTGCTGCGTTGGAGGGCATGGGCCCTGCAGACCTCCTCCAGTCTGCTGTGTTGTGTTGGAGGGCATGGGCCCTGCAGACCTCCTCCAGTCTGCTGCCTTGGGGGGGCATGGGCCCTGCAGACCTCCTCCAGTCTGCCTCATGCGTTGGAGGGCATGGGCCCTGCAGACCTCCTTCAATCTGCTGCATGCGTTGGAGGGCATGGGCCCTGCAGACCTCCTCCAGTCTGCCTCATGCGTTGGAGGGCATGGGCCCTGCAGACCTCCTCCAGTCTGCTGTGTTGGAGGGCATGGGCCCTGCAGACCTCCTCAGTCTGCTGTGTTGGAGGGCATGGGCCCTGCAGACCTCCTTCAGTCTGCTGCGTTGTGTTGGAGGGCATGGTCCCTGCAGACCTCCTCAGTCTGCTGCATGCATTGGAGGGCATGGGCCCTGCAGACCTCCTCCAGTCTGCTGTGTTGGAGGGCATGGGCCCTGCAGACCTCCTCCAGTCTGCTGCATGCATTGGAGGGCATGGGCCCTGCAGACCTCCTCCAGTCTGCTGCATGCGTTGGAGGCCATAGGCCCTGCAGACCTCCTCCAGTCTGCTGCATGCGTTGGAGGGCATGGGCCCTGCAGACCTCCTCCAGTCTGCTGCATGCGTTGGAGGGCATGGGCCCTGCAGACCTCCTCCAGTCTGCTGCATGCGTTGGAGGGCATGGGCCCTGCAGACCTCCTCCAGTCTGCTGCGTTGGAGGGCATGG
>CM076971.1:5964629-6027129 GCA_039105355.1 Benthosema pterotum | reverse complement strand
TGGGCAACTCCAAAGTTTTTCCATATGTAGCAGTGTTTTTCAACCTTTTTGACACCAGAGCCCACTATTTATTCAGCATTTGAGGACATCTGCATGCTTTTGTCCACAATACTTAGGAAACAAAACATACAGATCAAACCATTTATCCTCTACATTCTCTAGTTGTGTAGACTTGGGCTGATTCAGATGACGAATATTTTAACTCTTGAGAGTGTAAACATGAAACCAAATGGACCCGCAAGGGTCCATTTGGTTTCATGTTTACGCTCTCAAAGAGTTACATCTGGTTAACCAACTTTCCACCATTTAGCTGGGGACCACCTAGAACCCTCTCAAGGACCACTGGTGGTCCCTGGACCACTGGTTGAAAACCACTGATTACCTTTCATTGGGTGTGCAGGATGCACGTTTGGGGGCGGGCTGTGCCCACCCCTGCCCCCCTCTAGATCCGGCCCTGGAGAGAGAGAGAGAGAAAGAGACTTGCATTGACAGACTGTGGCTTGAGGCAACACTGCAGTCTAGCAGCAAAGAGTGGTACTGCACGGCCCCAAAGCTCACTCTCCTCTCCTGCAATGTGACATGAATGAAGCGACCTCAAGGACAAGAAAACATCCTACCAGCAAACCATCGGAGTGTAGTCAAAGTCTGTGTTTTTTCTGATATGACTCAAGGAAGATGTACAGAACTGTTAGCGTCAAAATATGCCCACTGTGGAATGTCTATAAGGGGCCGATGCAAGCTGTCAAACAATTGTAGCAAGAGTAAGAAATGCAGTATATTAATTGCTTCTGAGGTGAAGCGGAGAGAACTTTATTGTATTGTAAAGTGGAAATACTCAAGTAAAATAGATGTACCCTCAGAAAAAGTACCAAAGGCCTAGAGTTAACTAGTGATCAAGTTTTCAGTTCAGTTTTTAGCCACAATTATCTGACCGTTTGCAGTCTTGCCTTTTTCAGTGCATCGTGTACACATGCAGGCCTGGATGTAACCTCTTCCCAATTGGGGGGGGCAGGTGAAAATGGTATACTATTTACGTTTAAATTATTGTGTATATAGGACTTATATTTATAGGCAAATAATGCAGCGATAATATAACATCAGTTGTTGCTGAAGTTGCAACAGGCATGAAGCATGCATAAAGCGGTCCGTGTCAGACTTGTAGTTAGTTAGTCGGCCTAGGGCTCCATTTTTGTTACAGCTAAACCCCTTATCCCTAAACTTCTTTGCCTTTTTAAACTATTATAAAAAAACATTTTTCAGTAGTTCAAATGGCCCTTCTACAAGTTCACAACGTGTTAATAGATTGACATGCTGAAATATTCCAAAAAAAGTTTTTCAAAATAGTAAAAATGAAACAAGGGATTTGGGATAAGGGGTTTAGCATGTAACAAAAATGGAGCCCCTAGTGTAGTGTTTCAAATCATTATAAATATAAGCACTTTAATTTGAAATATCTTTGAAATTCAGCCATCATGTTTGCTGCATGGGGCAGTCAGGGCATTCGGGGGGGTGGGGCATTGCCCCCCCCCATGCCCATGCCTAGATCCGGCCCTGTTCTCATGAAGTCTCCTTGTCTTTCTCTTCTCATCATGTCCACCTGCTCCATACTGTAGTTCACCCTTGGCACTGTGCGTAACCCTCTGTGCACGTGTGGCGTCGGCCTTGTCATACCGTGTTTGGGAAAAAAAAGCATGGATGATGAGCGTGTGCTGCCGTGCATTCTGTCTGCTCCTGCAGCGCAGGATCAGCCTCTTCCTCCTCCTCCAAGTGACATCACTGAGGTGTCCCCCACCCAGAACCACACACACACACACACACACACACACACACACACACACACACACACACACACACACACACACACACACACACACACACACACACACACTCTTACTGTACTGACATATTGAATAGCGTCTTACACTCTTCCCTCTTGCGTGTGTGTGCACGTCGTGCACGTGTGTGACGTATATATGCGTAGGCAGAGAGATCACGATTTGTGGTGTAAAGGGGGTGTGTCACAAAGTGGCTGCACTACTGCAGCACCCCTCCTCCTCCTCCTCTTCCTCTTCCTCTCTTCCAACACTCTTCCTCACCTCTACTTCCATGCGGTTCAAAGGAGCTTCGTTGGCAATGCAAGAAAACACACGTTTTCAAGTGTGAAATTGTCAATAATATGACATTCAAAATGTCTGATATTTGCAAATACAACTAAAGGGATATAAGAAATGTGCAAAAACTATTGTCACGTTGTTTCTTAGATAAAAACTAGCCTACAAAACCCATGCATAAAATGCTCATTATTGCAGGCCTGCACAAGCCACGTGGCAAAAATCCTTTGTGACAAATCACCAGTTTTGTGTTGTTTCTGGGACAAATTGCATCAATATAAAAACACATTTTAAATAAACAAATGGCATGTATTCCTCCCTCTCCTCCACACCCTGTGCTTTCCTCCAGTGGCGTTTCTAAGCAATTTGGAGCCCTAGGCAAGATTTTCCCTGGAGCCCCCCCTTACCAAATGGACCCTTACGGGTCCATTTGGTAAGGGGGGGCTCCAGGGAAAATCTCCTGTAAAACTCCAAGGGATAAAAGTATTTACTATTTTTAAACTAAACAAATATGTGTTTTAAGTGTTAAATTCTAGTTATAGAGGACAAATATAATGTATATCCATATTAGGCTTATATTAGCCTGGGATCCTTTCAAAGCATGTCTGCTGGTTGCCCCTCCCATCGCCCCCCTCCCCTCATGGCGCCCTATAGGCAACCGCCTAGTCTGCCTAATGGCAAAACACCCCTGTGCTTTCCTCGATGCACCCCCAATCCCCATCATCCCCACCATCACCAGGGTTAAATGAACACTGAGGGGAGGGTTTACACTGCACACCATGTGCTGCGGTGCTGATGAGGGGGAGGGGCCGCTCCACCTGAAGGGGAAATACATCTATAGAGCATATCAGTCCTTGTCACATAGAGGACATGGCCGCTATAATGCAGAGGTTCTCAGCAGTGGTCGGTAGGGCATTAACCAAACACGTTTTTTGCTAGTCGAATCGACTACTTTGGTAGTCGAATAATTGTTGACTAGTCTATAGGGATATATATTTGTTTTTAGCTAATAAAATGTGTGATTCTGGACTTCCCATTGAAACAGTGCATGCCTGTTACACTACTGTAACTCAGTTACATTATGACATGAAAAATAAGCAATCAACCAACAATCACTGCCAACACCCCAGCACACATCCACAATGCCTGCTGCAGAAAATTGAAAAATATATATCAAAAATTATTATTACCGTATAACGAATGATGAATTAATAGTGTCGACTAGTGTTTTGCTAGTCGAATAATCGACTAGTCGAATATTTAGTTAATGCCCTAGTGGTCGGCAAAACATTTAGAAATGAATGAGAATATTCAAGGTTCAAGGTTTTTTATTTGTCACTCCAGTGTATGTCAGGACATATACAGGGATGAAATTACGTTACCATTTTCCACAGTGAATAAGACAATAGACAGTGCTATAAGACAATAGTCAAGACAAAATATAGACGAGACAAACAATAGTGCTAACTGTACACCTAACTTGAGGTGAAGGTGCTAAGCTAACCAGGTGTGATAAAGTGGCAGTAGTGTGAAAGCTAAAGACAGCTAGACAGGACTAGACAGCACATATATACTGCAACAACAACTATAACAGGAATACAGTAAATGTGTTGGTGTGTGTGTGTGTGTGTGTGTGTGTGTGTGTGTGTGTGTGTGTGTGTGTGTGTGTGTGTGTGTGTGTGTGTGTGTGTGTGTGTGTGTGTGTGTGTGTGTGTGTGTGTGTGTGTGTGTGTGGTCAGATGAGTGGGCCTGCCAAAGCTTTCCGATAGTGTTGCACCGGTGTGTTTGTCCATATATTGGTTTGGCTGATATTTGCTGTTTGCTGTTTATTGGTCGGCATCGGCAAATCGACATTGACCGATGGCAGTAACGTTGATGTTTCCTTGTTGTTGTTGATAAGCATACATTTATTTTTGCATTGACTATGTTGGTATGTTATCTCATCATCTGTAGTCTATCCCAAGCTGTACAGATTTTGTAAAGCTGTTGAAAATAACGACTTAATGGCTATATTTGTAGCGCGAGGGATCTACAAGCATCGAGGGCTTGTAGATCACAGAAAAACAGATGTTTTTCTTCCCCAGATTCTTTTTCTTTTATGTTCAAAAGCTGTACAGGAAAAACATGGCATATTTTGGACATAGTTTGAATCGTCATTAAACATGATTAAATTAAATTTGAAGCTGTAATTAATCTGATTAAAAATTGTAATAATTTATTCTCATATCGAAAAGTGTGCCCTAGAGCTGGCCGAGGGAAAGGTATAGAGAACCCCTGCAGTACTGCACGATGATGGTACACAGTTAAACTCCCTAGAGGGCTGAACTTGTCGCACCATACAGTACAACAGTACTGTACATAGTGCGGGGGTGATGGTGATGGAGGTGGGAGGGAGGGCCAGTGGTGAGTGACTCACTGTGGGGGAAGGTGTGAGTCATGTTGGGGACGGGGAAACACAGCGCTCCTCCCTCTGGGATTGCTTTGAAATGCAGCGGTACATGCAGGATCACACCACCATGCAGACACGACTCTGGTGGTGAAAGGCTTCCGTCGCCCACGCCATGTGTGTGCGTGACTGTGGATGTGCATGTGGGCGTTGCATTGAAGAGACTTGAAAGGGTTTACCTACTGGTTGCTGGTGTGGTTGGCTTGGCACACAAGTCCTACTGGATGTCTTTGACTTCACGCACGCACACTGTCACACACGCACACGATACATTTCAATTCAAATGGCTTTATTGGCAGAAAAAAACATTTACATTGCCAAAGCAAGAGCACACGCGCGCGCACACACGCACACGCACACGCACACACACACACGTGCTCACGCACACATTTGCATGAGAAAACATAGGTGTACAGTACATTGCCAGGAACTATCCCCCTTAAGTGACCATATGAGCTGAGGAAACATAGATATGACCCCTGCCCTATGTCATAAGTGGCACCTTTCATACAAGCCACTTTACAAAAAAATATGATGGATCATACATATATATTTCTTATCAATTACAACATTATATGTGTTATATTTAACATTACAAAAATACTATGGATCTTATATCTTTGTATGTAATTTTTTTTTTTTTTTTTTAGAAATTACAAATTATACTCTATATGTTTCATAAACTTTACAAAAAATACTATAGATCTTATATTAACTATATTCTCTTATATGAGGTTTGTGTGGAAGGTGCCGCTTTTGAGAGTTTGCATTATACGTTGTATAATATTTTCCATATGCAATCAATGAAAGTCAAAATATCCAATATGTCAGCTTCTATCTACTGAGGTCAGTCAATGCCAACGCAGGACAGGAAATACCCACAATAATTATTAGCATTAGATTTAATTTGATATAATCCCTCTCCTCTATCACAGCAGCTCACTAATTGCTACTGTGTTCTTGTTCTACACCAGGGCTGCCCAAAAGGTAGATCGTGATCTACCCGTAGATCACACAGGCCATGCAGGTAGATCACATGACAGTCCCCTAAAATGTATAGATCTGTAACTCTTGAGAGTTAAATTTGGACCAACGTATTTTTGGACCAACGTTTTGCCTGTTCCCTTTCCCAATTGTGGACAAAAACGTGAAATACTGTTTTCAAATGTCAGTAGTAGCATATACAGTACAAGAAAATCTTCCAAATCTCCCCCTCTATTTTTCATTATAAGTGCATTATTCTTAAACACTATAACAGTAAGTAACACCATCACCACTTTTTCAAAGTTTCTTGGGGGCCTTGAAATGGATTTTTATTTTATTATTATTATTATTTTTTAAATGTGTAGATCTTGTTGAGCCGGTCGTTTCGAAAGTAGCTCTCAAGTCAAAAAGGTGTGCATGGGCACCCCTGTTCTACACACACTGTTCACATTTCTACAGTGTTTTATTCCAAGCGCATTACATTTCAAGACCTTTTGCATTACTCTCACCCATTCACACACATTGACATCATACACCGATGGCGGAGGAACCAAATGGTTCCATTTGTCCCTTTTTAAAGACACTTCAACACTAAGGACAAATTTCTTGTGTTTATGTATGTACTTGTATGTCTGTATGTATATCTGTATATGGACCAGAGTGTCTGCAATAAAGTTTTCATTCATTCATTCATTCATACTTCAACACTAAGGGCAGTGTTAACTTAAAGGGGAGTATGGATTGCCACATATGCTTTTGCGCGCGCGTGCGTGCATGTGCATGCACGCGCGCGCGCGCACACACACACACACACACACACCTCTGCCTCTATATACAAAGTGTGAATGTCTCCGTGTGTGTAGTGACCCAAGGAATGAGGTTGTCTGTCAGTGTTTGATGAGAGGCCTGTGTCAGCTCTGTGTCTGCAGCAAAACATTATCAACAGTCCAAGAAGAACTGCTATTGTCAGGACCACAGTCACATCCTTCATAGAATAGGCTATTTATATTATTATTATTATTCTAATTTGATTAGCTATAAGAATATGCTCTGAATAGCCTCAATAGGATTGCAGTCTGAATAGCTATAATGAATTCAAAATCTCGATCACGAGGCCAAAATGAGTTTAAGGTTATCTGTGCCGGATGCAGTCCTCCATTCAGCATATTTGCTCTGATGGATATTGAAAGATAAAGGCAGGCCCTTTATAATACAATCATTTTATCTTTAATTATGTGTTTTTATTAACCACACTTTTATATGGAAATTTCGTGTTATAATCACTGTTTATTTTACCTATTGACGTTTCTTTATTATGTTTTTTAATAAACGGCTCATTTATTTCATTTTATATGAAAAGTTATTTGACTATCTCTGAACATATCTTTGTCCTTTTTGAAGGTATCGGCGGTGCGGTTATTTGACGCACGTTCGTCGCTATCAGTTCGGCGTTGCCTGTCTGCCTGTTTTTTCCAGCAGAGATAGCATTCTGTTCATTACGCGCTTCATTAATTTAATGCTAATTGATTCTGTGAGAGCCTTTCAGAGCGAGGGCCAAGTCCTGTCTCTCTTCTTCACCCGGTTGGAGTGTGGGAAGGAAAAAAGCTTTATGCACCTGTCCTTCCTGACAGAACAGATCTTCCTGCCTGTCTGTCTGCCTTAAGTGTGCTATCAACCATTTCAATCATGTTTTTCCCCCGAAAAAAAAAAAAGCCCTACAGTATGTGAATCTGCATATATGTCCATGTGACTGATATGAATAGGTTTAATGTATATTTTATGCCAAACAGCAAACACCAACATCAACATGGGAAAATTATGTACATTTTGCCACTATTCATGAAAGTGTTAATTAACGTTTACATTTATTCGACAAATGTGCTTTAATCGCTGTTTTTAATCTCTGTCATCATCAACAAATTCTTCCACTTGCAAGAAATAATGAATAATACTGAGAATGTCCATTCAGCCGTTCATAAAAAAAAAATACCTGTATTCAACGTGAGCACTGTAAGATGGAGAGACAAGTGCGGCACTGGCGGAGGGGGAGAGAGAGAGAGAGAGAGAGAGAGAGAGAGAGAGAGGAAAAAAAAGAAAAGAAAATCATAGCGTCCAACCGTAGGTAGATTGAGAAGCTCTGAATAGGAGGTGAAAAATAAAAAGAACAGCGGAAGGTGAATGGAGGTAATTGACACACAAATAGTAAAGCGGTAAAAATAGAAGGCGGCACAGTTAATTGGTCCACGCTCTGTTGCTAGGAGACGGCGGGCCTGGATGCTGCAGATAAGCCTCGAACGCCTCCCCCCGGAGGGGAGGGGCACAGTGGGAGACAGAGTAGAGACAGGGGAGGGTGCATGGTGGAGAGAGACAGGATGGAGAGGAGGGGGAGAGGGGCGACATGCAGGGGCCACTGTTGCCAACTTGGCGTATTTGTCGCTATATTTAGCGCTTTTTCAGACCCCCCCTCCCCAGCACCAAAATTAGTGGAAAAAACTCCTGGCGGAAAATCTAGTGCTTTTTGGCTGGTGAATTGGGGCGAAATTGATTGACAGGCGCCAGAGATAAAACCCTCATTTTTCACTATTTTTCCTCCTATGAGTCTGACATTGGTTTTCAACCAGTGGTCCCCAGGCTAAATGATGGACAGTTCGGTTAACCAGATGTAACTCTTTGAGAGCATAAAAATGAAACCAAATGGACCCTTGCGGGTCCATTTGGTTTCATTTTTACACTCCCAAGAGTTAAAATATTCATCATGTGTGTTAGCCCAAGTTTACACAACTAGAGAATATACAATATTAATCGGCATTTTGATCTGTAGGTTATATATTCCCTTCCAGGCAAAACTAAAAAAAAAAAACATTTGAGTTAACTGAAACTAATAAAAACTAAACTAAACTAAACTGGATCTTCTATCCACTACTGAGTTCCATAACACTGGGGGTAAAAATTGTGTTCTTGTGGGAGAGTGCAATCATCCAATCTACTAAGAAACTCAAAGCAAGGGTTGAATACTAACCGTTTCCTACTTTGGCACATTTTTAATCCTATACCTGACAACCAAAGCACAGAAAAAATAAAATAACTAAAACAATAACTAAACTAACCCTGCATCTAGCACATTCTAGTGCATTTTGGAAGTGCCACTAGTGCATGTTGGCAGTTGGCAACACTGCCCGGGGGGGAGTAGAGAAGCTCAGGCACATGAGAAGGATAGGGGTATTTCTTAGTCAGGGGATGCCCCCGCCAATATCACCCCACCCCCCATTACATGACATTCGAGTCAAATCTCTGATTCTGTCATATTCCTGGTCTAAATTCAATGATATTTTTCACTTTCTACTTTCAAGTCTTTATTTCAGAAGCAAAAGTTTTCAAGGAGCCTTCAGTGATTTGAGTGATTTCAAAAACCCTCTAGTCCAGCTAGTAACAACATGTGCACATGCACACACTCTAGAGCGGGGGAAAAATGCAACATGCCCACTCAATCCTGATTGGAGGAAGGCCCCCTCACCCTGATTGGACGAAATGCTTTTCTCCCAAAATCCAAACTGAAACTAGAGTTCACCCTAGGGGCTCACTGGGGAAAGGGAGTAAATCCATATATGGTCACCACATTCTATAATAGGGAGGATTAGTCAAAAAAGAAGAAATTTGTATTAAGTAAAACCTCTTACTATAACTTTAAAACAATAAATGAACAAACTGTTCCACATTTGAAAATGATTTTTTTGGTGTACAACAACACACACACATGTTAGCCCGGCTAAAGACAGACCAAATCAGCTGTTGGCAAAAAATGCCTGTCAGTCTGGAATAGCTCAATTGTACAACCATTTCCTAGTCCAGAGAATTGGGGTGGCCAATCAAGACACAATATGCAAATATTTTTACATACTGTGTCCCGATTGGCCACTGGCCAGTCTGGCTTTAGCAACACCAAATTCAATTGAATTGAAAAGAGTAACACCAATAATAACAGTAATAATTATTAGACCGGCAATCATTCTCAATCAACAGAATAATCACTTCACTTCAACTTTGCCGGGTTGCAGGTGGAAAGCACATAAGCTTCACATTCAACAACGATAAGCACTGGGCCACTCATGGCTCAATCTAGTCATCGCCCGTCAAATCAACACAAAAGAGGGAGAGCAGGAGAGGCCCTGTTTCCTCCCGTCAAAACGCACTGAGAGTGGCTGCATGCGCTCTGTGATTAGCCCTGAAAGGGGGATGCGGAGGCCCTGATTGGTGGAGAGGGAGGACCACGGGTCAGGCGCTGTGCCAGGGCCTCATACAGGGCCAGCTGATTGCTATTCATCCATTGATTACAGTCATTAGATCTTCTGCAAAGCAGGCTGCCTATTTGATGCTCCGCCGGCCGCACCACAGTGTGGCTGGCTGTGGCCCTGTTGAAAGTAGACGATCTGCAAGCTCCGTCACGACGCCTCGCGTCCACAACAACACAGAGAGAGTGTTGCTTGTACAGTAGATCAGTGGTTTTCAACATTTTTGATACGAGGGCCCACTATTTATTCAGAATTTGAGCCACTGACCACTATTCGATGGCATTTTCGCCCCACAGACCCCAGAACTAAAGATTTCTTTTGGTTTTGTCCACAATTCAGCTGGATTTTGGTAGCAAAACAGGCAAACATACAGATCTACATTCTCTAGTTGTGTAGACTTTTAAGACCCTCTTGAGAGGGTAAAACTGAAACCAAATGGACCCACAAGGGTGCATTTTTCATTTTTACAACTTTGGTTTCATTTTTCATTTTTACAACTTTGTTTGTTTTTGTGTTTTCAACCAAGGTTCATGTGAAGTAGAAGATGAAATCCACTTTCTATTGTACTGTCCCCTTTATCATGACTTAAGAAAAATACTTTTTGAAAAAGCTAATGCAGGTCTACAACTGGACGGTGCTCTAGTAAAACATCTATTTCAAAACCATACTTTTGCAATATCAAACTTCATTCATAACTAGCATGGAATAGAAGGAAACATACAATATATGCATAGCGCTAGAGATGCCTGAGTAGTACCTGCTCCTGGAGAATTGATACTAACTTAATTTTGTATAGGTATAAACTATATACCCTCTATCCAGTGCCTCCTCTTGCTGTCTCTCGGTCTCTCTCTCTCTTCTGATAATGTGTGATGCATTGTATATGTACGTTGTACATATCCAATGCATAACAATATATGCACCTTGTATATGTACTTGGTATATGACAATTAACTTTATTTTGTTTATTTATTTTTATTTTGATGTCAGCGTGATGACACTCGAAATGATGTATAATGTGTCTGAATAATCTCGTGCAGGATGGGCTGCGAAAGGCAGCCAGACACGAACATAAACTCATTCATTCATTGTTTTAGGTATTTTTAGGGTTTTAGCTATAGGAGGGGGAATTTGAAATAGATACATAAGCTACTACGGTCCTAATAAGCCCCAGGAAATTATAACTGGACGCAAATGATCTACTGAATGTGACATACTGCCATATTGAGTCTCTGGGTCAGGCATGCACAAATATGCAATGTGTAAAGTGCAGTGCGGAGTGCTACCTCCTTCACATTCAGTAGATCCTGTGATCTACTGAAAGGATTGTAAAAGGCAAGCATTTGTGATTAACACCCATCTTTTACCTTCTCTGAGTGATAACAACCTAAAACACAAACCTTGGTTGAAAACCAAAACAAAAACAAGTTTGTCCTTTAAAGGGTCTGGTGGGCAGGAAGGCTGTCTGGTGCTCTCTGGAGGTTGAGGTTGTTGGGCTGGTGTGTGGTTGAGTCCTCCAAACTATTCTAAAACTATTTAGAGCTGAGCAGTCCCGTCCTCTTGTGATGTCGCCCCCTGTTCCAGAAATGGATTTCCCCACTCATTTTTCTCACAGAAAAATGAAAATGGAATTCCCCTTTAAGAGGCGTCCCCCCACTTCCAAAAGTTCCACTAGAACACTGCTCTTTCCCCAACTTTAACAAGTGACATTTGATTATTAGTTGATCCCTTCTGAAAGGATCCCTTTTGCGTTAGTTAAAGTTTGTTCCAGTCTGTTGTTGTTTGTTAGGCCAACTTGAGTTTTGTGTTTCTTTTGTCAGTTCAATTTCTGCAAATATAATAATAAATTATGTTTTTATACAATATCCCGCTTTTCACGAATGTTACGTGCTGTTGCTCCTAAACATTAAGGGTCGTAACAGCAACAACTAGAAAAGCACTCTGTCAAGGTGCTAACTTGCTCGTTGCACATAAGTGGCCGTTCATGGCCTGCTTGTTCGCCACGCAACTACTGTATGACCTCTGTTATATTTCCTTCAGACCCCTTTTTGCTTAAAGGTAGGGGAAGTGATTTCACTTTTGTCAGATATCACCCTTTTTTCCTGTTAAAATGCTCTATTATAAGGTGTGCAGACCATATATGGAGTTTCCCCCTCCCCCACGTTAGCAGAGCAGCTAATAAAAGTTCCCCAGGTGGAGGGTGAATTCTCCTCCAATCAGGATCGAGCAGCAGGTTCCCATAGTGTAGCTACTCTTGGGCGCCCCTAGTGCACCAGGCTGGTACTACACAATGAATTTCAAATCACTTACCCTACCTTTAATGGATATATATGGTGTGTCTGTGTGTGTATGTCAAGACAGACGACGTAAAGAAAAAAGATCTATTGTTAAAAGGTCACAATGAATCAGGTTATAGCTGATCCTTATGGCTGCTCAGCACCCATTGTGGCTAACTGGGAGACCTGGTATAATGAAAGTGATGAGGCAGTTAGTTGAGAATGGTTTTCCAGGAGGGAATGCAATGATTAATCAAGGAGTGACGGAGCGCCGGCCTCTCAACCGGCATACACATTACAAGGTTAATCTATCTATTGATTAGACCAGTACAGCAAACCATTACTTCACAATAGATTCTCTCTTCCATTGTTTTGTGTGTGTGTGTGTGTGCGTGTGTGTGTGCGCGCGTGTGTGTGTGTGTGTGTGTGTGTGTGTGTGTGTGTGTGTGTGTGTGTGTGTGTGTGTGTGTGTGTGTGTGTGTGTGTGTGCGCGCGTGTGCGTGTGCGTGCGCGTGTGCGTGCGTGTGTGCGTGTGTGTGTGTGTGTGCGTGTGCGTGTGCGCCCTTCCGCCAGCCCCGTTAGTGAATGCATGAATACCACATTATGGTGGTGAGAATGAAGGCAGCTGTAAATTCATATGCATGATAAATGTTGCTGCCCACGTACTAAATGCATTCACCTCTCCTCCTCCTCTCCTCAAAAACACACACACTTTAACAACGTTATTTTCACATTTATTAACAAATGGGAGACATTTATTTTACAAAAAAAGAGAAAATAAAAAGTTTCTACCATAATACCTATAAGATATTTTCACAGAAGGGGAGAACACACACATAAACGGATGTAAACTCAGAACAGACATTCTGTGTGGTGTTTTTGACGACCGTACAGCATTGTAAAAGAAAACAGTGTCTTCGACACAAACAGTAGTACAGTAGTAGGCTGTCTAGATTGTTTTGTTTATGAGCAAAAGACCCCATGAGTCCACGACCAGTCGACCACACAGATGGATGACTAGCCTGATGCAACCATCATTTATGACTGGCAATCATTTACTCCTCACAGATGCCTTGAATGACTATATACAGTAGTTTAACACTGTTTATATTGCATTTATACGTATATCAATTTACCCTCAATGGCTCAAACAGCTCTTCTTTCCTCTCATCTTTCCCAGTCACAACAAACACAACGACGAATAATATACACATTTAAATGTAGAGGAAAAGTTGCGGCAGTGATTTGGAGAGACATCACTTTTCATACGTTTGAACAACACTCAAAAACTATTATACCTCATTGGCTGTAGTCAACCCCAGGGCTCTGTACAAGGACCTTTCATTGCTTCTCTCTCTTCTTCGCCCATCTGTTTGTCGAATAAAATAACAATCTACAGGCTCACGTTGTGAGCTTGCCGGCTGGCTATTTTCGACAAACTTTTAGCCCCAGAAATAGGGATGGCTGGGGGTCCATGTGGTCAACTGACAGCGTGCGTGTGTGTGTGTGTCAGGGGCGGAAGTAACATTTCCCAATTAGGGGGGGCAAGAAAAAATGGTATGGGGCGACATATATCAATAATATAGACAGTCGCACCATACCATTTTCGGTTAAAAGACTTTTATTAGGCAAGTAAAGCATCAATAATAACATCAGTTGTTGTTGAAGTTGCAACAGACACGTAGCATGCATAAAGCTAAAGGTCTGACTCAGAGTTTTCTGTTTTCAATGATGAAATGCTGTTGGTTTAGCGGTGCCACAGCTGTACTAGTTAGTTACTAGCAGTATAGTAGTGTTTCAAATCATTTTTTAAATATAAGCAATTTGAAATATCTTGGGTTGCTTTGCATGCCGTCATGTTTGGTGAGGCAGTCAGGGCATTTAGGGGGGCATTGCCTGCCCATGCCTAGATCCGCCCCTGCTGTGTGTGGGTGTGTGTATGTGTGTGTGTGTGTCATGTTTTGCGGGGTCTGGCTCTAGGTTGTCATACTGCTTGCTTGCCCTCTGGGAGACCATGCTTTAGAGGTGACCTACTTCTCCTGATCATTGTCAGCAGAAGGGTCGTTTCGTCAGCGGGGCTTTGTGCCGGGGCACTGAACTGTGTCGTGGATGCAGGGGGACAGGCCAATTGGACTTGTGTAATGAAGCTCGACACACACACTCACACAGTCACATACGCGCACATGCACACGCATTCACAGTCGCACGCACACATGCACAATCTCACGCGTACGCACAGTCAGTCACACAAAACCTTGTACGTCCAAAACGTTTTTAAAGCGGAATTCCACCCATTTTCAACATTTTACTATGTCATTAATATACCTTTATTGTGTGTTTCCTGGAAATGGAGGTCTGAAAAAAACATTAACATGGTGAAACACAATGTGATCAAGTTGTGTTTTTCACCATGTTAATGATTTTTCTTTCAGATCCTTTTTTCCTGAGAGGGTACAAATGGAACCAGTTTTGGTTCACATTTCTATCCTCTCAGGAAAATTTTGAAAATGGGTGGAATCCCGCTTTTAAAATGAAAAGTCACAAAAAAATAAAAATAAACATTGGTGAAAATAGACGACCCCAAGCGCACAAGACGTCCCAATACGTTGTGTGCGTTTGTGGATTGTTTATTTTCACAAATGATGTAAAACCAGCATATTTTTTAATATAAAATAATAAATACATATAATGGAGATACTAGGTTTCTGACTCGACATGGCGAAAGAAAGAAAGAAAGAAAGAAGGAAGGAAGGAAGGAAGGAAGGAAGGAAGGAAGGAAGGAAGGAAGGAAGGAAGGAAGGAAGGAAGGAAGGAAGGAAGGAAGGAAGGAAAGAAGGAAGAAAAAAACACATCAGGTGCGCATGTACAGAACCCCAACCAACCACCCCGTCCGTCCAAAGCATGCAAGCACAGCACTTGTCCATTGTATCCCGTCCAGCGGGACAGCGGTAGAATTTACAACAGCCATATATTACATTCCGTTTTCCTCCCAGACCCGCGGGACTCCCTCCTCCTCCTCCTCCTCCTCCACGCTGCTATCTTCCCATGCGTGTATCACAGCAGCCATTATGATCCATTATGGGGGGGTTGGCACCCCGAGATGGAGCCGGTGCCGCTGTCGATGATGGATGTTGCCCGTCATTAGCCTCGCCTATCCAGTCCGGGAGACACTTTTTTCCCTCAAAATGGCGGTGAAGCCCACAAACATGGCGTCGCAAAGCGAGACTTATAAACCTTCGGGGTTCTATACGAAAACATTTCAGGCAGCACATTCATTCTCTGTTTTAAAGAGAGCATGTGTGATTTGGGGCTGCAATAGCTTAAAGGTTTTTCGCGCTTGAACTCAGGAGAGTCACAACGCAGTACAATCATCCGAAAACATTGCAGGTCACACATAAAAGGTACAGCACTGGTGATTTTTATCAATACATCTTTAGCAAAGGTATACTATTATGGCAAGAGCTGTATTGTTTGTTTGTTTTTTTTAGGCATGAAATGTATCCTTCATGAAGGTATACCGACAAAGTTGTTTAGCAGGAAAATCCCCAAGAGAGACATTGAGAGAGAGAGACAAGAGCTGATCTTGGGAAAACAAAAAACGACAGAAAGTACAAGAACACTGCAAATACCACCAAACGCTGCAGTCACACTGCTGAAGTGAGAGAATAATAAGCCACTCCCCTTCATTCTAAATATATTTCACGTAACATTCATGAAGCATTGAATCGTTTCACATTCATATACTGTATAAATAATCACTTGTACACAAGAGTCACTTCAGTGTATATACTGTATAAAAAAAGACATTTTAAAAAAACAAAGGCAGGAGGCCGAAGTCCAGCTTCGCTAACTGTCCTTAACTACTACTCCCTTTAGAGGTATAACGACACAGATCACAATGTCCAGAAATCCCTTGGCATTAGAAAAGAAAAGGAGTCTCTTTAGTACACACTCTCTCTCTGTTTGGGGTCAGGTGTTGTTGGACATTTGAGATCTCTTTTTCGTCCTATAAGTCCCGAGAGAGTGAGCAAAAGCATCTAACAGATAGATAGGGGGGTATCAGTTCATCAGGGTCTCTGTGTCCCTGGTGTCCCCACAGAAGTGAAACCATACATACACACAGACACACACATTCTCTCTCTCTCTCCACACCAGCCCACCTTTTTTAGCGCGAAATGTCTGTTACAAAGTGGGAAGGGATACATTGAGCAAAGGTGTGGGTGTAGGTCAGTGCATGTGAGAGAAAGAGAGAGAAACGGAGACAGAGATTGACTGAGGTCTCTTGCAGGCAGTCATCCAGTCATCCAGTCAGTCAGTTAGTGTCTTCTTGTAGCCAAAGGCTGCACTGCATCGCCATCTGCTCCATCGTTGTCAGAGTTGATTGCCTAATAGTACAGCCAAGCAAACCAAAATGGTCCCAGCAGCAAGTCTTGGCAAACCCTGTCTGTCTGTTCGACCGACACACAAATCAGCTAATCAGATAGATAGAAAATAAGGGATAGAAATAGTGTGAGAGAGTGCAAGCTTTGTTGACTCCTTTATGTTTCTGGCAGTCTTCACTTTGCAGGGCATGCGTCTGTCTTGCCCTTGTCGTCTGTTGGCATGAGGAAGCGGAGGAGCCTGCAGTCCCTCCGTCCTTCCACGCTCTCTGGCGTGCCTGAACTGTCCTTGTGTCCGGGGCTGTCGCTCACAGCCCTCTGGTGGGACTGCAGGGTTTCATCTTGATCAGCCACTCCCCTCCTGGGTTGCTGTTGTACAGGTCCAGAAGATGCGTGTTGGGGTCCAGACAGTGCTCACCTGTAACACGCAGGGTAACATTTCCAAGGGTGACTTTGGTGATTAAATGACGGGAAAATAACCCATCAATAATATACTTTATCAAGATTTTAATACTTCTGGGCAATCAATCAGCCAAATGTTCATCCCACATCAGAGCCATTTACACCAGTGGTTTTCAACCAGTGGTCCGGGGACCACCAGTGGTCCTTGAGTAAACATGAAGCCAAATAGACCCTTGCGGGTCCATTTGGTTTCATTTTTACACTCTCAAGAGTTAAAATTTTCACCATCTGAATTAGCCCAAGTCTACACAATCAGAGAATGTAGAAGATTAATGGTCATTTTGTTCTGTATGTTTGCCTGTTTTGTTTCCCAAATCAAGCCTGGTATTGTGGACAAAAGCAAAAGAAATATTTAGTTTTGGGATCTTGTGGGGCTAAAAATTAATGTTCTGAAATGGTGAAGAAATAGTGGGCCTTGGTGCCAAAAAGGTTGAAAACCACTGATTACACACATACAATAACCATAGATTGCCCTCCTGAGCCCATCTACTGTATACACTTGTGTTTGAGAGCACGTAGTACATGTGTGTCATAATTATGCATTTGCCTGGTCTGATGAGTACAGATACAGTGCCAGGCCGTAGCTCATTGCGTAAGACCCTCACTACTAGCCTCATAAGTTCAGCAGACAGACAGACAGACATGTGAACGTTCGAGCCAAGAGCAATGGTTCCATCATTCCACTTACCAATGTTCCCTCCCACTTCGTAGATTGCGCATTCCGGGATGACAGCGGAGCCATTCCTGCAAAGGGAGAAGTATTAGAACAGGACGTGACAGTCGCTCGGTTACCATGTCAAAATAACGGT
Source organism: Benthosema pterotum (assembly GCA_039105355.1). Classification (NCBI taxonomy): domain Eukaryota; kingdom Metazoa; phylum Chordata; class Actinopteri; order Myctophiformes; family Myctophidae; genus Benthosema; species Benthosema pterotum. Next base: position 6,009,373 of record CM076971.1, on the reverse strand, counting down.
TTGATTGCATATTACAGTGGTTCAACCAATGGTCCAGGGACCACCAGGGGTCCTTGAGAGGGTTCCAGGTGGTCCCCAGCTAAAGTTGGTTAACCAGATTGAGAGCTTAAATATGGTTAACTCTGGTTAACTCTTTGAGAGCGTAAATATGTTTACACTCTCAAGAGTTAAAATATTCATCATCTGAATTAGCCCAAGTCTACACAACTAGAGAATGTAGAAGATTAATGGTCATTTTGATCTGTGTATGTTTGCCTGTTTTGTCTCTGAAATGCAGTGTGGTATTGTGGACAAAAGCAAAATAAATCTTTAGTTTTGGGGTCTGTGGGGCTAAAATGTCAACAAAAGGTGGTCTGTGGCTCAAATGCTGAATAAATAGTGGGCCCTGGGATCAAAGTTGAAAACCACTGGCATACTAGAAAGATCCATATCCATTGTAATTATTAATTGGGAAATGAAGGAACACGGGAGAGGGAACGAAGTAAGGTTGATAGCTAGTCATTCTACCGGTATTCAAAATAGTAGTATTGTTGTAGCATCATACTGTACCTCCGTAGCTTGCCCTTGCTCTTGTCAGGGCTGCAGAGGAACTGTCGGTGAAACTGAGCCAGCAGGTCCGACGCCCGGGAGTTAGCGTTGACCTGGACCTCCATGGTGCTGCTCACCAGATCTCCAACCTGGATCTTCACCGTGCGGGACGGCTGCACAACACAAACACAAAGGGACAAGGTCAACAAACTTCTGTATTAAATGTCGGGGAAAATAAATGACAACTTTGGTGGAGTCTGTCCTGAGCAGAAACAGATTTGTTCAAACTAAAACTACGGACATTTGATAAGGAGACAGGAGAACATGAGGAAAGAAAGGTTTTACAGCTTTCTCTCTTCAGATGTTTCACTTAGTTTAAAGGACAACTTTGTTTTTGTTTTTCAAACAAGGTTTATGTTTTAGGTTGTTATTAGAGAAAGTAAAAGATGGGCGTTTTTTTTTTCTGCCTGCTTTTAGTTCCGTTCAGATTTCACACATTGTTGTTTTTGTCCCAGTGTGACTCTTAACACGAATTGTGTGCGTCTCTGACCTCTGCCGATTTCTTGTCGTCTTTGTCCCTGCTGTCCGTGTGGATCTTCCTCAGCAGGTTCTTGATGCGTCGGTCGTAGAACTGGTAGCGCTTGTTGCTGTTCTCATTCAGCTTGCGCACCTGGCTCATCAGAAAGTTAGGAACCTGAGAAAAAATTAAATATGTGACACCATGAGAGTCGTGTTAACCAGTACTGTACTTAAATATATTTTTTTTCCTTTTTTACAAGCTGATGACTTGCACTGACTACATATTATATAGAATAAATGGAACAACTTCCCACTTTAGTAGTCTGATTCAGTAATCTTCTTCTGAATTTTGTGGAGGGACGCTCTTTCTCAAGTCTGACTTACACAGGGCCGAAGCCTGCTGTTATGTCATCAGAATGTATGTGAATATTAATGTGGGAAGTTTGGATTATTTCTTTACCCCCAAAATATGGGTGTAAACACTAAACACCCTGGTGCACCAGGACTATTACAGTAACTTGATTTTTTTATTGGAGGTAAATTGTTTTCACAAATTAATGATATGTTACATACTGTCAGTTCGATTTTAAGAGTACTCAAAAAGATGTGTGACCAACTGCTCATGAATGTACACTATTCACATACATGACCCTTACCTAAAAATAGCAGACCTGTAACTTTCCAATTTGTCATGCGAAGGTAGCAATAGACGATGTACAAGCTCACAGGCTTTGCTGTACGATGCAATGCCTCCCTAAATGCCCTGACTGCCCCACCAAACATGATGGCACGCAAACAAGCCAAGTTTCAAAGATATTTCATAACATTTTCGCCTGCCCCCCAATTGAATAAAGTTACATCTGGTACCTGCAGTACAAGAATTAAAATGGCTCTGAGGGCCCCAACTGACCGTCCAGAGCAGGTCCTGGTAGCGGATGAGGAGCCTCATGATGTCGGCTGCCTTCTCCGCCTGTCCTTTCTCCTGGCCCTCGGTCAGCCTGCTGGGCACGGCCTTGTGCAGGAACAGGTTGGGAGCCATGATGGTGGCCACCGCCCACAGGTTCATCCTGTTCCTCTTCTCCCTGGACACCACCTTGCTGAGGAACTCCAGGAGCGCCTGGGGGAGACGGAGGAGAGAGAGAAGAGCCATATGGTCAGGGAGGATGATGAACGCATGCATGCATGCATGCATGGACCAATGATGCATTTAAAGTCTGGAAAAAGATGCTCAAACACGCGTACGGGAAAAGCACACACAGACCGTCCGGGACGCATATGTGCGCATGTGTGCACGTGTTGTGCACCTGACCTGACATGTACAGATGCACACATGGGCTCAACGAAGCGAGAAGACAGGCAGGCAGGCACACGGATATGATGGAACCCGTTTGAGCATCAGCTGTATGGACTGTTGTTGTCAGAGTGGAGACAGTTCTGTGATTTGCAAATTATCTTCCTGTCGTGGATGGACAACCCATGCGGTACTGGCAGCCATACTAATTCCTGTACCGGTGGGAAGATCATTGAGACTGTCTTATATTAAAATTGGCTTTGGAGAAGACCGACCGCCCGGCCAGCGAGCCTGGTCACCGCTACTAGTGATGACACTAGGTATGACTCAGCCGTAACTATATGAGGTGCTCCAAATATTGAGTATGTTGTCTAATGTCCATGTATCATCATGGCATCGGACACAAACTACAACTGCATTACCGCTATACCAGTGGTTTTCAACCTTTTTCATACCAGGGCCCACTATTTATTTTGCATTTTAGCCACAAACCACCATTTGATGTTGAGTTTAATCTCTCGAGAAAACATTGCTCATAAAAAATAACCACTTTTCTACATTTTCTAAATGTGTACATTCTTGAAAATTAAGTAATTCAGATGTTTAACTAGAGTTGTGCCCCTACGGGGTACAGGTCTCCACCGTCCGGCTCAGCTATGAGATCTATGACGTCATGGATATGATGGCGGACAGACACGGACGGAATGACGGGGACGGAATGACGGGGTACAGACACGGGCGGAATGACGGGGTGCGTTCCATAGTCACCACCTTACGGTGGAGACAAATATAACTGTAACCCTAATCTGCTCATATATGGAGTTCTTTGTCAGGCAAGCCCAAATATACAGTATAGTCTGCCAGCTTATTTTTCTTTGGGGGTATGGTTGGGTTAACAATGATATTTATTCTCAATTTTTGTGTTGATTTCCAATACATGGCTTTTGAAGATTATGTCATATAAACGCTAAATTTTGTTGTAGTATGGAATAACCTACTGTGAAACTGTTCACCAAAAAGTTCACCTAATTTTGCTACTACACTGTTATTGTTGAGGGACGCTAGCCCCTCATATTCATATATGGCTTTAATGGTTGTTTTTCAATGTTGTTTAAGGAAACGCCATAGAGAAAATTGGGGCAAAAAAACCTAAACAATTCCATGCTGTAAGATGATCAGAGCACCCCTCACTTCACATGGGTGTGAGTACGAGTGCTACTTTACAGTCTGTAAGGAAACCAAACAAAAATGCGTTTTAGTTTTACTTGCTCTTGACAACATTGTTACATCAAGAGTAGAACCCTTAACTTGAAACTTGAATGACAGTCACGTAAGTCTATGGGAGTTTTAACGTGCTTAGAGCACTTCTGCAATACGTTGTACATTGATTGTTTGTTGGGACTGTCAGTATATTACAATGCTTGTTTAGACCACTTAAGAGGCAGCCAAGTCTCTGAACTTTAAAATTTGTTATTAGGCACTAAGATGTCACTTGGCCTATAGGCTCTAAATACGGAGGGTGCCTGAGTGCCCCTCACTTTACATAGTAAGTCTCATTTTCTGTAACAAGTCAGGAGACAGCTGTAATAGCCTATTTTGTTTGGGCCTGTTTTTCATCCATTGGCAGTTGAACAGGCAGAGACAGCCATCTATAGTACCGTATTTTCCGGACTATAAGGTGCACTTAAAAGCCTTTAATTTCTCAAAAATCCACAGTGCGCCTTATAATCCAGTGCGCCTTATATATGGATTGTTTGACTGCAGGTGCTTCTATTCTCTGCGCCTTATAATCCAGTGCGCCTTATAGTGCGGAAAATACGGTAGTTGCTTTGGGCACAGTTGCCAGACATGTCAAAGCAGCTGAGCGGAAGGCTCTTTCATTTTTGTGCTGGGCGTTTCCTCCATCCCTTTGAGGTTGGGGGTCTCCAGTGCCGTGTCCAGGGTCGTCAGCTCCACGCGTCCCGTGGACTCAAAGTCGCCGAACTTGGGCAGTGGCCGACGGCAGTCTCTCCTGTCCTTGGAGGCGGAGGAGGAGTCATCGTGGTCGGGCATCAGCGTGGAGAGCAGGAGCTCCGTCACAAACAGGCTCCGGTCAGCCCACTCCGCCTCGCTGGCCTCCTGCTCTGCCTCGGACAGCGGCGGATCGCCCAGACCGCTGAGTAGAAACCGGGAGCTGTGTGCCGCCGCGAGCTGAGCACTGGCCTCACCGGGACCCGTGTTGGTGTCCTGACTGGTGCTAGAGCCGGCGTACAGTTCGGCTCGTTCGGCTTTGGAAGACATCCGTTTGGCGCTGGAATAGCCACTGCTCCCGCTCCCCTGGGTGGCGCTGCGGGCCGTCTCCAGCTGCTGTCGGGCCACATTGAGCTCCTGCCGCTGCAGCTGCAGCTGCTCCTGGAGCTGCTGCAGCTGGGAGGCCTGCGAACTCCAGTTGGACTGGTCCCTGCTGGCCTGGTCGCGCGCCGCCGACATCTGAGACAGCAGCTCCGCTATTGGGTCTGTCAGCGCCGCCATGGTGGAGGATTCTCTGGTGTTGGAGCTTTGTGCGGCGCTGCGGGGACTGCTGCTCGCGCTACCATAACTGGAATCAAACAACCCCCTCCTCTCAGGGACTCGGGGTGCCGCCCCGTGTTCGAGCGCCAGGTGGCGGGCCAAGTCACCGGTCAGGCGGTTGGGCTCGCCGAGCTGACCCACGCACACGGGGCAGATTATTTCCGCGGAGGCGGCGGCGTGCTCGGCGGTCACGTGTGCGTGCAGGGAGGTCAGGGTGTGTCCCATCCGGCCGCAGTGCGGACACGTGAAGGCCTGCGGCTCCCCCACCACCACGTCCTCTCCCTCATAGTAGAGGTTGACATCGGCCTGGCTCAGGATGCACTGCACGGGATGCCCCCTGGTGTGCTTGGCCGACGTGGCCCCCTGCTCGTAGCACGTCGCGCACAGGTCGTAGTCGAAGCACGTCAGGCATTTGTAGCGCCGCTCGTGGAAGTTGGCCCTGTTGCACGCGTCGCAGCTCACACCATCGTGACGGGACATCATGACCAGCGTTAGCGCAGCGCAATATACAAAATCTCACTCTTTTTGGTCTTGTAAAATGGAATAAAATGGCATCAGCGGTACTACATGGGCATGCCCTATATGGGCATATACTGATGACATCGGGATCGGGGGTCTACCATATATGGGCAGAAAGGCAGACAGCTACAGAGATGCTCGTATTCACGGTTCATACAGGTTTCAACTTACGGAATAGAACAATCTGACAGCAGCAGAATTTTTTTTTTTCCTTTTTTCCGCTTGATCCATTAAGCAGAGTTGGTCGGACACGTACGTCGGTGAGAATGAGTCACGGTTAATGCACGCCATTACATAACTATTAGAGGATTTCAGATCAGCTTTAAAGACAGAACAGGTCTGCGTTACATGGAGCTATGAGATCATAATCATCAACTCACAGAACAGGTTAGCTGAGGACTGACCTGTGCCACAGCGTGTAGTACACTATTGAAATGTTATTTATGACTAACATCAGAATCCTTCATCACTTACTCTACCTCTCCATGGAGGTTGAAACAGTGACCTGGCGTAATTGTGCATCATGTGCCAAAAATAGCTGATCTACATTCCAAGATTCTACAACTCACATTGTAGATTGCGGGTAGATCATCTATTTTCGGCAGGTGACAAAGAGAGTACAAAGAGGGCATAATAGTTTTTTACTTTTAGGAAGTAGGATCCAGGCACCTAGGCACATAAACAGCTTGGCAGGCATTGCACGTTCAAGCCTTGTTCGATCTTTCCTGCATGCGTGTCTCTTCCCGTATCTCTCCCTGTTTCTTGTCAATTAACAGTATAATCTTCGGCTAATGTAATCTCTGAATACAGGAAGAAAAGCCTAAAGATATCTTTAAAAATAAACAGTATTAGAGATGCGTAGCTAGTAGCTACAATGTGTATACAAACGTAGTATAAGTCTGTAGTAGCGTTTGTGTATTCACACAACATGCACTCCCTTTATGTGATTTGTTTTCACATTAACCCATTGTGTCCTGACCCTCGATTCGAGATTCTGACACCAGATTATACAGTAGTTCCTGACACCAGATTATAGCTGCAGCAACATTCTAGCTTTTGACGCTAGATTCTACAGTAACTAGAGTCTAGTTATTGGCACTAAATGATAGTTTCTGATGCTATTATCTACTTTTTGACACTAGAATCTAGTTTCTGACGCTAGAATCGAGTTTTTGACACTAGATTCTATCGTTTCTGACACTAGATTCAAGTTTTTCTGAAAAATCTGTGTTCCTGTGTCAGTGATGCTGATATATTTTAAGCCAAGGACCACCAGAATTATCCATATTTGGCTGTGGACCGCCATCTGAAAACATGTTGTTCTGGGGATCCCCAGAAGCAAAAATTTGCGTTAGAAATGTTTGCTTCCAAAATAATGTATTCAGAGATTTGCAGCACATTTCATAATTTTTCAAAAATAGCAGAACTACAAGCTCGTATCGCGCCACTCGGTGGCGCGATATGAGCTTGTAGATCTGCTATTTTTCAACAGATAAAACACCAAAACGCGTTCAGGGCCAAAAACTTAAGAACCTATGTAAATGAGATAGAGCGAGAACAAGTCGTGCGATAATGCAAACCCGATAACCTTGGTGGCAGCCTGGTCGGCAGGCTGCACTATAAAAAACAGTTCCGGAGAGACAGAGATAATATGGATGCTCTTCAGGCTGAGTATCTGGGAGTAGTTTATAAACATGCGTCTCTCTCTCAGCAGGGCAACTCTCCATCTAAATTGGAACTCTCCACACAACAGTGAGGGCCAGTCATGGGCTGAGTGGACATTCAATGGGCATATATATACAGCACCGAAACAGATAAATGGCCCTCTTGTGCATTCTAAAAGACAGAAGTGTACTGTGAGGTGAAAAGTCAAGTCACCATTGTGTGTGTGTGTGTGTGTGTGTGTGTGTGTGTGTGTGTGTGTGTGTGTGTGTGTGTGTGTGTGTGTGTGTGTGTGTGTGTGTGTGTGTGTGTGTGTGTGTGTGTGTGTGTGTGTGTGTGTGTGTGTGTGTGTGTGTGTGTGTGTGTGTGTGTGCATGGGGTTGTGTTTTTGGCCATTTGTGTGTGGTTGTGAACAGAGTACATGTGCTTTTGTCAGTCAGGTTAAAGGCATGTGCATTGGGAGTTTATTTATGTGTTGTTTTGCCTCTGGTGTGAAACTAGAGCGTGAAGTTGAGCGAACACGTATGTGCGCCGTGGCTGAGGGCATGCATGAATGATTCGAGAAGGTTGCAACGACCAAGTGAAAGAATGTGAGCGTGTGAAATCCTTTAACGTAATAATAATAACAACAACAACAACAACAATGGGTGCAATTCCCAATCGCTGTGGTGTAGCCAGGTATGGTGTAAGTCTTCAGCGGATAAGTGATGGGCTGCATGGCAGCAAATCAGGTTTGGGGCCTATACCACTGGACCTACCAAATAATTATCCATAATAATTAAAACCAGTCATCAAGAGCTTCAAATCATGATGAACAAAGCCGGGGAGTACAGTAACATTTTTATTTGGGGGGGTCAGGTGATTTCTGGACCTTTTGACTTGCAGGTTTTAATTATTCTGGGTAATTATTTGGTAAGCTCAGGCCCAGGGCTGGTGGTATAGGCTTTCGGCCTACCCCAAGGCCCAAGACCTGATTTGCTGCCTGATTTGCTGTGTGTGTGTGTGTGTGTGTGTGTGTGTGTGTGTGTGTGTGTGTGTGTGTGTGTGTGTGTGTGTGTGTGTGTGTGTGTGTGTGTGTGTGTGTGTGTGTGTGTGTGTGTGTGTGTGTGTGTGCTGTGCATACCTTTAGTGTGTTTCTGTTGGGCTCAGGCAGCAGCAGGATAAGAAGATTCAACATGTGGAGTTTTTGCTTCAGCTCAGAGATGTCTGGAAATGAGAAGCAAGTTAGCAAATATAAGACCTGGTTCACACATCATGTGTATCTAAAACATCGATTAAGCACCCTCCCCCACCCTCTTCCAAACACACACACACACACACACAGACATGACCAAAAACAAACACGCGACTCATTTCCTCTATAGTGTTTCTCTATAGTTCTAAGAATAATGGGATGTGTAAAGATTAATGGCAGTCTGACAGCGGGCCATTAGGTCTGTTAGCTTATGTCTCCATGGTCGCACATCGTTCATCAATTTGAACTCGTCAGAGCGCCTCGTCTCTCCACCTAGACACCCGGCCACTCATCCATCACATCCAAGTCATATTAAAACCCTTTACTTTAATGTTTTTCTTCAGGTGAAACTAATGCTCCAGTAATTAAACCTTCACGTGGAGGCCTGTCGTCATTTTGCCCCAGTTATCGTGGCATATCACAGTCAGAGTGCTCTCTCTCTTTCTTTCTCTCTCTCTCTGAAAAGGCCAGCTCTGTTTTTAGGGTTGATCTTTCCTTCTGGTTGAGGAGCGGAGATTGCACGCGTCACACATCATTATAGTTAAAAGTGACTTGATAGTTGTAATAACTATGGTGTGAAACATGCTGAGCTGTCTGGTGACTAGAAGACCTGATTCATGTTCACATCGCCAGCTTGTTGATCAGTGTAGTTTCAGCTTGTGACCCCATCATCATACTACACCAGTGGTTTTCAACCTTTTTGATACCAGGGCCCACTATTTATTCAGAATTTGAGCCAAGGACCACCACCCTTAGATGACATTTTGGCCCCACAGACCCAAAACTAAAGATTTATTTTGCTTTTGTCCACAATGACAGGCTGGATTTGGGAAACAAAACAAAACAAACATACAGATCAAAATGACCATTAATTTTCTACATTCTCTAGTTGTGTAGACTTGGACTAATTCAGTTGATGAATATTTTAACTCTCAAAGAGTTACATCTGTTCAACCAACTTTCCATCATTTAGCCTGGGGACCACCTGGAATCCTCTCAAGGACCACTGGTGGTCCCGGGACCACTGGTGTTTCCCGGACCACTGGTTGAAAACCAGGGATTTATGGAGATTATTGGTAAAATATTGATTTATTTTGTATTGTTATGTGAACACAGGATAAGTTTGGCCAGTTTTTATAGAAAAGTTTGTTCAATAGTTTTGAGGCAGCATGGCTCAGGGATAGAGTTACCAGATGAGAGCAATTAGGCAGTTTGATTCCAGGCTCCCCTGTCAAAAGTGTTGTGCCAAGATTGGTGGTGCCTTGAATTTCTTTGCCTACGCACGTATGAATGTGTGTGAATGTGATCGGGTGAATGTGTAATGCACAATCTACAGTAGCCTACTTCAGGTGCTTTGGCACTTGAAGTACTTAGGCTGCAGGGGTCAGCAACCTGCGGCTCAGGAGCTGCATGCGGCTCCAGAACACAGCCCTAGTGGCTCAGTGGCTGTAGCATTATTACACACACACACTGGGGTGATCCACACCAAAATAATATAAACATTTCAGTCACCCAAAACGCGTTGCGCTGTCTGACAGTTGCCAGTTAAAGTAGCACTTGGCCATGTCAAAAAAGCCCAGCAGTTATCAGAGGTGGAGCTTTCAATCTGAACCACCCATTTTCAAAGGTTTACTCAGTTTACTATGTCATTAATATACCTTAGAGATGTTGTGTGGACTAGAAATTGGAGTTCTGTAAAACTCCTTTATTTTTTTTAGAAACTCCATTTCTGAAGAAAGGTTGTGTTTCACCATGTTAATGATTTTTCTTTGAGGACCTTTTTTGCTGAGAGTGTGCAAATGGAACCAAATGGATCCGCCAGGGTCCATTTGGTTCACATTTGCACACTCTCAGGAAAAAAATAAGACTCCAGACAGATTTTGAATTCAATTTTGGGTCGAAAATGGCTCTTTCAACATCTTGGGTTGCCGACCCCTGACTTAGGGCCATACTGACCTCTGACGGCGCTGAAGGCGTTGAGGTGCTCGGCGGTGAGCAGCGGAGACGGCAGCTCGCGGATGAACTTCTTGAGCAGCGCGGCGGCGTCGTTGGGGCTCACCTCGTCCCAGGACACCCCGCCGGAGTAGAAGTTGGACTCCAGGTTCTGTTGGAGCAGCTGAGAGGAGGAGAAGAACACACTGTTAACCCTTTAGTGTACTGAACGCGTTTTGGTGTTCTAAGCATTATGTTTTAACTATTGAAAAATAGCAGATCTACAAGCTCATAGCGCGCCACCGAGTGGCGCGCTATGAGCTTGTATCTCTGCTATTTTTGAAAAATCGTGAAAACGTGGTGCAAATCTTTGAATATTATGTTATTCAGAAACTAGAAATCTAGACAGGACACAATGGGTTAGCCCACGGAGCCACCTGCACCTGAAGTCTCATCCTGACCTAGCTTTCAGAAGAAATAACCATTGTGTTATTATTATTTTTTTTTATTAAAGAAGCCCATAGCCAGGGCTTGACACTAACACTTGCCCGCTTGCCCGGGGCAAGTAAAAAATGGTGGGGCAAGTGAAGACTGCTACCTGGTTGCCCGATCGGGCAAGACTTCTGTGTCTTTCCCTGCTTTCTAGCTATCCACAATTCCAGGCTGGATTTGGGAAACAAAACAGGCAAATTAACATACACATCAAAATGACCTAATCTTCTACATTCTCTAGTTGTGTAGACCTGGGCTAATTAAGATGGTGAATTTTAACTCTTGAGAGCGTAAAAATGAAACCAAATGGACCCGCAAGGGTCCATTTGGTTTCATTTTTACGCTCTCAAGAGTTACATCTGGTTAACCAACTTAACTGGGGACCACCTGGAACCCTCTCAGGGACCACCTGTTGAAAACCCCTGGTTCAAAGCACCCAAGTAGGAAGTAAACTTAAATGCAAAATTTACAATATATTTTTGGGGGGCAAGTGACCATGACCTGAGGGCAAGTAGAACCTGACTTGCACTTGCCCGATGGGCAAGTGCCTCGGAGACCTTAGTGTCAACCCCTGCCATAGCAGTGGTCCATGCATGTCAATGAACCCTAAATTGACATTTATTAGGCTGCTGACCCCCTTTTGAAAACATAATGCAGTGGGCTCCTTTTTTTCACATACTGTATCATTTCATGGTTGAAGATGTATAGTTGGAAGGACCCTCAGTTTCACTTGCATTAATGGGCTATGGACCCTGGCTGAATGTAATTTCTATCTCTGGGACTCCCACCTTAATTGTAAAACCACTGTTAATTTAACTCTAAATCTCTGAGTTACAGTCCCATAAGGGTCAATTTGGTTCCTAACTATCTCTAATTTAAGTACCCCTCTTTGCGAACCCATGCTATATACTGTACATATACAGTGCATGGTACTGTTGCATAGCAATATCTAAAATGACACATATGCTTTCCCGGTTTGAAAGGCTCATAACAACGTACAGTAAATGGCTTTCCTGTTGAAGACCGTTGCGGGCCAATTCTGCATATGTCTTCAAACAGTTTCTCGGTAGTCCTACAAACTCATGAGCTTGAATAACTTGCTATGTTAAACATAGCAAGCTATATACTGTACAATATATAGTATATTCAAACATAGTATTTTTTAATATAGCCAATGAACCAATGGGCGTTTCTCAAAGCTGTAAAACTTATTTTCATCTTGGACTGGTGAATTATCATGACTGTGAATGGCATTTTGTTTTTTCTAACATAATCGATTCATGGTCCAAAAAGGCAGCAATGACAACAGACAGCAGAATGGGCAACTAAACTTTGTGATCAATATGTTCTAAGAAAGTGTTCTCATTAAATGGCCATTATTATCAAGCCTTTGGCTGAAAGTGACAGCAGGCATGTCTCAGACATTTTGGTCCCTTTCAATGTTTTTGTTTCGTTCCTCAGAGCTCAACAGCACCCTCAACTGTCCACTTGATGCAATTGACATCACACCACAAGCAATACTACCACAATAAAGGAATTCATCAGAAGTAACTGAAGTTTGATGACAACTAGCTCAAAAGAAGAAAGGGGCTTAATTGAGCAGTTAAAACAACATAGTCATCTTCACATAAATTGAGGAGACCTGAAATAGAATATTTACCTTGATTCTTGACTGTGCACCTGGTACCCTCAGGATCCCCTCAGAGTCTACACCTTTCCTCTCCAAGAAGGTTAATAACTGTACATGTAAATATATAGACAGAGAAATGCACACATTTCAGAGAGGGTGGGAGAAATTAGAATAGAGGGACAAAGAGAGAAGAGGGACAAAGAGGGACAAAGAGAGGAGAGGAAGGTTCTCAGTCAGTACAGAGTGAAGCATCCATTTAATTTCCATGGCATCTAAAGATGTGATTTGTGAACGTCTTGTGTCCCTCTGCTGGTGACTGTCAGCAACTGCGGCCGTGAGAAGGGTGTGGTCCAATGGTTTCACATTATGTTAAAAGCCTACACTGGTGGCATTAGAGGCTCACACTCAGTTGTGTGTTTGACAGAAATAAAATATTATCTTATGGTCTATTTATTATACTATTGGCACAGTAGCAGTCTTACATGTAGAATAGCTGAAGACACGCCACTGTGTGTCTGTCTATTTTGTGCAAGTTGTTGAAAATACAGCAGATTGTTAATGATTTCTTCTACATGATTGCAATGATAGAACAAATAATAAAGGCAGTCCTTCTACCCTCCGTATAAGTGTTTTATTCACTATTTATGCAGATACTTACACAGGCACATTAACATAATCTCAAGGGTGATATGAGCTGGAAAATCACATGCGAGACAGACAGATAACAGATACAAAAACAATAATTTTGAATAGCAATAATAAGAAGAGGGTTTTGTACATATGATGATGTACAAAATCCTCGTGGCTGTTCATTTATCCAAAGAGCCGACATTCATCTCACACGCATCAAACACATGTACAGAACGTGACGTTCGGCTCACCGCTTGCAGGAAGAGGGGCGTGGCCGTGTTGGGCTTGACCTTCTGGTCGTTCTCCAGCAGGGTGGCCAGGGGCACGCCGAACAGAGCGCCGTCTGAGAGGGGGAGAGCCACAAGAACCACGGTCAAGTTCAACCCCACTGCCACCATGCCTTCCCTCTGTCTGACACACACGGGGGCTGAGCCAAAGTGACAACCGCTGGGGAACCCTGCCCCGCGGGTGGGTGGGTGGGTGTGTGTGTGTGTGTGTGTGTGTGTGTGTGTGTGTGTGTGTGTGTGTGTGTGTGTGTGTGTGTGTGTGTGTGTGAATCCTACTGTGTGTCTGCACACGGCAGCAGAAGTACAGTATATCTGTCAAGCACGATAAACTTCACGACTAGTGAAATTCAGACAGTTGGCTAGTTTGTTAAATAATAATAAGACAGCCAGTGTTGCCAACTAAGCACATTTGTCGATATATCTAGCTTTTTTCCAGACCCCTCCCTAGTGCCAAAATTAGTGAAAAACTCCCAGTGGAAAATCTAGTGCTTTTCTGCTGGTGAGTTGGAGCGAAATTGGTTGACAGGCGCCAGAAACCCTTTTTTTTTCCTCCTATCATACTCCTTCCTTCCTAGAAAGGACTATTGGTAACCAAATGGACCCTTATAGATCTGTAACTCTTAAGATTGTAAAATGAAAGTTACGCTCTCAAGAGTTAAACATCTGAATTACCTAATTTTCAAGAATCTACACATTTAGAAAATCTAGAACATTTTGCCAGTTATTATTTCTCCTAAATTAGTCCGAGAGACTAAACTCAACTTCAAATAGTGGTCTGTGGCTAAAATGCAGAATAAATAGTGGGCCCTGGTATGAAAATGGTTGAAGACCAACAATGCTTTTGGATTTTGGCATTTTGCAACACTGAAGACAGCTAGAGGCAAACATTTTGAAAGTATAAGCCGATCTACAAGCTCAGCAACGGCGTCTGCTATTGTCACTCACAACATATATATATATATACTGTATATCTGCAGAACTGAGTCAAAATATAGGTCTAGCTCTGGTCCAGAGCTCCACTGCTTCTGAGTCTGACTTGCATTGGAGCTCTGTTGGTCTCCGTGCATTCAGCCATTACTGCACCCGACCAGCCTCTCTTCTCTAGTGGATATATAAAGAACGTTTTACCTACTCACCAAAATAAACACGTCTTGTGTCATTAGAAAGCCTACTTACCTTAGTGGTCGCACTCTTAGCCCCCACCACACGGATAAATTGGACTTTTTGGCCAGAACGCGATCGTTTTTCACCGGAAAAACAACCAGGATTTGCGCCCTCTACCGATATTGCCAATAGAAAAGTTCCATAGGAAATATTTTTCATTCAGTGAAAAACGATCGCGTTCTGGCCAAAAAGTCCAATTTATCCGTGTGGTGGGGGGCTAAGAGTGCGACCACTAAGGTAAGTAGGCTTTCTAATGACACAAGACGTGTTTATTTTGGTGAGTAGGTAAAACGTTCTTTATATATCCACTAGAGAAGAGAGGCTGGTCGGGTGGAGTAATGGCCGAATGCACGGAGACCAACAGAGCTCCAATGCAGGTCAGACTCAGAAGCAGTGGAGCTCTGGACCAGAGCTAGGTCACGCCTCATTTCCTCCACTTGTGTTTGTATGCATGCGTGATTCCCACAGTATATCTGTCAATGTCAAGACTGTGAGAGGCTTTTCTTTTATTAACAGGATGCCAGGATGGAAAAGACAACATTGCTACATCTTGTCAGGTCATGGTAGTAAAAATCGAAGGGTTCAGTTGCCATTCCCATGCTTGCGTCCTGTAATTAAAAGAAAAGGCTCCAAACTGTCTGACTGAGTTGCTGTTTGAGTTATTCCACTTGACATATACTGTATGCATCCTGTGTCAATATGCACGTGCCAAAGAGCTTTGTGTGTTTGGCACGTGCATATTGACACGGGATGGGTACAGTATATGTCAAGTATGTATAGTATAGCCTAGATTGTAGGCTATGCCGGTTCATTCTAGGTGTGTATGCATATTATTGTGCACCTTGCAACATACTTCAATCTCCTACTTTATTGGCAGTCGGTCTATTTGGAGGAGAAGGTGCATGACTTTATTTTATTTTTTTCTGGTGCAATATGACCGTCTGAAGTGACCAATGTTCATGTTTGTGTGTTGCGTGCTTCCGTCCGGTACATTTATAGTAGTGCTTGTTTGAGCCATGATTGCTCAAGTGCGTGCTTCAATGGCAGCTGAAAAACATTTGGGCCCTTGATAAGGTATACGTGTGTGCACGTGTGTGCACGTGTGTCTGTGTATGTCATGGGTGTCAAACT
Organism: Benthosema pterotum; assembly: GCA_039105355.1. NCBI lineage: Eukaryota > Metazoa > Chordata > Actinopteri > Myctophiformes > Myctophidae > Benthosema > Benthosema pterotum. The sequence goes on along the minus strand of CM076971.1, from coordinate 5,993,804 downwards.
CTGGCCCGTGGGCCAAATTTGGCCCGCCGTGTAATTTCATTTGGCCCTTGAGACATTATCAAATTAAAGGGAAAGACCACCCATTTTCAACATTTTAATGTCATTAATATACCTTAGAGATGTTGTGTGGACATGATAAAAAAAAAGTTCCCCCAATTCTGTATTTCCTAAAAATGGAGGTCTGAAAAAATCATTAACATGGTGAAATACATCTGACGACATCATCAAGATGTATTTCACAATGTTCAGTTTGAAGTTTGTTCAGTTTGAAGTTTTGGCCCACTCCGTTTGACACCCCTCAGGGCTTGACACTAACACTTGCCCGCTTGCCCGGGGCAAGTAAAAAAAATGGTGGGGCAAGTGAAGACTGCTACCTGGTTGCCCGATCGGGCAAGTGTGCAACTTAGTGCACTATAACACAACACAAGATAAATTTGTTTTGAAGGCAGTCGTTGCGCTCTGCCTCTGTCTTTCCCTGCTTTCTAGCTATGCACAATTCCAGGCTAGATTTGAGAAACAAAACAGGCAAATTAACATACACATCAAAATGACCAATAATCTTCTACATTCTCTAGTTGTGTAGAACTGGGTTAATTAAGATGATGAATTTTAACTCTTGAGAGTGTAAAAATGAAACCAAATGGACCCGCAAGGGTCCATTTGGTTTCATTTTTACGTTCTCAAGAGTTGTTCTCTGCAAAATTTACAATATATTTTTGGGGGGCAAGTGACCATGAGCTGAGGGCAAGTAGAACCTGACTTGCACTTGCCCGATGGGCAAGTGCCTCCGAGACCTTAGTGTCAACCCCTGCCCCTGGTGTATGTGATGTGTGAGCGAGCGTGTGCGTCATACCGGCGATCTTCCTCTTGGAGGTTTTGTGCCTCTTGACGTCGACCTCCAGCAGGTCACAGAGAGCCGTCATGTCGATGAGCGCCAGCTGGCGCACCTTCTTCATGTCGGCGGGGGACAGGTCCTGGATGCGCGTCACACCCAGCCGACACTGGGGGCACACCACCCTCTGAGGAGGGGGGATACAGACAGTGAAGAGCAGTGGTGGCAGGGGCGGATCTAGGCATGGGCATGGCGGGGCAATGCCCCCCTAAATACCCAGTCTGCCCCCCCCAAACACGATGCCATGCAAAACAACCCAAGATATTTCAAATTAAAGTGCTTACATTTAAAATGATTTGAAACACTACTACTGCTACTAACTACGTACAATTTTGGCACCACTAAACCAACAGCATTTCATCATTGAAAACAGAAAACTCTCCGAGTCAGACCTTTAGCTTTATGCATGCTGCGTGTCTGTTGCAACTTTAACAACTGATGTTATTATTGATGCTTTACTTGACTCACAAAAGTCCTGTAACCGAAAATAGTATGGGTGCGACTTCATCGCACCCATGAAGCCGCCCCCCGTACCATTTTCTCATGCCCCTCCAACATGTTCTCTTGTCCCCCAAATGGGACATGTTACATCCGCCCCTGAGTGATGGCAAACATACTCACAACTTCTGATGTGAGATGTTCGGTCAGGGGGTTTACGGTTGGAGTCAGTTAAAGGGTCGGGGAAGGGTTTTTAAGGTGTGTGTGTGTGTGTGTGTGTGCGTGCGTGCGTGCGTGCGTGCGTGTGTGTGTGTGTGGCATATGACTATCTTCACAAATAACCAAGTTTGAACAGGCTTTCATTATCATAAAGGTGCTTTAATGGAATTTGCTCTCAGAATGCACCTCATTATGATGCCATCAGTGCACCCTACCTTTAATAATTACTCCTCTTCAGTTTTAAATTCAGTTCCAAATTTGCATTCCCACTTTGTTTACAATTTCCAACACTTTGTTTGATTTTCCAAGCTGGCATGGAATGGAAACAAGCCTGGTATCATCTAACATCAGTATTATAATGACTGCAAATACTCTCTTTTTTAACATGGGTACAAAAATGAACTGTTATTTATGAACTGTTTATCTTCTGTACTTCCAGACACACACACACACACACACACACACACACACACACACACACACACACACACACACACACACACACACACACACACACACACACACACACACACACACACACACACACACACACACATCCACAGTCACGCCTGTGGGTATTTACTTAAATGGCTGATTAGATATATGGCTGAAGTGTATAAGGTGTGTGTCTTGTAATCGTACTAGTTTGAGAACAGTGTGTCAAGGATAAATGGATGGAGTTGAGAGCGCTGAAACATTTTTCCTATACTTACAGCAAATGACTTCATATCATGTTTCCCTTTTATTCTATTTGAAGGGGGAAGCACAGCCAAACGTGTCTAACCCACACGTGTTTTGATATTGCTAATCCCGAGAGGGGAATTTATTTGTCCAGGAATAGAAAAGGCAAATCTGTCCACCTCTTGTATTCATGCCATAACGTGCGTCTTTGTGCTGCTGAGCTAAATCCTTTCCATTCCTTTCTGAAACCCTGTTGGCTAACAAGCGAGGCGGATGATTAGGGTCAGCTTAAAAAAACAATAATTCTCTGAGCATGTTCGGAGCTTAACTCTGGAGAACATTTGCGTACGATGTGAAACAACAAACACGTACGGTACATGGTTTGTGTCGTATCAGGCTGGAGTGTGAAATGCCAAATTGATACAGCGCTGTGAGTTTAGATCATCTGTTTCCATGACCATCATTCATGGTCTGGTTTAGGGCAATTGTTTTAAAGATGGCAGCTCTGAATGTGTCTTTGAGAGCTTTACCGGTAGCGTGCCGTCCTCTCTCTTGCGTTGGCTGCTGATCTGGGGCAGTTTGGCCTGTTTGAGGAAGATGACGGCCTGCTCGCAGTACGCCACGTCTGTGATGAGGATCTCCTCCCGGGGAGCGCCTCGCTGCTGCCTCCTCTGGCCCTCCGGCGTGAGCGCTGTGTCACATACACACACATTAATAACCATTTCATATCGAATGATTTCTGTACTAGCCATACAGTATATGAAGCGTGTCTTGTGTGTACAAGCGTTTGATGAGGTCAAGATGAACAACAATGGAATATATATATGGCAGATCTCATTGCGCATCGCAATGCTACTTGTTGTGAGTTTGTAGATCAGCTGTTTTCACATGGCAGTAGCCAAAGTTTGGCTAGGGCTGAAGTAGTTAATGCACCTTGTGCAAAATCTACAAAGTAATTAACTAAGTACGTTTTGAAATATTTATACTGCAATAAAATGTACTATGTTTGCCTGTGAGGTGTAGTGGTGTGTCGTATTGAAAATAGGAAAAACTTCTGTACTCCAGTAAGGCAAAAATAACCTACCCTCTGAAATACATTACGGGCTCCATTTTCGTTACCACTATACCCCTTATCCCTTAACTTCTTTGCCTTTTTAAACTATTAAAAAAAAAACATTTCTCAGTAGTTCAAATGGCCAGTCTACAAGCTCACAACGTGTTAATAGATTGACATGTTGAAATAGTCCAAAAAAGTTTTTCAAAATAGTGAAAATGAAATAAGGGATATGGCATAAGGGGTTTAGCATGTAACGAAAATCTCACCCTACATGCGTAAAGGTAAACTGTACTTCATGTAGACACCTGTTCTGACGGAGGTCATTTCACTACAATTACTACTTCAAACGTGATATTCCTATACAATACACAGACTAGAGACTACTGTCTTTCCTTTCAAAGAGAAACCCTTAGGTGGGGCTGAGGGCTTGTACAAGCACTGGTATGTACTGTATGAGTGAGAGCGTGGGCATGGCTGCCATGGTAAACAGCCCTAAAATATGCAGATCAGTGACAAACCTCATACCACATAGCCGTTCAGCTGTGCCATGGAAAGACACTGGAATGAGTTGGTGATGGAAAACAAATTATGCGATGGATAAACCGGTTATTAAGCATTGGTGTTCTGCACTGTTGGTTTAGATTTGCACACTCCTCAGGAGTTACAGAATTGAATTGGTCCATTTGGACAACCAACTCCCAAGGACCCCCCCCCAGTGGAAAACCAATGTCAAACTTTGATATCCAGTGAAATTGCACCCATCAAAAGGTGGGACATACTATTAATTCAGCCTTAATACTTGCTGATTTTGTGGCTAAGGTCTCTGGTTGGTGGCATGCTGTACTTCTCTTACCTGACAATGGCGTTTTGGCAACTGATTCCATATTGTTTTGGGCTCCGTCTTGGGACTCTGGGAGAAGGGTCTAGGAAGAAGGATCAAAGATAACAGTTAACCACATGAACCCACTGGTGTTGTTCAGTAGAAATCTTGTATGGCCAGGACCATTAACCTCCACTGGATCCAGGGGGCAGTTATAATCAGTTCACAAGCTCTTGTTGATAGTTTTCATTGGCTAAAGCAGTAAGGTGCATTGTGAAAATGTGAACTTGTAGAGTGGATTTCGTAGGGAGTAGAGAATTAATTTGGAAATAAGAAGAAGTTGAAAACAGGATACAAAGTTTCTGCCCGACAGCAACAATATTTCCGTTCCAAGGTGCCGTCATGGACCGGTGCAGACCGGCTAGGTGCCGATGCAGACCGGCGGCCACCAACAGGGACCGGTGTCTGCCATGGCGGGAACAGGCAAAGTGCAGCAGGAGCCACTGCACTGGGCTTGCCGTGGCGGTTTCGCATTGCGCTGCGCTTGCCATTAGGCTAAGGGTTTGGTTAAGGTTAGGGTTAGGGTTAAGGTAAGCTTGCTGGATAAAACACCACCAGCACCACTGACTATTCCCCGGTGGCTACCACTGCCGTTTTTTTTTTTTTTTTTTTTGCACTGGCCGTCTCTCTGACAGATGTTCTGCTGTTGGTCTGCCACTGGGAACAACTGTGTGGTTTCTCCTCCTTTGGAACGGAGGAAATGCAAAAGTGTCTCCCATTGTCAAAGGAGAGATAGTGATCCGGCAAAACGCTGTTTGTATTCCCAGCTCTCTGGATGTCTCTGGCAGGCGTCACAAAACCCTGGCCTTTGCATTCATTTCATTCCCATGGGTCGGCCATTCTGCATGGAACATGACAGCAGAATGCACAGCGGTGTGTAAGGCCTGGACCCTGGCACTGTGATTCAATCTGTGGACTATAACCTGACTGGTGGGGCATGAGCATATTAACAGTGGGCCCCCAAATGAGCATGGGCCCCCAAAACATCCACTGATGCTCATGATAAAATACCAATGGTACCATTTCTATTTTTACACCGTCTGTGTGTCATCGGAGGACTGTGGACACTTGAGAAACTCACAATGGCGTCATCAGAGAACAATCATACCCATTATAGCATGCCGTACTATCCAGGAATAAAAAGCCTGCAGTTTTTATTAGCTTGGATTTCCTGTTAGTCAAAAATGGTATCATACAGCGAGCATTAGTGACGATCAATTATGAAGATAGAATACACTTTGAGAATAATCATTTCGCTGAAGTCGGATGGAGCAGAAATGGAATTTTTCTTGATTTCTTTGTGAAAAATACTTGAACTGTTTTTGGGGGGAATGCTTTCTGATTTGAAATGTTCAAAAACATTTCAAAACATTTCAAACATTTCGAAAAAGAAAAATGAAGGGACCCATAAAAATGTGTCTGTGACCCACAAATGGGTGCTGACTCACTTTTTAGGAAACAGTGGTCTACACCAGTTGTTCCTAAAGTGGGGTCCAGGGACCCCTAGGGGTCCTTGAACAAGTTCCAGGGGATAGCCAGCTAAATGATAATTAGAAACCAAATGGACGTTTTTGGGGTTTTCTGGCTATTCCTCAGAGTTAAATTAACATTGATTTTAAAATATAATTCTGGGGTCCCAGAGATAGATAGAGATGTACCTGAGCGATGGGTGAGTTGAAGATGTCTCTGACGTCTCGTGGGGGAGGTTTGTTCCTCTTGCGTAGAGACAGTGTGTAGGAGTCCACCCTGCGCTGGACGGCCTCCGCCTGGGTGCGTGTCAGAGTGGACAACAGGACGGCGTTGTCTGCGTCCTCACTGTCCTCACTGATCAGAGTGGACAGACCTGCATCAGCCAACCACTGCTCCTCCTGTTCACCCTCTGGGACAACACACACACACACACACACACACACACACACACACACACACACACACACACACAGACACACACAGACACGCACCCACGCACGCACGCACGCACGCACGCACGCACACACACACACACACACACACACACACACACACACACACACACACACACACACACACACACACACACACACACAGAGACACAGACACAGACACGCACGCACACGCACACACACACACACACAGACAGACAGACACACAGACACACACACGCAGACACACGTAAGGATGGGCGATGTGTTTGTCAGAATTATTACACAAATACTGTATAATGTACATATTATGAAATGGAGGTTTCCATGTTGAGAAATGCTCATACAATTTCGCAACATGTCATTGTGAGCTTGTATGTATTCAAGGTATTTGTTGTATCTACCCTGGGGCAATTTTTTGTTAACGAAGCCAAGCAAATGTCATAATACTTTGTTTTGTATTCATATGTTCAATGCCAAAACCACAATTAAATCACTAATTCCCACAGTTATTAGGACCGTGACAACCTTACTGGACATGTACTGCATATCAAGCTTTTTTCTTTCTTTTGCCCTGGGAGAGTTGGAATCATTACCACAACACATTTTAATTCTATGAAAAATATAGTTGTAATATTTAATTACATGCTATATTGTATTTGTACCCATTGTCTTTCTTTTTCTTTTCATGTTGTGAGCTATTTTCAAATAAGTGATGTATATTGAATTTGCGTTTGAATTGCTTAACTGGGTTTTTGAACAGTGCCATGTGGGGCTAATATGGCAGTAGCTAGCTGACCAGCCACACGCATGTGCATGGAAGTGCGCACTGCGCACAGACACACCATCTGGACTGGCATTGTGAGCCTCCAAACATGGAGGAAGATTGGCTGGATGCAGGCATGAAACAGATGATGATGTGTACAACACTGGTTCTCAATGTGGGCCCTCATAGTTAATGGACACTAGCAATCCGATTCTGGTTGGCAAAACTAGATTCTTTTCTAGTAGATCAGCTACTTTCTGCCAGACTCTAAAGACTTTAAAGGGGAATTCCACCCATTTTCAACATTTTCAACATTTTCAACATTTTTTCAACATAAAGAAATGCATTAACATGGTTAAATATATCTTGATGATTTTCTTCAGACCTCCATTTCTAGGAAACACTGAATGGGGAAACGTTTTTATCATCATCCACCCGCACCTCTAAGGTATACTAAAAATTGGTGGAATTTCCCTTTAAGTGGTTAAATAAATATAGATGATTTGGGTCCAAGGGATAAACATTGTATCAAAAGGTGGGATTCGAGCCCTAATGCACATTAAAGTACAATATTCGGCTGGGGAGTACAAGAGTTTATCTAGGATGCAATGTAAGGAACCAAAGCACACACCGGAAAACAGCTTGGGCTAATACTAGCGAACGTGTCAGGATGGGTTCACAGAAAGGCTGCAACAGACAGCAACACTAACTAAACTAAGGGGCACAACAAGCACCTGCTCTGGTGAGAAATCCCGGCGAGTAAGTTTCTAGCTGGAATGCGATGCTGTTGTTGTGTATGCATGTGCATGTGCGTGTGTGAGTGAGTGAACGCATGGTGAATTATGCAGCTCATTGTCCTCGTAACAGGCATGATATGCAAATGAGTACACACAATATAGTACACGCGGTCTAAGCCACCAACAAGACATGCCCCCAATGTGTCCATGTGTGCGTGCATGCGTGCACATGCAAATGCACACAGTCACGCGTGTGCACTGCGCACACACACACGGCACATTAAACAGCATAACAAAAGGATGTCTGGATTGTAACGGGTATAATAATCATTATGATTTCAGAGAGCACATTCCCCGACGTGCATTCATTCAAGGCAATATATCCACGAGCAGCATGAGCATGGCGGGGAGGATGAGGATGGCGTCTGTGGAAAGTTGATACTGTTGCCATAGAGATGAAACTGATCCGTTTCCATGACGAATCATTAGACTGGCTAGCAAGCCGTACGGAATCTTTCAACTCCCTGTACACCCGTGAAGACCCCCCACCCCTATCTCCCTCGCTCTCTCTCACACACACCCACAGTCCACACCCACCCACACACACACACACAATGTCAACGCACATCACATCACGAATCATGCACAATTCACGTTGCACAAAAAAAAGATCAGAACGCCCTTCAGGAAGTCCCACTGTAACATTAACCCGTATTGAACGTGTTTTGGTGTTTCAGCTGTTGAAAAATAGCAGATCTACAAACTCATATCGCGCCACCGAGTGGCGCGATATGAGCTTGTAGGTCTGCTATTTTTTGAAAAATTGCGAAAATGTGCTGCAAATCTCTGAATACATTATTTTGGAAGCAAACATTTTTAATGTTTTTAGATGAGGTTCTTCAGCTAAATAATATTTATTTCTGGGAGTCCTTCCTATGAAATATGTCAAGCGTCACTCAGTATGTCAAGCATCAGAATCTCGCACCAGGGACTAGAATTTACAGTAGTGTCACAAAGTAGAATCTAGTGTCAGGAACTAGAATCTAGTGTCAGAAACTGGAATCTAACTTCAGAAACTACAGTCCACTGAGAGGAACTATAATCTAGTGTCAGAAACTGGAATCTAACTTCAGAAACTACAGTCCACTGAGAGGAACTATAATCTAGTGTCAGAAACTGGAATCTAACTTCAGAAACTACAGTCTACTGAGAGGAACTAGAATCTGGCATCAGAAACTAGAATCTGATCAGGACACAATGTGTTAAGTGTCTTTTTGTTATTTTTAAGGTGTGTGGGGGGTTTTACCTTCTGACTGCTTGGAGTCCCTCCTGGCGCTGTGGAGCTCTGCGTAGCCACTCCCCTGGCGGATGGTCTCCACCTCACTCCAGAAGGAGTCCAGACACAGCTTGTCGGGCCGCTGGTCCTGCTGCTGCTGCTGCAGCTGCTGCTGGTCCTGCTGGGACAGCGGTGCGTCCGGGGTGTCTCCTCCGTGGGCGTGATGCTGCTGCTGCAGCTGCTGCTGCTCGGTGGTGGCGGCGGCCTGGTCTTGCTGCTGCGGCGGGGGGCTGGCCCAGGGCTCCACGTTCATCTCGGTGGGGCTGGGAGCTCTGCCACAGACATGCACACAGCGGACCAGTTGACACGCCGAAGTGCAGGCGAAGAGATGCATGCATGCACGCACGCACGCGGCTCTACGTGTAAGTAAACAATGAGTGTGGAAACAAGCAGCAACAGCCACTCCTCTCTCTCTCCTCTCTCTCTCTCTCTCTCTCTCTCTCTCTCTCTCTCTCTCTCTCTCTCTCTCTCTCTCTCTCAGCCCCAGACACACACACACACACACACTCACACAGAAACAGAATGGAAATGAAGACTGTACAGCGATGCAGATAGATGAGAAGCAGCCCAGCCAGGAGAGCCCCCGGCGTGGATGGAGGAGAGACAAAAGGAGCGGGATGGATGGAGAGAAAAGGAGACAGCGAGAGGGATGGCCAGCGTGGACACAAAGGGGGGGTCCTCTATTGTTCTTGCAAAAATGTGTCCGGGAGGCATGACACCCCTGTCTGGCCACTAGATGTCACTGTGATGCCAGATTTCCCTGGGCAACGCCTCCTCCTCTCAATCTATTGAAACATCCTCTGGTCTGCAGGGGTGAATTGGCAGAGACAAGAATGACATATTGTCTCTGTATACTACTGACAAAAACGCTGAAAACTACCCCAAAAAAAGGGTGCATTAACTCTCAGTCTTGACCCGTAACAGACAGTCAAACAGATAGAACCTTGTCTGTGTTGGTTGCCTGCCTGCCTGTGACACAATTAACGGACAAGGGCTAGTATTGTTCTCTCACAACAATAGTGCACACACCGAGAGCTGGCAGGGAGAGCAGAGAGTGCATGGATGAGGAGTCACGGTCGCCCTGGTGCCCTAAAAATGTGACCCAGTGACTTTGGCTGACAGGAAGTGGAGGACTGACTCACTCCATTGATGTTCAGCTGCATGGTCACGTTCAGTGATCCTTGGGAGAAAATCCACCTCCATTTTCCATTCTGTCTCTCTCTCTCTGCATTCCTGTGAAAGGTACTCAAAGCAGGTGGCTTGCTGTTGCATTTGAGCCACAGACCACCATTTCAGGACATTTTAGCCCCACAGACTCCCCCCCCCAAAAAAACTGAAGATTTCTTTTGCTTTTATCCACAATACCAGACTGGATTTGGGGAACAAAACAGGCAAAAAAGACCATTAATCTTCTAGTTGTGTAGACTGGGGCTAATTAAGATGATGAATATTTTAACTCTTGAGAGTGTAAAAAAAACTAAAAATGAAACCAAATGGACCCGCAAGGGTCCATTTGGTTTAATTTTTACACATGTTAATGACCCCATTAACACATGTTAATGGACCCTTGTGGGTCCATTTTGTTTCATTTCTACATTCTCAAGACTTACAACTCGTTAACCAACTTAGCTGGGGACCACCTGGAACCCTCTCAAGGACCACTGATGGTCACCCGGCCCACCGGTTGAAAACCACTGGCCTATATAATTCCAACCATGAAGTATAGACAAAACCTCCTGTTTATTTTCATGGCGATCCTATCAGCATCATGTTCCTCATGAAAAAAGCCCCCTCGCCTACTGCATGAGGAAATGTTCCTATTTAATCTGTTTCAGATTCACTGAGCTTCATAGGAAGAGCAATCTGTCTTAGATCATAAATTACAGAACAGGCTAGTTCACTTCATTCGTTGTGGTTTCTGAGTGGGGCCTCACCTGTTCCTTAAGAACTCACTAGTATGTTGATAATATACTTAGCTCACCACAATCTTCTTAAATGCTTTGCTCAATCAATAGCAATGCCAATGTGAGTGTGCAAAGCTAAACCTTGGGGAAATACAGTTCTTTTACCACTTAAAGGGATATTATAACTTCCTATTACATGAAGGGGACAAGGAATTTCATTTATTTTTTAAAAATATTGTTATGATGCCACACTGATGAGGCCAAATTAATTAATCAATATTTTTAAACAAAGGGTTTTGATGAATGCATCATGGTTAAAATGGGGCAGGAACTTATAATGGTTTTGTATAGGAAGGGGGTGGGACAGCTAAAATCAACATGAAATAGCTAAATACTGAATCAGGTAATGTCTTGGGGGTTCAATCTTTTTTTGTGAAATATCCCTATTCATTATTACATTGTTTTCTGGGGTCCTTGAGGGGTCTATGCTTGGTCCTCTCTTTTTTCCCTTCCACCAAGCCCTGCCTAAGTGAATCTACAAGCTTGTAGATCTGTTAGTTTTCCAAATGTTATGACATGCCCAGTATACAAATGCCAGGGTTTATTTGGTTAAGGCCAATTCAAAGAAAAATAGCCATGTTATGGACTTGCATTATAGTATCATATTGAATGGTAACATAAAAAGAGAAACATAAAATACAGCAACTACTTAATTACCTCAATCAATAAATCATTCAATCAATGATGGTCGTACATCATATACTACTGTTCTACCAGCATGGTGCAACACAGCATTGCAAAGCAGGTGAACATCCAGCATTCAAAGAAAAGAGGCCATGACCTCCCACAAGACAAAAGGGTTTCTCCTCTCACCAGCCCTGCTATTAACAGACCGATAACTCCAAGTACATGCAGCTATATGGACATATTGAGGCCTCTTCTCCCCATGCAACATCTGGCTCCCTGACAGCCCCAGCCTTGAAACACAGCTGTGCAAAAGCCCCCAACCATTTCCACACCACAGGACACTGTTTACTGTGTGTGTATGCATCAAACACATCCTCCCGCATGAGAGGTCCGAGACGTGAGGCAGGGTAACCTCTTTCAGCATGACATAAGGTCAACAACTGTTGAACCAATGCAACGAACCTGTAGTCTCGACTTATGCCAGGTTATGACAACCTTAGAGGCATAAAGCAAAACCTGAATGCCTCAATTCTATCCACTAAAGCAAGGTTCAGTTACCACAATGGAAAATGGCACAAATGAGGCGTAGATTTAGTAAATTTACTGTATGCTTGAATCTGTTTGATCCCCTTTACCTCCAGAAAATCGAAAACCAGCACTAGAGTAATTGAAAGGCATTTTGTAGCAACACATTGTGCTAACAAACACACAGTACTATAAACTATGCCACAGCATGGCTTTGAATCCCTGTCTTTACATATTGATGAGGGTTGATGGCTTCACTATCAACTATCACTTCACTATCATCACCAGTGCAGACAAAACTACTTCATCAGCAGACTGCCAACACGCTACAGCCAAATATTTGCATGTAGTGTGTAGTAGCAGCAGCAGCAGCAGTGAACCATGCTGACCCAGACCTCATGAAGTCCAGTTCAGCTCGACGACGGAACCTACCTTTTCTTTTTGGTGTGACGCGTGGAGGGCTTTACGCGCCTGCTACCGGCTGGGCTTCGAACCGGACGGAGCCTGAATCGGTTGACCCTGGAGCGTTGGAACGGCATGCTGGGATCAAGCCTGATCACAACCACCTCTTCCCTACCTCCCATATCCACACCACAGTGTCTAAAGGAATCCAGAAGCTATAGTCCATCCAGCGCAAATACCCGTGCTATGTGGGGCTTTGCGTTAAATCCGTAAAGTGCTCCGGTTTCCCCCTGTAGCCAAGGTTTCTCTGTGTCACACAGAGAGGTACTGTGTGCTGAGAATGAGTGTGGCCTTTGGCTTCATGTGTTGAGCTGCTGGGTGCCGCAGGGAGGCGGAATGCAAGGGGAAGGAGTGACGAAACTGCATCACCTCATTCACACCTGTCCCCTCCCTCAGAACTGACACACCCATGCTCGCCCGTGTGACGGCCACAGTAAAGCTTCTAACAGTAGTAACAGGAGTATAACTAAACTAGTAACTTGAGTGATATGCCAGCCTCTCCACTCTAGGGTGAAAATAAGCTACATTTAATTTCATCTTTCAGTGAAGTATGGCTTTGGAATTTTAAGTTCAAATTAAGTGGACTCTAACCGACTAAAGTCATGCCTTCAGAAGCAAACATTTATGATTCAATCAAGTGGTTGTGATTGAATCAAGCTGGTTCAATCGCAATCCATGCGAGTGAACAGACAAGCTGACTAGCCCAAAACATTTTTTTGTGAATACCACTGGAATGAGTCAATTGGGGATCAATGGTCCCTTGATAGCAATTGTACATAGCAAACATAACTTTGTTGGTTGTCAAGCTTAACAAAACAACTCCAGGCGCATACTTCTGTTATGACAGTCAGGCAACTAGATAAACCACACTATAGTAGTCAAGCCGTACATCCTTCTCTAAGACAACATCCTAGTTTGCCCTCCTCAAACCTGAACAAGAGGCAACAACACAATGGTTAACAACTGTAAGGCATGTGACTGAGTTAGAGAGTGACAGACACAGTCAGAGGGAGGGGATAAAAAGGGGGGAGAGACACTTAAAGATTAATTCCACCACCTGAAACAGGTCCCATGCAGTCTCTTTGACAGATTAGCAGAAAAGCTAATCTGTCAAAGCTCAATAGTAACAAAATAATATATAGAAAATCCTGTGTTGTGAATTTGTCCAAATGAATGAGATCCAAAGACAGCTTAAGGTGTCTACTTTAAGGGAAAAAATAAAATTAGTAGATTTGTTTGAGTTTTATATATATATATATATATATATATATATATATATATATATATATATATATATATATATATATATATATATATATATATATATATATATATATATATATATATATATATATCCAATTGAAAAAACAGCCTGTATTTTCACATTTCACTCTTACCAGGGGTCATTCAGAGAATGCATTTAAAGTTATATCATTTATCATTTCTCTGACAGCTGTGAAAATTGTGTGAGGTGTTTTCTGAGTTTTGTAGTGCAATCACCGCTTAAAGGATTTCACTTAATGAGCTTGTTAATAAAACAAAGCCTAAAACGACTTTTGGAGTGATAAGCAGACAGAATAATCAATCACTCCAAAAGTCATGTTAAATCTGTTAACCACACATGTCACAGCTAATCAATACAAACATTTCAGCTTGTGTTTTTCTCTCAGAGCGCAGCAGACTGGGTGGCTAGGCTAGCTAGTTTCTCAGGACATTTGGGGTTGTAGTGATTACATCATTGAAGAATATTATTTTTCAGTGATTCTCTTGCAATCGTACACTGAATAGAGGGTGTGGATTAACGTGATTCTTGGCACATCAGTGATGCTTGCGCAACTCGACTACCACGTCTGACCGTATCATTGTCGTGCCAATAGTTTACAGTTTACAAAAAAAGTTGGAAAAGTGGCGCCATTTCTCCCAACCGCTGGTCAATGTACGAGGAATTCAAATATTGATCTGTAAATATATGAACAATGCAGCATTTGTTTCCTTTTCTTCTCAAGTTTTTGTCTATACTGTTTTTCTGTATTTTGTCACCCTTCTCTTCCTTTTTTACTAAGTGGGGAAGAAAAGAGAAAGGAGAAGAAACAGAAAAGAGCAGAGTGTTAGAGATGTCACTGGGGGAGGGGGTGGATAGTTCCTCAAGTGAAACAGGACTGTCAACATTGCCATGTGCCTGCCTGTCTCCTCCATTCATCGCCACTCATCATCTCCCTTTCACTCTCTCCTGTCATGCAGATGACAGGGTCTACGTGTGGAGCATGAAAACAGACAGGTTAGCAGCACCTGTTAGGGTGACGCGACAAACAAGCCTGTTGGTTTTCACCTGCGGGTAATTGGCAAGCAACCCGTAAATGTTTCTTATGTGCTCACCTTGCACGCAGGCAGCAGGTCTACTGTATACTGTGTAATGCACTTCAAATGTGCACCCATAAGAAGTAGCCTACGGTATGTGATGCAATGACAGCTTAATGAAACCAATTTAGAGGACCCTTGAACCTTTCACCCTCAACGACACAAACAAGAAGCACATCTGTGAAAGAAATGGGACTCAAGGAAGTACAAAAACGTAGGTGTGCGTGTGTGTGTGTGTGAGTGCACGCGCGCACGCCTGTAGAGGGGTGTCACATTAAAATTCTTTGCCACAACGTATGAAAACTATACCTATTGTACAGTGTCACTGCAGAAAACCCCCCAAAGACATAATTGACAGCGGGATGAATAAGGCTCAGATCAGATTTGGCGGGGTTCCTTGTTTTGCCTTGGGAATCTCAAGAGGCGAGGCAGCCTCGAGTTTATTTTTAAACCCATTGAAAACCCCCTCCTCCACCTTGCTATAGTGCTATCAAAGGCTGCGCAGGCACAACAAAAGAAAGCTTGCTTAGTAGGTGCTACTGCGCTCAAGAAATGACTGGGAATGAATACTGTAGTTTGAAAACAAGCGTGCTGGGTCGGGTCCCGTTGCAACGGGGGCCTCGCTCGCGCAACATGAAATATCAACAGGAAACTAAGCACTCCCAGAGAAGAATGAGCAGAATGTCAGGCCGTTGTCTAAGTTCACACACACGTCGCTGTGGGAAATAACACAGAGTAACCTTAACCGCCAAAAACTCCAGTGGTGAAACACGGTAATCCGCAGAGAAAGCGGCTGCTGATACACACCAGTCTTTAATCCTCGCGGCTGAATTCCGCCGACTGCAAGCCTCTTAGCTTGCACAGAATTCAACAGTTGTCTCAGCTGGCAGCCTTGAGAAAATTCTATACTACTACAAGCCTGTCAGAGCAGAGAGCCTGACCTTGAAGAAAATAATTAAGCAAAAGAAATTAACTACCACTACTACTACTACACAGAAAAATATCGGTTCCGATCGGTACCGATATCGGTATCGGTTCCAACTGGAACCGATATTTTTCTGAACCATATTTTGATTACACAAAGAACCTTTTAGACCAAGGTTCTTTAAAGAGCCATCTGCTCTAATGGTTCAATGAAGAACCATTCACTAAATACAATGGTTCTTTAGTAGGTGATGGTTCTTTGAAGAACCATGTAGCCTTTTAAAGAACCATTGAAGAACCATTATTTTTCTGTGTGTACCACTATGACTACTACTACTACTGCTAGTAATAATAATAGAGCCACAATTTTGAATCTATAGAGCCACAATTTTGAATCTTTAGAGCCACAATTCTGAATCACAGCCACCCTATAATAGCAATCAGACCATAACATTGAGTAAGCAAGCAACCTTTTCCACCAGGATGCCAGAGTCCAATCTAACCACACTGTGTGGACTGACACAGCACGGCACTCTCCTTCATAATAACTTAGCCTACTTGTGAATTCAATTCAACTCTAGTACAAAGCCTAACGGTGCTAGCTAGAGAGTAGCTTAATCCAGATCTGATCCAAGCCCAGCACCCCCAGATCCACCTCCGGAGGCTTCAGCAGCAGCAGCAGACCTAATCCTACCTGGCTTTGAGCCGTCCATTGATTCTGCCCGCGAGGAGCCGGGCAGCCGAGCCGCTTCTCCCCCAGGGCATCCTGCGGTTGTCGTACCCCCAAAACTTTTTTTTTGCGGGTCGGTATAGGAAAACAGCAGCTTGCCTGCCCCCCCGCCCGCCCGCCCACCCACCCACGCCTGGCAAGCTGTTTCCTTGCAATCGCGTCTCAGTGCGTAAACACATCAGAGCAAGGACAGTCTCCCTGTGCACGGCCATGCACGTCACTACGCTGCATCCTGGGGCAGGAAGAGAGTCCGAGGGTCGGCCGGGGGAGCAGGAGGAGCAGGGGGGGTCGGAGTGGACAGTGTCTGCTGAGTGGCTGAATATCTGCCAGGGGCTGGGACATATACCATAAGACTGAGGGTACAGGAGAATGTCTGGATGGGGCTGGAACTGGACAGCTGCTTGGGTGTAGTGTAGTGGGCGGCATGACAGCTGGTGGGGCGGCTGGTTAGTGGGTGCGCTAAAGATGGACTGGGGTTGTATGTATTAGTTCTTAAATGTTGTATTCGTACACCAAGATGTGTTTTTCTTGTGTTTGTCTTTTCTTTAATTTCACTACACCATGGCACTATGGTCTTTAATTAGTAAATGGAAGAGATGATCAACCTCGCTGTCACTCATTTACAAAAAAGGACAGTCCTTACTTGAGCATGAACTTTCACAGCTCTCATAAACAATTCTGACTCCTTCTGACTCCTTAACAAAACCCGTAATATTAACCAACCCGAACTTGAACAAACTTCCCCAAAGCATTGCATCACTATGGTTCTTTGTTGTAATGGCTTACATTGCAACTAAGATGATAATTTCGGAAAAGATGCTTTTGAGAACATTACATTGACCTTTTGGAACTGGTTACAAATTCACTATGATTCTTTCTGGGAATGTGACCAAACAGGTGAAATTCAGCTTTTACCTCACATCTGTACTGGAAGAGTTGACTCACGCTTGCACTCGCTCACTTATTCGTACCATAACATCCAAATCCAATTAGACTTCTGGATACTTGGATGATAGCTCCACAAATCTACATAGAGACATTATGCTCACTAACGACCAACCAACCAGAACCACTAAACAATTTTTGTACTTCATTGTATGATGGTGTCATACTGTATAACAAGAGCAGATCTACATACAACATCACCTTGAGTCCTAAAGCAGTGGTTTTCAACCTTTTGATACCAGGGCCCACTATTTATTCAGAATTTGAGCCACGGATCACCTTTTTACGACATTTTAGCCCCACAGACCGAAAACTAAAGATTTCCTTTGCTTTTGTCCACAATACCAGGCTGGATTTCAGAAACAAAACAGGCAAACATACCGTAGATCAAAAATATCAAAATGATCATTCTTCTACATTCTCTAATTGTGTACATTTGGGCTAATTCAGATGGTTAATATTTTAACTCTTGAGAGTGTAAACATGAAACCAAATGGACGCTCTCAAAGAGTTACATCTGGTTAATCAACTTTCCATGATTTAGCTGAGGACCACCTGGAACTCTCTCAAGGACCACTGGTGGTCCCCGGACCACTGGTTGAAAACCACTGTCCTAAAGCATCGCATTGTGAGCATGAAAATGGTTTTGTGCTATTTTAGAAACAAAACAGAAACTCTTTCAAGCTGTTTGCCGATAATGACATGCCCAAAACATATGCCATGGTTAAAGTGACTAACTATACGGTATATGAAAGGTTGTTAGTTCAACCCCTGACACCAACAGGTGGCTTCCTTGGACAGCCGGGGGCTGGCTGGTATTGCAGTTATGATGCCCATCAAGGCTACAAAGCCACAAATACCCAAAATAGCTGAAAGGGTGTGTCACTCACAACAGGCAACCAAGCATCTTTAAGTCTCTGCAGAAACTGATATGTCTGAGTGTGACATCTATCTAGGTCAACAGGGCTTGACACTAACACTTGCCCGCTTGCCCGGGGCAAGTTTAAAAAAAATGGTGGGGCAAGTGAAGACTGCTACCTGGTTGCCCGATCGGGCAAGTGTGCAACTTAGTGCACTATAACACAACACAAGATAAATTTGTCTTGAAGGCAGTCATTGCACTCTGCCTCTGTGTCTTTCCCTGCTTTCTAGATATCTCTACCTATCTCTCTTCCAGGTTCATTTGGTTCAGAACTATCATTTTGCTGGGGACAGGGACCATTGGGTCTGTGAGCACTATGGGCTAATTAAGATGATGAATTTTAACTCTTGAGAGTGTAAAAATGAAACCAAATGGACCCGCCAGGGTCCATTTGGTTTCATTTTTACGTTCTCAAGAGTTACATCTGGTTAACCAACTTAGCTGGGGACCACCTGGAACCCTCTCAGGGAAAGCATCCAAGTAGGAATTAAACTTAAATGCAAAATTTCCAATATATTTTTTGGGGGCAAGTGACCATGACCTGAGGGCAAGTAGAACCTGGCTTGCACTTGCCCGATGGGCAAGTGCCTCGGAGACCTTAGTGTCAACCCCTGCTAGGTCAAAAAGCTTATCTTATATTTACCATACAATGATGTCCACTCTATACAGTAAACTACAGCATCATAAGGCCAGTTTACGGTACACTGATTATTTTGCAACGAGAATAACAAGCTATCATTAGTTTTAAAATATTCATTCATATTTTTATTTGTTTGTTTTTGTGTTTTGATTTGGTGTTTGTTTTGGTGTTTGATTTCACCATTTTTGTTTAGTCAGCATAACTGTAAGTAAGAGGAGGAACGCTTTGATTTATATAACCTGAAAATGGTAGGATGAAAGAATACATGACAAATATGATGATGGGAAAACTAAACAAAGGTGATTTAGTGTCATATTGTTTTATTTAATTAGTTTTTCCATTGTTAATTTGGTTCTTATTTAGTCTCCATTTAGTTTTTAGTGTTTCTTTGTTGTTGTTTGCTTGCTTGTTTGTTGGTTTGTTTGTTTTCTTTGTTAATTAAATCATTCTCCCTTTTAGTTGTAGTTTTAGTTATAATAATAACCAAGACCAGTTACTGTATAATAATTTTGTTATAATAATAACCCAGACCATTTCACAGAAAGGTAATTATCTGTAATTACCTGTCTCAGGTCATATGAAGCGAGCTGAGGGCGTTACTTGCAATTCATCAAGTGTCAAGTCAACAACTTACTTTCAGAATAATGCAGACGACGCATATTTGAACCATTTTGCTTTAACTTGTGGTCTCTTGGTCCAACATTCTTTTAGAATTCAAACATTAACTGGCTTGTTCAGAAAATGCAAAACAGATGACTTCTGCCATGAGTCCATAGTCCTGTGCCGACTGCTTTGTTTATACTAACTACAGTACACGTGGTCCTGCTATTACTGCTTTGTTTAAATGTACTGAACCATGCTTAACGACTGACAATATTCAAACTAAAGTTTTCTATCGTATAGATCTAAAGCCTCTTGTCTCTCTCGTCCTACTCTACCGTTCTATTTACATTTTGCCAGAACGAACAGAGTAGGTCAAGACCGCCGACAATGAAAGGTTTGTCATGGTTGACCCACAGTGCAATCTACCAGGTCCTGTTACTACTGACTACTGACCACAGCTATCTACAGTAACTCACCTCTTCCACTGTATTGTAACGTATTGAGCCAGTGTGGTACCCGTACTGGGGATCTGACAATAGTCACGTGATACCTTATGCCCGCCAGTTGTTGTTGTTCTGCTGCTGCCTACTAGGGCACTCTGTTACCTACCACCTTATTCTAATACATGATTGATTCACTGTTGCTCTGAAGTCTGGTCCTGTGTCAAGTCATTCATATATAAGACTAAACATTACATGGTGTCAGAAGAAACTGGAATTAAACAGCAAGTATGGCAAACTTCAAACCACCGCCGAGTCTGAGCCTAGAAGGGAATCTAGCCGAGAATTGGAGGACGTGGCTGCAACGTTATGAACTTTTCTGTGTCGCCAGTGGAGTGGCAGAAAAATCCGAAGCCGTGCAGTGCGCGACATTTCTCCATGTGGCGGGGGAAGAAGCCATAAAAGTGAGTAACACGTTTGTTTTCGCCGAGGGAGAGCAAAACAAGATTGCTCCTCTGATAAAGAAATTCAAAGACTACTGCGAGCCTCGCAAGAACATGCCATACTTAAGGCATATGTTTTTCACCCGTGCACAAGGTCCGACAGAAACGATAGATGCCTATGTCACAGAGCTCAAAAACAAAGCTAAAGATTGTGAATTTGGCGACCTGTGCAACTCACTAATACGTGACAGAATTGTCTGTGGGATAAGGGATGATCAAATGAGAGCTAGACTGCTCAGAGAGGCGGATCTCACCATGGAAAAAGCACTCGACATGTGCCGCGCAAGTGAGATAACTTCCACACAGATGAAGGCTCTGCATGATGAGGTCGAGGTGCACAAAGTGAGCACATCAAGACCATATAAAAAAGGAGGCAGCAGTGCAAAAGAGAG
Organism: Benthosema pterotum; assembly: GCA_039105355.1. Taxonomy (NCBI): domain Eukaryota; kingdom Metazoa; phylum Chordata; class Actinopteri; order Myctophiformes; family Myctophidae; genus Benthosema; species Benthosema pterotum. The sequence continues at coordinate 5,972,862 of CM076971.1, read as the reverse complement.
CTCTAAGACCAGTGAAAAGAAAATTGACTGTGACAGATGTGGCTTTAAGCATGAGCCAAGAAAGTGCCCAGCCTATGGTCAAACATGCAGGAAATGTGAAAAGAAAAATCACTACGCAAAAATGTGCCGTGCAAACAGTCAGCCCAAAAATAAAAAGATGCACGTCGTGGAAAAGGCTCAGGACACCGACAGTGATGAGGAAGAAATGTTCATTGGAACTGTGGAGAGGAAAAGCATCAGTGCTGTTGACAATGAAAAAAGTGGCCAAGACAGATGGTCTGAAGAGCTGACTATAAACAAAAAGAAAGTGAAATTTCGAATCGACACTGGAGCCGACTGTAACGTCATGTCAGCCAAAACGTTTCACATGTTGAATGTCAACGGCAAGCTGCAGGCATCGAGCTGCAAGTTAGTGGCATACTCTGGCCACAAGATGGAGCCCTTGGGCAAAATGTCACTCACCTGTCAATACAAAGACAAAAAACACAACATTGACTTTGAGATCATTGAGAAAGATGCTCCAGCGATCCTAGGAAGGGAAACGAGCACAGAACTGAAAATGGTGAAGAGGCTGTATATCACAGAGAAAGAAGATGACATGCAGAAGGACTATGAACATCTCTTCTCTGGACTTGGCTGCTTACCAGGTGAGCACACCATAAAGCTAGACCCTGTAGTAAAGCCAGTGATACATGCACCAAGGAGGATCCCAGTTGCTCTCAGAGAGAGAGTGATAGAGCAGCTGCACAAAATGGAACAGTCAGATGTAATCACACGCCAACATGAGCCGACACAGTGGGTGAACAGTATGGTGACAGTAGTCACGCCCAAAAAGATCCGGATTTGTATGGATCCCAAAGACCTGAACACAGCTATACGAAGAGAGCACTATCCACTCCTTACAGTGGAGGAAGTGGTGTCACGCATGCCGAATGCAAAATATTTCTCTGTTTTAGATGCAAACCAGGGATTTTATCAAATAAAACTGGATGAAGAAAGCTCCAAGCTGTGCACGTTCAACACACCCATTGGACGATATCGCTTCAAGAGGCTTCCCTTTGGCATCTCATCGGCGAGTGAGGTGTTCCAGAGAGCAGTGGCCCAAATGATTGAAGGGCTAGACGGCGTGGTCAACATCATCGATGATTTGCTGGTGTGGGGGGACACATTACAGCAACACGATCAGAGACTGTTAAAGCTGCTACAGAGAGCGGATGAGAACGGCCTGCGATTCAACAAAAGCAAGTGCAAGTTCAGAATGACTGAAGTCAAGTACATTGGCCATACACTGAGTGCAGAGGGGCTCAAGCCGGATGATGAGAAAATAAGAGCCATTGTACAAATACCCCCATCTGCCGACAAGCCAGCTCTGATGAGGTTCATGGGGATGATTCAATACCTCGCGAAATTCATTCCTAACCTGTCTGATGTCTCTGCACCTCTTAGGCAGCTGCTGCAGGGAGAAACAGAGTGGCACTGGGAGGAACCTCAGCAGCGGAGCTACGAAAAGTTGAAGCAACTGATCACTGAAGCTCCCACCCTGAAATACTACGATGTCAACAAGCCTGTGACGCTGTCTGTCGATGCCAGCTCGGAGGGCATCGGGGCTGTACTACTACAGGATGGTCGGCCTGTGGCATACGGCTCAAGGGCGCTCACAGATTGTCAACAAAGGTACGCTCAGATTGAAAAAGAGCTGCTAGCCATAGTCTACGGATGTGAGAAGTTCCATCAATATGTATATGGCAGAGAGGTCCAAGTTGAGAGCGACCACAAACCGCTAGAAAGCATATTCAAGAAGCCACTGCACCAGGCCCCCATGAGACTGCAAAGGATGCTGCTGCGACTTCAAAAATACAACATTGCAGTGTCATACAAGCCAGGAAAGGAGCTGCACATTGCAGATGCATTGAGCCGTGCTTATCTACATGAGCAAAAAGAAAATCTCCTGGAAGAGGAACTGCAGGTGAACTGGATCACACCACAGTTGCCTATTTCAGAGGAAAAGCAGGAGATGTTCAGAAATGCAACTGCACAAGACCCTGTACTGCAGGAGCTAAAAGACTTAACAATGCAAGGATGGCCAAAAGACAGGTCTGCTGTGCCACACAGCGTGCAACCGTTTTGGACATTCAGAGAGGAGATCAGTTTTGCCTCAGGTCTGCTATTCAAATCAGACAAACTCATTGTACCACAGCAACTGAGAGCACAGATGCTCGACAAAATACACGAGTCACACCTGGGAGTGGTCAAGTGCAAGGAAAGGGCCAGAGATGTTCTTTATTGGCCAGGCATGTCCGTGCAAATTGAGCAAGTTGTAGCACAGTGTGCTGTCTGCAATGAACACAGAAGCAGCAACCAAAAAGAGCCGCTGATCTCACATCCACTACCGACTAGACCTTGGGAGAAAGTTGGCACCGACATGTTTCACAGCAAAGGCTCTGAGTATCTACTATGTGTCGACTACTTCTCCAAATACCCAGAAATAATGAGGCTGACCGATACCACCAGTAAGGGTGTTATAACAGCAATGAAGTCCATATTTGCCAGACATGGTATTCCAGATGTTTGCGTTTCCGATAATGCTCCAGTCTACGCCAGTGCGGAATTCAAGAGCTTCTCAAAAAGCTGGGAGTTCAGTCATGTCACCTCAAGTCCGCACTATGCGCAGTCTAATGGACAGGCGGAGAAAACTGTGCAAACTGTCAAGAGATTGCTGAAAAAGTCCGGTGACCCATACATTGCACTTCTGGAATACAGAAACACACCGCTGGAGGGTGTGGGTCTATCGCCTGCGCAGATGCTGATGGGACGTCGACTAAAGACAAAGCTGCCAGCATCCACTTCACTACTCACACCTGAAGGAGCACTCAAGGTTCACGACAAGCTGAAAGAAAAGCAAGCTAAACAGAAAATCTACTACGATCGTCATGCCAAACACCTACCTGAGCTGCACGCTGGAGAAAATGTGAGGATGCAGTCTGGAAACATCTGGAAGCCAGCTGTAGTTCTGAGGAACCACGAACAACAACGTTCCTACATCGTGCGTACACCTGAAGGCAAGGTGTTCAGGAGGAACAGGAAACATCTCAGAGGGACTGCCGAGAGAGCGTTTCCATCTTCAGATGCTGAGAGGAACATGGATGTGGATATGAACTATGACAATTCGATTGTTTCCGAGCAGGTCAATTCACACGCACAAACCTCACCACGCTCTACTCAAGAAGAAGCTGACGCTGCTCAGTCTCCCACTCAACCTTATCACACTAGATCAGGGAGACAGGTCAGAACACCAGCAAGATTCAGAGAGTAGGGGTGCTAGTTAAAAACAAAAGAGAGAGAGAGAAAAAAAAAAGTGGACTTTAAGTTTATTTGCACTGTGACTTTGATATCTACTGTATGATGTGTTTGTGATTCATGGACAGTATGATGTTTGGTTTTCTATTTCGCAGAAGCTATTGTTTTGTTTTGAAAAAAAAAAAAAAAAAAGACTTGGGAAAAATGCTTTATACAGTGCTTGGTGATTTGCTGGATTTGTTTTTTTTGTTTTCTGATGACTTGTTATTGTTCTATGCTTTTGACAACTTGAGAAAAGAAATTGTTTAAAAAAAAAAAAAAAAAACTTAAGAAGGGGGATGTAATGTATTGAGCCAGTTTGGTACCCGTACTGGGGATCTGACAATAGTCACGTGATACCTTATGCCCGCCAGTTGTTGTTGTTCTGCTGCTGCCTACTAGGGCACTCTGTTACCTACCACCATATTCTAATACATGATTGATTCACTGTTGCTCTGAAGTCTGGTCCTGTGTCAAGTCATTCATATATAAGACTAAACATTACACGTATCACATAGTCAGACACTTCCACTAAATTGCAGCAGGTCTCACTGCAATTAATCACTGGCACATAGTTGTAATGACGTCAAAAGGACTTCCCATTACATTTGGTTTTGGTATGGTCTAAAGTAATGTAAGATATACAGATACTGTATATTCCAACAATCCTTCTCAGCATGCACTGCAGAGCTTTAGGCTTGAAAAAAGAGAGGGAGTCTTGATCCAGCTCAGCAAACAGAAGGAGATAGCAGGGTAGAGCAGCGGTTTTCAAATTATTGTTATCATTGTTCACGTTAATGACCCCCAATTACTATGTATTTGGCTATATGTATCCTCATCTGAAAATATTTCATGCCAGGGCCCGCCATACACATTTAAAATAGCAAATATACAAATACAACACATAATGAAGTGACGTGTTGTCAGCTTGTAGATCTGATATTTTTAACCCCCTGGAAACCCCTAAAGTACCCATGGGGATTCCCAGACCCGTCTCTGGGAAACATTGGAGAACTAGTATTCTGAGTTTTTGGCAGCAGATGTACCATTCATTGGGTGACTTTTAAGCGCCCTTCCCTATTTTGGGCTTGTCATTATAAGTGGGAGTAGCAATCTGCAAGCTCATCTCTTTTGCAATTGTATGACAATGTACTGTATATCTGGCTTATTGGAATAAAGAGTTTTGACCAAAATGCTGTACATATAGCGAAGACAGAGGGGGAAAGTTCTCTAGAATCATCAGTGATTGTAAATGGAGCATGGGCAAACTAATCAAAGCCAGAGTTGCACTGACTGACATCATGCTGCAGTGCCGTGCGTGGCTCTGCAGTGTCGGACGTCTGTCACTCTAAAAGTCTAATACAGTATTAAAACCATGGCTGCGAGCCAGCAGGAGAAAATGCACACAAAAAAAAACATGGCTTCAAGCCAGAGACTGTACGTCATTATGATTCACTTTGTTGCATATAGCCTCTGTAATGTAAGTGTTCCTGTACATCCAGTTCTATATATCTTTCATATGACATGCCTTTGTGTTATGTTATGAAAGCATGCACCATACTGTGAGACGTAATATCCACATTTCCAAATAAACTATGTGCACTACAGCATATATCCTCGCCAAATGCATGCATGCCCCCCCACGCATATACCCTCACAATTGCCAGACATAGTAAATCTGCCGGGGTAAAAAAAATTGCCTTTGACGGTGGAATATTAGTCTAGCTTACTATCCAGGCTACCCCACGCGTGCAGGCGCATGTACACACACATGCACACGTGCACAGCGCATGCACACACCCAACCTACATGCAATGTACTTGGGTTAATTTAAAGCAAGACTGGAGTTAATTTGAGAACATACGCAGCTCCAAGACTCCCCCCAAAGGAGATGCAGCTGAAGTAGGTTTGCAGGCCAAGAGCTATATTTTTTTTCTAAGGCCTCAACAAGCCAGTCTATGGTGGGAGGGAGCACATATACTTTTATAGGGGTTGTCATAAATCCACTGTATTTCACCAGTTAAGTACTAGGTAGGCCACAAGAGTCTCTCTTCTAGAATATGTGCTGCAAATCCTGCCTCACATCAGTGTTGCCAACTTAGTTTTTTTTTTTTTTTTTTTTTTTCCAAACTCCGCTAGCGACAAGTGAAAAGCTCCTGGCGGAAAATCTAGTGCTTTTCTGCTAGTGATTTGTTTGACAGGCGCCAGAGATAAAACCCTCGTCTTTCACTATTTTTCCTCCTATGAATATGATAGAGTCCTCCTTCCTTCCTAGAAAGGACCATTGGTAACCAAATGGACCCTTACAGTACAGTATAGATCTGTAACTCTTGAGAGCGTGAAATGAAACCAAATGGACCCGTAATTATATTTAAACATCTGAATTACCTAATTTTCAAGAATCTACACATTTAGAAAATGTAGAAGAAATTGTTATTTTGATCAACCAGTTATTTCTCCTAAATTAGTCCAAGAGACTAAACTCAACATCAAATTGTGGTCCTCTGTGGCTAAAATGCAGAATAAATAGTGGGACCAGGTATGAGTATGGTTGAAAACCACTGCTCTAGCGCATTCTAGTGCATTTTGGATTTCGGCAGTTGGCAACACTGCCTCACAGAGGCACAGGGATGTGTGTGTATTTATATTACTGGGCTGATGTGGCCTGATCAGCTTTCATTACAGACTACGGGTGAGATTTTCGTTACCGCTATACCCCTTATCCCTTAACTTCTTTGCCTTTTTAAACTATTAAAAAAAACATTTCTCAGTAGTTCAAATGGCCAGTCTACTAGCTCACAACGTGTTAATAGATTGACATGTTGAAATAGTCCAAAAAAGTTTTTCAAAATAGTGAAAATGAAATAAGGGATATGGCATAAGGGGTTTAGCATGTAACGAAAATTGAGCCCTACGCCTGCAGTGTTTTATACAACATGATGTGTAGGTGGGAAGTGAGAAGGAACCAGCTTTTATCTGATGCTGTCAACACAGTGATTTATACTTTGTCGTATGGCGGTGTCAGGAATCAGGATCGTTCATGAACGCATGCAAAACATGGAACCAGTTATGGACTGTATATTTACTTGACTACTGAGGACTGACTTAAATGTGCTTAAGTACATTTTCGAAGTATCCTTTTTTGTTTGTTTTGTTTTTCTTTTGTTTTTGTTTTTGCAAACTAATGACACTCTGCTACTGTAGTGTTTAAAGGACAACTTTTTTTTTTCAAACAAAGTTCATGTTTTAGGATTAGAGAAAGTAGAAGATGGGTGCTAATTGTTTTACATTCCTTGCTTTCTTTATAGGGATTTTAGCTATGGGGGGGGGGGGGGGGCATTCAAACATAAATAATGCCTACTACAGTCCTAATCAACTCCATGAAATTACATCTGGCCACAAATGATCTACTGAATGTGACAAACTGCCATATTGAGCCTCTGGGTCAGGCATACACAAATATGACAAATATGGAGTGTTTTTGCAGTGCGGAGTGCTGCCGCCTTCACCTTCAGTACAACTGTGAACATCCGTGGCCAGTTATAATTTCTAGGGGTTTATTAGGACTGCAGTAGATGTAGTAGCTAAAACCACTAAAACTAAAGAAAGCAAGGAATGCAAAACAATTAACACCCATCTTTAATTTCTCTTATACCTAAAACCAACCTAAAACATGAACCTTAATTGAAACAAAAAAAAAAGACTTTTAAATAGAAAAATATTGTGCATATTGAACAATTCAAATTAATAGGCCAGTGTGCTCCGGTACAATATTTTTTAACTCGTCCAATATCCTTTTTGACACCAGCAACTGCATTTCCAGGAAGGGACTCCATGAGACCCATAACGACATGGAACACGTTCTGACAGATACAGAGATCTCCATACATACTGGTCGGGTTTGGGCAGAATTGGGCAGACGTCTATTATTTTTATCATAATAAAATAATTCAAAATATTTTATTTTTGTCATGGAGCCCTATCCCCGACCCGGCCCTACTGATCTGCATACATTTTAGGACCGAGTCCAGCCCTAAAATATTGGGTTGTGTCGGGCCTGGTCGGGTTCAGGTAGAGTTTGAGAAAACGTATTTATGGGATAGTTTATCCACCACTGCATGTAACATGCATGTGTGCAGCACAGGTGATCATAACGAGGTGATGAATGACTGAAAGCATAGCTGGCGGCGTAGAACTCTATCTCCGCAAATGATCAGGTAAAACTAGCTTCCTTTTAACGCGGGCCATTATTTCCTGCTCTGAGACGATTCACAAACACAGGCGTCTGCGTGTGCTAGCCTACATTATTCGGCGGTAACCCAAGCCGTGAACTCATTTGCTTCGGTTAGGAAAACAATACGTCTGACCCTCTGCTAATGTAATCAAAACCTCATACAGTAGCGTGACATTTAAATCACAAGGGGCCGAGTTCAGAGGGTGTTGTTGTTTGTTTTCTTTGTTGAACGTGTATCTGTGACGCCATTTGAGACCGTACGCCTAACTGTGACTAAAAAGCAGCACAGATAAACGTGACTTGACTTGACACGGTTTAATATCACTGTGGCACTGCCCCTTTAAGGGTAGCGCGTAAAAGATGTGACGAGGCTATGACAGTAGCCTGATTTGAGTGTTTGTTGGGGACATGGAGGCATGAGATGTAGGCTAGTAGTTAGTACTTGGCAAGGCAACCAAATGCTGATGCTTTCATACCGTAATTCATTTAGGATTATATATTGGGGATATATTTTTGTCTTGTTTAATCCATTTATAGAGTCTAGGTCTGCTATTCTGTGATTGTTTTCCAGAGGCCCCAGGTCCATTCCTGGTTTAACCACATCTACGTTGTACAGTCACTCCTGTAGCACATGCGTGCGCACACACACATTCGGCCTGGATT